>OY728151.1:1522606175-1523856175 GCA_963277665.1 Viscum album
GGTTTGATCCTATATTGATGACTCACGTTATGACTTCAAACATATAAACTTTTGGTAGCTATTTCCCACATTAGGACGTGATATATTACATCACGTTTAATAATTGGATGTCCAAGTTAGTGCCACCAAAGGAGATCAATATCATGGTTTAGTGGACTATTTCCATTGAATTTTATGGTTTTGATAGCTCAATATATGATTATATTATTTATTTTGTTGTCTAATAAGTTTTATTTGATATATTTTCTAGAGTATGATCCTAATAAATAATTTTTTTGTTAGAGAAAATGAATAAAATGTTTTGAAATATTGATTGTTCAAACCTTATGTATTACTTTTTTGACATATCATGTCATATATCAAATTTTAGACTCTCGAAATAGGATTTTAGATAAGTGATATGGGATAAAAAACATATATTGGTTGATTCAGAAATGAAATCCACCAAATTATGAATTAAAACATTATTTGAAAAGGTTTTATAAGATTGGGTGGAAAAAATTATTGGAATAAAACATTATTTGAGTTTAAATGAATGGTGATATTTGAAATCTTGTACTTGTTTTAATCTATGAATATTTAATTTATTTAGAAAGAATTGTTTGTACACAATTAATGGATATTTATTTCATGATGTGTTTTTTGTAACCATATTTGATTCATTATTCTTGTTTTAGAGGTATGTACCCTGAGATATTAATCTTAATGAACTATGTATATTTACCCTTCATTTCCATTGTGACTTTTGTGTTTCAAAGATATCTATAATTATTAGTGGAATCACATGGGTCGAAATTTCACACCAGCATTGCCTTTTAATTATGAGACTTCTATTCTTGAAGATGATAATTGTTTGAGAGGTATCAAATTAAAATGTAAATAATTTTCCAATGCCTACCCTTTTCTATTTCCTAGTGCTTACATTGATTTGGTGACTTGGGAAAATTTTAAAATAAATTTTAAAATGAGATTGAGAATTTATTATAATTCATTTTACTGTTCTTAATTTTTTAATGATTTAATTGAGGAAGATTTATTTAATATTAGTCAATTAAATATATTTAATTTAAATAAGTTTTTCAAAATTTGATTTACAAGTGATATATTAAATATTATACGACATATTATTCATGTGTGTAAATATCAATATTTACATGAATCATTTTGTAAATAAGTGTTTATAAAATAATTCATTGTATTATGTGTGATATATATAAATATAGTCATATGTATATTTATTTAATGATCTTATTCTGGATTCCCACCCCCAAGGGGGCCCCGTATATGGTTGGTTACACGACCTCAAGCATATATCCCCAAATTCCAGAGGATTCTGACTAGAAGTGAAGTCCTGTGAGTGATTGTTGGGTGAAAATGAAATCACTGGAAGAGTATAACATAGTGTAACATAATACCTTTTCAAAAGTGGAAGTAGTAAACAACATGCAACTAATGTAAATAGAGATATACTAATAACATCAATAACAAATAATTATTTCTGACAAATGATAATGTAGCATGTAATGTTCTAAGAATGTTGCATAAACAAGTATACTACAATGATCTACAATATGTTTTCCAAAAGAACAAAAGAAAAATACAATGATAAAGAAGCATCAAAATCATGGGCCTAGTCCCATACTCCCCTACTCCTAAACAACATATCAGGAACTAGAAAAAGGGTTCTTGTCTTGATCAAGACCTGCAATCATATAATCTATTTTTGCCTAAAATCATGACCAAACTATGCGGTGAGACTAAATCCTAGTAGGAAACCACCCATGATATGGGCTGATTAGTTAGAGGATATATATTGTAGGTAATGTACATTAGTAAATAATGTATTCCGAAATAAACACAAAAGTAATCAGTTCTACAGGTAAGTACTACAAATGTCTCATAAGATCATCTCTACCAAAAGGGTGAAGATAAAATCCATGATTGTGATTTGTTTTGGTAGACACATCATGATTCATTCCATTTCATTATTTTATTCCATTGGATTAAATAAATCTCGAGGTCTGGCCTAGGCCTGATACCCCCCATGTAAATTTAATGTCAACTCGTGACATATAAATTTTTTACAATAAATCATCTTTATGGAATTTCTAATTGGATTGTATGTTCTCTTGGTGTTTAATATAATCCTCCGGATGCTAACCACCGCATTCATGGATCACAAATTTCATTCAAATTTTCATCCTTTTGAGTCTATCCAATGTCATGTAACCGAGAAAATAGTTCACCCATGATACATTAGGTGGAAATAGTCACATGAGGTAAACCATGTATTTTAACCGATACTATGGATCTACCATTTCCTTTTAACCCATTTTATCATATAATTCAATTTCTTATCAAACAAAAAACATGTAAATTAATATTTCATGTCACATAGTTTTTAATCAACTCACTTGGTCAAACTAACTATCAATCCTAATATGAAATTTAAACTATTACAAGGCTTAGCTAAATGGTTTTCCCATGTGGGAAAATCATGTCACATATAAAAATCTATTTTAAAAACACCAGAATGAGAATTCAAGTCAATCATCATTGGCATTCTTGACCAAACAACCATCATAGGGATACAAACCCATTGGGTGGACCGAAATCAAGGATCACAACACTAAACATTATTTACAAATATATAATAAACTGCCTAATCATCAATAGGAAAAAAATAGTTTTCATTATTCAGTAACGAAACAACATAAAAGTTGGTGTGTGAAACTCCCACATATAAAAAATAAATTCAACAAATCAATTTACAGTACAAGACCACCTACTGTGTGCAATTATGAAACTACACATCATATGTCATCCCTTAAATCGATTAAAATTCGAGAAGATCATCAAAACAATAAATATATCTATAACTTTGATAACCATTATGAGAAAATAAATTAGGTAGAAAAGAAAAAAATGAACCAAGCACTCAAATGGAGGATTCCAACAGATCCGATAGTGTTTGCATCAGGAATTAGACGATGAAATGGGAAGGAATTCCCCCATCAGATTGTCTATGTCCACTGCTCGTCGAGGGAGGGTTCATATTTTTCTGTCTAACAAAAAAGAATCTACATCCTGATTTAATCAAGGAAAATAAAAGTACATAGCATGTACATAAAACTACATGTTGTGTCTATACAAATTATATTCAGGACATTACATGCCTATGTACTAGGATTTCATGGTGTGTATCCCTCCATACACAATGTGTAAATAAATGTACATAGCTTGTAGGACCCATTCACATTGTGTAACAGGCCTGCAGCCAGCCCATGACCTCTTTTACCCCATTTTCATAAGTATAAAACTAAAAATAAAGGATCCATAACTTAAGGGAGAACCGAGATGTTACAAAAATCCCCCCTTAAAGAAATTCATATGTTAATTTCCCTTCCTATGATAGTGAAAAAATATCTTAGAGTTACATTGGACACTGTGATCGTACATCATCCTCTGTCCCCCAATTCTCATCTTTCACTCAGTCACACTCCCATAACACTCGTACTAATGGTACAAACCAGCCACAAAGAACTTTCATTCTACAATCCGCAATACGAATAGGATTGTCCTCGTAGGAGGAATCTTCTTGCAACTCTATATCCTTACTCTGAAAGGCGTGAGATAGGTATGAATGATTACGTTGAATCTGTGATTATTGAATGAAACTATGTGTCGCTCAGTACCTCTGAGGTAATTGGAACCGATAGTCCACTTACCCAACTCTCTCCAGAATCTGATGTAGCCCAACATATCGCAGTGAATTCTTACCCTATCACGTAATCTGTATGTGTCCCATAATTGGTGAAACTCATAGAAAGACTTGATTCCCACCCTCAAACACTAGATGTCTTCTTTTCTGGTCGAAATCCAATTTTGGATGAGACTTTTTAGTATACATGGACATCTAAAATAAATGGACCTTCTCCGAAGTCTTATGTGCGATACATGGTACCAGTAAGGCTGCCTTACCTACTTCTAACATGAACATGGGATAATATCATATCCTACAATAAAATTCCTCATAAGGTTCCCTCTGTATGGGAACATGATAATTTTTATTATAGGTGAAATACTCCAATGTAATGTGATTCTCCCAAGAGCCCCAAAAATCTAGGAAAAATGCTCGAATCATGTCCTCCTGAACCAATATCATACTCAATAACTAGAAATTTGTATGAGGGTGGTATGATGTTCTCAAAGGCACATGTATAACCAAAACAATATAACAAATAAACCAGAAACAAGACGTAATGAATGGGGTCCCAATCCAAAATGATAGAGATAGGGACCCCATGAATATGTACCACCTCTCAGATATGCACCTTCCTAAGATTATCAAAACTGAAAGTCTCATTTATATTTAAGAAATGAGGGACCATCAAAATACAATAAACATCAACCCACACAACATGGTTACATCGTGGAAACCTTGATAAACTGGCCATGAAATCTATCATGAAATCATACCATTTTGTTACTAAATAGCTAATTACTTTTATAGCTCATCTGGTCACTGGTACTCCGCCTTCACCTCCTGAGATGTGGAATAACTCGTACCTAAACCAGCCTCCACCTTTTTCATTCCTGACCATCTGTACTAACATCTCCAGTCACGATACTTCATTGTGACACCAGGGTGTACTATCCATGAAACGCCCTCATCATCTCCTCACATATATTCACTTGAACCCCTAATGTTAATGGATACAAAGTGGTTCATCCTATACTAATGTACAACTATGAGTAATATCCACACCTTCCACACAACCTCACAGAATGAGGCATTTTAAACATAATTGTTTACTCATCCTATAAATATGATATAAGGTAGAGGTCACAACTAATGATGTAAGATATGTCAACCCCAACCGGTCTTGTACCTCTTAATTAATCTCAGATAAATAAACTATCAACTAGAACTCTCTATTGGCTTGTTATACCACTTGTATCTGCATCCTCCTAATCATCACATCCACCAATACATTGGCATTACCAGTCATGTAGGCAATATCAAAATCAAAGGTCTGTAGGTATTCAACCAACCATAGATGCCTCAGATTTATATTTTGTAGTTTAAATATTTACAAGTTGTTTTTGTGGTTCGTGAACACCACAAACTTCTTTCCCACTAAATAGTGTATCATCCAATATATAGCATGAACAACAACATATAATTACAAATCATGCATTGGGTAATTCCTCTCATGTGTCCTCAGTTTTCGAGACTTATACAAAATGACTCTATCCCCTTGCATATGCACCATACCCATTCCAAAAAACATAAGTGCCACAGTAATCTGTTTAACCCCCGCCCTACTATAGAAGTGTCTTGATTGGTCCAGATTTCAACCTCCCAATCATCTCATGAATGGATTTATCGCAATAGTCTAAACAAATGAACTCCAAATTCTTCATAGTCTTGTATGTCAATGACACTACTAAGCATGTGATGTCTTATATAGAATGCCTATAATGAACAGCTATCCCCAAAAAACTCCATATGTTAAAGACATTCATGGGATGCTGCCATGATACTATATCTCTCACCTTCTCTAGGTCCACTAATACTTCTATCTCAGAAATGACAAGAACTAGGATGTAAATACGATTCTTCCTTAAGTGGAACATTGTGAGATCAACATATAATTGATTCTATCTTAGTGTATTCAAAAAAAAAATCAAGACAACTAGAATAGTCAGGTCGATTGTGAGAATACACCATGATATTGTGCACTAAAACCACCAATAATTAATCCAAGTATAGATAGAACACAATTTTCCTTAATTCCCTAAAACCCATTGGCACGTCCATGAGACCGAATGACATAACCAGCTACTCATATATCCCAGAACTACTATGAATGGTTGTAAAATGTTTTTCCGTAGGTCAAACATGTGTCTGGTGAAATCCAGACCTCTAGTCGATCTTTTATAATACTCAAGCACCTCTATGCTGACCAAACAGTTCATCTAGCCATGTAAATGGATATTTATTTTTAACATTAAAATTGTTCATCTTCTGGTAGTACAAACATACCCTAGTATTACCACCCACCCTTTTCACTGAAAGGACAGGCGAACCCCACATTGATGTATTGGCTCTAATAAACCCCTTCACCACCATGTCCTCTAGCTACTTCATTATCTCCTATAACAATATCAGAACCATCCTATCATGATGAATATATACCAGTTCAACTCCTATAACTAGTTCAATGAAGAAATCCAACTCCCATATAAGAGGTAAACATGAAATGTTGTCAAGAAATACATCCTTGAATAGATCGAACACTGGAGGAAAATCTACAAGACATGTCCCTTGGCAATCAAAATATAAACTGGAAATCAATTTCATCATTCCACTCAAACTACATTTCTCAGGTCTAGCTCAAATATCATGGACATCCCACTCCCCCTTGTGTAAAAACCCTCCACCATCAGGTGACGTGAAACCCACCCAATGGTGATTGCAATCAACAAAGTCCCCAAAGTTTCCAGCACATCCATTATGAGGATTAAATTAATGGTTGTCATCTCTAAGACATAGAGATTCAAAATGAAGTGAAACCAGCCAACCTCATGGGGGAACTCCTTGTACTTACACACACATGTTTTTCTAATCCCTAATGGGTTGTTTAGATTCATAGTATCATCATAAATCATAAAACTAAGCCTAAGTAACTCCCCAATAGAAATGGAAATGAATCAATGTGAATCCCCTATATAAAAATTGTGTAAGATAAGATAGAGGTGACTAGAATAGTACCTATGATATTAGAAGGTTGGAGATAATTCTCCTGATGGCTCTAATACAATACAAATTTTTGGCAAGTATCGTGGCCATATAACACAGCCCTAATACCCTGAGCCAATCCACTCTACAATATATGAAAACCTATAGCCCTGCTACCTCAACTAGGACCACCACCACGTCCTGAGAAGCCTGACATATTCTCGTTCCAAGACTACTGAGAAGCTATTGGCCCTTCTCATGAATATGGAGTCTGTGTTGACCCCCTCACACAAGAAGCTAGAGAAATATTCCTTATAACATTCTGTTGATGGCCCATCTGGCTGCAATCTCAGCACATTACTAGGTCCATCGCGCAATTTATCATAATATTCACAATCCTTTTGCACTAGTGGAACCTCACCTGACCACCTGAAGATACAATCGGACTACTCGATTCTCCACATGTAATCTTTATATGATGCTTCTTTCTACCAACAAAAATAGTAATATATCACATTTTCAAACCTCCCTAGATCACACCTCCATATTCTCTATGATTTAACTCACTAATCACCACCTAGTTCACTATATAAGATACAATAGTCCACTGGAAGATATTCACATGTGAGTAGATGTTGTACACGTGACCATATTTGAATTGTCATCCATTGATAGATCATCACCCATAATAATAGATGTGGAGTATTGTATATTAGTAAAATTGGAAGAGTAATCTTTAAAGAACAGAGCACCGTGCTCTAGATTCTTAAAGACATGGGATTTGTTATCCCTCTCCCTCTTAGGATAGAAGTTTTCATATAGGACTTCTTAAAAATCATCAAAATAAAAATAATGATGGAGTTCTTTCTGAGTGATCAAATGACACCATATATTGGGAAAATCACAAAACATATAAGTTTGTAGCATGACCTTCTACTTTGGAGGAATGTCCATATGCTCAAATATCAATAACATGTCTTCAAGAAATGACTATGTATCATGTGGTCCCCCATTACCATAAAATGTGGGTGGATTTTGATGTTATAACACTTATTTTAGCTTAGTCATAGATGTTCCTGAATACAGTGCTCCCAGGAAGGTCTGCTAGAAGCACGTCAATTTATCATAGAAATGTTCCTCAACACTAGTTTCCAGAACATTAGTTGGTGCCTCAGCTAAAACAACATGAGGATCCACTAGTATCCCATGGCCTAACACATTCGGGGTATGCACATCACCACACACTGGCATACAACTAGAGTTAATCATAGTGGAACTTCTCTATAATGTTAAGAAAACATACCTTAGTTCATTTATATTTGTCATGGTTATTTATTACTATAATACAAGATCAAAATATGATTATAAAATCCTCGAATGTTTTAAAATGTTTGGTACATGGAGTGTAGAACCTATACACGGTTTGTCCCCTTACAATCTGAAATGCATGTGTAACTCTTACTTGAATGGTCATGTAAACATCCTAGGTGCATGGCATGTAACTATGTCACACCATCTATACTCATGTATTCCCACATGGACATGTACTTTTACATGTCCAGAGCCACATGGGCTCTACACATGTAAAACTAGACGAGGTGTAATTAAGGAAGGTGACATGATTTGACAAAAACATAACAACCCATTTTCTCTCTCACATAGCTGGTTATACGATCAGCTACCACAAGACATGTACAAAGGGTACACAATATGTACATAAAATTTATTCTTCCTTATTAAACAGAAGACCACATGGCATGTGTTCATAAGACCAGAGGCTTTGTTTTCTCATTTTGAAGATAGTAAGTGTATGAAATATACATGGAACCTCAGTTTCTTCCAAATAAAGAAATGATGTTCCAAATGAAAATCTATAGTGGCACATACTCTACACGAATAAATTCATGGAATCCAAATTTGTAACATAACACCAAATTCTCTATCACATGACCAAAACATGATCTACAAAATTCAAATATAAGATGTACCATACACCTTAGGGACCAAGCCATGGAATCTATCTATAGAAAAACATATCACATGACAATAAAACTATCAAAAAATAGACATATCTATAAAGGTACTATCAAAACAACATTAATATCTACCAGAGAATTTATCACAACAGTAGGAAATTAATAATGATCTCAAAATGGCATGGAAAGAATGGTTGACATATGATTTCTAAAAGTTACCTATATGATGCATGAGATGGAATACCCTCATCTCATTGTTTTTCAATACTATAGATCCACAATTAAATAAATAATAATATCACAAATACTAGTGAATCACCCAATAGTGAAATCATATCAACTGTAATTGCTCAAATAAAAAATCCCATTTCAAATCAATGAAAATTTAATTTCCCCCTAAACAGGGGGGTAGCTTCTCCTGGTAACATATTATTACCAAATCACATTGTATTTATATCGCTTCCATAATATCCCAACCATAAAATAATATAAACGAAACTTCTCTGATACCACTTTTGAATTTCCTAGGTTTAGATGCCGCCTAAGGGCGTTTCATACCTATTTTTTCACATGGAATCATTCACATCTCGGCAAAATCTAGATACACCAAACTAGTAGAGAGATCCTAAGAGTTAACATGGGGAGGCTATACCCTCATTGAAATAGTATAACATAGAATAACACAATAAAAATTCAATAGAAGAATCAGTAAGCAACATAAAATTTATGTAAATAGAGTAAGACTGATAAGATAAATATCAATGAATTATTTATGAAAAAATATGAGGTAGCATGTTATGTTCTGTGTATAAAAAACTAGAACACTACAAGATCCACAATATATGTTTCAAAAGAACAAAACATACAATGAAATATAAGAAACATTGCAATTCTAATCTTGATCACATGCTCCCCTGCTCATAAACAACATATCAAGAACCACCTAAAGAGTGATTTCCCTAACAAGCGCCTATAAAAATATATTCTCATTAGGCCCAAAAGCATGACCCAAACATGATGTGAGACTAAATCATAGTGGAAACCCACCCATGATCTTTTTCTATGAGTTGGTGGATATATATATCACAGGAAGTGTAAAATAGTGAAATTAGTCAACTGAAAGATACTGAAATGTAAGAAGTTCTACACGTATGAACAACTTATGTCTCATAATATCATCTCTACACAAAAGTTTGAAGACGAAATCAATGTTTGTGCATTGGATAGGCATACATGTCATGATTCATTCCATTTCATTATTAAATTCCATTGTATAATATATATCTCGAGGTGTGGCCATGGCCTGATGACCCGCTATGTAATGTAACAGTCAAGTCATTATATATAAACCTTCTCCAATATAGCATATCCTAGACATCCTTTATTAGATCCTAGGTTTAGTCGGTGTTTAATATAAGTCTCCTGAGCCTAACCACTGCATATGTGACTCTCTCACTACATTCATATTATTAACCTCTTGTATCCATCTGTTGGATTTTATCCGATAAAATGGTTTACCCAAGAAACATAATGTGAAAATTGCCACAAGATCCTAGTCTTGACATTAAGTCGAGAAGATGGATTTACCATTTTTATTTAACCCTAATTATCATATAATTCAATTAAATATCAAATGGAACACATGATATTCAATCAATCACATGGCATATTATTTAAATAAATCATGTGGGAACATAATCTAACCATCCCAATTTGCAATTTACACATTTACAATTCATAGAAAAGAGTTATATTACATGGAAAAATCGTATCAAAAAAGCATTTAAATTTATCAAACCATGAATGGAAAATCAAGTCAAGCCTCTTTGTACTTCTTGTCCAAATGGCCATCCAATGGAAATGCACCCATGGGGTGGCCCTAAAACAAGGTTCACAATCATAGACATGATTTCAAATAATCATGTTAATTACCAAATTGTAAATTAGAAATAACAGAGTTCATTATTCAATAAATCCACACCCTAAATGTGGTCCCACAATACATATTCATATATAATAAACTCTAAAATCAATGAAAGGTACAATCCCACACACTTAATGCTAGTAAGAATCACCGCATCCTACGTCGGTCCTGAAATAAACCAAGAATAGAGTAGATATAAAAAAATGAAAAATATAGATACACTATTGGTAACCAGGATAAGAGAAGTAATCAAGGATATAGGGTAAAGGGTAATAGATTACTCACCAATAGGATTCCAATGGATCTGATGGTGTTCAAATCAGTCGTGGAACGATGAAATAGGAGGCATTTTCCCAATCGTATTGCCTGTATGCACTACTCATCAATAAAGGGTTCATTTCTGTTTATTTGACAAGCAAGATGCTAAATCCAGATTTAATAAATGAAGAGATGTAAATGGTGTGTACTTATAACTACACGCCATGTCTATACAAATTATAGAAAGACCATTACATGTCCATGTACTGGGATTACATGTTGTGTTGGCCTCCATACACAGTGTGTACTTAAATGTACATGGCATGTAGGCCCCAGTCCCATTTTATATCAAGCCTATATCCAACCTATATCCAATCCTTGACTAATTTCCCAAAATTTTTATGTATAAAACTAAATTGGAATGATTTTTTCCCCATAGAATGAACCTTCTTATTAAAGTGTATATTTTCATATACGAATACATACATATTACATTTCCATATATATATGTATATAATGATAATATAAAATAAGAGACAATTTATATGTATATAAATAAAAAAATGTGCATTGTAATATATATATATATATATATATATATATTGGAATGTATTATATGTTTCTTTTGATTTATATATGAATTTAAGGGCATAAGAAATAGTGTATATTAAAAGATTTTAATAATAATAATAAATACTGTAAAATGTGTGGTGTAATAATGATGAATGTAATGTTATGAATGTAATGGAATAAATGATGTTATAAATTAGAGATGTCTCATGAATAGTGATTGTGTGAGAGAGTAATAATTTTTAATTTTTGAAAAATTACTGAATAAATTGATTGGAGAAAGAACTAATGAAAAAGTAACCCATTGATGAAATTTCCAATGTTATCATATAATATATTTTACTTCTGTTATTTAATTTTTTTGTAAATATTTAAATTTTTTTGTTAATGAAAATTATAAAATATGTTATTATACATAAAAATGATGACCATGCATATTGTTTTTTGGAATATTTAGACACTCTTCATGTTATTTATTTTATACAACATATGTCGGGTTATATATGTGTTTGTCAATGTATATTTATGTGAGTGGTGTTGATATTAATCGTTGAAAAAAATGTGGTTTGAAATGTTATATATATATATATATAAATATATATATATATATATTAATGTATTTATAAATTTATTTATATATTACATTGTTGTGTGTCTCTATATATATTTTTATATATTTTTTATATATATATCTTGTTATATATATATATTGACGAATTTTCAAACACGGGTGTATATATATAATGTTTTGAATTGATTAAAATGTAATTTCTTATTATATGAAAAATATTCAATATAAAATTAAAAAAAACGTTGCAATGACAAAAAACAAGATAGAACCTTTTATTTAAAACAAAGATTAATATTAAAATGTTATTAAAAATTTATGTGTTTTATTAATGGTGACTAAAAGAAAAAATATGGGGATTTATAATATATTAGAGGGATTATGTATTATTTTGAAATTGATAATAATAATAATATCGGACAGAACATTCTGTAAAATGTGTGAATTAATCAACGAAATATTAATAGTAATAAATGAGAATAATTATTTGGATGGTAATAGGATTTTAATAAATGGGGGTAATTAAAATATGAAAATTAAATAATAAATTTTCCAAAACATTTTTAACTAAATAATTTAATTAAATATGTGAATTAAATGCATGAATTAAATGAAAAACAATATTT
Source organism: Viscum album (assembly GCA_963277665.1). Lineage (NCBI taxonomy): Eukaryota > Viridiplantae > Streptophyta > Magnoliopsida > Santalales > Viscaceae > Viscum > Viscum album. The sequence continues at coordinate 1,522,618,843 of OY728151.1, forward strand.
GATATTATTAACTTAGGTAAATAAATACCCTATACATATTCATCTTCTTTTTTTCATATCTGCCTCAATAATTTTGAGAATGATGGGAGACTAGTTCTTTTGGATTATCCATGATGTGTGTAATGTAATTGAACAGTTATTTTAATATGGGTTGCATTAAATTTTCCAGGTTCATTTAAATCCAAATTTTTAAATATAAATTATTGAATATTGAAGAATCTGATAATATGAGTTCAAGATGGCCCCTAAAACGTTTTTTCCAATCATCGTTCATTATGGAAATCGTGTTAGGATATCTGTACCAATTATTCTTTGTGTAACTAGTTTGTGGAGTTTTTCTTTTTTCTCATTATTGACAAAAAATATGGTAGGGTATAAATAATGATAATATTATGGTTTAAAAAAATTCAAAGGGATTTGTTTTTGAATTGTATTCTTTTACAACATTGTATTTTTATTTTATTTTATAGGATATAAACTCTATAGAATATTGTCTCTATTGGGAGGATTTTTTAAATTGATAATATGTAACAAAATACATATTTTATAATGTCGATTTGACCAACTCAATAGTAAAATTGGATAATCGTATACCGAAACAAAGAGTGTAGATATTTCACATCAAATTTATAATTAATTTATTTAATATCTAATGAGATAAATTCTTGGGCTTAGGGACATTATTTATTTATTATTATTGATCATCTGAAATGTACCTTCCATATTTCGGTCATTGGGATTCATAGGATCAATGGATATAATCCATATAACTGGGACCCACACATGTGTCAATGGTCTCCAACCAACACAACTCATTCTCAGGGTTCAAGCATGGATAATAGAATGTATGGAACTATTCTTTTATAATTACTCAATCATCTTTATTCATCATATTCTACACTAGGTTTTCTCCTTATTGTGTAATATAATCCCATGGTCACATAATCTCATCAAGCTGGTTTCAAGACGGTGTCATCAACCTATATTTTTGATACGTAATTCTTTTACTATCGTAAATAAACTCGTCGTTACACTGTGGGAATGGAAATTAGGGAAACTATTCTATTTCAATTAAAGGTTTGATATATCGACTTCCATATATCTAGAAGGGAAAAAAATTCTTGAATTCTCCCTTAATGACATGTCATTCATGATGCACCCAATTTACCCTACTAGAAGACAACATATGGCATGACATTTTTTCTCATAAAATCCAAGTTCATGAATAAATACATGCATTAGTGATAATAATTGAACTCTATAGTCCATTACACGCACTTGTAGATAGGAATATCTGAGGACACCAAAACATGCATAGTTCCTTCTCAAAGGTCTATTCTCATAAGCTATTGTCCTATAAATTAAAATCTGCGACCATCATGAGAAGAAGTATCATCCTCATATAAGTACTCAAACCCGAAAATATATATATTATTCCTCCCATCGTAGTATGTTATCCACCAACAGAACTCTATTATGAATATTTTCATAGATCTTCATGGTTCTCATCATTGAGGAGAAAAAAAATGATAATATCCATGTGAAAAATTATATAGGACATTATTACATTACGGTCATGTAGAACAATGAAGAGTATATACTAATATGTTAAATTTAATATTTAATACATATAAAATTCATGTAATCAATGTAAAAAAAATTTGTTTTTAGGACAGTAACTCTAAGAAACACCTACATCGACTAGAGATAAATTCCTATGAATTTCCATCCACTAGACCGCACATGAAAATAATATTTCCATTTAGTCAAGGATTTAGTCTATGGGCCCACTACATTGTCTTCTATGGAAATAATGTTCAATAAAATATGATCGTTCTATGAAAAATACCATGGGGGATGATACTTACAATTTCTTCTCTACGTCTGTTGATGTGACCTCTCCTCTTTTGTTTGAGCCACTGTTGTAGTATTATCACAATAGAGTGTCATGGGATAATTTCATCTAGGTAATAGATCAACCTCATGGATGAAATTTTTCATCCAATATACTTCTTTACCTAATTAATAATATGTAATATACCAAAAATTTACTATAGAATCTACAACCAAAACATACATTACGATATTCTATTTCACTACACCTCTATTCAAACTGAAGATTTATCATGTTTTTTAATTCATGTCAACATGATTAGTGTGGAAACATTCATCTACCTATCATATAATGACTAGTATCTCCTCCCTTCCATAAAGTAAGAATATAACCATTATATGCATAATATACTGAAGGATAGTCTTGACTGTATTCAATGGTGGTCATCTAGATCATCTTGATATATGGATCTTATACATAATGCAAAGGAAACATGAAGCCCATTACATAGGATAACTTACATGACTAACCCAATCCATTATTCATATTAGATAATTTACATTCTATTTCAAATCTCATGGTCTTGAAAAACTTTTTTCATAGAAATATGAATCCCATGTGTTGCTTGAAATAATCCATTATTGGATTATTCCACATAAAATTTCTTCCGCATCTTGTCTATTAATTTATATTGACCTATGGGAAGAAACCTCTTGGACCTATCACAATGGATTCTGATACTAATATTATATGATTCCTCATGCAAGACATTCATGGGAAGATATTTATTCAACCTAGTATTAATATACTGTAATATTGATATTTCATTTCCAATTAGTAATACGTCATCAACATATACTATTTAGAAAATGATTGGGCTCCCATCGAACTGTTTGTAGACACAAGGCTCATATTCATTATTTATAAACCCAAATTTAATTACGGATTCATAAAAATTAATGCTCCATGATCTACATGAATTCCTTAATACATAAATGTATTTTTGGAACTTTTATATCCAATTGGAATCATTTGATATCACAATATCTTTAGTTCGTGTCCTGTAGATATGTTCATAAAGAATCCTATTAAGGAATTATGGTTTGAAATCCATTTTTAAATCTAATATACATGGTAATACATAATGGAATATATAAATCTGATGGATTTTAGCATTTAATATAGTGAAAATGTTTCATCCTAGTGAATACCTTGACATTGTAAATAACCTTTGGAAACCATTCACACATTATAGGTACTATCTTTTCCTTCCATGTATAGTGTCTTCTTGAATTCCCATTTGAAACTAGTTATATTAACATCCACTAGAGGATCTTCCAAAATGTATACATGGTTTTGTAATATATATTCAATTTAACAATTCATGGATTCTTGACACAAGGAAACATATATTCTACATACTGACTCCTTTTCGGTTAGAGGATCATTATTATCAACTAATAATGAGTCATCATCCTTGGTTATTAGAAAACCATACCATTTCATTCCTCTAAACTCTCATGCACTCCTACATAGTTCTTGATTCTTTTGAATAGTTTCTTCTTCCATGGGGATTTGTGGAATCAAATCCTATACATTATCTTGCATTCCATGAGCCTCGACTTCATTAAAGTTTATCTCGTTCCCACTATATATTTTAGAGATGATATCCCTCTAAAAAAATATTGTATTTCTTCCCTCTATATCTCTTTTTTCTGAGGGGTCGTATAGTTAATATCAACGTTTTTTAGGATATCCTTTAAAGGTAGACTTTGAGACTATGGGTGTATGTATTTTAATAGAATAGTCCATTACCAAAACTTCTCTTCCCCACACATGTAAATTTGATAGCATTGTTTCTATTCCAATCCAAAATTTTTATGGAATACCGTTTATCAATTTAGCTTGTAATTTTTTTGGTATTTCATTAGTTGATTGTATAAAATATATCCAAAATGATAATGGAAGACTTGTATGACTCATCATTCATCTCACCATGTCCAACAAAGCTTTGTTACTTCTTTCTATTACACCATTCCACTAAGGTGTGTAAGGAAGGAATTGGGATTGTATCCCAAACTCTAGTATGTAATAAATGATGTCATCAATAACATATTCTCCTCCTCGATCTGATAGAATTTTCATAATCATCATATCATGGTTGATCTCAACATAATTTTTGAATTCCGTGAATTTATCAAAATAATCATTCTTATACCTCATTATGTAAATATATCCATATATGCTAAAATAATCATAAAACATTATGATGTTCATGTACCCACCCATTACTTCAACTCAAAGTGGTCCAAAATCATCAATCTAAAATATATAATGAATATATTTATCCCTTTAATCTTTCTTACTAAATAGGGATTTGGTCATTTTGTGTTTTAATCATGCATCACATACACCAAGTGGTTTTAGTTAGAAATAATCTCAATATACATATTCATATAATATTGTTAATAGTTTTTCATATATATGAACTAGTCTGTGAAGCCAATATTGGGTGTGGTATGAGTCATGTGAAGTAATATCATTATTCATTTCCATTACATTTTTCATGTAATCAAACACGTAAATACTGTTATGTATTTGTGTCTTACAATAAGAAATGGAATCTTTATAAAAGAAGCATCATTTATTTCCTTATTTGAAAATAAATACATATGTATCTAGTCTAGATACATAAATAACAGAATTGGTAATAGTTGGAACATAATAAAAACCTTTTAAAACAAATATCATTAAGGCCATCAATGTGAGGTGGTAGTCCATGATAGCTACAAAACAATTTTTTCTTTGTTGGATGCTTGTAGATCTACATCCCCTAAGTCATTTTTTCTATATATTGTAGGTTCCTATATTGGAATAAATATGTGAACACCTCAAGATATATCTAATACATAATTTGTTGAAATAGTTAAATTTCATATGATAGAAAATGCACATGATTCTTTCCCATTCATCATTTTTTTGGGATTTGATTTTCTCTAGTGGCCCTTATTTCCACATGAAAAGCAGGCATAATCTTATTTCCTTACTTCTCCTTTGATCTTCATCATCTTCTTGGATGGTTGAAACTATGTTTATGCCATAAATCTCTTTTATTTCCCTTTTCATGTTTCCACCATAATAATAGAAGGATTTTATCTCTTCATATAATTATCTACATGGAGATGGACAATATAAATATCTTCCAGAGACTTCTCAATGCTGGTTATATTATAATTCACAAAATAATCTTGAGTATCTCTGAGGAATTGATACCAGAATGAGACAATTTCCTAGTTATTAGGGGATTCTAAACCCTATAACCTCTAGGATATCAATGTTTCCAATGAGAGTGACTTGGTGGGGCCTTTTTGGGGATGTGTCTCCTAGAATACATTAAAATAGAACCTTGGAAATATCAAAATGTTCTTTTCTAGATGTATCCTTGTAAGGACCACATAGGTGCTAATGTATTCTGTACATATCCATGTTTTCATGAGACATAAATAGTTCAATATACATAGATTAAAGCATCAAACATTGAATTTAAATCGTGCTAGTCATATATTTTTCATAGACTAATAACACTTCATCACTCACCCATTGAGTATGATGAAATGGAATTGAGGAATCTAGCATGTAATATTTTCTTTCATCGCATTGAACAACCCAAATGTAACCTAAAATGTCCTAGAAGTTACTTACAGGGAGGAGATTGTGTTTATCCAAGATTGATTATAGGTATAGACTAATTTTCATTTTATTATACAAATAAAAGAGCATATTATTAGTACATTTCTTGATTATATCATTTCTGAGAAATTATTAATTAATTTTAATAAATCTGCCTCTATTTTGTCAATCCCCAATATTCCTCACCATTGAACATGTGAAATATAATTCATAGGAAATTATTCTTGTGAGTATCCATATTACCCTTTGCATATCCCCACCAAGGTTTGGTCAATCAATTTTGAAGGTGTTTATGTCAGAAATTCCTTGACAACTATAGGATTCCATCCCCTTAAATAGTTGAGTAGCACATCAATATAGAAAACCTGACATGGATTTGCTCAACAATTGCCTCCAAATTAAACCAAGTCAAGCATTGGATACTCCTTTTTATATAAAATGGTTACGTGAACCCAAAATATTCATTACAACTCCCCTTATAAAAGTATGTGTCCAAACATGGTTTGGACAAACACATTGTTCTATAGAGTTGTGTTCCTAATCATGTAATAAACGACATAGTCTAACATAATATTATATTGAGGGATTTTATATTATTATGAATAAATTTTATATTGTTTTATCCATTATATTTCATGGTAATATATATGTGTGTGTTTACATAATTTATTAACCATGTTTGGAAAAATATTTTACACATAATCAATTTTATCTAAATTCCGTATTTTCCTATGAATTCATAAATTTAATATATTGTGGTCTTGCATAAATAAATAGAGATTATAATGAATTAGAGAGAAAATAAATAACTAAATAAATGACATGAACCTGATCTTATCTAATGTTTTATTAAATGAGAGAATAATAAACAAACCTATGTCCTAGAGGAAATAATTCATTATGACATAAATGGATTGATGCACGTCATTCCATCTATCCACCTATGTATCATTGAGTTGGAATCAATATGGTACAATCATGAATTGTCCCCATGAAACATGGTATGCAACAATAATTTCAAATATCTATTACTCACACAAAGGTGTGGTGAACCGAAGGACTCTTTAATGGGAATTTAGTAAATATTCTTGGACATGTAGATCCTACATAATAATCGAGGGAGTGATGAATCATAATAAATCATTCAATTTCATATTAAATAACTGAAAACCCATGGAATAAATTAAATTAAATAAATTCCAATTCCTAGATAGGTCTTGTTCACTTTCTTGAACAATAACTCATGCAATGAATATGTGATAGTTAATGGATAGAAATTATTTCATTATTCATTCTTTTATTATTTAATTTAAAAACACAGTATTTAATTAATAAATAAATTATTAAATTAATTCTCATTCATCATAATGATAGTCCGATCATATTTGGAGATAAAAATAATTAATAATATTCATTGAAAAAATTACAGACCCAATAATAATATATTAATTATATAAACAGAAGTAATTATTTAAAATTTTTTAATTTTTTTTAAATTATCAAACACACAATAGTGTGCTAATAAATAAAATAAGGTTTTATTGTTTCAATTTTAAATTTAGTGTAATTTTACTTTTTTCTATTAATGGGTTACTATAAAGTATGTACATGGAGCTACCCTTCATGTTCCTCCATTTTGATATATCCAATTCACACTCCTAGGGCTTCAGTGTGTTGACTCAGCCAGTCTACATGGTGTGTACATGTCAATTACTAACACTGTATCCACTTAATATATGCCATATTGTCTTGTCCGACATGTGGTGTAAAAAAATCACCTCTTGTAATTTTTTATTCGACGAATCTAGATAGATTGTGCATGGGAATATATAGTGGTCTCCCACAACACACCATGTAATCTAGTTTTACCAGCCAATAATTTGGCACATCATGATGGATTCATCGGCAATTCTTCATTTATTCCTAAACCATAAAGAAAATGATTCATCAATAGAACATGATTAATATGTGGATAACATATTAATTAAAATCAGAAAAAATAATTAATTACATGAAATAAAATCTAACCCCAATTGTGAATATATCAACAATTAAATAAATAAATATAAATTTAAATATGACCGATCTGAAATGACATAATCATTTCTAGTGTAACAGAAGCTTGAAGTAGTGGGTTATAAATTAAATATTCATTGAATAATTATTTTCCAAATCCATCTGCATGGATCATTGACATAAAATTTATACTAAATTTATATAATATTTGATGAAATAAATACCTAGGATAAGGAAATTTCTTCTTCAATGATTATCGATTGTCTAAAAAGTCCATTACAGATTCCCTTCATTGTACTTGTGAGGATCTATGGGTATAATTCCCCCTGTGGTGATCCACATGGACATCATGGGTCTTAATGAAATAACTCTCATTTTCGGGGTTCTTGTTTGGGTAATTGAATGTCTTTCACGGTTTGTTCTGGATTTTTCATTCTTTGGTCTTGAATAAATTCTCCCTTGGGTTTCTAATTCTCAATACAGACAGAAGAGGTTGAGTATAGAGAGAATTCTTTGAATTAAATAATTATCTAATCCCAAAATTTGAATTGGTTTCGAGTGAATTAAAGAACAGAGGTTTCCATCTAATTATAGAGATGGGATTCCAGTTTCAATTTTTTCCATAAATACCATTTAATACAATTATAACAATTAATGAAATCCCATACCATATAATAATAATGGTATTATTATTTTGTTGTGTTACAACATGGAAAAAATGAATATTTAATATTTATCGACTTGTAAAAAAAATTCACCGGACATGGTATTGGTCCATCCGAAATGTTTTTTTATTAAACACCGGAATATATATTTTATTCTCACAATGAAATATTTTATTCAAAACATGTAAAAAATATTATATATTCTATAAAAAGGAAATAAATTTTATTCAAAATATGAGGAATAAATATTTATATATTTTATTTGACTAATATAACTAAAATCAAAATATTCCTCCATCTTGAGAATAACAGTTATTAAAATTATTAAAATCAAATTGAATATTATTGAGACCACTAGAAACACTTATTGTGTGATCCTCTAGTATTCATTCTCATTGGAATTAGAGGGGTTGTCTTGAAGTTTATGATTACTTCCTAACATCCGACCATGGAACCCAAGGGATAGAATATAAAATCACAATTAAGAAAACCACATACTAATTCTCACTATGTAATATAATCCATTTGTCAAAAAATCTAGTCAAGCTAGTTTCATGATGGTGACATAAAACTATATGATTTGTACATCATTCATTAATGATCTAAAATATCCTCATTATTAATACATGGACATGGAATCTGGGGAGAAATATTTATTTCAATCAAAGTGTTGAGATATGTCCTTCCCAAATATGGATGGAACAAATACATTCGTGACCTATCACATAATAACATGACATTCGGGATACACCCAATGTATCATACCTCTTTCTAAAATATGGTTTGTAATTTTTCAACAAAAAATATAAGTTCATTAGTCATTTCATGAATAAATGATAATATTAAAATCTATGGACCACTACACACACTCGCTGATAGGAATAAATGATGACACCAAAACATGCAGAATTCTTTTTGGCAAGTCTATTCTCATAATCTCTCAACATAGGGATTACATTGTGTGAACGTCATAAGATTTAGTCTCACTTAATATTTAGTACATGCACATCCCAGTCTAAATACATTGTGTTCCACAATAGTATGGTATCCAAACACAGAACTATATTAATAATACAATAATTTCAATTTCATGTTCTCATCATAGCGGGGAACTACTATGACCTGATTAATGGACCAAATAATCATGGACATTATTACATTATGGACATTAAATATAGTGAAAATTATGTTATAATATGTTTAATATAATATTTAATACATGAAATATTCATGTTATCAATGTAAAACAGTTGGTTATAGGACACCAACTCTAAGAGAAAAGTTGTTCTGAAATGTGGGTGTGATGTATTATTGTAGGTGGTTGTGATGTTGTGTTGTGGTAAATGTGAAGATTTTTTGTTATATGAAATCAGCTGAAATGGATAATGAATTAATGAATTGAATTCATTATTATGGCTTAAGTGGTTACTATTTATTTGTGAAATAATGGTCTAGATAAATAAATCAAGTTAACGAATGGAATTGTTTAGTAAATGGGACATACTGAAAATAGATTATTTGAAACAAAATATGTTGAGAAACTAATGAATGTTTATGTGGTGTTGTGATTTTAGAGGTGGTAGTGAATGTGGTAATTAAGTGAAATAGTTGGTACTTTTTTTGTGATCCCATAGGATAATATTTCGTGCTTTGATACTATTTATATATATCATTTATATCCTTCTGATTTTTTATATTCACCACACCAACATAGAGTACTATGTGTAGAGTGTTTCATAGTCATGCAAGATTATTATTCACAACATCTTAGTGGGAGGATGGATTATTTTCTACCGACTCTTCCATGATCCCTATTCTAGGAGATGAGAAGGATGTGCACGGGCTGTGATGTCCAAAATTTAAAATTACCACAATCATGTTTTGGTGTTAAGAGATATGATGAACCATGTGTGTTTGGGTGTGATTTGGTGTGATATAATACTGTTGTGGTTGTGATTGGTAATAGGAGGGAAGGAGATGTTTTTCCTTCGCATTCATGATACCCTACTACACTGGTTATGTGATGTGATGGATGATGTGAGTGTAGGTTGTATGTGAAGTCATGTCCTGTTATTTGGAACATGTTGGAGTTCTTGGACCTATGATGATGGGTCGTGAGAGAAGGCATTAAGTGGGAATGAGGTCGGGGTACCCTATCATTGATATAAATCATATTATAATATTTAATATGGACCTGTTATTTGGTGAGTGGGACTTTCTGGGTTGGGGTTTAGTTAGTTGACTTTTAGTTTTTTTGTTCTATTGTTTCCTAAAATATTCATTTGAATGTCTCTTTCACATGTGCATGCAACATCTCAATTTTTCTAATGAGTACACTTATATGATCAATAAAAATATATGAAATATTTATCAGGTTTTCTAAAAGGACATAATGGATCGTTCATGACATTTTTAGCTTAGAGCATTTGAAATGTTGTAATTTCACATCCTTATATTATATTTTTTGTCTTTCATTTGGAGATATTTATCTCTAACTATTTTATTTAAACTGCATTATGGGGGAATTTTGTGTTTATTTATTTTATTTCGTGGATTTGTTTTTGTAGATGATTCATTATATATGTCAATACTGATTTATTTTATAGGGAAAGTTTTCCTATATTATTATTTTTTGTACCCTCGGTGGTAGTCTCCAACTCGGGGACTATGGCAGGCAAGACTCAGGGGTTATTACCTCTCTCCCTTCACTATGCTATCATTGGTTGGAAGGACTATATCAATAATCCACCCCCTATGATTCCACAATGATGAGAGATATGACCCCCATGTCCTGACTCATTTAGGCCCTAGGTTGAGGACTATCAGTAATGGTATAAAAATCTGTCAATATTAGAGCTAATGTACGCTATAAGAAAAATGTATCTTCAAAAAGAATGAATCATCCATAAAAAACTAATTTTAAAATACAAAAAAATCAAAATCATATCAGAATTCATGTATACATAAAATAGATACATCTAAATGTATCCAAATAAAAGGCACAAAATATTACCTGAGGCAGTGAGACAGTAATGACTCTAAAAGGTCCTTTTAGGTAAGTCCACCATTGTCCATGAAGTCCTCCTGGAAACCTGGAATCAGATTTATGTATGTATGGTGTTTATAAACATATACCCAAAAGGAAAACTATAATCTCATGTGCACCTCTGAAAACAGAATGCTACAGAAAACATGAGAAAATAATGGAACCAACATCATCTAATCATGTCATGTAATCGAAACCCATCCTTACTATTGATCACTCACAAAATAACACGTTCAATTATTAAAGTATTATATAAATAATACCCATTAGAGGGAACCCTGCACCACTTTAGCATTGATTTTCTACTATCACGGCCTCATATCATACACCTTAGTGCTCCCACCTCTTCTGAATAACATTACATCACATCACATCCCACACGCACACTATTGGACCATCACATCACATCTTATAACCAAGGTAGTTGGATATCATGAATGTGAAGGCCAACTACCTCATTCTCCCCTCCTACCACCTACGACACCCACCGTAATTCATCTCATCATATATTTCCCGATCATACCTCTTCCATTAAATACTCATGACATAACATTTATATAGTGGAATTATTGGATTTTGGCTATCAAATCCCTTTAATACCCTTATCATATCCAAGAAGAGGTAGTAGGGATGAGTGGGTTGGCATTCAACCATCCTCCCATAGGGATTTTGAGAAAAACGCCCCCACATGACTATTTGGTTGCGACACATTGTGATCAATATGGGTGAGGTATATATAAAAAATCACAATAATATTGAAGGTATATCTTGTCTATCAAGGCACAAAATATGATCGTATGTGTTCACAGCCATGGTATCATCCATTTCACACAATTCCCACTTTTATTTCCATATCTAATATCAATACACCACATAAACATTTCTCAAGAAACTTGCCTAATTTTATTTCAAATAATCCACATTTTAGTTTCCCATTTTCCAAAAAATTTCATTCATTAAGCTAATTTATTTATGCATCTCGTTATTTCACATATATAATCCATCCTCTGAAAAAATATTTCTCAATTAAATTTATTCTTTAATTAGTCACTACAACTCATGTCATATGAATTCACCTCTTCAGATCCACCACTTCAACGCCATATCAATACTACACACAATTACACATCACACCCACCTAGAAGGACAACTTTAAAAATATTAATATAATGTATGGATATTACAATACATCCAGTTATTTAAAATAAGTATATTATCCCACAAACCATAATTATAGTGGAGAGAATATTTTATTATCTATATAAATGTGGGTAGCCAATTTACCATTCTATTTTGGTTAAAACAGATATTACACAACATGTTTTTCATAGCATATCATCTATTTCCCAACCCCGCCATGATCATAATATTCAACATTTGAATCTTCCATGAACAATTTATGATATCAATAAATAAAATTTAGTTAAATAATGTAATTCAACCCCTTCCCCATTTGTTTCATTTAATCTGGATATTTATCTTTATTTTTCCAATGCCAATAAATTTCCCAATGATGAATAAAATAAAAACATCATCCACATGATTAAAGTTAGTTATTATCAAAGGATCTTCTAAATTTATTTCTAGACCCAAAAAAGAAGATAAAAAATGTCAGTTAGGGAGAATAGAAATCCATAATTTATTTATTCTCAGTTTTCAATATATTAAATATAAAATATTATGATTTCATTAAAAATGGAAATAATAATGTGATTTCCACAAAAAAATTTCGTGATTCAATTCTAGTCGATAAGAGGAGTCTAATAAATCTAATGTCATGCCACTATGATTATTATTTAGGGAGTTATTGTAGAAAGAATTTCAATATATAATTGTTATTTATTTATCTGTTTTTTAATTTTTTTTAAAAAATATTTCAATTCCCATAATATATTCTATCATTTTATTCTCTCATATAATTCAAATTTTATTACATAATTTATTATTGAATTTTGATATTTCATTTACTCAAATTTATTTATATATTATTATCGTAAAAATAATAATCCTCATTTATTAAAATTAATATTGAAATTTGAAATTTTATTTTTAAAGATTGTAAATTATTATATATTATGATGATTTATCTAATTGTAAGAATTTCAATATTAATAAATATAAATAGGTTTTTTCACAATCTAAATTACGCTCGATATATTAAACATTATAAAACATTTTGGAAATGTGTTTGAATATGTTTATTTAAATGTTTGATGTTGTAATTATGTGTTTTGTAAATTATATCTATTACAATGTGTTATATATATAAATATACACCTATTTATATAAATTTTCATACACATATACAAATATATTACATTTCCATATATATATATATATATTTATATCTATTATGATTCCATATAATGTGAATTAATTTATAGGTATATAAATACATATATGATCATGGGATTATATATATATATGGTCATGATATATATATTTGTGTATTGTTTTTTATATGTATTTATCAAGATAATGAATGGTGGATATTAAATAATATTAATAATAAAAATAATGAGTGTAAAATCGAGGGTGTGGTAATGATGGAAGTGATGATTTTAATTTAATGGACATGAGTGAAATTTTAAATTAAATATGAATCTTGAATGTTGAGTGTGTATGGGAGGTATAATCCCACAATGCATGTATATATAAAATAGTTATACATAAAATTATCCAACTCATAGTGACACATTAAATGCTATCGCGGTGACATGACAATAGCTCTAAAAGTCTTTGCCAGTAAGGTCCAGCACTGTCCATGATGTCCTCCATGAAAACATGAATATAGATTTATATTCATAGTGTGAAAAATAAATTAAAATCTGTAGGAATTCTATGGTCTCCCATTCTCATGTGAAAATATCATACTAATGACTATGAGAAATAATGAATAAATAACACCTAATTATGTTAACTATAACGTCCCAACCTGGGTGACATGCACTGACATCCTGAGTCAGTTAGTAGCATGACCTCTAGAGCACCATCCCACATCTCATAGGCTTTCGACAATATTTTTGAAGGACTTATATGTCATTATTACGGAGACTATACTCACTGTGATCTAAGTAATACAGCAGCATAAAAAATAAAAAATTATGGATGAAATATATTTAAAAAAACAACAATGATATCACGTGGTAACAAATGTAGGATATTCAATTTCAACATAAAATATAAATATTTTATTCTATTGAAAGTTTAAAGTGTCTGAAATGAAAATTGGTAATAAATACAATAATGACTCCCAAGAAGCCCTTGAACCAGATCATATTTCCACATCTATTATCCATCCCATCCAAGGCATATTACCCACAGATTGTTCCCTTATCCATCCCTACTACAAAAATACCTCTTCTGGTACCAATTATAAATTCAATTTAAAGTGTGAGTAAAATATATTATACCACCAAAAAATAGTATAAATAAATATCTTTTCATATAATAGTGTATTAAATTATTTATAAATATAATTACAGTGTATAAAAAAATAGTTTCACTTTATCATTTATTATTTTTAAAAAAAATTTACTCCAAGGATCCGGAGGGCACCTATACCTCATTCATGCATCGTTGCTGAATCCCAATGTGTTATAGGTACTAAAATATCATAATACATCCTTCGGCTCATGGTGTGTCCCAAATTATTCAATGGTTATACAATAACTCAATTCCTTTTTCATCTCATGTTAAAGCTCAAAGTATTCTCACGAGAGGACTTATTTAAGAATTTCATTGTATACATTCCTTATTTACTACTTAATTTATCAAGATCCCATTATGAAATACATGCATGAATGACCATGATACCACTCAAACACCACATAATTGAATGATCATGTTCCCATTCAATTATTCAAAAGGGTAATGACTATGTTTCCATGTTTACTTCAGAATTTAATGACTATGTGACCATTCCATTACTCAAAAGTATATTTTAAATGATTAAATGTTTCCAATTTAATGAAAATGATTACATTCCACTAATCACAAGTATAATGATAATGTGATTGTGTATACTTCCCAATTGAATTTCATGTTCCCCATCCCTTACCCAAATAATTAAATAAAAAATTAATTATCAACACCAATTTCATCAATTTCATTAATGACAACTCATTGATTATTTATACACAAAAGTACACTTAATTAATTTACCTATTAATTAAGTTATCAAATTCATAGATTAATTCTAAATTACTTATTAAACAATATTCTCAAATCCAAACCCATAATTAATTTTCAGAATTAATTACATCATTTTCAATCTCAACACTTTATAATTAGTTCATAAATCAATTATCTCAATTAATACAATTGGATGATTCATAATTAATCCCCTAATTAATTATCTTAATTAAAATCACAAAAAGCTCATAACCAAATCCTCAAATAATCATCTATGTGGACAACCCCCTTTTATTCATGATTAAATATCCTATCAGTCATTTGTTTAAATTATACACCAAAAAAATCTAATTGTCACATTAAATTACCCATTATTGAAATTAAAAAAGATAAGGAACGATAGATATTCCAAAAAATTCATCGATATATCAAATTTACAACTATAGGAAATGAATATCAGGCATCCTACATTTAACGAAATATTTTACGACGTTTCCACCATCCAATTCTCATGAGGAAGAAGTTGTAGCTGATTGCAAGAAGGTTCCAAAATAAATATTGATCTAGATCAACACCAATAAAACACTGTTCTATGGGATTTCTAAAAATAGTTTCAAGAAGAATGAAGTGAAATAAAAACAAGAATAATAAAATCATACTAAGGATTGATCACAGGAAGAGGTTGTTTGAGAGGTGGTTTGGTACTCTAAAATTTCATGGAATGTCTCCCTAGGATGAGAGGAGTTGGGATGTTACATATTCTATTGAAAATCCTCCACATGTTAATAATTAAACTAATGGTCGGAAATTCACATTTAATGTAAATTAGTTAAACACCATGTATACAATTTAAACGGATTTATCCAAAAACAACTCATTACCTCATATTTATATTATTAAATACCATTAAAATTTTCATGACATATAATCCCCTTATTGAATGATTATATGTATTTTAGTTTAGTATTAAACAAATTTCCAATTGCATCCCCTCAAATCACCATGAACTCAATTTAACACTTAACCTATTTATACCAAGACTCCATTATTTAAGACAAGAATAAATCTATACAAATTACTTCATATTCTAAAACAAATTCTCTTCGTCTTCGAATAATACTTAGAAACTAATCATCATACAAAAAAACATATATATAAAATTACCTGAAAAATGATGTGATCTAACAAACTCCCCTCTTTATAAATTCTTATCCTTGATATTCACTCACAAGAATCTCTAAAATTCTATGTCAATAATATTATGCATATAATCCCACATATTTTCATCCCATTTTATTTTTCCCCTTTCACTCTTCCATGTTTCCATTGTACATGAATTATCGGCATGGTCCTTCCTCAAAAAAATTTCTCATTGTTATCCAACACATGTTTTAGAATATACTCAAAGGATTCGTCAAACTCAATATCAATGACCTATACCATGGTCAAAATATATGGTTTGGGGTGATACTTATACTGTTGGGATACATGGAATACATTATGCATAGGATTTTATTTCTAGAGAAGAGCTAATCATTATGCCACAAACCTAATTATCTCCATGACCTCAGACGGTTAAATGAACCTAGACATCGACATTCCCTTCTGATGTATCTTGTAACGAGTCTAACAAGGTGAATCATGAAGGAATATAGGATCACCCTATGGGGAAACTATGTGTCATATCTATCTATCTTCATATAAAATTTTT
The DNA here is from genome assembly GCA_963277665.1 of Viscum album. Taxonomy (NCBI): domain Eukaryota; kingdom Viridiplantae; phylum Streptophyta; class Magnoliopsida; order Santalales; family Viscaceae; genus Viscum; species Viscum album. The sequence continues at coordinate 1,522,635,939 of OY728151.1, forward strand.
ATACTCTAAATATTTTCAACATGTTTCTTAATTAGATACACCTGCTCAAATTTCTCCAACACGAGACTCGGTCCAAACATGCAAGACACACCATCCTTCATCTATAATTGTTTTTATATGTAGGTTTTACCATAAAGACACACTTATGGTTCCAAAAATATAGTTTCCTAATATCAATTATTATTTAAAATATCAACTAAATCCATGTGATTATCCTATGTTCCACAGAAGTCAAGAACACATGCCTGCATCAAATCATCAAGCACCATTATAGTAAGATCAAAATTCCCATAAATCGACAGGTGACTTGGAGTAATCAATAATAATTTTGCATCAATAACTTTCTGCATTCCCTCTAAGAAACGTGATGTGATGCAGGTTTCACGATTTGAATCTATAGTCCTTTGCACCTTGTGAAGACAATTTTTCTCCAAAACATACAAATCTCCCTACTGCTCCACTTATAATGCCTCTAATATAGGATATAAATGAACTAATTTCATTAATAAATACACAATAACCTAGATATCATCATTCATCCTTGGTTATGTTCGGAGACCCACTTCATGGTCAATTATCATTTCTAACCACATTCATCCCAGAATAGGAAACGATTATAGTGACACTCCAGGTCATGGATGATCGTCCTTCACCTACTAAGAGGGTAGCATATTTTCATGAAACCTACAATCTAATTTTTCATGCATGGCCTCCAAAATGGTCAACATAGTTGATGATACTTTTTGGTCACACCTATATGTACCAACTATATTAACTGATTAAATTCTAGTTTGAAATACTCCCAAAAGCTCATAGAAACAAGAACCCAATTCCTAACATAGGTGATATCGTCCTCATCTATTCCCCAATATAATGGTGACTTCCACGATCAATGTTTAACATCAAATTTAATCATTCAATGTACTCGTATTTCTTATCGTGGATCAATCTAAAAAGTTTATACTCCACTTAAATAGATACTAGTGTATTCTACTCCTAACATTACTAAACCACCACATGCATCTTAGGTAGTAAAGCCACCATCTTCCACTCAAGGACAGACTCCTAAACAATCTGAGTCTTTTTTTTCTAGGATAAATCTTCAACCACATTGTTTCCCTTATCAGGAATATATCCTAGATAAAAATCGATAGATTGAATATACTAAATGCATCTATACTCTCAAAGATTAAAATAAATGTTGTGATAAGATGTACCTTAAGCTCTTATGGTCCCTAAATTCAATAAATTTTCTCCCAACAAGTAATTTTTTCAAAAGTTTAAAGAGTAAACCCATAATTGTTGGTCATGATCATCCATATTGGAGTTCCATTTATCTAACCAAAACAATAGAGACCTATACACCACAACTCAATCTCCTTAGATCAATAGTGCTCTGAGTCTGGTTCCATAAGAATCCCAATATATTGTGTACCCCTCACATAGATCAGGTTGGATCATGATTGGTGTTGATGTAAAATGCTTCTTCATCTCCCAGAATGACTTCTTAGAAGAATCTGAACACTCATTCTACCTTCCCTTTTTTATGCAACCCAAAAGTGGAAGTTTGAAGAAGAAAAATTCATGTATGAATCATCGATAATATCCAAATAACCACTGAAAGCTATGGATATCTAATACATGCATGTGAAACACCTAAGAAACTACTACATGAACCTTCTATGGGTCCACTGAAGCTCTTTAATTTGAGATGATGGGTATTACAGAATGTACATGATCAATCAAAAATTGATTCTTATATTTCATTTCAGAGAGCGGATTCTCTCTCAGTTCACTGAGGATGAAGTCATGGTGTCAGGCATGATTATCATGTGTATTAAATTACACAAATATGTAAAACAAAACATTAAGAATAACTAATCGAGGAAGGAATAATTGATTTTATTAATCTTGGAAATAAATAAAATGGGTGTTTTCATCAACCCAAACAAGATTATGATGAACTCATTAAGGTTATACCTTCTCTTGATGGCAACCCTCAGTATATCATAATTCTGGACACTCATATAATGATACCATGATCTCCATCCAATCTAAGAGAAAAAAAATCTCCTCCCAATTGGTCAAATACATCATCAATATGTTGAAAATGATACATATATAAAACATCATCCAGCTAAATTATTAGTAATCAATGCACAAGTGAAAACTCTCATCATCCTACATTACAAAAAACATAGGTGATCACCAAGGAAATATTCTCATATAGATAAATGCCTTTTTCTATAACTACCCATGATATGTTTGGAGTTCTTAATGATCTATTGGTCAATTGTATATCGTGGAATATAAAATAGCTCAACCCCCAGAATGAGATAAATAATGATTTACACATCTCTTTAAAGTGAATGTCATGGGATTTCATTAGGAAATACATCCTGAAATAGTTCCAATACCTGTGGAATATAAATAAGCATTACTCCACTATCATCCATAAAATGAATTGAATCTTGGGCTCTGATATCTCCAATTTGCGGAGTGATTTTCATTGAACGACCTTCTTATATATCCCACTCCCCATGTTGAATACAACTATCACCCTTAGGAGACATAAAAGTTGCACTCCTATGGTAACAATCAATGTAGGACAATTATATGACTAGTTATTCCATTCCCAAAATTATGTCAAAGCATGACATGTTATCGATATTGATATCCCACAATAGACATCACTCCTTATCATGGATTGAATATCCCTTCCACATAAAGATATCAGTAGACCATACTCCCAATTGTGCACCTACAGTCATTATCACATTCACAATCTCCACCTCCGTGATAAAACCAGTATAACATTTATACATATAATGAAATTAGAGGAAATAGTATCAAATAATGAACTTGATAATGTTGAGGCTATAATTATAGAACCTATCACTATTGTATGTATGGACACACTCTCTACATGTGTTGGATGCACTGAAATAAACTATTCTACAATCTTCCATGTGATTATTTATAACTCTAATACATTGAGCCACATTTATGATATCTATATTCTTACTTAGAGGCACAATTCCCACCACCTATTCCCCCTCATCTTGTAGAACTACAACATTCAGTATGATTAGGTGGAGAAGATCCTCTTCCAAGAAACTGTTTCTTACTAGGTCCTCCATCACTATCCATCTATCTCATGTTCCTTTAGAACCTCTATAGTTTATTATCTTCTCAAAAGACTAGCAATAATTCGGTGGTCGGGGACACTTCCAATGATGGTAGATTGGCCTACAACATTAATAGAAGATAAATCCAATAAGGTCCCTTGAATCTAATACTCCTATATTAATGCTCATATTTCCACATCCCTTTCTAAAGTTCCCATTAATGGGACCTCCTACTCTTATACTTTTCACCTTTTGGTCATCTAGTAATAAATATGTTTTCAATACCTAAAGCATCATCAAGATTACACTCTTCTATGAGAGCCTAATACAATGCATCAACATTAATTTTTAAGTGGAAAAGGTTACCTGGGGATATAATATCTCACATAAGTTGATACTAAAATCATCTCACCATATTCATGTCATCTCTTGCCAATAATGGAGAAAATCGTTTCATGTTTGAAACGTTTCCATCATAATACATCAGTGAAAGATCTGAAAATTTGAAAACATAACTCCACTGATTTTTCCTAACTCTGTATATCTTGGTAGAAGTTCTCCACGAACCTCTCCTTGATGTAATTCAATAATATACATTCAATATATTCATATCACACCTGAACATCCCACCAGCACTTAGATTATCCTCTTATAATATAATAAGCCAACCTAGCCCACCTATCAATATGAGTCTTTGAATTACCAAGTATCATCTCAATAGAATCAACCATGAACTGAACTATTTCATGTAAACCCTCTCAGGTGAATGTAGGAGGGGGATTTAATTAAAAGCCTATTTTGACATCATACATGATTTTTAAAACCCATACTTGGTCTCATCCATTGAATTGCACGATTAGATAAAGGTTCTCTAAGAACATCTCCCCTTATTTATCACCAAATACTATAGGTGACTCAGGTTCCCCTACTCGTAGAGCATTATGAGCCATGGCCTTTTATCACCATACTAATAATATTATTCAAATATGCATATCAATACAATAACAAGGTCATGTCTTGGCACTCATAAAACATCATTATCAGATTTAAGTAAGTGTAAAATTAATCATTAGAAGCCACAAAAGGTATTTTCCCCCAATCCTCTCTATGTGGTCAAACTATGGCCCAATAACTACTCATAAACGTCCTACTCATAGGCCATTTATATCTAGTGTAAAAAAAAAATTATATGCATGGTTCTAATTTAAAAACACAATTAATCAAATTATTTTACTATTTTAACACTTCCAATTTTATATTAGGGAACATTTTAAATAAAATTTCATAATTAATTATGAATTGATTATGTTAAATAATATACCCAATACCAATTTACCTATTATTGTAAAAAATGTTCCATGTCACATATAATATTATGTTCTTTGATGTATGCATTTGGAATTAACTCTCGTTCCATTTTGGGGCATGATTCAATTATAATAAAATGTACAAAATTATTTCCACATCAAAATAAATGTGCATCACTGAAGGTGAATTTACAATAAACTGTAATAGCAGACCAAAATAAAAATAATCCCGCCCAGAGTACTTGGGTATTTCCCAATACGTGGGTTTTCCCCCATAGAAGGGTTTGAAAATCCCATGCACAAGCTCATTACCAAAGACTATGTCTTCCTAGTTTCTTTTTTACCTTTCCCAAATAGAATGAAAAATGAAATAGAAATGAAAATTAGGGTCTAAAAAAATTTATAATATCTGGACACAGGTACCATGAACCGGAGCCCCGATTTGGTCAGTTACATGACCTTAAGAGAATCTCATCACACACCAGAGCCCGACGACTAGCAGTGAGGGTCTATTTAGTCATCCATGGGTTGACTATAACCTCGTTGATTATGGTAATAAAGTTGAAGAAATGATAATTAATAGTGGAAGAAATACATATAAATAAAAAACACCATATCACCTGGTAACTAACGTATTAAATACATTATCAAAATAAAATTGAATCATTCCATTCTAATGTAAATTTCATGTTTCTAAAAGGAAAAGTGAAACTAAACACACTGACGACACCCAACCATTTCCCAAACCATGTATCGTTCCCCCATACAACTGAAATCCATGATCTATCAAAGCATACCCATCTAACATTTTACTATTGAACATAACATATTCGGCAACAAAATATTATTCGGGTACCGATCAGGTAGTCCGAATTGGGTGTGGGTATAATTTAGTAGGCCACCACCAATGTTGTATAAATCAATATCAAGTTAGGTAATATTGAATGTAGTTCTATAAATAATTTAATACAATTTATCAATAAATAGTTATCATATTATCATTAATTCATTATTTAACCACATTAACTCCAGAGTTCTCGAGGACCATCATAACTCTTGTATGATTGGGCTCATGAAAGGGACTGATGCATCCTAGGTAATATCATATAATAATACCAAATTTGGCTCATGTAGGAGCCTGATGTATTCAATGATAATATTGTATGTCAATACTTATTTCATCTCATGCAATATCGTGATGTATTCTAATGTGATGCCATAACTCGGAGTACATTTGTTACTTCAACTTAATACATTCATAATTTCCCATGTTACCATTATTAAATACATTATTTGATGACCATATTCGCACTAATAATAAAAAAATTAATTACCGTATTTCAATTATTTTATTCAAAATTATAATGACCATGATAACATGTATACATCTCAATTGAATGACCGTGTTAGCATTTATTTAATCGAAAGTATAATGTCAATATTTCCATGTATAATTCTCAATTGAATAACCATGATCCCTTCCCGTTACTCATATGTATAATGTACATGATGCCATGTATAATTCTCAGATTAAGTAACATGTTCCTATTCCATTACACGCATAATTATTTCAACAATTAATTATCAACATCAATTTCATTACTAAATCAATACTTAGTTAATCCCATAATTACAATTACTTAATTCACCAATTAATTATGTTATAAAATTCATTGATTAATTTTTAATGAAAATTTATTAATACTCACCACTAGCTACCAATAATTTATTTTAAAAATTAATAATATCATTCTCAAATATAAACACATCATTATTAATTCAAAAATTAATTTTCCAAATTTAGGTAATTCAATGTATCATATTTAATCCACCAATTAATTATCAACATTAAAATATCTAAATATCATATCCAAATCCTCAATTAATCAGCAATCATGATAACCCCTTTGGTATCATGATTAATTCCTCCATCAATAATCTCATTAAAAAATACATTCGCCACATTAATGTACTAAATTTTTTAAATCAAATTTAAACAGAATGCACGACATTATTAAATTTTCATTCACACATAAAATTCATGATTATAGTGATTTGATATTTATACCACCTTCAATTAAATGATGATTGTACAATGATTCAAATGGACTAAGCCCGTGAATAAGAAGGGTTGAATGATTTCATGGAGGTTCCTAGATTAATGTTGATAATGATCAAAAACAAAAAATAAATAGCCTGTGTTATTTCACATCACGGGTTGATTAAAAATGAATATAAAGGAAAATCCAACCAAGAAGACTTATTGTGGATTTACTGCTTGAATAGGACATCCAGACAGGTATTTGAAACTCAAAATCACCAGGAATGTCACACTAGGATTAGAGAATAAGGGATGTAGTGGATTCCATTGAAAATAAACAGCAGAATAACATTAAAAATGATGGTAGGTAATTTTCATGACATGTAATTCCCTTATTGATCATGTAATCCATTTTAATGTTTTTCACTAAAAACCTATCACCTCATATTTATTTTTTATATCCCATGAATAATTACATGGCTTCTAATCCCCTTACAGGATGCGTAAATGTTATGCAGTTTTGTTTTCAACCATTTTCTCTATAATGCATATAGACTCACCAGGAGAAAATATTAACACTTAACACATTAATACTCAAAATCAATTAATTAATACACGAATACATCCCAAAAAATTAGGTAATTTTCTTTAACAATGGGTCTCCTCTCTTAATAAGACTTGGCCACTAAGGTTGAACTAAAAATAGACATAGAGAGAAAAGTACATCGAAATAGATGGAATCTTACATCAATGCACCTAATCCTAACCTAACTAAGGCCCACTAAAAAAATAATAGATCCTTGTATAGTATTATTATTTGAATCATATTGATTATAGGGTACCTCGAACAACTCTCCCTCTAATTTTCTCTCTCGAAACCCAATAACTTACATCCAGGTGCTCCCACCTCTTCTGAATGAAATAACATCACAACCCACCATTAGATATATTTGAAAACATATCACATATAATAACCATGGTAGTAGATATTAATTAATGTGAAGAACATCAACTTCATTCCCTCCTCCAACCACGCACAACCCTCAATGTAAGTCATCACACCATATTTTTCAAACACATATGGGCCATCACAAACTAATCACATCACATTTATAAAGAAGAAATTTCAACATCTAAAAATCACAGCAAGTGCATGTCTTTCTCATCTCTTTGAAAATAGTGTAGGGAAGAGAGGGTAGCCACTCATATATTCACCCACTAGGATATTGGAAAAACCACAACCCATGAGCATATGTGGGTGTGAGAACATAGTACTCGAGGAGTGTAGGGTGTATATATAAAATCAAAAGAATAACCATGGTATATATATATATGTGTGTGTGTGTGTGTGTGTGTGTGTGTAGAATAAATGAACAAAATCACATCTTATGAGTTCATAACCAAACTACCTACAATTTCATCGAATTTTCACTTTTAGTACCACTTCAAAAATGACAACACCGCATAAACATGTCATAATGCACTATAATCATTTTATTTGAAATAATCCATTTTCATGATTTCACATTTACAAGATAATTCCATTGATTAAGCCAATTTATTTATCTAGACAGTTATTTATCATATTAATATCGACTGATTGAATCATACTTATGTATTCAATTTATTATATTAATTTCCATTTCAACCCTTGTCGTATGTGGAATCCTCTACATCCACCACAACAACAAAACACCACAAACACTCAAAAGTACACATAAAATGAACATATGATGCACAATTTTACAATTTTACATTTAGTTAGAACATTTTGTACATCCACATATTAATTATATAGTTAATTTCAAATGTTTGATATATCTTCTATGAAAACAAATTTATTAACCAGATATATGTGGTAAGCCATTTCCCAATTTTATAGTGAATAACATATCAGGAAAAACGTTATTCATAACATATAATAATTTAATAAAACATATCCCCACCATCCATAATATTTATGTGGGCTTCTAGCAAGAATAATTCACAATAAAAATAAATAAAAGATGTAAAGGAATGAGATTCAAAAACACACCCCCTACCATTTCATTTAAAATAGTTTATTATCATTATTTATAAAGTTCCTACAATCATCCCAATAATGAATAACAGAACAACCCCACCAGCATAATGAAACTAAATGAGAAGTGAACGATATCTTACATTCACTTATGGACCTAAAAAATATGAGAATCATTTTTTCAATGGTGCTATCAATCATTATATATATGAATTTGTGTATAAAAGTAATTTTATATTGCATTTTTTATTATATATATATGTATGTAATTTTATATATATGATGATATATATGTATTATAAATTTTATATATGATAATATATATATATATATATGTATATGACGTTTCAAATAAAAAATGTTGTATTCTATAAAAAATGGTCCATTAAAAAAGAGAAAAATAAAAAAGTTAATGTAGAAAAGAGTGAATAATGAGGATTTTTAATTGAATGAAATAAAATTCATGATTGCCTAGAGTTTATAAATGTATAAATAAAAAAATTAAAAAATTAATATGGAAGGTTATATGTTCGGAGTTGGAAATCTATGGGTGGGGAGTGGATAAATGGTTCTAATGATGCGAGAGATTGGTAGATGATGCGTATAATAAATAATTAACATAATAATAAAAGAATAATGACTATTTATGGGAATGAGAAAAATAGAATGTATAATTTTAAAAATATAAATATTAATAAAATAAATGAAATAAGGGGGATTTGGGCGTGGGAAGAGAGGACTGTATGAGAGATAGTGTGCTTAATGGAGAGAATAATGATAAGATATTGTATTTTTGTTTAGTTAATAATTTAATGTGAAAAAATATAAATTTATTTATGATATAGAATATGGGGACAAGATTAAGTAAAAAAATGGAAAAATGTAATTTTGATGGAATAAGAGTGGTGGAATTGTATTAATTAATTAATAAAAACATTAATGTGTGATTTGAGAGAGAATGTAGTAATTATAGATTAAAATTCTAATAATTGGATTTAAATGTGTCGAAATATGTAACATTAAATTGTTTTATAAATTAAATGATATTAATAGTTAAAAGAATATTAATAATAATAAAATTTAGATAATAATAAAATGATATATGGTTGATTGGTGCTTTAATTAATAAACATCTGTTTTAAATTATAATTTTAAAATGAGTAATAATGAAAATAAGAATTAAATAATAATATTTTAATTGGTTTATGAATTAAATGATTGAATTAAATGACAAAATTAAATGAATTAATTAAATTAAAAATATAATTTGATAATGAAAAAATGAAATAATTACCCTATAAATATTTAAACTTATTTAGAAATACCCATCCCAATAATATTTGTATTGACACGATGTCGACTTTGATAAATTCACCTTGATGAGTAAAAGGAGTATGATGAGTATTTTCATAGGTGAGGAGTAAAATTTAAAATATTTATTTGAAAGAAATTTTTATTTATTAAAATTATTTAAGATGGAAAATTGGATAATTATGGCTTCAAGTCGGCTCATGATTACATTTTATCTCATAATTTATGGATCAAAAAATCTAGTTAGGGGTTACTTCATTTCTCATTTAGTTTCATCACATGGTAGGGGTTATTGTTTTTTCTTCTTTGGGAAGATGGTTGTCACTAATAAATAAAGATAATAAGCAGGATTAAATGAAAGTGAAGTAGAATAATTTTTTAATCACAAATTTTTACTACATTTTATTTATTGTTATTTTGAACTATATGTTCTATATAAACTATTAATTATTATGGACATTTGAATTATTACATTCACAGTAGTTGATATGTTTTGAAAAAATTGTTGTGTGATGATTGTTTCGCAAAAACAAAATGGAAATTGGGAAACCACTTATATTTAGTTAATAATATGATTTCCCATAGCGAATTATGGTTTGTAAGAGGATAACCTTATAATAAATAATTTTCTGTAATTTAATGGAATTAATATATATGAAAATGGAAATAGTGGTTGTGCTGTGTGGGTGTGATCTCTACATGTGTTTGATTATGTTTTGGTGTTATTGTGGTGGATGTCAGGAGTTTATGTGATGTGAAATAGGTTAAAATTTCTAATGAATAATGAATTGAATTGGGAATCATGGTTTAAGTGGTTTGTTTTTATATGAGAAATAATGGAATGGATTAAAAAATTGGATTAATGTACGAAATTGTTTGGATAATGTGAAATGCTAATAATGGATATTTGGAATAAAATATGGCTAGTGGATTTTAGCATGTTTTTGTGGTGTTATTATTTTAGTTGTGACAACAAATGTTAGAATTATATAAATTGTTTGTTATCATTTTTATGAACACATATGATGGTATTGTGTTGTTTTATACTATAGATATAATCCTTATATATTCTTATAGTTCTCTATATGCACCCACCCTTGTCGAGTACTCTATGTCAATACATTCATATTCATGTGGGGTGTTTTTCCAAAAATCCCAGTGGGAGGATGGATGGATAACTACCTTATTTACCATGATCCCACTTCCATGAGTTGATATGTACATGCATAGGTTGTGATGTCTAGAAGTCAAAAGTATTGTTTTTGAGTTAGGATTTCATTATATGTGATGTCTACAGTGAGTTAATGTGAGATGTGGTGTGAGGGATTACTATGGGGGGGAATGTGTGAAAGGAGGAGATAATGTGGAAAATCTCCATCAAATTCATGATACCCAATTACACTGGTAATTTTATGTAATGTGATGTGATATCTAAGGTGAATTCAGAAAGTATGTGATTTTTTTGCTATTATATATTCATAATTGGTGGGAACACAATGTTGTACATCTTTTTTGGGTGATAGTGTAATCATAGTGGGAATGCGGTGTGGGTACTCTATATTATTATAATCCATATTATATTAATATACATGGATGCATTAATTTGTGAGTGAGCCATGGTGAGGTTGGGGTTGTGGTTAGTATACCAGTATAGGTGATTTTTGGTTTTTCTACTATTCTCATACGTGAATTAGTAATATCTTTCCACATGATCACGCAAAATATTATATTTTCTACATTGAATACATGTATCCTCAACCTATATATATATAAAATGTTTTCAGGATTCCAATAGGTCTTCCAGGGCCATAGTAGACATTTCTTGTTCAGACCAGTTCTTATGTTCTAGTGAAAATATTTTAGAATTCCTAATAATTATGTTTCTTTTTTGTATTATTTTACCTCTATCAATATTACCTATTATTAATGTTTGGGTTGATTTTGAGGGTTTTTATATTTATTTTATATATTTATTTCAGGTCAATTACTTTATTCACTCAATATTGTTCTCTTATAGAGGGAAATGCCTCTCAAATTTTTATATTTGTATACCCATAGTGCATGTCACCTACCCATGTCCCACTAAAGGTGTCACATGTCAGTTCATTATCTCCATTTATTCATTACCAGCCTATGAGGGGTACCATTATAGAGAGGGGTCTGGAAATAATTGGATTAGAGCAGTTGGTTGAGAGATAATGTGATGATAGGAGTGAGAATCCATGAGTATTGTATGATTTGGTAGGGAAAAATGTTATATGAACATTGTGTGTAACATAGGCCATGGGACACTATCTTGGAATGATGATTATAGTGTCCCCAGTTATCCAATGTACGGAATTTGGTCCTAACAAAAGACCAAGTGACATGGTACCATATTCAAGGTAGAAACATAGGTGACTTTCATACATCATAATGATTAGTGATCTTATCTTAATTTATTTATCTTTTCAAGATAGAATTAACAAAATGACTCATGAAATTATATAGTAATTTCTCTGTCATTTCCACTTATTTTTTTATTTTTTTATTTTTTTACTAAACTATTTGTATAACTGAGAGGATAGAGTAAAATGATGGTCCAGAAGACTATGTTTTTTTTCTGATCCATTCATTATGATTGAATAAGGTGTTTTCTTTGATTTTATTGAATTATTTCTAATTAATTGAATTCAGTTCCATTTTTAAAATTTATAACATTATATATTTATTTCCCAATGATTGAAAATGTTTAAGAATCATTCTTAGTATATTTTTCCTGTAAAAATAGATTAATTTTAAAAAACATTATAATTCATGTTATCTTAAGTCTACTACAAACTGGAATGATAAATAAATTATTTTGTAACAATTTTTATAAGCATTATATCTATTATTTTAGTTAGCATTTCACTTATTTCCTTTCATTTTAATTAATCTTGAGCTTGTGTTATGGATTTGTTTTAAAAAATAGTTTTGGACATTTTAAATTCAAAATTTTCTGAAAATTTCCAATAGGATTTTTGGTATGTAATTAGAATTTAAATACCATTACAAGAATAAAATTAACCATATTTCTTCCCCATTTTTTATGTGTGTGTTAGGGTGGAAATTTTAGGGACATTATTTAATAAATTATTTGAAATTATAATATTTTTTTGGATTTAAACCATTGAGAATTACAACAACTTGAATGATAAAAAATTATTCTTTATATGAAAATTAATAATTTTTAGTTGTACATCCCTCATGTCATGATTATTTATGTATGGGAAGAAATCCTAATGATTTTTAAATTTTTTTATTAACTATTAAAATCATATTAATTTAATTTTGAGCATGTCACATGATTAATATAGAATCGATAAATATTAAGATAGAATCATGTTATCATATTTTTGTATATAATAATGTTTTCTTAGATAATGAAATTAATAATGAATTTTCATTTTCAAAATGAAAAATCACTAAATATAGTAATACTACCAGTGAAGTTTTAATTGTATGATGTGGGAGAATGTTTTATTTTGATAATTATAAAATAAAGTTATATTTTTGATTGAGTATTTTATTTTTGAAGTGAATCCTATGATGTGTGAATTTTGAAATGAAGTTTCAAACATGAAGTATTGTTTGTAGTGGAATATAATTTTTTTTACTAAATTATTGTTATGTATTGTGGAAAATAATGTTCGATTGAATCCTTTGATGTGCGATGATTATTTTGGATTATGATACACATTACGTGACTTATTTACTATTACCAACATGTATAAAATGTCTAATCACATATACATGGATATGGAACTGGTTCCTCAAAAAAATTTAAATTGTGTGAGGATACCCATTCTAAATAATGTGGTGACGTATTGTAAGACTAATATTTGTGAATTCCTGAATACATTAATTATTGGAGTTTTTTTCATGTTGTGTTCCATTTTCTGGTGTGTGATTACAAAATCATGAAAATATATGGGGTAACCTAATCCCTATTTGGGATGGGTTATACTTTGTGTGATTAAAACCCTATGGGAAATTCATTGTCACCCAAAATTGAAAATATCTTGACATGGGAGAGGGAGTTCCTTGATTATTGTGAATTCGATTTGATGTTTCAAGAAAGTAGTGGTCCATGGTTGAGGAGTTTTTAAAGATTATATAGATTAGGATGTTATGTAATAATGGTTTCTATTTGAGGATGGAAATTCAGTGAGGTGATGTGGATCTTTGAAATGAATGGTGGACATTTTTGTTAGTTGGGATGTTCGGCTAGTGATTTTGTCGTGTAGTGGTTGTGATTTATGGGGGATATGACATGTTTCCATTTCATTGACATTGAATTTTTTATGTTATTTTTATTATTTTGATGGAATCCTTCACCTCTTATAAACCGGATAATATCATAAAGGTGGTAATAAAATAAAATTTTCATTTTATAAATCATTAAATTAATGAATATGAGCTTTCCTACCATGGCTAAATATTTTTTAAAAGAATGCGTTGGGAAATTTTCAAAACTATATTTTTGGTTGGGTTTGATGTGTTTGAACATATATTGAATGCACTAATTTTGACATATAATATATGATGATAAAGAAATTATTTTCCCCATCAGGACATATTATATTATGCAATGTTTTCAAAATAGGTGGGCATGTTGGTCAGTCCCAATTCAGACAATATAATGGTGTAGTGAATGGCATCCATTGATTTGTATACAAGGGGAATTTCTCTCTATTTTATTGTATGTTATCTTGTTTTTTGAGAAATTTTATTTTCAATTTATTCATGACTCCAATGCTAATAAATAATTATTTTCAAGCAAATATGAAATAAATAATTTTTAAATGTTGTAATGTTCAAGACTTATGTTATGTTTTGTTCATGTTTCTTTTAATATCACAAATTTCACACTCTAAAATAATAATTTGATATGACAATAATAGGTAAATAATAATTAAATAATTTTTTTTAAATAATACTAGTTGAGTTATGAAATTAAACACAGTATTAGAGGCTTCAAAAAAAATTTAGGAAAAAGTGACTTAGAATAAAAATTGACTTGATTTTAAAATAATGGAGATTATGAAAGGAATATACTTGTTTAAACCAATGATGGGGAATTGAGTTGAGAATATTTTTTTTTCAAAATTGATGGATATGTTTCGCTTGATGTTTTTATAACTGTCTTTGTTGCCATATTCAAGATTGATAAGTATCACCCAGGAGATTGTTTATTATGTATTTTCAAGATTTACACATCTTCTCCCATGTGATTGTTGTTTTCCAAATATATTGATATACTTAAGAGGTATCTCATGGGTTGGTTCTTCAGACCACCATTCTCTATTCATATTGGTATTGTTTTGATTCTTGATCATGAGAATTGTTTCAGTGCTATCTAATATAATGGTCCATAATTTTACAATGTAATATCTTTTATGTTTCCTAGCGGCTTGAGGTTTGGCAGGTCATGGAATATTTTAGAAGCAGTTTAAAATATATCTGATAGATATAAATATTAATTTTTATGTTTTTAGTTTATTTTGGATGTTATTTAAAAATGATTTAATTAATGAATATTTATTTAATTGTATGAAATTAAATATTATTGAATTCAAATATGATATAAATAATTTTAATTAAATGGTATAAATTAAATAACATAAAACATATTATATATCTGTGTAAGTATGTATATTTACATGAATCATGTTGTATTTAAGCATATTAAAAATAATTTCTGTTACAATGTGTGATATATAAAAATATAAACATATGTATCTAAATATTTTCATATACATATGAATATATATTATTCTTCAATATATACATATTATGATACCATATAATAAGAATTTTTATTTATGTATATAATTACAAAAATTTATGTGGGAATATATATATATATATATTGGAAAATGGGGTTGAAAATGGTCGATATTAAATGATTTTAATAAAAATAATAATTACTGTAAAATATTTTGTGTAATAAGGAAGAAATTGAGGTTCAGAATTGAATGGAAGAGAGTGAAATTTTATATTAAATTTGACTCATAAATGGTGATTATTTGTGAGATTTATGCATTTTAAAGGGATAATAATGTGTGAAAAAAATTAGTTAGAGGAAGAATCTATACAAATAAATAAATAGATAAAATCGGTAAAGCTATCGTAAAATAATCATTACTTTTTAATGGATAAATATATATTAAATATTTGATGGGTTTAATTAAAGAAAATTTTAAAATTTATTATTATAATGAAAAAAAGAAGACATTGTGTATAGGGTATCGGAAGAATCGAACCCTCAAAATGTTATTTGTAACACACATCATATCTCATGTTATATATGCATATGTAAATATATATTATAGTGGGATTTGTTAATATAATATGTTGAAAAAATGTTTGGTCTGTGAAATGTTTTATGTAAATATAAACATATACAATTATATATTCAATTTTTTAAACATATTTAAATACCACATTCTTGTGTGTGTGTAAATATATATAGTTTTATACATAACGTTATATATATATTGTTGAATTTTTAGAAATGAAAAATATATATATGTGTATATATATATTGTATTATATATATATATATATGAAAATTTCTATTGAGGAAAAATAAAATTTTATATTTCAAAAAAATAATTGTTGAATAAAAATTAAGAAACAATATTCGAATGTCATAATAATGAAGAAAAGTTTTATGTCAAAAAAATATAATTAATGATAAAATATTTTTTTCCAAAAAATAAAATAATGAAATAGTTGTGTTTTTTAAGGATTCAAAAATATAAAAGATGAGTATTTAAAATAGATTGTATAGGGATGTTTTTTTTTGTTTATATTTTAATAATAATAACAATATAGAAATTTTAATTGGGTAAAATGTCTGAATAAATTGAAAAAAAGAATATTTGTAATAAATGTTGAAAATTAATGTGATGGTAATATGAATTAAATAAATTGGGGTAAATAATATATCAAAAAAAATTTCTGATAAATTTTGAATGAAATGAAGTAATTAAGTGGGGGAATAAAATGGTGGAAATATATGAAAAATGAGTTTTGATGTTGAAAAATTAGGTAAATAAATAAACTTTATATATTCAATTTGATTCACATATATCTAACTCAATACTAATTAGAGGGAGAATTTGTTAGATTCATTGGATTCTTCATGTCGAGTAAATGGTATGTGACAATTTTTTTCACGGCTATTACTTTATATTTTCCATATTTAATTAAATACAAATGTTTACATTTAAATTATTAACGATGAAGAATCGAATGTTTATTGGATTTCACAGACCCTTGAAAACATTATTTCTCATCATTGATGACCCTAAAAATTGTAGAAGGAGATCCCTCATATTTTTTATTTGATTATTGTTCTGGTGGGATTATGGTTTTGTTAATCATGGATGTAATATTTGGCACTAGATAAATGAATATAAATAACCAGTTTAAAAAAATTAAGGGGTTGTTCTTTTGAATATCATGTTTTTGAGGATTTTGATTTATTAATAATGGGAATTATATGGGATAGATTCCCTACAGAATATGGTGACTATGGTGTGGAATTTTTTATAACCGATGTTATGTTATGAAAACATTCTTATGTGATGTTTGTTTCACCAACATAAAAGTGAAATTTTCTAACATATTATATCTGGTAATAAATGGTTTCCCCATGTGAATTGTTCCTGATTTGAGATTTACCATATAATAAATAAGTGGATGTATTGTACTGCCCTTACATAATATGAAAATTTTAAAAGTTGTTATTTTATGTTATTGTGATGTGTTTTTATGTCCATTTGTGAAGTGGTGTGGTTGTGGTGGATGTGAAAAGGTGTTGTGCTGTAACCTGGGATAAAATGGCTGAGAAAATAATTAATTGAATATCGTGGTATGATTAATGCGCCTAATGATTATTTTTTAATAATGGGGTTGAAATATAAATCATATCAACAAATGGAATTCATTGGTCTATGGGAACTCATGAAAATGGATTATTTTAAATAAAAGGTCCCTTGTGGGTTGTGTCATGTTGATGTGGTGTTGTTATTTTAGAGTTGGTAGAAAAATATAGAATTCCATGAATAAGATGGTACCTTGGTTTTGAATCCATATGAATTTATTCTATTCTTTGATACAATATATATACATATATACTTGATTTATTCTTATGATATTCAATTCACGCACCACCCTGTTAGAGCACTATGTGTCAAGACACACATAGTAATGTGGTGTGTGTTTATCAAAACATCACTGTGGGACGATAGATAACTAGACCCTTTCTTTTCACCTATCACAATTTATGAAGATGAGAAGGACTTGATCGAGATGTGATGTCTAATAAAATGTCCTTATTGTGTTTTTATGTGATAGATGTGAAACCTCTGGTGTGTTCATGAGAGATGTGGTGAGATGACATATGTTGGGGGTAGTTTGTGATACGAGGAGGTAATGAGGTTGATGTACTTTACATTCATGATTCCATACTACCCCGGTTGTGATATATGATGTGTTGCGATGGCCCAGGAGTCTATGAGTGGGGCATGATGTCATGTGATGTGATGTTATTCAGAAGAGGTGGGAGTATGAGGACGTATGTGATTGTGGTGTGAGAGTGGGATCCCATAGTGAAAATAGTGTTCGGTTCCCTTTAGTGATTCACATTATATAATATTTCAATAATTGAATGTCTTATTTAGTGATTGAGCCTTGGTGAGGTTGTGGTTCTTGTTATTATACCAGTATAGGTTTAGTTTTCTTCTATTATTCTTAACATGGTGGAATTATTATGCACTTTAGTTATTTTCCTGGGATACTTTGCTTTTCCTATATAGTATAACTTTATTCTCACCTAACATATATTAAAAAAATTTCAGGATTATAGGAGGACTATGTGGACAACACTGAAAATTTCTAGTCTAGACCTTCATATCTATTTTTGTGTCATTTCATTATATTTAGTACTATTAGGGTTTCAATTTTTAGACTTCTTTCTATATCTCTCTTAGTTATATATGTGTTATTTTATGATTTGGAGTATATTTATATTTAGGTTGTGGAGTTGATTGTAGTTGATTCATTCTATCTCCTAATCATCTTTTTTTATAAAGGATAATTTCTCCCATATTTTTATATTTCAATACACTTGATGCCATTCATAATTCTGTTATATATCATACACTTATAGATAAAAGTCACCAATTGAATGAATCAATATTAAAGATAATGATGTCACACATCAACTGCTCCAAAGGTTCGAATGAGTAATGTCTAGAATGGTCCAAGATCCCTCCATGAATCATGAATACAATTTTATATTCCTATGTTGAGCATTCCTATATACACAGTCGGAAGGAAAATTTTTTTCATCCACATTTGAAAAGAAAACATTAATTCATATCTAAGACAAATAGTAGAACCAAACATCACCCACATTGTTATACTAAGAAAACCCCAACCTCACAATGGATCTCTCACTAAAAATCACATCCAATTTTAATAATAAAAAATGAAGCGTAGCAATGATTGGATACCCCTGCCATAGTCTAATATATTTTCCTCTCTCATACACAAAAAATGTACATCCTGGTCTTTGCACCATTTCCAAATAACATCACAACACATCACATCACATCCCGCTCGCAGGACGCAGAAGGATCACAGCACATCACATCTCACAACTAGGGTAGTGGGGTATCGTGAATGTGAATGGAAAAAAATGTGTTCCATCATCCTAACACAAAATAACCCCATTGTAAACCATCACACCATATCTCACCCGAACACATTTGGGTCGTCGTTCTCATCACGTAACATATCGACATTGTCACTTTTGAATTTTTTATATCACAGTCAATGAATTTTCTTCAGATATCCTTGAAGAGGGAAAAGGATGACCAGGTAATCATCTTCTATGCTACCATTATGATGTATGACCCTCACCCCATAACATTGTGGATTTCAACAAATAGTGCTATATAAGGGTTAGTTTCATATAGAAAATCTACATAACAGGCAAGGTATATATATATATATAGTGTCAAATTCCCCAATCCCATCCACTGTTTTGCATCCAAGGTTCCAACAATTTCATAGAATTCCCACATTCATTACCACCTCTAAAATCACAACACCACATAAAAATGCCACAATCCAGTAAAAAAATTTATTTTCAAATAATCCATTTTAAGCTCACTCTTTTACAAACAAATTTCATTTGTTATGGAAATTTATTTATCTAGACCATTATTTCACATACATACATGAACGGTTTAAAACATAAATTTCTATTAAATTTCTTCTTTCTTTATCCATTTAATCCCATGTTATATCACAATTTCTCATCAAATCCTCCATAACTATACTACATACCAACCACAAACAAGTAAACATCACACCCACATAGGACAACCACTATTCATGTTTTTATATTTAGTAACTCTGTTACTTTACTTCATATTATTTATTATAAGGATATTCTCACGCAATCCATAATTTCCAATGAATCAATTTAATTAAATATAAATAAGTGTTTTCCCGGTTACTATTTTTTTGGTAAAACCAAAAATGACACAACATATTTATCATAGAATATAATATTTTGGGAAAATAAGTACTCCAGTTCCCAGAATATTCAACAAAGAATCTAGCTCATGCAATTCGCAATATTAGTAAATCCAAATATGTAAATGAACACCATTTAAAAACTCTTCCACATCAATTTAAGAAAAACGAGTTTATTATCATTATTTATCTAGTAGAAAGATTATTCCCAAAGTTAAAAAATGTATAACCCCACCGATATGATGATACTAAAAGAGAATAAATTGATCCAAAATCTCTATTTTCAGACCCAATAGTGAACAGAAAAAATGTTCTCAAGGGCCGGTGTAGCCCCATAAAAGTGTGACTATACATCATAACTAATTTAAATGTAATCTATTTGATTTTATTAAATATGGAAAATTAAAAACAACGCCTTTTAAAATTAAAATATTTTTTACCTTATACACATTGTGAAAAATCCAATGAAATAGACGACACATATATAAGGTTAGTATTTAAGGACATATGGTAGAATGAATTATAATATATATTGCGTATTTATTTAACCAATTTGTAATTATTAAAATGTGTTTCTCATTTGACATTAGTATTTAATTCCTACATTTTATTCACATATATAATTCAAAATCTATTACAAATTTATTATTTAATTGTTATGTTTTTTGTGTATATTAAAATAATAATTTAAACTAGAAGATTATTATTTAAAACACCACACAACCCACTATATTTTTTTTATGATTTCACTTTTTAAATTTTATCAATTAATTATTATTGTCATTTAATTTCTAAAACCGATTAATTTCACTTTTCTGGATGTTTCAAATATGGTTATTATTATTTTAATTTTAAATTACTACATTCCTTATCCACTCTCACATATATATCATTTATAATTAATTTGAAAAATTACCACCCCAGATTATAATTCTTTCAAACTCATTCTTAATCCATGATTATTATTTTCTTGTTTATTTTACCTTGTTTTATATCACTATCAAATTTCTATTTCCATTTTCATTTATATTTTCACAGAACTAAAAATCACTCTCTAATCATTATTCATACCATTAAACACACTCTATCTCCAGCCTACTTCTCTTCCCATACTCAACACCCTTATTTCAATATTATTGTTAGTATTATTTCTAATACCATTTCTATTATTATCTATCCAATAAACCATAACTATTTTATTATTATTATTATTATTATTATTTATCTCATCATCAAACACTCTCTAATTTCATTATGACCAATCATCAGCTTCATCGCTATTAAATTTCCTACATCCAACTCCTAACATTCCATATTTTCTTTTATTTGTTGAATTATATATTTAATCTCTCAATAATCAATCATATTTTTCATTTAATTAACAACACACATTATTCATTATGTTTTTATTTCATTCATGTTTTTATTATTATGTATAATTCCTCAATTGAAATTTTGGTCTATTACAAGAAAAATGATTTCAAATAAGTGCAATGGGTGAAAATATATATCTAATAGTTTATTTTCAAAAAAATGAATGGAATTATTAAATAAAACATTATTTTAATAGATTTGAAATTATTTGGAATAAAATTAAAAGTAAAGGGGATTTTATGAATTTTGTTTTTGTATATAAATTAGACTTCATAAATAATGGGTAAATTTGAATGGAATGTACTTGTTTAAAACAATGAATGATTAATTGTGTCGAAAAGAATATTTTGTTCATAATTGTTGATATGTGTATCTTGATGTGTTTTTTATAACATCTTATGGGGACTTATTCAAGTTTGAGAGGTATCACCTCTGGGAGATAGAATTAATGTTATTGTGTATATGTGGTCTTGTTTTCCCTAGTGGTTGTTATGTTTAAAATACATAGATTAACTTGATTAGTATCTCACAGGTCGGTGGTCGAGTCTAACATTCTCTTTTCATATAGATTAATTTTTTTTGAGGATGATAATTGTTTGAGAGGTATATCATGTGTGTTTAAATGTTATCCCAGGTCTTCACATTGGTGTTCCCCCGTTATTCTGACGTCTAGTAAATTTTGGAAAATTTTTTAAAGCAGTTTAAATTGGGTTTGATAATTTATTTATATTAATTTTGATGTTTGTTATTAATTTTTTGAAAGATTAAATTGATTTAATTTAGGAATTTTTATTTAATTGGACTGAATTCTTAACTATTAAATTTATATATGTTTTTTACTTTTTTAATTATATTCAATATATTAAATATTTTACAACATATCATATATGTGTGTAAATATGTTTATTTTCATGAAGCGTGTTTTAATTAAGTGATTTAAAAATTATCCATATTAAAAAATGTTATATATATAAATATAAACATATATATATGTTTGTATGAAATTATGATACTTTTCTATATACATAAATATTAATATATATTATATCTAAAAATTGATGTGTCATTTTCCACCATGTGTCACCACCAAATGGTTTTCCAATATGTCCCCTCCTCTCCATGAATGTCTTTTTTTGTCTCCGTCAATTAAACATCCACCAAACAATTATTATACTATTAAGATTCCCCTTTCCCATCATAGTCCCTCCATAGATATTTAACCAATGTAAAAACACCACATGTGTCAGATCCATCTCCACCTTCACCTAATCCTTCAACTCCTACACAAACATTTCCTCTTCCACCTATATCTCCATATCTGCCTCAACCTCATCCTCCTCCACCTCCATGTTCTCTACATATTGCTTCTCCACCTTCTTAGACTCTTTCTCAGTCTCAAACTTCACCTCTATATCATCTACCATTATCATCTCCACCTCAATATCCTCCTCTACCTCAGTCTATGAAATTTCAAATTAGGATAAAATAATTAGAATTTATTGATTCAGATGCCCCATTATTGGTATACTATTTTTTATATTCACTATTTCCAAATATTGATTATCCAAATAAAATTCTTATTGTATTTTTCAAGTTTCAATTATTTTGAGTCCATTTTATGGGATTTTTTTATTACATTGTACATAAAACCCATTTTTCATGCCATTATTTTATTCCAAAGATTAATTTTCTATCAATCATTATTGGGTTTCTATAACATCTCTACATTAATGTTCATGTTTTGAGGTTCATTCTATTTTAATCTTCACTACCTATATTTCATTTTCATTTTCATAACCAGGTTAAATGGACATTCAAAATGTATACTATATACATAGTAGTGTATTTCACATATTTTCATATTACCTACACATTCCATGTGATTCTAGTACATTAATTTTCATTTCCCTTATAAATCGCGTGTATTTATGAGAAACCCATACAATTATTGTTGTACTTTATTTAATTAATTATTATTATTTTTCATAGTCAACGTTATTTGTCCACAATGCCTATAAATCACTTAAGGAAATATAATAAGTATTAAATTTTGATAAATCTATGTTTCTTAATTATTTTAACTTATATTTAAAACAATATATACATATTCTATGACATTATTTTATGGAATGTAAAAAATCACTGATTTTATAGTATTGTTTTACAGCCACTATATTGTTTATATATATTGTTGAAGAAAATATTTATGATAATGAACCTATTATAACCCCTCACAATAATGCCTGACATTTATAATAATAAATGAATATATGTTTTTATTGGTACATATACATAATACCGGTGATTATCAATTTATGTTTTTCGTTATTATATTTTGTTTATTTTATGCATGAATTTTTATAATATTTTCTATCATCGTAGAGATTAAATACATATTGAATTCACAGAATATGTCTTCTATTAATAGAATAATTTGAATAAATTTTTTAATGGCATAAAATATTTCAAAAAAGTAGAATTTATGAGGATTAAAATATCATCATTTCAATCCCTTTCTAGCATTATATTTTTTCCATGTATATTTATACTTAATATCTATTCTTTAACAATTATATTCGTAAATTTAAATCACATTAATATTATGTTGTGGATTATACTTATATATCCAATTATTTTATGTTCTATTCATTTATGCTCTCTCCCATTGTATATTCTCAATATATATATATATATATATATTTAATATATATTCTAAATTTATATTCCAATACATTCATATGTACATAAATACTCATATACAAACATATATGTATACACATATATTCATATATATATATATATATTCCATATCTTTTGAATATATTTTAAGATTTTTGTATATAAATTTTGATTTTATATATTCTGAATATATATATATATATATATTTTAAATATATTACCTTCATGTATATGGATTAAACATAATCTTCACTCTCTATTATGAAATGATCCTTATTTAATATTGATTGGTTTATTGAAATTTATATATTGATCCATCATCATTTGATTCAGGAAAATAATTTCATGATGTGTTGGATCCCACCGAAAAAATTGAAGATCATTAGTGGAACAACACCTAGATTTCTAAAATATCAATTCACCTTGGATTACTTACTATTCCCTGAAAAAATCAAAATAATTTCTTATTTATTGATACATCCTAATAGGATTATTAAGATAATATTATTTATTTTTTCTCTTCAAGATTGATATTTTGATTTCCACAATAAGAGATATCATGGTTTGTTTTATTCAATATTTCATTACATCTATATCTACTTGCATAACTCTACTCAACATATGGCATACCTAAGTATGTAGTTGTGTCGAACCTCAAAAAACTACTTTTTCATCAAATCCTAACCCCAACATTCCATTTTAATTGTTTCTGATATTTTTATTCTTCAATTAATTATTATACCAAGTATAAAAATGTTATAGTATTTACATAATGAAATTTAAGATAGAATCATGGATGTTAAACATGTAACCCTCAGAAAAAATCAATAAAATATCCACTGGAATGTTATAGTCAGGTGGGAAACATCCCTGACTCTTTGTTAGGTCATTTCATGTATTACATAAAAATTTTAATGGCATAATTAGCTTATAACACTACACATTTCCCAATATTTTTGTATGAAAATATCCATAATCACCTTTTATGCTGCTCTAATTTCCCATAACCCTGCTTTTATGTCCCTTTCATAATAATTTATCTTTTCAGCCTTCAACCCCCAAATTTTAGAGTGTTTCTCCACAAAAAACGAATTATTTATATTATAGATATACTATTAGTATAGAAATTATATTTTTAAAATTTCATTTTACCATGAAGATAAGTGTTTTTTATGTTTTTTAATATCTGGTTTGATAATTTTATGAAATGTATTTTCCTCAAATTTTTTCATTTTCTTCATATATATATATAAAAAAGTTAATGAAATTGTATAATACATTGTTTTTAGATAATGTTATATTACATTAATATTGGTATGAATATAATATAATTATCGTTGTTTTCATAATATGTAGTGTTAAATGATTTATTGGCATTAAAAGCACCAGAAATCATATTAGTGATTTAATAAATCATAATGTGATGTATTTTCTGAAACAAATTCAAAATTTGAGGAATTTTATAGGATTAATTTTTTAACAATCATTGAAAAAATAAAACAAATATTTAAAATTTTCTATTTTAGTATTACTGGTTTAATATATCATTTTTTGCACACAAATATTTCTGAAAAAAAGTATTCACAATAGTAATCGCACAACTAGTTGAATGATCACAAAGACTAGTAATATTATTATATGCATATCTTCATATTTAAAATAGTAAAAAACACTTGAAATATCATTTATGTATACATTAAAAAAATAAACCAGGATTTAAGCATTGTCTTCTTCATATTATATGCATATGTTAATATTTTATATTTTTTCATGGTAATTATTTAAAATGTAGTACATAAATTTCATCATTTATTTTTCGCAGTATGTGTTATTTGATAATTTAAAAACATTGTTAATAGTTTCTCTATATATATTTAATGTTATTAATAAAATAATTCATATTCGGTTTTATTTTTTATTATAATTTTAATTAGTTATGTGTTTATGCCATAATTTAATCCATTTATACGTACCTAATTATGTATAATTCAATATTTTGTGTATGTTGACTATTTTATGTTTTTATTTAATTACATTAAAATTAATGATGATATAAAATTATGAAACTGTTTGATGAACATGAATTTATCACATGAAAATATTTCAACTTTACACTATGTTTGGGAAGATTATCTCAATTTTGACATGCCATAATATTTTCATTTATATTTAGGAAATAAATTTGATCAATAATATTATGATATATGTGTTGAATCCAAAACTAAAATAATATGAAGCTTTGTTCATATTCCTATTTCCCCTCCCCATCCCTCTCAATATCATATTCTAGTGTGATAACTATTTTTTCATCGACTCCGCCTTTGACTTAATTTCCCCTACTTTCAACTCCTCCTCCATATCAATCTCCTCCTCTATCTCTACCTCCACCTCTACATCCTCCACCGCCTATCACTTTACCTCAGACTCTAAATCATCCTCCTACTATAACTCTACCTTAGTCTCCTACATCTCCACCAAATATGCCATTTTATTCTCCTCCACCTTCATCACCACATACACCACAGTCTCCACCACCATCCTCCTCCTCTACATGAACATCCATCATCAACCTAAGCCCCATCATTTCTAACATAATTATTGGGAAGTGGTTATCCTTTTTATTTTTATTTTTATTGAACCATTTCTGGAATAATTCCTTATAATGCCTTATTAAATAGAGACTATCATCATTTTTTGGTCATCAGTTTTGATTATTTAGAAAATATTATTCAAAATATTATAGCATATGATAAAGTTATTTATTCAACATCTCAATTACTTATCAAATGCTAATATATAATCTTTATTTCTACTTATTAATTGGCCAGATAACATAATAATTGTATTTATCATGTTTCTAGTATTTTTAGTCCATTTTTCTATTTAGGGTTTTTATTCCTTGGAACATAAAACCCAGGATTTATGCCCTTAATTCATTCTCAGGATTAATTTCTTCTCAATTGTTTCAAGGATTCAATAGCATGTATTCATTGTAGCTTAGGTTTTCAGGTTGGTTCTACTATTATCTTCTCTACTAGTATATCATTTTTTAGTTTAGAAAGCTATTAAATAAAAATTACAAATGTCTTCTTTATACATAGTTGTTCAATTAATTTAGTTGCATATTACCTAGATAGTATGATTGATTCCAATACATACGTTTTCATTTAAATTATAGATCTCTAATAATTATCATAAACCCAAATAATTACTGTTCTACCTTCATTCATAAAATTTTAAAATTTTTTACACAGAATTCTTTCTTTTCCAAAATTAAATAATGATATGAATTTCAAATATCTTGATTTCATGGTACTCCTTCACATTCTAGAATTAGTTCATTTTCCATCAGTGCATACATTTCTCATCTTACAGGGTACCAAATTTTCCTACTATGAAGCTATAAGCCTCTTACCATCTTTTCTACATGAAAATACTAAACACATTGAACTATACAAATAGGTGTGTTCTAATATTTCATTCATTATAAAAAACTCATATGAAATTTTTAAATCTATTAGATGATGTAAACATTTTATATGAATAATAAAAATTAAAATTTAATTTTTATATTTAATATAGATGAACACTTCATATGAGCACTACAAATACATATTCTATAAAAAATATAATGATATTTTTTGAGCCTTTTACAGGTTCTCTGCAATTACCAACATCATCCTAGGAAACCTATAGATATGAAAAATGGATTACAAATCCTTCAAATAGCCTTGTGGTCTCGGTCAGAGTTCCCTAAAACTACCCATGACACTAATTCCTATAAAAATTAGCAATAAAGGAAAAATAAAATTAACATTATATATAATAGATTACCGTGATTTAAGTTCATTGTTTTTTGTTTTGGTTTCTTATTCCATGGTACAACAAATCTTAATTTAAAACAGATATTTCATTCCCTGGTTTTATTTCCTTTCAATCATTAGTGGGTTTCAAGATCATCTCTTCATTATTTCTCAATTTTATATCATTGATCCATATTTATCTTCTCTTCCAGTGATATATTTATATTTTTAGAAAATATTTAAATTCACATTCCAAATTTCTAATACTTACTCATTAGTTAACTTCCAATAGTATTATATTACGATTATATCTCCTGTGTTTCTAGTAATATCATTTTCATTTCCATTTTTATATCTTATAATTTTGAGGAAACCATTAAATTATTCGGGGACCTTCATTCACTATTATTTACAACCTATTAAATTGAAAAAAAACATTTTCCTAATAGGTACAACATTATGATTATTATATAACAACACTACATTGTACTTCATTACAAAGATAAATTAGTCCATTTCATCTTGCTACGTGCATCTCCCATATTCTGAGTTATCTCTATCTCCTTATATGAATCTATATGACTTATTACATCTATTCAACATGAAAATAAACAACATAGTGATTTGAAAGTAAGAGGTGCATTCCATTTTCTCCATCCATTATTCCAAAAAAATCATATCGTAATTTGGAACTCCATTGAATACTATAAACAATGATTATGAATAATAAAAATTCACATCTGAGGATTTTATTCACTGCATATGAACACTCTGTGAAACCCTAATTCCAACTAATGGTATAAAAGAAGCATGATTAACTATCTCATTGTATTAATCATGTTACCATGATTTGTAGTCCATGTATTTTGTTTTCTTTAGGTTTTCTACAGTAAATTTAACCCATGTTAGAGGCTCTTATTTCATTCTCATGATTAATTACATCTATATCATTTGTCTGATTCAATAATATCTCTTCCCTACTACTCAAATTTTCATGAATATTACATTTTAATCTTCTTTACCAATATTTAATTTTTATTTTTAGATAAATATTAAAGGTAAATTCCAAATTTGTACTAATTTTATAGTTGTTCATCTCCAATAGTTTCATATTACCTATATATTATGTGTGTTTCAGGTAGATGCACTTTATTTCCCATTATCATTCTCTTATAATTATTTTCAAACTATACAAGTACTAATGTACCTTCTTTTACTATTTATTAACCCTTTTTACATGGACTATTTTTTTCCAAATTGCATATTCATTAAAAAAAATTAATAAATGGTATATTTTGTATTCTGATGGATAGTATACATAGTCCCATCTTTATAGTCTCACCTATTTCCCATCTTCCTAGGTATGTACTTCTCCAACTATAATGCTATAATCCTTATTCCATAGTTTCCACATGTAATTTTTCAACCGATTAATCTTTTACTAATAGGGGCTTTCTATTTCGCCTTCCATGATACCAAAAATCATATTACCAATTCTAAATCCATTGGATGATGTAAAATTTTATATTCACATTAAAAATACATATTGAATGATTATAGTTTTTCTATATGAGTTGTACATATGAACCATATAGATATATTTTTTCCCATCTAAACTGTATTACCTAATTTTTTGTGTCATTTGAATGTTATATCCAATCACCACTACCATCATAGGCTGCCTCTAAATTATAAAAATAGATTATAACTCCATAAAATGTCTTTATAATCTCTACTAGGGTTCCTGGAATCTCCAAAGGACTCTGATTCCAATGAATGATATCAATACAACCTAAATAAATTTCACGTTGTATCTGTCAAGATACCAGGATTCTAAGGCATTTTTTAATTTCTTTTTCAAATCTTATAGTACATGAATACTATGTTTGAAGACCATATCTCGTTCCTAGTTTAACTTCCAATCTATCATTGGAGGGTTTCAATAATATCACTACATTACTGCTCCATGTTTTAGTTTTGTTCAATTTTATCTCTTCAACTAGAATTTTATTTTTCTTTCGCAAACACCTTTATATTGGAATTCCAGATAACTTTTATATAC
Organism: Viscum album; assembly: GCA_963277665.1. NCBI lineage: Eukaryota > Viridiplantae > Streptophyta > Magnoliopsida > Santalales > Viscaceae > Viscum > Viscum album. The sequence continues at coordinate 1,522,666,242 of OY728151.1, forward strand.
TCAATTATGAATTTTGAATAAATTCATATTATTGTCATATTACATGTGTTTCCAATATGTTCATTTTCATTTCCATTATTGTTAACTTCTAATTCTGAAAAAAATCATACATTTATTGTTGTACCTTCTTTTACTATTTATAATACATTTTTACGTAAAATGATTTATTTTTTTGACTAATATGTTAAAAATTAACAATTTTAACTACCATTATTTTGATTTAATTCATAACATAATAAATTTAGTTGGTTTTATATTGATTCACACATTTATCTTCTCCCTAGGTATCATCTATTTCAATCATGAATCTACAAGCCCTATCTTTTCATTTCGATGTGAATATATGCAACAGGGTGGCTTTTTCTAATATATGTATTTAATATTATCCGTTATTTATACAAAAATGATATTACAATTTTCAAATATATTGGATGAGGTAAAAAATGTAGATGCACAAAAAATTCCCATTTAATGATTATTTTCTGTTTTTATGCACACTACTCAAGAAAATGATTCCTATGAATTGTTGACACTGAGTCTGAATAACATTCTCATTATATGTAATAGAATACATAAAGTATTAATACACTACATTTTGTTTCCATTTGGTATTTCATAGTATATTAATACCATGTCTTATGCCCTTATTTCATTTCAAAATATAATTTCAACTGAATCATTGGTGGGTTTTGGTAACATATCTTCATAGTTGAGTGGTTTTTAATGTTTGAAACATTTTATCTTCTCTAAATGTACTTATATTTTCATTTCAAAACACAGTTTAATGGAAATTCCAAATTTCTACAATATACTCAATATTTTTAAGGCTATCCGAATGGGATTATAACTTTAATCACAATTCACAGAAGAAGAGCAATGCTCAGGTATGGGTTAGGTTCTTCGATTTAAATTGGTTTTTTTGGCACCCTCAAATACTTAATGAAATTGTTGTTTCTATCGGTACCCCACTGAAAATTGATCAAAGAATGCTTAATGATGACCTGGGTATATATGCTAGGGTGTCAGTTGACATTACCCTACAAACTCAACCTCCAAAACCCTGGTCTTCACTGCTCAAGACTATAAAACTGTAGTTAAATTTGAATATGAGGGGCTTCATGAATTTTGTGAATTGTGCAAGATTGTGGGACACTCTATACATAAATTTAGAGGAGTGCACAACCAATCAACACAACCTAATACCCTGGGTGGAATTAAGTTAGGAGAAATAGAAGAGGCAAGGATCAATTTGGCACCAAATCTAACCCACCCAAGAAAAAGGAAGAAGTATGGGTTGCTAAAAACAATCACTTTGATTGCCTTGACCCTCACCAAAATGAATCATGGGCTGACCTTGCTGATGAATAGGATTTGGAATCTCTACTTCAAATTCATATGAAACAAATTGAAGAAAATGTCATTGACATCTTCTCCCATCCACCAGAAGACACTGACTCTGATAATTCTGTACTTGACAGCAATCTCACTCACACAAATGGCAAAGACACAGCCCCTAACACACAGTCACATACCGAAAACTCTGTCAAACAAATAATGGTAGAACATAATTATAAAGCAGCTTTACTATCCTCCCCATGTCCTAACACTAGTATACAAGAAGCTGATAAGCCTAATACCTCACAAACCTATATAGAACAACCTAAGTTAAAGATGTAGATGACGACATCTACTGCTCCCATCCCAGAAACATTTGGAAAGCAGAACAGCAACAACCCCTCTACACAAAAAAATTCAACCAATATTCATCCAACTGATTCTCAGACAAATAATCAGTCTGTTGAAGCAAGACCTGTTTGTATTGTTAACAACCCTACGCCATCAACTACTGTTACACAAAAATGGATTGATGAATCTGCCTGCAGAAGGGGATATGTTTGTAAATAGGCCCCATCATCCACCAATCTATCTTCTCATACATAGGATATAATCCATAATATACATATCCCCACACTTCCCATACAACCTTCTACACATATCAGGAATGACAATTTCCAAAATGACCATGCATCTAGAATAGCAACCAGGTACATGACCTCGGTCTCCAAAAAGAGAGGGGACAAACCCAACAAAAAAGTCTAAATGAATACTTTATTCTGGAATTGTCAAGGAATTTCCAACCTTGACACTCTGAATGTCCTTAAACAATTTATGAGCACACACTCTCCTAAAATTATCACCATTGTGGAACCCAAAAAAAACATTAACTCTCGATCACATCAAATCCCTTATGGGTACTCATTCCACGGAGCCTGTAACAATGACACATATACTGAATCTTTATGGCTCCTTGCCAATTTTTCCTTATAGAATGTTATGTTACACTCCTATTCTAGTCAAGCTATTACTTGCAATTTTATTTTCAATAACACTCATGTTTCTTCTACTTTTGTCTATGCCAGTAATAGCTATCAAATGAGGAGAGATCTTTGGAAGGATATCTCTCAACTCAATGAAAATATTAGACATCTGTGGTTTATTACAGGTGATTTCAATGCTATTTTATCATCCCGTGAAAAACATTGACCTTCCCCTTCCTCTATTTCCAAAACTGCATTTTCCTTACCTATGAAACCACAAATCTTCTTAATAAAAAAAGTAGAGGTGGAAATGTAGCTATTAAGATGGATAACACAAAAGACTTTGACACCATTGATTGGAACATTATATACAGATCTCTTTTACACTTAGGCTTTAATAAAATTTTTATAAATTGAATAAAGGTCCTTTTCAACTCGGTTCACATTTCTATTCTTTTAAATGGTTGCCCTAGAGGATACTTTAAGTGCACCAAAGGTGTCGGGAAAGGGGACCATCTCTCTGCAATTAATTTTTCCATTGAGGAAGAGTAATTGAGTAGGCTTATATCCCTAGAGGCAAATAAAAGATTCCTTAAACCCGTTGTAGCCTCTATAAATATAAATGCACCCACACATCTCCTTTATGATGATGACATCATTCTATTTTCTCAGGGTGATAAAAGGAATATTATTAAACTTAAAAATATTCTTTCTCACTACCATGAAACTTCTGGCTAGCACATTAACTAAAATAAATCCTCTATATTTTTTAGTGACGAGTTCCCCATGGAAAGAAAAACATACATTTCTAATATTCTAGGCATCAAAGAGGGCTCTTTTCCCATTACGTACCTAGGAGTACCTATTTTATGGGGTATGCCTCTGGCCATTAATTTCTCCCACATTGTGGATAATACCTTTCGTCACCTATCCTCCTAGAAAGGTAAAACCCTCTCTATGGCTGGAAGGATCTGTTTGGTCAAATCTACGATTGTTTCGAAACTAGTGTACTCTATGATGGTTTATAAATGGCCTAAAAAACTTTTAAATCGCATTAGTACTGCTATCAAAAACATTTTTTGGAATAGGAACATTTCAGAGAGAAACATTGTGACCATCCCTTGGACCACTTGTTGCAAACCGGTTGACAAAGGGGATATTGGCATCAAGAACATAGCTAAATTCAACAAGTCTCTCCAAGACCGACATACTTGGAACATCATTAATAATAACTCCACCTCTATGGATTTCCTAAGGGATCGCTTCCTAGAAAAACTCAAAAGCAATTACTCTTTTTCTCTAAAATCATCTATTTGGCCCTCCATCAAAAGCTCTTTCATCTCCATCATGACCAATTCTAGATGGATGGCCATCCAGGAATCTAAACTAAAATTTTGGCTGGATAATTGGACTGGTGGACCCTTGATTTCTCTGTTAGAAAATAACTATGACCCTCGGAATCTTCAAGATACTATTGAATCTATGAATACATCTTCAAACATTTCCCTTCCATAGAATATAGCCCAAATTGTTGACAATTATCTCTATACTTCCACTCAGGATTTCATACTTTGGGAACCTGCTCGTAGTGGGGTTTTGAACTCCAATGCTTTTTATAAACAATATTTCAATAATATTGATAGAAACTACACCTAGGTTGATAACTTTAATAATTACTGGATCAAACCTTCTAGACTTACTCTTATCTGGTGCATTTCTCATCATAAATTACCCACTGATAATTTTCTGTAAAAAGCCGTGATTTCCCTCTGTTCAAAATGTCGTATGTGCAATCAGCATAGGGAATACCTTAACCACCTATTTCTCTCATGTGATACTGCCTTTTCTCTTTTTCACTATATTCTTTAAATGTTTGAGTGCAGGTGGATTTATTTTGACAGCATTAACATGAATATTCAAAGATGCACAGAGTGGTCTACCTCTAAGCAAGTCAAAAACCTCTGGCTCACAGCAGTTGTAGAACGTTTTCATGTAATCTGGTACGGCATAAATGATTTGACTTTTCGTACTAATTCTTTCAACGTTAATGTAGGTAAAACAAAAATTTTAATGACCATTCAAGATACAGCTTCAATCCAAAAAGACACTTGCAGTTCTTCGGTCAGAGACTTTGAAATTCTCAGGTGTGTCGGGGTCTGGGGGAATTATCCTCATCCCCATTATACCGTTGAAGTTTTTGGGACCCCCCCCCCCCCTCCAGGATGGATAAAAATAAATGTGGATGGCGCTTAAAAAGACATCCAGGGACTAGCAGGTTATGGAGCTATTTTCAAAAATCACATGGACCAGGTTCTTGGATGTTTCTATGGATCATGCGGCCTCGCTACTTCTCTTGAAGCTGAGATGATGAGCGTCAAACACGCCATATCTTTTTCTAGAATGCATAATTGGAACAATATTTGGATTGAGAGTGATTCTATGACAATCATCCAAGATATCTAGAATGACACCACTCAGATTGCTTGGCCTCTCACCTCCCGATGGACGGATTGCTTGAACTCTATGGTTAGCCTCAACTTCATCGCCACACATATTTATTGGGAAGCCAACCGCATTGCTGACGCACTTTCCAATATTGGTGTTAGCCACAAGCTTCTTTGGATGGATGAACTCCCCTCTGATCTCATCCCCATCTATTCTAGGGATTTCTATAAAAACTCATACTTCAGACTCGTGTAATCCTCTCTTTCTCTCCCCTCCCTCTTCATTCTATTAATAAAAGTTCTATGTGCTTCTATAAAAAAAATCTTCCATAGAATGTTATTCTCCTACAACGAAGATATAAACATTTTTCCATAATTTCCTTATGAAATTTTGAAATATATTGATCTCCAAATAATAGGTGGGTTCTTTTTTTCTTTTTTATACCAAATTATATTTTTGTAATTTTGAAAACCATTTGATGTTGTGAACATATTATATTCACAATAAAAAACCATATTGATGATTATTTTTTCTCTATATGCACAAATCACTTGAAAAATACATATATATATTCCATATACAATACGTAAAAAACTTTCTCTTCCTTTTGGTGGTTTGATCTAACTACCAGCATCATCTTAGGCCACCTCCCCATCTGAAAAATGGATTGAAACACATTCAAATAGACTTGTAATTAATAATAGAGTTCCCTAAAACTCAACATGAACATCATACCTATGAATGGTTGTAACAGATCCAAAACAACACTCTTATAATATCTATTAGTTTACTATGATTTTTAGTCCATTATTTTGGGTTTATTTTTTGTATCCCATGGTACATGAAACCATAGTTTTAAAACATTATTTAATTATATGGTTTTTTCCTCTAAATAATTGGTGGGTTTCTTTAACATCAATTTTTTGTTCCTAGACATTTCAGGTTTCTTCCCCTTTTATCTTATCTACCAGTATTTCATTTTTATTTTTAGAATACCGTTAAATGGTCATTCAAAATATCAACTCTATACATTTTATTGAATTCATAATATTTTCACATTAACTACATATAATTGTTCATATATATTATAAAAGTAACATTTATATGCCCATTGGATGTTCTCTCTAACTACAAACATAATCTTATGATGCCTTTCCATAAAAAAAACCATACCAGAGATCCCTAAAAATATAAATGACCATGATTCCTATGGAATATTGCAAAAAACCTTGAATAACATTAATATTATATGTATCAGGATTACAATATTTTTATTCCGTTGTTTTTTATGTCAATTTTTTATTCCAATATATATGAAACTCGAGTTCGATTCCCTTATTTCATCTCGTTGTTTAATTTCATCTCAATTATTGGTTGGATTCGGTAACATATTCTATTTTTTTCTCAGGTTTTAATGTTTTTTCCATTTTTATCATCTCTAATAATATTTCAAATCACTTCTCATAACATCCTTAAGTGGGAAATCCAAATTTCTACAATATACTAATTGTGTTATTCCCAATAGTTTCATATTAACTGCATAGTACATGTGTTTTAAGTACATAAATTTGGATTTCAATTATCAAATCCTTATAACTATGAGAAAGACATATAATTACATGTGTACCATGTTTCACTATTTATTACACCTTATAACGTAAAATATAATATATTTCATATTATATTATACATTAACACTTATAAATATCTGAATTACATTATACTCATTACGAGAATACAAGTTGTCCCTTTTATTTTTCTACACACATTTCTCATATTCCCGAGAATCAGCTTCCCCCATTATTAAGCTATAAGCCTTATTTCATCCTTTCCACATGAAATTATGTAACACAATTATATTTTATAATAGGTTTTTTCCATTTTCCAATTTTTAAAAAAAATAATTTATGAAATGAATTAGATTCTATAAAAATTGTATAAGCACACTAAAAATTAAAATGAATTGATTATATATTCAAAATATTCTCCCTAAAAATTAAATCTCTATATATATATTCTATATACACTGATCGTTTGTAATAAATAAACAAAAAATTTGAAATTCATAATATTGTACATTAGTTTTACTACTTATCATACCATAATCGAGTCATGTCACACATGTATTTCAACTTCCATCACACATTTATAGATGCTAGATAACAATGAAAATTATTATTGAGATTCGTAAATTCATTTTCAATATTAAATATTAATTTTTTATATAATGAGAATTTTTTTTAGAATTCATTAATTTCATTGAATTAACGATAAATTTATAAACACATGTCAAAAAAATTGTCTATATTTTATTTAGATTTATGTTTTGTTCCTTTATTGATATTATTTTTGGATCATTCATTTATCCTTAATGATAAGGTATGGTTTTTTTTGTTATGGATTTCTAATATTACCAGAATTTATCGTATTGAATTGGCGGTTGTGGTGGGGTATGATGTTGTAAATTTTTTAAATGGGAAAGACTATATGAAAATGCTATAAATAAATGTTTGGATAAGAACCATGTGAGGTCAGAATCTCACATCATATTGTTTGGGCTATATAGAATGATCGATGCAGGATTCCATGAAACCATAGTTTTCAATTTCATTTTAAAAGTTATTATCATGAATTGTAAACTATGATGAATTATATTTTCATAATTGTGACTGAAATAAATAGGAAATTGGAATGTAAATATTCAACTATGCCTTTTATTTTTTTAAATAAATTCTTTTGAACATTCATTTATTAGAATTAGAGGGGTTAATAGTATTCAAATGCCTAGGTTTATTGACGTTATAAAATTATAAAACTGGTTGATAATTATGAATTTTCAAGTTGAATCTTTTGAAACATTACCCTATTTTTGTGAACATTGTTTTGGTTTTTTACTTACAATATTATTATCAATGATATTTATAATATAAATTTGATCAGGAATGTTTTGATACAGGTGAAGAAGCCAAAAATAAATTCATATGGGGAAATATTCAACATCATAGGATCTTAAAAAAAGCTTTCTGATAATCAATTAAAGATAAATGAATAATCTACCACAATCGATAAAAAATCCAACTATCATGTTCAATTTTTTATTGTTTAATTGATTTTTATTGATTTATCAACTATTATTTATTATAATGATTCTTTGTCCTTCTATAATACATCTTTCAAAATGTTTTAATTACTCCAAATAATTTATAATTTTTAATTAAATGATTAGGTCATGAAACTTCACTTGTTGGGTACTAGGTAAATTAATATTAACTGTTATTATATATGTATATAATAAATATATCTGAGTAGGAATAATTTGATATATATATATATATATTGGAAAGACATATATATGTGCGTATGGTTTCATATATATATTTATGGGGTAGAAAAAGAAGATGGTTATTAATTTATTTTAACAATAATAATTATAATTGTTAAATGTTTGATGTAATAATGAAAAAAGTGAAGATTCAAAAATCAATATAATAGAGAGATGTTGAAAATTAAAAATGAATCTCACAAATAGTTGTTGTCATGGAGTGTTATGAGTTTAATGGGTGAAAATTGTGAAAATAAATTTCCTTTAAGGCAGAGTAATTAAAAGGAAATAAAATATAGGGGTTATCCGCACCAATAATATAATGATTATTACTTTTATTAAGAAATTATTTTATTTAAATTTTAACATTTATGTAAAATAAAAAATTAATATATTTTTTGCATACATTTCATAGAGGGTGTTATTTAAACCTGGAACACTACATGTTAACAAATTTGTGACACATAATGTGACAATATTTATATGTGTGTTCATATATCTAATTGTATGAATATTGTCAATATTAAACATAGAAAACAATATTTGGTTGTCAAATATATATATATATATATATGCAAGTATGTATAAAAGTACATATTTGTCAAATTATTTTATATATACACATATAATATTAAATATATATTTTAAATATATTTATTATAATGTATATATTTGAGATTATATAAATATATAGTCATACATATATATTTGATGTTTCAGATATTAAAAAAATATTATATAAAAAACACTTCATTAAAAAACAAAAAGAGAAACATTAACGGAATAGATCAATGAGAATAATGAGGGGTTTTAATTAAATTTAATAAAAAACTTTTTTAGAGTATATGCCAATTTATAATCAGATAAATGAAAAATTAATATGGAAAGGTAGGAGTTTGTAGGAGGAAATTAATAGGTAGTGATAGGATGAATGGTAACAATGGTAGGGGCAGGTGATGGATGATGAGAATAATATATAATAATAAATATTATATTGATGGTTTATTAGAGAGATAACTATTAAATGGGAAATAAATAATAATATTATTAATAAAATAATGAAATTAGTGGGACTTGGTCATGGAAAGAGAAATAGGATATACAGAGGGTGAGTTTAATGATGAGTATAATTACGAGAGTGGGTGTTTTCGTTTTGTAAAATATTAAATGATATAGGAAATATAAATTAAATTATGATATAAAATATGAGGAAATAAATATGAAAAAATGAAAAGGTAAAATTTGAGTTTAATGTAATTAATGTGGGGAAATTGTTATAATTAATTAAATATGATATATATATGTGAGATTAGAGAGAGAATATAGTAATTGGGGATTAAAATAATAAAAATGGGATTAGAAAGTGTAAGAACATGAGACATTATTTAGTCATATAAACTAAATGAGAATAACATTTAAATGAAAAATAATAATAATAAAATTAAATAATAATAAAATGGTAGTGTGGTGTGTGGTATTTTAAATATAAATGTGTGTTTTAAAATATTTTCTTAAAATAAGTGGTATTGATATATAAAAAATTAAATAATAATTGGGAACTATGTATTGAATTAAATTATATAATTAAATGTGGGAATTAATTGAAAAAATTGTTTTGATAATTAGTAATTAGTTAAAAAAAATATGTATATATATATATATTAAAATTATTGCTATCATATCACCCTCAATAAAAATATGAATGACGTACCGTTAGAGTCATTTGATTCTTTTCGTAAAGATGAATGTAATATAAGGGTTTTTTCATAGATGTCTTGTTAAATTATCCATATTTAATTAAATATTAAATTATACACTTAAATTACTCATGATGAAAAATCAGACGATTATGGGTTTTCACCATCCCATATAAACATTGTTTCACATATTTATTTTGCTATGAAAATTATGATAGGGTATCCTTCATTACTCAATATTTTTAATCATACAGATGAGATTTTTATTTTTCTTCTTCTTTGGGAAGATGTCTAGCACTAGAAAAATAAAAAAACAATCATGTTTAAATGTAACTGTAGTGAATTTTTGTTGAATCACTTGCTTTTATAGATTCTTATTTATTGATATTATTAATCTTATCGAATATATGTCCAGATGAATATTATGGTCATTATGGGATTAATTTGTTCAATAGATAATATGTTATGGAAAAATTGATGTCTGCTGTTTGTTTTCACAAAATGAATATAAATGGATAACCACTAATATAAAGATCATTAAATCGTTTTTGTGATAGAATTAGGGTTTCTGTAAGAATATCCTTATAATAATTAAGTGAATGTAATGTATCATTCTTACTAAATAATGTCATTTGAAAAGTGGTTTTGATATGTAGGTGTGATGTGTCTTTGTGTGTGGTTGTGATGTGGTGTTTTTGAGGGGAATGTGAAGAGGTGTTGTTATATTAAATGTGTGGAAATGGATAATGAATGAATTAATTTAATTGAGAAGTGTTATTAATGAAATTGATGTTTAAATTTGAAATAATGTGATGGATAAATAAATTTTCTTAACAATTGAAATTAGTTGTTAAATTGGTAATCTTGATAATGGTTTTTTTGAAATTTAAAGTTGCTAGTGGATTTTGTCAGGTTTATTTGGTGTTATGATTTTAGGGGAGGATAATAAGTGTTAATCATGTGAAATAGTTGGTACCATTTTGGGATTCTATAAGATGGTAATTTGGGTATTGATACTATATATATATAAATTGTATTTTTTTATTTTATATATCCTCATCGCCGTCATTGAGAAATATGTCCTGACACCAGCATAGTCACATGATGGTGGGGCTGTTATTTTTTCAACATCATAATGGGTGGATGGGTGGATGGATACTCACTCTTCCATACTCCCTCTCCCAAAAGGTAAGAACTAAACTCACATTTTTTAATGGCTAGATGTCAAAAATTTTATTCTGAAGTTGTAATGTAATGAGATGTGATGGATGAGGTGTGTTTGGGTTATATGTGGTCAGATTGATTATGAAGGGGGTCATGCATAGTAGGAGGATGGAATGATGTTGATTTTTTAAATATTCATGATACTGTAATACCATTGATGTGTGATGTGATGTGATCTGACAACCTCATTTTTTGTGTGAAATGATGTGATGTGATGTGTTTTGATGTAATTCTAATGTTTTTAGAGTGCAATGACATTTGTTGTTTTGGTGTGAGAGAGGAAAATATGAGAGAAAGAGGTGCGAGTTTCCCAAACTTTGATATGATTTATATTATATTTACAATCATGGATGTGATATTTAGTGAGAGAGCCTTGGTGAGGTTGGTTTTTTTGTTAGTATACATATTTATTTTTTGGTTTGTACTGGTATTTCCCCATTGGTGCATTATTATTATCATTCCATTTGTGCAAGAGATACATTGGTCTTCCTACTAAGTATAAATTCATGCTCACTATACAAATAAAAAAAATAGTTTTAGGTTTCATGGGAGGGCATGATCAACCTTGATGAATATTACTAGCTAAGACCTTTGGAGTTATATTTATGCCCCAACATATGATTTTTTTGACATCCATTTGTAGACATTTATAATTTTATGATTTATTTATAAAATCATTATGTGAATATTATAGTTTTATTTTTATTATTTCATCGATTTTTTTTAATTGATTCATTACATCTCCTGATCATGTTTTCAGGTAGAGGTTAATGCCTACCATGTCATTATACATTTATATGCTCGATGCAAGTCACGAACCCCTGATTCCAGCATCTAATAGGCAATGTGTAGGTGACTAGATCTGAGGGTCTGAGAAACTAACAATATGGGAGAAATTTTTATCTATAAAAAATGATCAGAAGATATTGTGATTATACAACAAACAAACCCATATAAAAATATAAGTAAAACAAAAATCATCAGACAATTATTGTATAAATGAAAAATAAATAAAGGTTTACAAACAAATTCTCAATATAAAAGCTAAGGAAATGTATGCTCACATTTTTTTGTACTTCATTCCCTATGTTCTTTTTCATTCAAAGCATTATGGACTAGTATTGTTTATATATGTAGATCCTTTGTTGGGGAATACGAACTACTACTTTGGGATATGTGTTTGTTTGAATTAACTGAGTCGAGGTGCAAGTGTGTTATGTTTTAAAAATGGGATCGGGGTGAGCTAGATGATTTTAAAGGAAAATTGGATGAGTCTCCACTTCATAACATTTACAAATCATGTAAGTGTATTATAGATCTTGTAATTTTTTGTGGGGTTTAAATTATTTAATCTAATGTGGCATATTTTTTGACAGAATCATTTTAATATAATTTCAAAATGTCTTACTAGATTATACATCATCTAAATTCCTTGCCTTAAACTTTAAACATTTTATGTGACTGGTTTATCTAATTATTGGGCTATATTCATCCTTATTTAACCCTTGGTTCATTTTGATGATTTTTTAGGTGAATGGATGAATTCAATGCTTTCCTAATGACCATTCTTGTCAAATAGAGAGGCTGATTAAAAATTTCACCAATGGGTATGAGATTTCTTCTTTGTAAGACCAAAAAATGTCACCCACTTCACATTCTTGATAAAATAAGGATATTTAACCACTGATTTGATCTACATCAGGATTTTTGATTGTTAGAAATTGATTCATTTGATCATGAATTTAGGATTAAGATTTAAAATTTGTTTTACGTTGCATATATGACTAGTCCACTTTAATGGGGGATACATTCATTTATGACCATTGTCAAAAAAAATAATGTAGGTGGTGTAAAATGAAATTGTCAACTCATGATTTTGATTACAGATATCCAATTTATTGAATTATTGGAGTAGTTAAAAAATGAAAATCAATAATTGATTTAATTAATTTTTTCAATTAAATAATTGAAATTATTATGAAATTTTGAGATTTTGGAACAATGAATGCTATTATGAATTAGATAATTAATTATGAGATTTTTGGAAATCATGAATTGGGATAAATAATTGGTGAGCTAATTATCAAGGTTTATATTGATTGATTTCATAATTTTCTGAATATTTGGAAATATGGAATCAAAATAATTAATTGATAATTCGATTATCAATGTACTGAATTAAGATTCTGAGGATAAATAATTATTGAGTTAGTTATTGAATTGTTGAATTGTAAATTTGAATAATTATTTGGTGAGTAAATTTTTGATGTGATGTATGTTAATGGACAATGGATTGTATAATCGATTTACTAGAAAACAGTTGTTATTAAGAAATATCAGAATTAATTAATGGGTTTTGATTAATTATTTTATAAATTAATTAATGGATGATAAATAGAATTCTATATGTGACAATCCAGGATGAGGATAATATACATGCATAGTTGTTTAATGGAGAAATAAAAGAATATATGTGACGAAGAAATATCTATTAGTATTATTGATAAATGGAATGTTATACATTATGATATATAGTAGTGATAGGTGCACACAATTCTAAATTAATGAGCTAGAAATGATGATCTACACCAATAGAATATATTCATGTTGAGAATTGGGAAGTCTAGACATGAAATTCTATATAACATCCCAAATAAGTAATGAATAATAGATATTTTTATCTATGTCTACTAATGAATTACATAGTGTTTTAGAGGATTAAAAAGAGAATAAATCCAATCTTAAGCATGGAATACAGTAATATTTTTAAAAGATTGTTTTACTACTTTTTGATGGCAAACCATTTTTAAATAAAAAAATTGGCAATTTTATAAGATCTATTTTTCAAAATAGACTTATTATTTATGATTGGGACATTGAAATTGACATTGGATAATTTTTTGGTATTTTTCTGACAATGTTCATTTTTTAATGAATAGTGAAAAATATTGCATTTTACATCAAAACTGCATTTTCATCTAAATTAATTATATGGTTATATTACCTTTTGAATTTGTTTTAAAGTTCAATTATAATATATTTTTACCATTTATTCCAATAGTGGTCGTTGGAATTAATTTCACTTTGAAATTGGACTCAAACTACTGTCAATCTTTTGCTACTTATTATTTCATAAAAACACCCTATTTGCTCAGACATCGGGAATTAATTACTAAACTAATTAATGTAACTTATATGTTTTGAATATTTTAAAATAGACATCATTTTTGAATACGGAATATCAAATATAGCTTAGGGTGAAGTTTTGGTATTTTTCTGAAAAACATAAATTATTGATGAATAGTGAAACCACTAAGTGGTACTTAAAAAACTGATTTTTCGTTTAAATGAAACTTTACCAGTTCTATGTTTTGAATTACAAAAATCCAAAATACATAGTTTTCATTAAGAAGTAAAATTTGTTTCAATGGGGTTAAAATAATTTTTTGGTGAATAGTAACTTTTAAGTTTATTAATCACGATTAGAGGTAATTAGTGTTATTAAATGTATGAATAATGTTTTAATAATATGAAATGAACTTGACACATGTACTACACTTATTTGATGTGTCATGTCCGACCATGAAAATCAATGGGTTAACTTGGGGACCCCATGGATCCACTTTTGAAGGAAAATGACATTAATATCTTTTTATTTACTCTAAAAGTAAAAAGGACACAAACATGAGTTGTTTTACTAAAACAATTTTTAAGTGGGGTTATACAAGTCATATTATTTACTATAAATAGTAATTTGAAAGCTAAAAAGTACTTCCTACATCATAGTATTTTTTTTATAATTTTTAGACATTAAATAAATTAAATTATTTATGACACCATGATAATGTAGCGATTACCTCATTATTTAACGATTTAAATAAAATGAAAATATAATGTAAAATCTAAGACATACACATTTAAAAAACCTATTGTATGAGTATATTTCGAACCATTATCACCTTATCCTCTAAATTTATAATTGTGGGACCTTTTTTATCCGAAAATCATTTTATAAAAAGTATCTTTTCTTAACATTCCAACAGTGCCCCTCCTCTCCTCTTATAAAAGGCCCCCACCTCTACCACCATACCCACACTTACAAAGCCATTGTCTCGGCCAAAACCTGCCCATATTGTCTCTCCACACCCCTCTTTATCTCATAGAAGCCTCACTTTGGGCAGAAGTCTTCCCAAGGAAGCCTTTTAGATCAAATCAAAAAGAGTTACCCCATTTAAAGGTAGTGTCTTATCTTGTGTTCTTATGTATTATTTTACTTCTCCAACCCATTAAACACTTTTTATTCAGTTATTTTGTCACAACACAAGTATCTTCAATATACTAGGATGTTTTTATAATAAGGATTAGAGCTACACTTACACACACCTACATCTAATGGTTAAAGAACATATTGTTTCTGTGGATGGTGGATTTCTGCCTCACGAAACGACGATTGTTCCACACTCATATAACACCTTTAAAGGTGTCCATTAATATGTAATTATATTTATATATTATATATCATATGTTTATGTTTTACTTAAGCTTCTTTATTTTTCATTTATGGCATAACTTTATGGTTTCCATTATAGGTAAACTCGATATCTTCATTTTAGGAAGTGCGGACTGTCGCCCCCTCAAAGTGATTTGATTCGTTAATACCATATGTGGTACGTATAAAGGATGGATTTAATGATATTATATATCATATTATACTGAAATTAAATTATACTTTTATATCATTATGATTCCCTTCAATAAAATATGAAATATAAATGAAAGTAGCATTCATGCGTACGTACGGCTTACCATCTCCATAAACGGTGCATTTAATTTCTTACCTCTAAACGTTATGTAATATTATAAATGCATGTATATACAGGATATACATGATATATATGATATCGACATCGTGACTATAACTCTGGATATAATGGATACATGAAAAACATGTAATTATAAAGAGTTTATTTTTTGACTCAAGTACCAATGTTCGATAAAATGACCATTATTAACAGAAATAATTACATAGTGTTCATGACATGGTAATAAGTGAAATAAAAGGAATAATGAACATGAAAAGGGTTCTTAAGCTAGAGAAATTAACTCAAGTTTATTATTCAGGAGGTTGAAAACGATCGAGTCAAGTCAGACCCGAGGTATAGGACTTCGTCTCAATCTCCTTTCATTGAGAAATATTTTGTTTTATACACATCCTTATTTTATATGGTGTATAAACCCCTTTTAATTTTATGTTTATTCAAAATGAATCTTTTTTATACGAGGATTTTACTAAATGACAAAAGAGAATGTTTTTTTCATACGTATGTGGCGACAACGAATTCTCTGCCGCTGTGACCATTATTTGAGTTTTGGCTTCCTCTACAAGCCATACAGTTTTTTGAGAAGAAAATAAATACCATGTTTTACTTTTCTTTTATTTTGGTATTGAAAATGGTTTTCATAATTTTTTTTATATCAATGTGTTTTATTGATATCTTGTGATTGAAATGTGGAAATGTTATGTTTCCTTTATGCATGTATTATGTGGTACGAATATGTTATGGTTATTGGGCATTGTTATGATGGCAGGTGGTTCTGTGATAAACTAATGCTGTGTGAGCCCGTTATAGATCTCCAATGCATTGGGTAACGCGAAGGAGTTAAATGTTAAGGATTTTCTGAAGAGATTTAGGGAATATACTGTGATGGGTATTCCAAACGTAACCAAGAGGGTTACTCCCTACGTAAGAATTTTATGAATGCCTCAAGTTGCCTTTATGTCTTATGATTTCTATGATTTATTCCTGATTTGATGAGGTATGTTAATGTGCTTGTGATTTATGAGTAGAGTATGATTTCATTGATTCTTCTGTATACATGTACTCATGTTTCCTTTCCATACATTTATATCCCTTACTGAGCTTTTTATGCACATCCCATGTTTTTGAAATGTTTTTCAAAGGTCAAGGGAAGGGTACATGATATGATGATAGTGTCAAGGAATTGTCAAGAAACAATCCATGTTTTATTTTAAATATGTTTCCGCTGATGGAAAAAATGAGTACTATATTTTATGTAACCACTTTGTTTAAATGTGGTATGTAATGTATGTTTTATGATCTAATGATCTAAAACTCTAAACATGAAAAGATCCTCAAGGTGTATTCTTGCAATATCTCATGATTAAGTAAGGTTTAAGGCTGGGGCCTTATAGTTGGTATCATATGTCTGTTTAGAAAACATTAGGAGTTATAATTCTATTAAATGATTATCCAAAAATATTTTTTTATGGTCAAATTGATATGATATAGAATTTAAATATTACCATGTTGCTTCGCATAAGATATTTCTGTGTTCAGAATGGTTTTCCTCAGAGGAAACAAGGCAGCTATGTTGGGATGAAATTAGGAGGAAGACAACCTTCCAATCAGCATCCTGAGATGGTCGGAATTGGAACTGAATAGTTTGTTGCAGTGATGGCACAGTTGACTTAGTCTATAAATGGTGGTGGTATCTATGAATGAGATCAGCCAGATCAACCACAGAAGAACATGTTAGTGGTGGAACAATTCATGAGGCAACATCCCCCATCATTCAGAGGATCATCTGACACTGTGCTAGCTGAAGGGTGGATTAAAGCACTGGAGAAGATTTTTGATGTCATGGGGTGTTCAGAATATCAAAAGGTTAGTCCTGTTGTTTACCGTTTGGAAGGTGAAGCTGATTAGTGGTGGTTGGTGGTGAAACAAATATCAGGGATAGTGATGAGATTGATGATATTTTGGTGTTTTCTAAAAGAAAAGAGGAGCATGAAATATATTTAAGGGTTATTTTGCAAACCATAAAAAAAGAAATTGTATGGGAAATTCAGCAAGTCTGAGTTTTGGTTGCAACAAATATCTTTCCTTGGTAACATTGTTTCTAAAGATGGGATAACTGTTGATCCTGAAAAAACAATGGTTGTGGAAGAATGTCCAAGACCCACAAATGTAACTATGATTCGTAGCTTCCTTGGTTTGGCAGGCTATTACCGAAGGTTTGTTAGAAAATTTTCCCAGTTATCTAGTCAAATGACTAAGCTAACTCTGAAGGGTGTTAAGTTTATCTGGACAAAAGAATGTGATGATTTCTTTTAGGAGTTGAAAAGAAGATTGGTGAATGCTCCAGTTTTGACACTTCCTTCTAGGAATGGTGAGTTTATTATCTACAATGACGCTTCATTGAAGGGACTTGGTTGTGTCCTAATGAAGAATGATATGGTAATTTCTTATGCTTCATGAAAGTTGAAAACTAATGAGGTAAATTACCCTACACATGATTTGGAATTAGCTGATGTTGTTTTCGCATTAAAAATTTGGAGGCATCATTTGAATGGAATAAAGTGTGAAATATATACTGATCACAAAAGTTTAAAGTATATATTCACTCAGAAAGAATTGAACATGAGATAGAGGAGATGGCTGGAATTAATCAAGGATTATGATTGTACAATTCATTACCATCCGAGAAAAGCAAATAAAGTGGCTGATGCTTTGAGTCGAAAAAGTAATGCTTCATTAACAATGTTGCGTTTGGAACGTGATCCATTGGTTAAGGATTTGATGAAATTTGGCATTGAAGTTTTTAGTACAGAATTTTCTTCTGTTTTGTTTTAGGTATCAGTGAAATCATCTCTATCAGACAAAATCAAGAAACCATAGAAGCAAGACAGTGAGTTGCAGAAAAAGGTAGAGCTGGTTCAGAAAGGTAAGTTTCCTGAATTCAACATTGATAATGATTGTGTTTTGAGATTTGGGAAGAGATTGTGTGTGCCTTGTGATTCACAGTTGAAGAGAGAGTTCTTATGTGATGCTCATAGTTCTCCGTTTTCAGTTCATCCTGGCAGAACTAAGATGTACAGAGATCTGCGGGTGTATTACTGGTGTGATGGAATGAAAATAGATATTTCTGATTTTACAGTGAAGTGTTTGACTTGTCAACAGGTTATAGTAGAGTGGTAGTTACCAAAAGGGATGCATCATCCTTTACTAGTACAAGAGTGGAAATCAGAGAATATATCACGGGACATTGTTGTGGGATTACCGAAAAAAACTCGAGGTAATAATGCAATCAGGGTTATTGTTGATCACTTGACGAAATCTGCTCATTTCCTTGCTATACGAGATATGTTTTCCCTAGATCAACATTTCCGTTTGTGTCTAAAATAGATAGTCAGGTTACATGGAGTTCCTCTCTCCATTGTATCTGACCGTGATACCATGTTTACTTCTAACTTTTGGAAAGGGCTCCAGAAGTCGTTGGGTACTGAATTAAATTTTAGTAAAGCTTTTCATCCTCAGTCAGATGGGAAATCAGAATGACCAATTCAGACTTTGGAGGATATGCTACGTGCTTATTCGATGGATTATCAAGGAAGTTGGGACCAACATCTTTCTTTGGTTGAGTTTTTATATAATAACAGTTTTAATTCCATTATACAGATGGCACCATTTGAGGCATTATATGGGAAGCGGTGTCGAACTCCAACTTTCTGGGATGAAGTGGGTGAAAGGAAGTTGATGGGACCTGAAGTGGTAGAAGAGTGGGCTGAAAAAGTTCAGCTGATACAGAAACACATGAGAGCATTTCAAAGCAGGCAGAAGAGTTATGTAGACAACAAGAGGAAGGATCTCTCTTTTGAGGTAGGTGATCATGTTTTTTTCAAAGTCTCACCATGGAAAAGTGTGATGCGATTTGGTAAGAAAGGAAATCTGAGTCCAAGGTTCATTGGACCATATGAAATTTTGGAGAGAGTTGGATCGGTTTCTTACCGCATGGCTTTACCTCTGAGTTTATCTTAGGTACACAATGTTTTTCATGTTTCGATGTTGAGAATGTATATGCCAGATCCATCTCATGTTTTGAGTCTAGAGGTAGTTCAGCTGGAAGAGAACCTGTCTTATGAGGAACAACCGGTCCAGATTCATGACCACATGGAGAAACTGTTACGGAATAAGGTGATTCATCAGGTAAAGGTTTTGTGGAAAAACCACATGGTTGAAGAGGCAACATGGGAATCTGAAAATGCAATGAGGAATAAATACCCCCACTTATTCGATAAGTAAATAAATTGCGGGGACACATGTTTCTAAAGGGGGGAAGGATGTAACATCCCAGGTAAGTAATGAATAATAGATATTTTTATCTATGTCTACTAATGAACTATATATTGTTTTAGAGGCTTAAAATGAGAATAAATCCAATCTTATGCATGGAATACAATAATATTTTTAAAAGATTGTTTTACTGCTTTTTGATGACAAAACATTTTTAAATCAAACTATTTACAATTTAATAAGCTCTATTTGTCAAAATAAACTTATTATTTATGATTGGGACATTAAAATTTACATTGGATATTTTTTTTGTATTTTTCTGACAATGTTCATTTTTTAATGAATAGTTAAAAATACTGCATATTACATCAAAACTGATTTTTTATATAATTTAATTATATGGTCAGATTATCTTTTGATTTGGTTTTCAAGTCCAATTAGAATATATGTTTACCATTTAATCCAATAGTGGTCGTTGGAATTAATTTCACATTGAAATTGGACTTAAACTAGTGTCAATCTTTTGCTACTTATTGTTTCATAAAAACACGCTATTTGCTCAGACAATGGGAATTAATTATTAAATTAATTAATGTAACTTATATTTTTTTTAATTTTTTTAAAATAGACATCATTTTTGAATTCGGAATATCAAATATAGCTTAGGGTGAAGTTTTGGTATTTCTTTGAAAAACTTCAATTTTTTATAAATAGTGAAACCACTAAGTGGTACTTAAAAAACTGATTTTTCGTTTAAATGAAACCTTACCACTTCTGTGTTTTGAATTTCAAAAATACAACATACATGGTTTTCATTCAGAAGTAAAATGTGGTTCAATGGGATTAAAATAATTTTTTGGTGAATAGTAACTTTTAAGTTTATTAATCGCGATTAGAGGTAATTAGTGTAATTTATGGTTAGAATAATGTTTTAATAATACGAAATGAACATGACACATGTACTTAATTTCATTGATGTGTCATGGACGACAAATACAATCCATCGGTCAACTTGGGGACCCCATGGAGCCACTTTGGAAGGAAAATGACATTAATATCTTTTCAATTAATGTAAAAGTAAAAATGACACAAACATGAGTTGTTTTACTAAAACAATTTTTAAATGGGGTCATACAAGTCAGATTTTTTACTATAAATATTCATTGGAAAAATACGAAGATTTCCCACATCATATTATTTTTTTATAATTTTTAGACATTATATAAATTAAATTATTTATGACGTCATGATGATGCGTCGATTACCTCATTTTTTAACGATTTAAATAAAATGAAAAGATAATGTAAAATCTAAGACCTAAACATGTAAAAAACCTATTGGATGAGTATATTTCGAACCCTTATAACCTTATCCTTGAAATTTATAATTGTGGGACCTTTTTATCCGAAAATCATTTTATAACAAAGTATCTTTTCTTAACTTTCCAAGAGTTCCCCTCCTCTCCTCTTATAAAAGGCCCCACCTCTACCAGCTTACCCACATTTCCAAAGCCTTTGGATCGTCCATCCCCTACCCATTTTTTCTCTTCACATCCCTATCTAACTTTTAGAAGCCTTACTATGGGCATACGTCTTCCCAAGGAAGCCTTTGAGCTCAAATCAAAAAGAGTTACCCGATTTAAAGGTAGTGTCTTCTCATGTGTTCTTATGTTTTATTTTACTTCTCCAACCCCTTAAACTCTTTTTATTCATTTATTTTGTAACAACACCAATATCTTCCATATACTAGGATGTTGGTATAATAAGGATTCGGGAAAAACTTACACACACCTATATCTAATGGTTAAAGAACATATTCTTTATGTGGATGGCGAATTTCTGCCTCATGAAACGATGATTGTTCAACACTCATATAACACATTTAAAGGTGACCATTAAGATGTCACTATATTTATATATGATATATAATATGTTTATGTTTTACTTAATTTTATGTATTTTTCATTTATGGCATACCTTTATGGTTTCCATTATAGGTAAACACGATATCTTCATTTTAGGACGTGCGGACAACCGCCCCCTCAAAGTGATTTGATTCGTTAATACCATATGTGGTATGTATAAAGGATGGATTTAATGATATTATATATGATATTATACTGGAATTAAAATATACTTTTATATCATTATGATTCCATTCCATAAAATAGGAAATATAAATGAAAGTAGCGTTCGTGCGTACGTACGGCTTACCATCTCCATGAACGATGCATTTCATTTCTTACCTATAAACGTTATCTAATATTATAAATGCATGTATATACTCGATATACATGATATATATGATATCTAAATCATGATTATAACTCTGGATATAATGTATACATGAACAACATGTAATTATAAAGAGTTTATTTTTCACTCAAGTACCAATGATCGATAAAATGACAGTTATTAACAGAAATAATTACATATTGTTCATGACATGGTAATAAGTGATATGAAAGGAATAATGAAGTTGAAAAAAGTTCTTAAGAAAGTATAAATTAACTCGCGTTTATTATTCAGGTGGTTAAAGAATGATCTAGTCATGTCGGACCAGAGGTATGGGACTTCGTCTCAATGTCCTTTCATTGAGGCATATTTTGTTTTATACACAACATTATTTTATACGGTGTATAAACCCCTTTGACATTTATGATTATTCAAAAGGAATCTTTTTTATACGAAGCGTTTACTAAATGAAAAAGGGATGTTTTTGTCGTATGAATGCAGCGGCAACGACTTCTTTGCCACCGTGACCATTATTTGAGTTTCGGCTTCCTCTACAAGCCATACTGTTTTTTAAGACAAATAAATACCATGTTTTACTTTCCTTTTATTTTGGTATTGAAAATGGTTTTCATAATGTTTTTTATATCAATGTGTTTTATTGATATCTTGTGATTGAAATGTTGAAATATTATGTTTCCTTTATGAATTTATTATGTGGTATGAATATGTTTTGGTTCTTGGACATTGATATGAAGATGGGTGGTTCCATGATAAACTAAGGGCGGGTGAGACCGTTATAGATCTCCAATGCATTGGGTAACACGAAGGAGTTAAATGTTAAGGTTTCTACGAGGAGATTTAGGGAATATACTGTGATGGGTATTCCAAACGTAACCAAGAGGGTTACTCCCTACGTAAGAATGTTATGAATGCCTCAAGTTACCTTTATGTATTATGATTTATATGATTTATTCATTATTTGATGAGATATGTTAATGTGCTTATGTTTTATCAGTAGAGTATGATTTCATTGATTCTTGTGTATACATGTACTCATGTTTCCTTTCCATGATTTTATATCCCTTACTGAATTTTTTATGCTCATCCCATGTTTTTGAAAGGTTTTTCACAGGTCAAGGGAACGGTACATGATATGATGATAGTATCAAGTAAGTTTCAAGAAAGAAACCATGTTTTTTTTAAATATGTTTCCGCTGATGGGAAAAATGAGAACTATATTTTATGTAACCACTTTGTTTAAATGTAGTATATAATGCATGTTTTATGATCTAATTATATAAAACTCTAAACCTGAAAAGATCCTCATGGTGTATTCTTGAAATATCTCAAGATTAAGTAAGGTTTAAGGCTGGGGCCTTATATTCTATGCCCATGATTGATATATAGATATATTCATGTTTAATAAGCAGGGAACACGATATGGGATTCTACACACAAAACATTGGAAATGGAATATGATTCAAAGTGGATGAAATAATGAAATGTAAATTTTTAACTTTATAAAGATTAGGCTCTAACAAGGCATGAAGAGGGTATTGAAATTATGGTTTCTATGGGAACCTAAGAGTTTTTGTAGTAAAATGTGGATTAATTGATAATGTGATAACTGTTTATTTTTTTCATTGTAATTATTTAATTATCTTTCTATATAATTTCTTATTTGACTCTATTTGTTATAGACACCGATGTTGGGGGCCTAATGAGTTATATTGACACCCTATATGGTCTGTCTTAATGATACATTAATAAATTTCTTAGTTGTAGGATAGGATATGGGAAAAGGTCATGTGATAGGTAGATAAGATAGAATGGAGCATGGTTGATGGAATCTAGTATTTCCTAGGACCCATTGGGAGTTGTCAGTTTCTTCCTTTTGGGGTTTAGTTTTAGATACATTACACATAAATTAACATGAAATTTTTTCTTCTTAAGTTGGATATTACATGTCCTTCCTTGTTTACAGTGAGATATTATTGTCGTTTATTGATATATATTTCATCCATTATTGTTACTATTTTTTATAATGATGTTTTACTCAAATAGATGAGGAAATATTCCCCAAATTATTGACTAACAAGACCCTTTCTAGTAGATGTCATCATGTGGCATAATGGGCGGTGCTCTTGATGTCATGTGAATGACCAGCTCGAGGCACCAATATGTGGCACCTGGTTCAGGATGTTACAAAGTTGTTTTAGAGTGTTGTTTTCATATCTTATTATTCTTTCTAAATGATTGTAATATTATAATAGATTCTAGGAGGAGTCATGTCTTGGTAATTTGGTCAGTCAAGGTATATGGAAACCCATATATAATGGAAAAAACAAGTACACATTGTGGGATTATTGTTATTGTTGTTTCCTATTACAATATATTGTTATTTAACATTGGGTGAAGAACATGTTACATTCTATGATTTTTTTTTGAGATTTCTAATAACTAAATTTTAGACCAAAACTGAGTGAATTTTTTTTATTACAGTATTATAGGAACTTTTGATTAATTTGTGTCATGCATTATTTTAGGAACACACAAGGAAACATGTTTTTTGGGTGAGTTGTTGAACATATAATATTTTTAATTATTGAGATAATGAACTGAAAATGGGGACTAACATGAATTTCAGAAACATAAAATAACATAATATGTGAATTAAACTACTTCAAAATGAAATATTTGAATGATGGGAATGGGTTTAATGTTGTTATCTAGGACCTACGTGTAAGATGGTTAAGGGTAGTCATAGCGCCTTAGTATTGACTCAGTGGTCAGACATGGGGAATATAAATGATATGACATGGTATTATTTTTCCTCATATGTAAATGTAATAATGTTTTTTTAAGAGTCTAATGATGTCTGTTTGAAAATTTACATATTTTCCTCCACAATCACACCAATTGAGACGGTGATAAGAGGGGACAGTTTTCCTGCATTGGAACCTGAAGCACTGATAGAGTAGGGATTGGAATTAGAGGAATATTTGTGTTATAAATTTTATCATGTCATGAAATTCATGTAAATAGGCCCAGGGATGGTTTTAAAGAGTATAACTACTCTGACTACAGAGTTTCAATTATATCACTCTCTTACATTTCACAGAGAGGGTGTACCTGAGGGAGTTGATTTATAGGTTGCATAAATTGGTGAAAATACATTACCATTTGGAGACTTTGGCTGAGAAGAGGGAATATTTAACTAATTTTATGTAATGAGAATAAGGGAAGTACATATTTGATGTTGAGTCTCAAACTGGACAAACTAATGGTATGCTATGAAATTAATTATTGGAGATGTTTTTAGAGCACTACTACCATGAGAATTTGAGGTGGAAAGAGTAGAAAAGTTCATGAGACTAAATTATAGTATCATTATTTTGATGGATTATTCTAGAACGATTATTTATTTGAAGAAAAATTCTCCAGTTTTGGTGGTAGATGAGTCCACTTCAGCAAAACAATTTTAGGATGGACTTTGATGTGAAATTAATTCCCAGGTGGATATATTCAGGCGAAGGAAATTTTTAAAAGTGGTGAATTAGGATCTCAGTTCATGTAATTACAATATTAATTCTTCAATTGGTGTACATGTGGTTTCTTCTGGATGCTCAAGAGGCACGACATCCATGATCATGAAGTGGTGTTACGATGTCATTAACAAGAGAAGTGAGAATGAATGTGGGTAGTAAGGAGGATCAGCCACTCAGGATCATTCCCAAGTCCTTTTCCACTATTATGGTATATTGGGGCACTATCATAAATATTTAAAATAACCACCTATAGAATTTCATTCCCACAAACTGATGGGGCATCAACATAGGTTCTATAGGAACCTAAGATAGATGGTCTATAATAGAGAAGAAAGACACAAAAAATGTGGGAATGGGATCTTATACCCCATATCATTGTCAAATTTGGGGTTCTACTAGTCAAGGTGGTATTGGACTTGTATATGGTATTTATAGGAAATTGAACCCATATTAGTAGAGTGGTGAAACTAAGGGGAGTCAAACAACACTATAAGGATGAGGGTCGAACAACTGCACGTGCTACAACCAATAATTTTGGATAGTGTGGATGGACTTTGATCATCGTGAGGTACAATTTTGGTAGATTCTACATTATCTAGTTACTTATTTATATTGGTATGTATCATTCAATTTTTTCTGAAAACATGTTATTAGTTTGGTCCTTGTGGTGGATTTTAGGATTAGTGTGATGTCTATTGATACATCATATAGTGTATAATCTACAGACATCTGATTGTGTGAGGAATATTCACATGATGATGGGGAATATCATTTTCTATGGGATCATAATATTCATGACTTGTTGGGATTCAATTTAATTATAGATATAGAATGTCATGTTTCATACTAATACCATATTGATCGTTACCATATAAGGGTGGCGTTTTCATATTCTATGTGTTACAATTAAATTTAGTGTGGGGATTAGGATTTACATACATGCCGAGAAGGAACAAATACTCAACAACTAGGAGAGATCATTTATTATGATTCTAGATTATTTGTGGATGAAGGTGGAATAATTCATGATATTCTCTCCACTAGTGGTGGAACGATTTTAGGTTTTCATTCCTAAAGACATATCAAGGATGCCAACGAATAGATTTTTGGAATTCGTT
The DNA here is from genome assembly GCA_963277665.1 of Viscum album. Classification (NCBI taxonomy): domain Eukaryota; kingdom Viridiplantae; phylum Streptophyta; class Magnoliopsida; order Santalales; family Viscaceae; genus Viscum; species Viscum album. The sequence continues at coordinate 1,522,693,243 of OY728151.1, forward strand.
GTTGATTTTATTTCAAGGGCGGATCTCATATCTATTCAACAATAAATAATGACATTGATATAGATTTAAGTTCTCAAAAGTCATATGGAGGTGTTGGAGTATAGTGGGATTATCTCTCTATGTACGTCACTTAAGGATTCTCATATATTATTTGTTAAGAAGTCTAATAAGAGTTTTAATTTATGTGTTAATTTCTGAAAGCTAAATAAAATGATGGTAAAGAAAAAATATCCTCTTACTTGTATTGATGGTATTTTAGTCTAGTTAATAGGATCTTGTTTGTTCTCAGTGATTGAGTTGAGATCAGGGAATGATTATCCGAGAGTTATAACTTTTGATATAATTAGGACTACATTTAAAAGGAGGTATCCACTACATGAGTTCATTACAAAGCTGTTTGGGTTGAAAATTTCACCAGAAGTGTTAATAGACATGATGAAAAAGATATTTTATCCATAACTGTATTAGTTGGTTTTGTTATTTTTGGATGACATCATGGGGTAACCCATTAATACTGACTAAAATTCCAATCATCGTAACATCGACCAGTGTACAGTAAGATATAATAGTCTATATGCCAAGCTAGATACGGGTCTATTTTGGATTGAATTGGTAAACATCTTGGTTGAAATAATCTATGAAGAAGGTATGTCAGTCGACCTCAAGACTTTATTGTGAGTGGTTTCTTGGGATTGTCCCAAGAAATTGTTTGATATCTATAGGATTCTAGGGTCAGCTTGATATTATCAGAGATTCATCAATAAAATTTCCCATTTTGAAGTGCCACATTCAACCTTGACCTTAAAGGAAATATTTTTGGAACAGATGGAATATTTTGTGGAACCCTTACAAGAGTTGATGAATAATTTGACATCATCATTAAATCATGATTATACTTAAGGAAAGTAAAGAGTATAGGGTGTATTATGATGCTTATAGGATCATACTCTAAGTAGTGATGATGCGGGGAGATCGAGTTGTGGAATATTGATCTCATAATATGAGGCCAACTAAATATAATTAACATATACATGACCTTGATCTAGAGGTGGTGGATAATTATTTGATGTTATAGTGACATTGTTCATTCGGAGAGAAGTTTACAGTGTTTACAGATGAAAATATATATTGACATATTTTCGCACAATGAGATTTGATTCGTTAGTTGTAGAGATGGGTTGAGTATATAAGGTCCTGTAAGTATTATCCAACATATATTCCCATGATGGAAAATATTTTGTCTAATGCCTTCAATAGGGAATCTCATACTCAAATGGTTCAGGAGTCATGTGATGAGTGGAAAATGATGGCTTTACTGAGTGACATGACTATTGTTGTTCGGTAAAGATGGGAGTTGATGAATCTAGTTTCTATATATGTAGAGTCTACGCATTTTAGCCAGATCAAATGCGTGAAGTATAAAGATCGAGTGTTTTTGTCCTTGCGTGAAAACCATGAAGGTGGGGATTAACCATAAAATATAAAATAGATGAGTAAGAGATCATAGATGTTTTGGAATCAAGATGTTTTACAAACGATCATCGGAGAAGAGATTAGGTTGTAATTTCATTCCTCTAAATTTTTAGTATATCAAAGGATGAACAAAATGTAAAATGGCCGATGAAACCATTTTTGGTTTCTAGTCATGAAGAAGGAAATATAAGGATTCATGACATGATGATACTTCAATTTGCATGTGAAGGAAGATCATAAATGATCTATAGGTTTTTTGCTGCAATTTCTTAGTCAAGATTGGATGTGGGATGAAATTACCATGGAATTTGTGGTGGGTATTTCAATGATTCATTGGAATTATTATTCTATTTGGGACATTGTGGATCGATTAATGAATTTAGCACATTTCATTCCAATATGGGATACATTCTCAGTAGATAAATTAGTAGAACAGTATGTTTGGGAGATAGTTTGTCTGTACTGAGTGGTAAAGACTATAGTATCATACCATGAATCATGGATGAATTTTCTGTTCTAACATGACATACAAAAGGTGTTTGAAATTAAGGTATTATAGAGATTATATCACCACCCATAGACATAATGGATATGAGATCATAATAAATAGGTACTTGAGGATATGTTGCTGCTCTATGTTAATGACTGTGAATGGTCATGGGAGAAGTAATTGGTTTTAGTGTTGTTTTTAATAAGAAAAATTATAAGAAATCTATTCATATGTCTCTTTATGGAGATCCTTATTGGAGGCCTTGTCAATCACCAATATGTTCGATGATGGAAGGTGAGTCAGAGTTCATGGGACTGAGTATCATATAAGAGATGATAGAGAAGGAGCAGCTAATTCAGAATCATATGACTATGGTTCAGAGTAAGAAGAAGTCATATGATGAAAAATAGAGATGGCCTATAGAGTTTATAGTGGTTGGTTTTGTATTCCATTGGGTGATATATTAGGTGGTTAACAATAGGATATTTAAACAAGGCAAGTTTTCCACCAATTTTGTTGTACTATTTGAGGTTGTGTAGAGACTCAGTTTGGTGGTGTACATATTGGATATTATTTTGAAACTCATTGCTCTGAATGACATTTTCTAGGTATCACAACTCATGTGGTATCACCCCAACCCTTATCATGTGATTTATGTGGATAATGTCTTTCATTTATATATATGTGTACATTGAGGAATAAATGATGCATATGTTGGATCGTAGTGAGAATTTTTTACAAGGAAACACAGTGCTAATAGTTTTTGTATATTGGAAACATGGTAATATACCAAAGGAAAACTGGAAAAGAGAAGAATATATTCAGGAATAATGGCCTAATGATTTGGATTTGGAATCTTATATAGGATGGGAAGTTCTTATTGAGGATGATTTGTTATATGGTGTTGAGATTGTAAGATCACTCCATTTTTATGTACATTTTTCTCTAAGATCTTATTCATTTAAACTGTGATGACACAACCATGTTTGTAGAGGAAGATCCTATATTGTGTAAAATGAACTAATGATTGGGGTTTTTATCCTTTTTTGAATTAATGGATTCTAGGTATAAATGATTTAATAGTAAAAAAGGGTTTTGGTTTTGTTTTATGCTTTAAGGGGAAAATGGGTGAAAACTCATATAAAGGTCATTTACATGTCATGTAAGCTTATTACTAGTCATGTAATTGTTCAAGGGTTTTAAATAAATACATCTAAATTGAAAAATGTTTCGACAAAAACTTTTAAAAATAATTTAATGACGTGTAACTCGACTAAGTGACTTTTAAATTTCCATCATACAATTCTAAACATGTTAGACAGATTATTTATAAAATATTTATGGCTACAACACAACTCCTTTGACCCTAGGCACTTTTTGATGATTTTGGAGGCTCTCACATGGATTTCCAAATTTCACAACCAGTATTTGTTTTGAATCAATAGGTAGATTGAAGGTTGCACCATCTTGTATCTACTTTCTTCTCATTGAGACCTATAAATCTCATTTGATTCGGATTCCATATGACAAAAATATGTTTAACCAGTTATTAGATTTAGGTCTAGAACTAATATTTTTATACATTGGTTCTTTTGGTCACGAATTTAGTATTTGGATCTAAATTTTTTTCTTCATTTTGTCCTTCACTGATTTGCATCTATTAGGAATTCTTCCAATGGCAAGAATTAGGAACAACCTATGGTATGTGGTCTTATATTCAATTCCCCTAGTCAGGATTTTGATTATGTATATGAATATTGTATAATTACTAGAGTGGTTTAGTAAATGAAATCTCTAATTTAATAAATTGATTCTTTAGATTTATTAATTGAGATAGTTTTGTAAATTAGATATTTTAGATTCAGGGATAAGATAATTTATGGGTGAATTTTTTATGATATTTTAATAGTTGAGAAACGGGGTTAATTAATTGACGAATTAATAATCAAGGATTAAATTGAGGGATTATGAATTTGATTGAATATTTGGAAATGTGGAATCATGATAATTAATTTATATTTTGATTATTATGTTATATTATTTGGAATTTAGATATAATTAAGTATAGAGTTATTTTCAAATATTTTGATTTTAAATTTAGATTAATTGATTAGAGAAATAATTATTAGGTGTCTAGTATGTGAATGGTTAATTAATTTTTGAATTATTTAATTGAAAACGATTGTGATTAATTTAATTTTTAATTAATTAATGGGTTTTTATTAATTAAATTACGAATTAGTTCATGGTTGATCAAAGGGGTTCCGGACATACAGATCTATAATTATGATGATATACATTCATTGTTTGTTAAATGGGGGCTAGATCGGAGGATATATTCCCAATGATTGATCTATCAGTATCATTAACAAATGGGGTTCTATGCATCATAATATAGACCAATTATAGGAGCACACAATTGAGAATTTGGGGTCTAGGCATGATGATCTACATTAATGGTATATATGAATGTTTTAACTTTGGAGGCTATACATTACATTATATACCCCAGATAGAAATATAGATATATGCATGTTTACTATGAATGGTACCAGATATGATGTTTTACACCCAAAAAATTTTCTATTGAATATGGGGCTATGTATACAAATATATATATATATATATATATATATATATTTATAATATTATATTGAATACACTCTTTCTTGGGCCAAAGTAGGTACAGATATTTGAGTGTGCATTGAAACCTAAGTGGTTATGTTGTTTAATTGGTATTAATTGATAATGTGGTATCTATATATTGGTAAATTGAAATTATTTATTTATAAAATTGAATACAATATTATTTTAATGATTTTTTTACACCATTGGTGGTGGACTACTATGTCATACTCAATCCCTACATGGGTTACATGATATGTACCTGAAAATATTTAATTGATGCATAATTAAGGGAAAAGGTCATGTGTTAGGGGGATGAATCAGGATGTAGGACGATTGAGAGAACCAAATGTGGTTTGGTACCAGTTTGGGGTAGTATGAGTCTTCATTTTTTGTTTTCATTATAGTCTATTGAAACATAGATTACATTGACAAGATTTGTGCTTCCATTGTGTATTGTATTTATTTCCTTGTTTACGATGAGATATTGGATTTTTTATTGTAATATATTGATTTAACTATTGTTAATATTATTTTTTCTAGTGTATGACTCTGATAATGGAGGGAATAGTCTCCCCATGATTTAATTATAATATCCTCGATTGTAGTTAGTATCCATTGGAATATGGGGAAGCATTCTTGACATCATGTGACCAGTCGGATTGAGAAAACAGTTTCTGGTACTTCGGTCAGGATGTTACATGAAGTGAAACAAAAATTTCTCTAATGTTCAATGTTATTAATTTCTAGTATATTCATGATGTTTTCTTAGAAAACCTAAAAATATTTTTTATAATTTATGATAACATATATGTATACTCAATATGGAAAAAAGGTCACTCGTGCACATGTGAAAAGGTAAAGCTAAGGCATTTGTGAGAAAACAGTAGAACCAAAAACACCAAAACATGTTCACTAAAGAAACCCCAATTTCACCAAGGCTCCCTCACTAGATAATTCATCCCACTATAATTATATTATATGATTCATTTCAATGATAGGGTACCTCGCACCACCTTCCCATTAAGATGCCTCCCTCACACCCTAATGACGTACATCATGGAACTCCCACGTCATCATAATATATTAGATCACACCAACCTACACACACCAATGAAATCACATCACATCTTATAAACATGGTATAATAGTTTCATGAACATGAAGGAAATTATTATTGTGTCATGATTCTATGACACACGACCCCCAACATAAGCCATCTCACAATTTCACACCTAAAACACATGGACCGTCACATCTGATCATATCACAACTCGATAGTGCAACATTTGAATTCATTACATCACAAACCATGAATTTCCATATCATATTTTGGAAGAGAGAGTAGGGAAGTGAAGATAGCCATCCATCCACACACACACAAGTATTTTGGTAATAACACACCCCATATAACTATAATGGTTCTTGCACATAGATCTCAATGAGGGTGAGGTGTGTATTGAAAATCCAAAGAATATATAATGTTTATATATATAATATCAAAGCTCAAAATCTAATCATATGGGCCCCAAACCTAGGAACCATATATTTATAATAATTAATACTTATTATACCACATCAAAAATCATAACACCCCCTTAACATCTCATAATCCAATAGCTACATTTTATTTCAAATAATCCAATTTCACAATTTCCCATTTACTAGACAATTTGATTGGATAAGCCAATTTATTTATCCATACCATTATTTCACATAATCATTAAACTCTTATACCATATTTCATAATTAAATTTGTTATTTCATTAACCATTTCAACCCATTTCATTACACAAAACCTCTTCACATCCACAACAATGACAACACAACACAATCCTACACATGTATACATTACACAAACATAAAATAATCACATTTCTCATATTCATATTCACTATGTGTATTACATTACATCCACATATTAATTATATGGATATAACCACACAAACAACAATTATTCTGGGGAAACCATTTTATTAATCATAAATAATTGGATATCAAATTTCCATTTTCTATGCTAAAAATAACATCACATAACATGTTTTTCTAAACTTATCTTCTATTATGAAATAAAATCCACCAACGTCCCAAATATTTAATATGGAATATTGATTTTAACAATAATAATTTCAATAAACCAAATGCTATAAAATAATTCCACTAAAAACACTTCCTATTCAATTTCATTTAAACTAGTTTATTATCATTATTTATCTAGTGCCAACAATCTCCTCAATGGTGAAAAAATAATACCCAAAATCACAAGATGCAACTAAATAAGAAATGGAGGCTCCTCGAGATTGATTTTTAAATCCAAAAAGGCTTGGAAACAATGTTTTCTAGTCTTTTCACAAACACATAATATTTTAATCTATGTCTTTAATAATTTTACTGTAAAAAAATTGGATTTAATTTATTCAAGAATCTTAAACGCAACACCTTTGAAAAAACCATTATCTTACCTTCTAATCATCTAAATAAATCCAAAAAACTAAATACATGTCAAATTGATTTGTATTTAGGGAGATATGGAAGAAAAAGTTGAATATATATCGTGTATTTATTTATCTGATTTTTACTGACCAAAACTCATTTATCAATTAATTCACACATTAAATTACATCATTCAATTCTATCATTGAAATTAAAATTAATTACAGAATTTATTATTTAATTTTATTAGTTCATTTACTACTACTAATATAAATCATAATTCCAACCCATTCGTTATCCTCATGTATTAATATTATTATCATTTTAATTAATTCAAATCAATTACCAATAATTTAACACTCATTTAATTATATGACTTTATTTTATTAATTTCATAAAAACTAAAAAAAATTTCTCCAATTAAACATATGAAATGTTTTTTAATTTCCAAAAAGTGCTCATATTTTTTTAGTTTATCTATTAATATTTATGTATTTCTTACTTTTTATTTAATAGTAAAATTTTTAAATTGAAAATTATTTGGATTAAACTTTTTTCTAATTTTTTATTCCAACATCATATATATTGATATATATATTCTCATATAACAAAACTAAAATAAAAATATATATATATTAATACATATAAAACAATATATACATATATCAAATCGATATATAAATAATTTTATATGTACAAGAATATATATATATATATATGTATATATATACATAAAAAATTTCATTTATAAATCATTTTTCCAAAATTTGATATTATATTTACACACATATATAAAATGTCACTTGACATGTGAAAATTTTAATAACTTCCAATGTTCTTAGCTTTTAAAAACACTAAATGCATGGTCTATGTTATATATTTTAGGAATTTATTTAACAAGACGATTTATATTTTAAATAAACAATTCATACGTAAAAAATATTAATATTTATATGATAACTTTGGAAAGATCATATATCTATTCAATTTTTAAGTGGTTCTCTCTCCAACCAACTTATTATTATTTATATTTAAAAACACTCCCAATTATTTATTTTTTGTACCCCATTTAATTTTTCAGTAAATTAAAATACACTATATCACATCATTACTCCCATAAAATTCATATTATCTCGCATAATTATTATTTTTTTATTATTATACGTGGAATTTAGCACTTAATATTATTATTAAATTAATTTAGTATCAACCTCTATTAACCCATTTAATATATATATATATACACACACAAGAGTACACAAATATATATAACATTATAATATATATTTATATATATTCATATGAACCTATATGTATTTATATTCATATATAATAATGCATCTTATACACTAACATAACATATATATATATATATATGTATAATTAATCGTATTATATATGTAATAATACATGAAAATATACGTATACATGTATTAATATTTATATATATCTCACATTTTAAGACAAATAATTTTTTAGATGTTTAATTACAAAATTATGCAATAAAATATACATATTTACACACGTGTATAAATATACATATTAAATTATTCAACAAAATAAATCATAATAGTTTAAAAAATATAAAAAATACAATATAAATTCCAAATTCCAAAATTAATATAAATAAATTATCAGAACCATTTTAAAAAACTTGTAATTATTTTTTAAATGCTCGAACCTCTAAATCACTAAAAATAATTATGGAATTTCAATGTAGGGAACTAGAGTATTCTAGATCCTCAATTAGATACCTATCAAACAATTATAATCCTTGATAATCAAAAGAAAACCTATGTGAAAAGTGAATGGTGGTCCAAAAAGTCAACCAATGAGATACATATCATATTTATTGATATATTCGGAACATAAAAACAATTAGGGAAAACCATTTTAAATCTAAACAATAATTTAAAAATAATATCCCGGGGGAAATATCTCTTAAACAAGATTTAGGCCTCAAAAATGTCATCATGAAATACATATAAATTAATTACCAAAAAACATTGTTTCAATCATTAAATGTTTTAAAAAAGTACCTTATATAAAAATTAAACTTAATTTAATGTCATATGATAGCAATTTACAACAAAAATATATCATCAAATCACATCACATTTTATGTTATTATATAACATGAAATTTTCAAAACCCTTATATAATTTTTTATTACACAGTTCCCAAAATATTATTTAAAAAACATGCATTAAAGGATTTTTTAAACCCCTATCACTTATATCAACTATATTGATTCAAGTGTTATGAATTTTAAATATTAAATCCAACATAAACAAAGAGACACATAATGTTGGAACAATCCATTTTATCAAGGTGTAAAATTTCCTTTTTTTTTAATGAAACAATATTATATAGGATCACACCCTTAAAAAAGTCATAAAATTTCCCAAACGAAACAAGAACTAATATAAACATTGATAGGGAATTCGAAAACCCATAAATCAAAGGACCTCTTCCACCACACAATGATATTGTCTACATTTTGTCACACTGACATTCTCATATGGTTTTGAATCGTCTCATAATATAATGCATCTTGATGTATGAAGGAGTTTACCTGTCTTCATATGTTTCAGGTCATAACACATGTCATCAACATATGATAAATCAAAATAATTCCAACATACCAGATAGTAGTAATACATTTCACCATGCATGACCACATAGTCCCACTTCCAGTAGTCATCAGGTGGAGACTAGAATTTAGGGTATAAAAATCACAAAATATGGGATTCATTACCCTCTATAAGAAAATAAGTTTAAAAGATAGAATGAATCAATCAAAAACATATCTATGGAAAAATATAAATAAACCCAAAATCATCCCACTATTAGTATATAAATAACACAAATACAGATAAATGTCTCCAAATGAATGTCATAAAATAAAAGATAATTTTGTGAAAAAACAACAACAATAGGGTTAAAATTTATTAATGCACAAAACCATCCACAAAGACCTTCTGAAAAAATTAAAAATAGTTATAGTTAAATGAGACAATTAAATGTATTAATTAAATGAAAACCCTTTTTTTTGAAAATTAGAACTCCAATAAATAAATACCCTATACATTTTAAAATTATTTCTCCTATATCTATGTCAATACTAATTATATTGGTGCACTATCAGTGTCATTGGATTCATCTTCATGATGGAAATTTATGTGGAGTGTTTTTTTCACATTAGTTGCATTATTTTCTCAATATTTAATGAATTCAAAATATTTACATTTAAATTATTAAATATGGACAATAGGATAATTATGGGATCATGTCATCCCATACGAAATATGTTTCTATTCATTGTTGGGTTTGAACATCAAGGTAGTGGATTATTTATCATTCTTATTTTTGTATCCAGAAGGTGTGGTTTTTTTGTTCATCTTTTAGAAAATCATTGGTCCTAGTGAAATAAAGATTATAAAATTGTCTAAAAATAATTCAATGATAGGAGGTTTGGAGGCTCAGGATTTTATAGTATATGATTTAATAATATTGTGAATTTTATTTTATATATTCCCTATTAAAAATTATGTATTTTGGGGGCTTATTTCGTAATAGAAGATATTTTACGAAATATGTATTATGTGATGTTTGATTCACCAAAACAAAAGGTAAATTGGTTGATCACTTTTATCCAATAAATAAAATGGATTCCTGGAAGATACGTTCTTTGTGTGAGAATACATGCATAAAAAATAACTTGAAATAAATTAAATCCCTTTCTATATATGAAAATTTGAAAAGTGGTTGAGCTATGTGAGTATGATCGGTGCTTGTGTGCGGTTGGGATGCAGTGTTGTTGTGGTGGATGAGTAGTTGTGTGGTGATATGATATGGGTTGAAATGGATAATGAAGTAATGAATTAAAATGAGAAATGTGGTATAGAAAGTAGATGTTTATATGTGAAATAATGGTATGTATGTGACGCCCCGAGCCCGCTCTTTCGGACTCGTTGCTTCAAAATGTTGTGTAATAAATTTTTTTTTTATAAACTTAACTTAAAAAAAATTACACAACACCTTAAACATAATGAGGATCTTTCACCGGTCTATGTTCTGGATGATTTAGACATAACCTTACATTTATCAGAGTCGGAACAATGAAACAACAGTCCACTACTCTTCCACTGCGCGCTACAAAAAAAATGACCAATCTCTGAGATTCAAGATCACCTGTGAAAAACATTTCAAAAACGTAGGGTGAGCACAAAAGTTGCCCAGTAAGGGTTTTTAAAGCCTTTGATAAATCTATTTTAAAAATATTACTTGATAATACATTTGAAATATTCAATTAGAAATACCCTTGTAAAATAATTCTTTGGAAAATAATTATACTTTGAGAACAATTTTAAAATAAATCCAGTGATTCAGTTGAAAATATTAAACAAGCTCTTAAAACAAAACAACTAAGGCCACTTGAAACCTTGAAGGCTATCATGGGCCTACCCACTTGAGGGATGGATTCATGATCCAACTCCCTATCATATTTACAAAGTTCAAGCTCCATTTTCTTTATAAAACATTTTTCAGCTTGCCTTACTTACATATAATTTTCACTGGAGTTTTAAATTTTGGAGACATGTTACGGCACTGAAATACACATTACACTTATATATATATGATTATGTATGTATGCATATATATATATATGTACGAGCTTCTATCGCATTACACATTCATGTTTGGTTCAGACCAAACTTTTGTCCCCCATACCTTTCATATACATTTATGTACCTAAACATTTTATGGAAGACATGATTTTCATATTGTTATAATTTTAACCATTAAAATGAAATCACGAATAAAATTTCCAATGACATACTTGTTTAATTAATTTTAAGCATGAAATAATGAAATGAATATATAAACTATTAATAATCACATGCAATCTTTATGTCACACATGAAATTTTCAATAGCATTTCATATGCATTCACTATTTCTTGAATATATATATATATATATAGTTCATACAATATGCATATTTATTATCCACACACGATTAGTGAAACCTATATGCACATTATAACATTAATAAAAATAATAGTCATTACTAATATGAAATCCATGAGTTAATTATAATACAATGAATGTCGATGATGAGCATAATAGCATAGCTTTGTATCTATGCAAATGTGACGCCCATGATATTGATAAAACTTGATGGTATGAAATATATATTTTTTGAAACATGGAGATAATTGAAAACATTATAAACAACACAACACCAACCATATATACATATATGGACATGTACTGCCATAAAAAAACAACATAATTCAAACACTAAAATCATACATTAAAATAATGTTTTCACTCTTAATAATTTTTGTAGAAAAGTGTCCAAAAATAAAAATTATTATTAAGCTTGATATTGAAATTCACATATAAATATATATATATATATATATAAAAATATGTATATACCAATATACATGTATATATAAAAGTAGGTTTTGTTCTTATCAAAACATAACATAAAGCACTCTTTTGAAAGTTTTAAAAGGGGGATTGAGAACAACTTGAGTATATAAAGCTCCAAATGAAATAAAGGTTTTGTAAATTGAAGATAATTGAAAATAGTCCCTTACTATATTCTACCAAAATTTTCAGAAGTGAAAAACATGCTGATTTTGAAAAAGAAACCATAGATGAAATAAATTTCAATTGCACAATTATAATTTTTGAAGAAAATAAATTGACCGAATAAATGTAAAGACCCCTTACCTGGTTTGGTGTAAACTGAGAGTCCAAATTATCTTCCTACCATTCAGACTTTCTTTCCCCCCTTTTTTCTCAACATAAATTTATCTCTCAGCGTTCTCTCACGTTAGCATAACTGGCAAGCATAAAGGAAAGAGGATAGTGGTTCACTACCCTTCTAGTCTCCACATATAGAGTGGAGAATCCTCCTGGGCTATGAGTAAGAAATACATGGTTTATATAGTAGTGTTATATCTTATAAGATATGCTAAAAAAACTAAGTGCATATGCTACAGTGTGTGTATCCTATTAAAAGAGTTTGACAAAGCTAAAAAAAATATGGCGGAAACGTCAATTCTCCTATAGTCCAAATGCAGTGTATCAAATAATAAAAATTTAATTTGATGGATTGATGAAAGAAATTTCTTAAACTATATTAAAGAACCACCAATACCCACACAAAGTGCCAAAACATATTCCAGACGCATTAATAGACAGCCGCTTGACAACATCTCAATAAACAAAATGAAACGTGGAAAAATCCAAACACGCAGTAGATTACACTGTTTTAAACATCGATATTTGAATAAAAAATTAAACTATGATGAAGATATGGATTGGAATGGGTAAAGGATTCTTCAAAACACAATAAACCACATTCATTCATATTTCGGTATAAGACAAAACCGTTGACAAAGATAAGGTTATCAATTTCCGATCATAAACACCATAGAAATTTAATAATATAAACAGATTGATATCTAATAACAGGACAAATGGAAGTAGATTGAAAGTCACCTTCGTCATAACTCATACGGATACATTAATGCAAAACAGAATAGAAAAATATAAACCATGGATGAAGTCGATTCAAGTACAAAATACCAAAGCCACTCAGATCTAGACAAGAAGATCACCTTCAACCTCGGGTAGAAAAAAACGGAAACCCTAAACCGAGATGGTGTTTCGAAACCCCTATGGAAATCGACCGCTGGACGACGCCCAAGCCTCAATCGAAGTTCGACGCAGCCCTCCCCATCTCGAAGTCACGATCTCGGACTCCTGGTTCGCGACAAAGACAACGAAGCCTCACCTCGGCTTCAGTCTCTCCCGAAACCGAAAATGGAATCCCGTGAAACCAAAACCCCCTTTTCTTCCCCTTCGATTTCATTTTTTTATATATATTACTTTACTTACAAACTTTTATCGGTTTGTTGTTGTTTTTTTTTTAAAATAATTTTCTGAATTTATATATTTGTTTCGGTTTATATATATATAGATGAATATCCATTCTTTTGGTTCTATTTTAAACTCAAATTATAAAGTTCTTTATATATATTACTATGTTTTAAAACAATTATAAAATTAATTAACATTATATATATACAAAACAATTATATATAAATATATAATTATAAAATTAGTTTTTTTAAAGGCCTATATAGTGTTCATTGATAATTTAAATTTTATTCTTAATATTATGATTCCATTATAATTTTTTAATGTATAATTTAACATTTAATAAAATTTATTAAATTTACAAAGTTTGTTTATTGTATATTAGTTATAATAGTTAAATCAACATTGTCTATTTATTTTATTAACAGATGTCAAATGTTGGTTTTAAATATTACAGTTTCTAACGGATAGTTCCTTTTTCTAACGGTCGGATAAAACTCTATAAATATCAATATTTTATGGGTCTTTCAAATACTCAGAAGACAAATATCTCGACGCTCACGCCACTGCTTTCGGAGATGGTTTTATATGTTCCTCTTATTTTTAGTTTTATTGCTATCATCATTGCCATAACGTTTGTTCTTTTATCAGATCCAAGAGATGATAACTACTCGATCGGCATCATTGTGTTTCTCGGTAGTCTTCCAATTGTTTTATTATCAATAGCAGTGGGTTTAATGGGTTAGTTCTTGTGTATCAAGGGTGTATTCTGGTATTTGTATGAATAAAATGCTCGCTAATTATATATTTTCATTTTATTTTATTACATCTTGGAAACATTGTCAAAACATAAAACTTAAATTTAAACCTGGGGTGTTACATTCTACCCCCCTTAAATAGAATTTCGTCCTCGAAATTCATTTACACTTATCGCTCTCAATTCTCATCTATTCTGAGTCTCATATGATGTCCCCAAGGTCTGTATAGTTGTCTTCCACGGTTTCCATGTCTTCCTAAGAAATTAATGTTCAATGTGGCTTCGAAATCTTCCACTTCCTTTTCCCATATGCAACTAGTGCAAGAGGGGTTGTATGGATGTAGGCACCGGAAGACAGTCCTCAAGGAATGATAATCAATATAGTATCCGAGAAGTTCGTCTTGAATTTGATTCCTATAAGAAAGTCTCATTGCTTCGTCTTCGAATGTTTCAAATTCATCATAAATTCTTCCTGTGAAGCAAAAGCTTAAAAGTTGACACATAAATGCTGCGCGAAGATTTCCTTCTTCAGCTGCTCTATAAAAATTTGAGATTGATTCTGGTTGTTCAAACATTGTAAAGCACCTAAAAGTCCTTCGTAATATGCTCCTTGGCGTTGATAGAAATGACGTTGGATCTGCCTGATATCTTCGAAGACGAAACCAGAACCACGATGAAAACGAAGTATATCTGGTGTGCCTGATATATTATAGAGACGTTTACAAGAAAGTCGCATGGCTTCATAAGGCTCAGATTCTTCTTTGCATGATTTTGCCATGATCATAGCAAGTAATTCATCTGGAAGGCCTAAGAGAGTTGTTTGAGTTCTCCTTCCTTCCATCTGAAAATTACAAAGAAGTATGTTGACTGAAAAGGACAATCAATTTATCAAAGGGTTCTAAATTTCCAGAGTTATCTAGACCGTTCCTCTGATACCAAGTGTGACGCCCCGAGCCCGCTCTTTCGGACTCGTTGCTTCAAAATGTTGTGTAATAATTTTTTTTTTATAAACTTAACTTAAAAAAATTACACAACACCTTAAACATAATGAGGATCTTTCACCGGTCTAGGTTCTGGATGATTTAGACATAACCTTACATTTATCAGAGTCGGAACAATGAAACAACAGTCCACTACTCTTCCACTGCGCGCTACAAAAAAAATGACCAATCTCTGAGATTCAAGATCACCTGTGAAAAACATTTCAAAAACGTAGGGTGAGCACAAAAGTTGCCCAGTAAGGGTTTTTAAAGCCTTTGATAAATCTCTTTTAAAAATATTACTTGATAATACATTTGAAATATTCAATTAGAAATACCCTTGTAAAATAATTCTTTGGAAAATAATTATACTTTGAGAACAATTTTAAAATAAATCCAGTGATTCAGTTGAAAATATTAAACAAGCTCTTAAAACAAAACAACTAAGGCCACTTGAAACCTTGAAGGCTATCATGGGCCTACCCACTTGAGGGATGGATTCATGATCCAACTCCCTATCATATTTACAAAGTTCAAGCTCCATTTTCTTTATAAAACATTTTTCAGCTTGCCTTACTTACATATAATTTTCACTGGAGTTTTAAATTTTGGAGACATGTTACGGCACTGAAATACACATTACACTTATATATATATGATTATGTATGTTTGCATATATATATATATGTACGAGCTTCTATCGCATTACACATTCATGTTTGGTTCAGACCAAACTTTTGTCCCCCATACCTTTCATATACATTTATGTACCTAAACATTTTATGGAAGACATGATTTTCATATTGTTATAATTTTAACCATTAAAATGAAATCACGAATAAAATTTCCAATGACATACTTGTTTAATTAATTTTAAGCATGAAATAATGAAATGAATATATAAACTATTAATAATCACATGCAATCTTTATGTCACACATGAAATTTTCAATAGCATTTCATATGCATTCACTATTTCTTGAATATATATATATATATATAGTTCATACAATATGCATATTTATTATCCACACACGATTAGTGAAACCTATATGCACATTATAACATTAATAAAAATAATAGTCATTACTAATATGAAATCCATGAGTTAATTATAATACAATGAATGTCGATGATGAGCATAATAGCATAGCTTTGTATCTATGCAAATGTGACGCCCATGATATTGATAAAACTTGATGGTATGCAATATATATTTTTTGAAACATGGAGATAATTGAAAACATTATAAACAACACAACACCAACCATATATACATATATGGACATGTACTGCCATAAAAAAAAACAACATAATTCAAACACTAAAATCATACATTAAAATAATGTTTTCACTCTTAATAATTTTTGTAGAAAAGTGTCCAAAAATAAAAATTATTATTAAGCTTGATATTGAAATTCACATATAAATATATATATATATATATATAAAAATATGTATATACCAATATACATGTATATATAAAAGTAGGTTTTGTTCTTATCAAAACATAACATAAAGCACTCTTTTGAAAGTTTTAAAAGGGGGATTGAGAACAACTTGAGTATATAAAGCTCCAAATGAAATAAAGGTTTTGTAAATTGAAGATAATTGAAAATAGTCCCTTACTATATTCTACCAAAATTTTCAGAAGTGAAAAACATGCTGATTTTGAAAAAGAAACCATAGATGAAATAAATTTCAATTGCACAATTATAATTTTTGAAGAAAATAAATTGACCGAATAAATGTAAAGACCCCTTACCTGGTTTGGCGTAAACTGAGAGTCCAAATTATCTTCCTACCATTCAGACATTCTTTCCCCCCTTTTTTCTCAACATAAATTTATCTCTCAGCGTTCTCTCACGTTAGCATAACTGGCAAGCATAAAGGAAAGAGGATAGTGGTTCACTACCCTTCTAGTCTCCACATATAGAGTGGAGAATCCTCCTGGGCTATGAGTAAGAAATACATGGTTTATATAGTAGTGTTATATCTTATAAGATACGCTAAAAAAACTAAGTGCATATGCTACAGTGTGTGTATCCTATTAAAAGAGTTTGACAAAGCTAAAAAAAATATGGCGGAAACGTCAATTCTCCTATAGTCCAAATGCAGTGTATCAATTAATAAAAATTTAATTTGATGGATTGATGAAAGAAATTTCTTAAACTATATTAAAGAACCACCAATACCCACACAAAGTGCCAAAACATATTCCAGACGCATTAATAGACAGCCGCTTGACAACATCTCAATAAACAAAATGAAACGTGGAAAAATCCAAACACGCAGTAGATTACACTGTTTTAAACATCGATATTTGAATAAAAAATTAAACTATGATGAAGATATGGATTGGAATGGGTAAAGGATTCTTCAAAACACAATAAACCACATTCATTCATATTTCGGTATAAGACAAAACCGTTGACAAAGATAAGGTTATCAATTTCCGATCATAAACACCATAGAAATTTAATAATATAAACAGATTGATATCTAATAACAGGACAAATGGAAGTAGATTGAAAGTCACCTTCGTCATAACTCATACGGATACATTAATGCAAAACAGATTAGAAAAATATAAACCATGGATGAAGTCGATTCAAGTACAAAATACCAAAGCCACTCAGATCTAGACAAGAAGATCACCTTCAACCTCGGGTAGAAAAAAACGGAAACCCTAAACCGAGATGGTGTTTCGAAACCCCTATGGAAATCGACCGCTGGACGACGCCCAAGCCTCAATCGAAGTTCGACGCAGCCCTCCCCATCTCGAAGTCACGATCTCGGACTCCTGGTTCGCGACGAAGACAACGAAGCCTCACCTCGGCTTCAGTCTCTCCCGAAACCGAAAATGGAATCCCGTGAAACCAAAACCCCCTTTTCTTCCCCTTCGATTTCATTTTTTTTTATATATATTACTTTACTTACAAACTTTTATCGGTTTGTTGTTGTTTTTTTTTAAAATAATTTTCTGAATTTATATATTTGTTTCGGTTTATATATATATAGATGAATATCCATTCTTTTGGTTCTATTTTAAACTCAAATTATAAAGTTCTTTATATATATTACTATGTTTTAAAACAATTATAAAATTAATTAACATTATATATATACAAAACAATTATATATAAATATATAATTATAAAATTAGTTTTTTTAAAGGCCTATATAGTGTTCGTTGATAATTTAAATTTTATTCTTAATATTATGATTCCATTATAATTTTTTAATGTATAATTTAACATTTAATAAAATTTATTAAATTTACAAAGTTTGTTTATTGTATATTAGTTATAATAGTTAAATCAACATTGTCTATTTATTTTATTAACAGATGTCAAATGTTGGTTTTAAATATTACAGTTTCTAACGGATAGTTCCTTTTTCTAACGGTCGGATAAAACTCTATAAATATCAATATTTTATGGGTCTTTCAAATACTCAGAAGACAAATATCTCGACGCTCACGCCACTGCTTTCGGAGATGGTTTTATATGTTCCTCTTATTTTTAGTTTTATTGCTATCATCCTTGCCATAACGTTTGTTCTTTTATCAGATCCAAGAGATGATAACTACTCGATCGGCATCATTGTGTTTCTCGGTAGTCTTCCAATTGTTTTATTATCAATAGCAGTGGGTTTAATGGGTTAGTTCTTGTGTATCAAGGGTGTATTCTGGTATTTGTATGAATAAAATGCTCGCTAATTATATATTTTCATTTTATTTTATTACATCTTGGAAACATTGTCAAAACATAAAACTTAAATTTAAACCTGGGGTGTTACAATGTATAAGTAAATTTCCTTAAATAATATGATTGGGGGGAAATGGGTACTCATGAAAATTAAATATTTGAAAAAAAAATCATGTGGATTGTGGAAGTTTAATGTGCTCTTGTGATTTTAGAGGTGGCGGTGAAAGTGGGAATTATATGAAATGGTTTTTAAAATGTTTATAAACCAATATTAGGGTATTTTGTTCATTACTAAAATACATATATACCCTGTATATTTTTTTGATTCTCTATACGCACCCCACCCTGGTCGAGTACTACATGCCAACACTTGTGTTGCCATGTGTGGGTGTTTTTTTCCAGCATCTCCATGGGAGTTTGGATGAATGCCTACCCACTCTTCCACACTCCCTATTCAATGATATAAGATGGTAATTCAAGGGATGTAATTTATAGAAGTAAAAAAAGGTTCTACATAGCCATTGTAATGCGGTGAGATGTGATGGAGTAGGTGTTTTCGGCAAAGATTTTGTAATATAAATGATTGTGGGGGTCATGCATGGTAGGAGGATGGAAGGATATTGGTTTCATTCACATGAAAGAAGCCATACTACCCTAGTTATAATATATGATGTATTTTGATGTCCCTAGTATGTATGTGTGGGATGTGATGAGATGTAATGTCATTCAGAAGAGGTGGGAGTCCTTGGACATTAGACATTATAGTGTGATATTGGAAAATTAGAGGTAAAGAAGGGATGGTAGAATATTATTGTTATAATTAATATTATATTATTATATTTGGTTTTTTTGGTGAGTGATTTTTTCTATGGTTGTGGTTGGGTTAGTTAGCAAGTTTAAGTGTTGTTGTTTCTGTTGCTTCCTCACATATTCAATTGCACACCTCATTCACATGTTCCCTGTAACACCCCAGGCAAATAAAGAATATGACATTTTCATATTTATCCATATTTGTGAATAAAATATTAATATTACTTTAAATGGAATGCTATGCTCTAGGGCGTAACCAATACGCAACAACGAGTTTATTTGAAATCTTACGTTGCACTCTAATAATAAAATAATATTATTTTAAAAGGTAGTTAACGACTAGCCATTGTAATGGAGGGAATGAACAGAACTAACTACAAAATGATTACATATGTTTGTCAAATTTTTTTACATTTATCCAATAAACGTTAGAGGCTTAAAATCAAAATGAATCTAATTTTAAGAAATAAATACTCTAATATTTTTAAAAGATTTTTTTACCGCCTTTTGATGGAGAACCATTTTTAAATCTAACATTTAACAGTTTTATAAGCTCTATTTTTCAAAATAAACTTATTCTTTATTATTGGGATATTGAAATTCACTTTGGTCAAATTTTTGGTATGTTTCTGACAATGTTCATTCTTTTTAATGAATAGTGAAAAATATTGCATTTTACATGAAAACATCTTTTTCATCTAATTTAAATACATGGATATATTATCTTTTTAATTGGTTTTAAAGTTTAATTAGAATATATTTTGACTATTTAATACAATAGTGGCCATTAGAATTAATTTCACTTTGGAATTGGTCATAAACTAATGCCAAACTTTTCATAGATACTATTTCAAAAAAACCCGCTATTTGTTTTGACAACGGGAATTAATTTTAAATAAATTATTGCAATTTATCTGTTTGGAATTTGGTAAAATGGATTCCATATTTTGAATCATAAGGTCCAAAGTATGTTATTAAGACTCTTTTTTTATTGGAAATTGTGAATAGTAACGAGAGTAAATATCGTTAATTATCTTGAATAATTAGTAATCGGGTAGTTAAGGATAATAAAATAATATCATAATAATAAAAAAATGACACCAACATGTGCCCTCATACTACTGGTTGTGTCATGGCCAACCCAGGTATGCCTTGTGCAAATCTTGGGGACCCCATGGAATCACTTTTGTGTGATAATAACTTTATACCTTTTTATTTTTTTTAAAGAATGTAAATATAACAAAGAATGTATCACTTGAGTAAAACTTTATTAATTTTGCCTAAATAAATGATCTCTTGTAATATAAATAGTCATTGGAATGATAAGAAGATTTCCTACATCATAGTATTTTTTTATAAATTTTAGACATGAAATAAATTAAATTATATATGAGATCATGATGATGCAGCGATTACCTCACTATTTAATGATTTAAATAAAATGAAAAGATAATGTAAAATCTAAGACCTAAACATGTCAAAAACCGATTGTATGGGTGTATTTTTAACCCTTATCACCTTATCCTCGAAATAAATCAATTTGGGACCTTTAAAATCCAAAAACTCATTTGAAAATAAAGTAACATTTTATACCTTTCCAAGAGGGCCCCTCCTCTTCTCTTATAAAAGACCCCCACCTATACCACCTTACCCACACATATCAAGCCTTTGGCTCGGCCAAAAACTGCCCATTTCATCTCTAAACAACCCTCTCTTCATCCTTGAAGCCACACCTTTGGAAGAATTCTCTTTAAGAAAACCTTTTGGTTCAAACCAAGAGGAGTTACCCGATTTAAAGGTAATGTCTTGACTTGCGTTCTTTTGTTTTATTTTGCTTCTCTAAACCCATAAACTCTTTTTATTAATTTCTTTTATAACAACACCAGTATATTCAATATAATAGGATGTTTTTATTTGATGTATTCCAGCTACAGTTACACAAACCTCCGTCTAATGGTTAATGAACATACTGTTTCTGTGGATGACGAATTACTGCCTCACGAAACGATGATTGTTCAATCTTCTCTTAACACCTTTCATGGTGGACATAATGATGTAAGTGTATTTTATATATGATATATATGGTATTTATGTTTTCCATATTCTTCAGTATTTTATATTTTAAACATACCATTATGCTTTTCATGTTGTGCAAATGCGATAATTTCATACGAGGAAGTCTGGACTACTGCCCCCTCAAGTGTTGTGAATCGTTCATGCAACACATGGAATGTATAAAGAATGAAATTAATGAACATATGTGACCTATAAAACAAATATATTATACTTGAATTATAATATATATCTCTCTCAATTATTTTTAATTCCATTAATATGACAATGAAATGAAGGTAGCGTTCATGCGTACGTACGACCTACCATCTCCATGAACGGTGAATTTTATTTATTTTTATCTTTATATGTTATGGAATAGTATAAAATGAATATGTACTAGATATTTATGATATTTAAATCATTAATACTATTATGGAGATGATTTCCTTATAACTACATGGACAATCATTTTCAAACAAATTCATTTTTGACTCATGTACCAACATCGATAAAAACGCCTGATATGAACTCACATTATAAACCAATTATTATAAAATTATAATATGTGATATGAACGGAATAATAATATTTAAAAGAGTAAATTAATCAATTATAAATTAACTGCAGTTTATTATTCATAAATATAATGAAACGAACAAGACAAGTCGAACATGAGGTAAGGGATCCTACCTCTCTCTTTCTTTTTAAGTACTCTTTTTTATGTAACTTATTTTAAGCTCATCTTTATTATGTTGGGGGATTTTATTTTATATTACTATATCATTAAATTTTTCGTTAATATGATTAGAGACTCTATTTGATATAATCAATCCATTTTTGGATGTTTTATGTGCCGTCGTTAGGCTGCCGAATTTTAATAAGGGGTTTTTCATCTCACTTGTTATTCCCGTGAGATTCATGATACATTTGCCACTATATATTTTTGTGTGGTGTATGTACTGCCCATTATTTTACTATTTGTATAATATACTCTCATTTATGGGGATTTACATCTTCATTGTATGACTCTTATTTCATGTGGTGTACGTTTCGAAAGTTTCCCAAATCGTAAAGGGAACCTTTCACACTCCTCTTTTTAAAAGACTTATTTTGTTATGTCTTTAATCATACATCTTTTAATGTTGGGATATGTTATTCTATATCCTTATTGATGTAAATTTTATTCCCAAGTGATGAGATACCATTTTCACTCTCATCGACTAATTTTATGAAATTTAAAGTGACGCCATTAGGATGTCGAATTTTACCAAGTAAACTTCTTAACCCAATTTCAATTTCTTTAGGTTCAAAATGTAGTTATTGAATATGTCATCCTTTGAATATGTGTGAATGAAATTTTATTGTTTTACACATAATATAAAATTATATTGGGTGTCTTTATTTTTGTCACACATAATTATGAGATTGATTTATCCTCAATTTCGAGGTACCTTTTTTATAGGATATTTCATCTCATTGTACATTTCTATTGAGACTTCGTTGTTGTTATGCACCAATTCACTCTTATATGGTGTATATACTGTCTTTTGGAATATTATATCATGAATCCCTTTATTATCATGATATTATAAAGTTCTAATTAAATGTTATTCCTCTATTATTTTTTTTCAAGTGTATCTCATTTTGTTAAAAACCTTTTAACTAAAATATCATTTTAAATGTTTTAATTATTTATTATTATAAATACATCTCATTAATATCCATGATTTAAAAATGGTTTTCAGTATTTATTTATATGGATATTAATGGTTTAAAATGTTAAAAGCTTCAAAGTGGTATGGGAAACATTGATTCAAAAATCTCTTTATTAAATGTTTTAAATGGTTTTGAAAATGGTTTTGAAAATGGATTTATTATTTAAATATCTTAAAATGTTATATTGTTATTGCAATTTGGTAATGTAATCATTCAATTATTCTTACGTTATATGCTATGATTATGTTATGGTTATTGGGCATTGTTTATGAAGACGGGTGGTTACGTGATAAACTATTGGCGGGTGATCCCGATATAGCTCTCCAATGCATTGGGTAACTTGATGGAGTTAAACGTTAAGGTTTCTCTGAAGAGATTTAGGGAATATACAGTGATGGGTTTTCCAAACGTAACAATGAGGGTTACTCACTACGTAATAATTCTATGAATGCCTCAAGTTAACTTTATGTCTTATGATTTCTATGAGTTCTTCATAAATCTTATGATTTCACGAGTTATGTTAAATTGATTAGGTTTTATGATTAAAGTTTGATATCATTGATTCTTATGTATAGATGTAATAATGTTTTCTTTCCGTATTTTTATATCCCTTACTAAGCTTTTTATGCTCATCCCAAGTTTTTTTGAAATGTTTTCCACAGGACATAAATATGAATATGGTCAAGGATGGGATCAATGAAATGTTAGGATGTCTAAAACAAGGTTCTAGACATTACTCTTGTGTTCAGGAGTTTTTATTTTGTGAAAAAAAAATTGAAGCTGAGTAGATGTTTCTACTTTGTAATCATTGAGATGTAATAGTTATGTCCTAATTCTCTAAAACTCTAAACCTGAAAATATCCTTAGTGTTAATTATTCATTTAATTCAATAATAAGTAATGTTTAGGGTCGGGTCCTTATAGTTGGTATAATAGGTCGGTTTAGATAACTTTAGAGGTTATCGTATTCTTTAAGCATAAGTGACATTACCATAATGGCTCGGATTTCAAAAAGAGTCATAGTTTTTAGATAAAGTGAATGAGTAATTATATATTAGTGTTTATATTATCATTAGTACATGATGATTTTGTTGATATACTAACACTGATATTTTTTTTAGTAAATGGATTGATCTAGCATGCTCTAAAGTGAAAATGGGTTTGAAGGAAACTATGGTGGTTCTCTGATTAAGAGACTGGATGAAATGGGGGATTCAATTAGAAATATTGTGGTTATTCTAAACTAACTATCCTGAGTCATGAACAACCACTTGAACCTTGGTGAGTTCTCTAATGCATCATGTATGAGAGAAACAACTCGACGTGGAAGTTCAGGTAATAATTATAAAGGTAACCATTATGGTTTATATGATGCTTACTTTTGAGGTAATTATTGCTTACTATATGTTATGATGGAATATTAATGAAATGAGGTAAACTTGAGGTTAAATTATGTTATGGTTATTTTAGAATATTTTATCACATTTTGGGGAATGTTTAATGAATTATATAGTTTTGGAAAAAGGACAACACACAGACCGTGTGACAACCCGTCACGTCTGACGAAGCTACAGGAATCAAACCCACAACCAAAGTGTGACTGGTATTTATCGCCTACCACTGGACTATGTGAAGTACCTGGTTAGTTTGACTAATTATTTTTAGTTATATGATCTTATGAATCTATAATTAGTTGATTTTGGGTTATCTATGGAAATTATTAACCTATCATGGAGGTTATGTGATTAGGTTAATTACTTTTCAGTTTGAGACTTTAATAGTAATTGATGTTATTTAGAGATAAATGTTAATTTTTACCTTGGGAGACAATGTGATTAAATCCTTCAAATATTTTGGTTTCAATCTTAGTTTTGTTTAATTTGAGGAATTTTATGGTTCGATGTTTATTGAATGGTATTTGTTGAACTTTGGGTTTTGTTTGACAAATTTTGGAGATTAGGAGTAGTTTTTCATTTTCTAAAAAAAATATCCTTTTTGGGTATTATCTGATCCCATACTATCCTTTTTGGTTTTAGTTTTGGTTAAGGTCTAAATACATGGGAAGTATATAGTTCTCTTTTTTGGATTAGGTGATTCTCTAGAAGTTGATTATACCTCTCATAATGTGAAAAAGTCATCCTAAATACTCATCTTTTGGAGAAAATATGAGTTCGTGTAAGAAATATAGTAAAAGTTGAAAGTTAACATGATAAGTAAGTATATTTTCTTATGTTTTAGTTAAGCTCATAAATAAATTACTCAATGAAAAGTAACTTAAAAAAATGTTGTCTGTTAATTTTTCCTACTGGGGAATCAAATACAGTTTTACCCATCACAATTTTGTGATTTTCTTGTGGTTAAATTTCTCCTAAACATGTTTTCTATCACTCCCCATCAAAACATGACCCTTTATTTTCTCCTCCATATCCATGTTTTCCTACCTGGAATCCTAGTATGGGTTAACTCAGGTGACCATTTTACTTCTCTTTCTTTATTTTAATGTGATAGTTTTATTGACTCTTGTTCCGATGTGGGATTTTCAATGAAGTTTCCAAGCCCAATTTGAAAATTACGAGGACGCAATTCCCAAAAGGGGGGAAGGATGTAACACCCAAGGTAAAAAAAGAATATGACATTTTCATATTTATCCATATTTGTGAATAAAATATTAATATTACTTTAAAGGGAACTCTATGCTTGATGGAGTACCCAATACGCAACAACGAGTTTCTTTGAAATCTTACGTTGCACTCTAATAATAAAATAATATTATTTTAAATGGTAGTTAACGCCTAGTTGTTGTAATGGTGGGAATGAACAGAACTAAGTACATAATTATTACATATGTTTGTTAAATATTTTTACATATATCCAATAATGGTTGGAGGCATAAAATCAAAATGAATCCAATTTTAAGAAATAAATACTCTAATATTTTTAAAAGATTGTTTTACCGCCTTTTGATGGAGAACTTTTTTTAAATCTAACTTTTGGTAATTTTATAAGCTTCGTTTATCAAAATAAACTTATTCTCTATGATTGGGATATTGAAATTCACTTTGGTTAAATTTTTGGTTTGTTTCTAACAATGTTCATTCTTTTTAATGAAAAGTGAAAAATATTGCATTTTACATCAAAACTTCTTTTTCATCTAATTTAAATATATCGATATATTATCTTTTTATTTGGTTTTAAAATTTAATTAGAATATATTTTTACAATTTAATAAACAGTGGCAATTATAATTAATTTCACATTCGAATTGGGCATAAACTAATGCCAAACTTTTCATAGATATTGTTTCAAAAAAACTCGCTATTTGTTTTGACAATGGGAATTATTTTTAAATAATTTATTTCAATTTATGTTTTTGGAATTTTGTAAAATGGATTCAATATTTGGAATCAAAATCTCCAAATTATGTAATTATGACTCTTTTGTTTTTGGGCTTTGTGAATAGCAACGACGGTAATTATCGTTAATTATCTTGATTAATTAGTAATCGGGTAGTTAAGGAAAATAAAGTAATATCATAATAATAATAATATGAAACCAACATGTGTCCTAATACTACTGTTTTTGTCATGGTCGACCATGGTATTCCATGTTCCAATCTTGGGGACACCATGGAAACACTTTTGTCTAATAATAACTTTTTATCTTTTTATTTTTTTAAAAGAAAGTAAATACAATAAAGAAAGTATCACCCGAGTAATACATTTCAATTTTGTCTACATAAATGATATATTGGACTATAAATATTAATTATAAAGATAAAAATATTTCCTATATCATAGTATTTTTTATATAATTTTTAGACATTAAATAAATTAAATTATATATGAGACTATGATGATGTAGTGATTACCTCATTATTTACCGATTTGAATAAAATGAAATGATAATGTAAAATCTAAGACCTACACATGTCAAAAACCTATATTATGGGTTTATTTCGAACCCTTGTCACCTTATCCTCTAAATACATCAATGTGGGACCTTTAAAATCCGAAATTCATTTGAAAATAAAGTAACATTTTATACCTTTCCAAGAGTGCCCCTCCTCTTCTCTTATAAAAGGCCCCACCTCTACCTCTTTACCCACACCTCTAAAGATTTTGGCATGGCCAAAACCAGCCCATTTCAACTCTAAACATCCCTATATTCATCATTGATGCCTCACCTTTGGCTTAATGCTCTTCAAGAAACCCTTTTGGTTCAAACCAAGTGGAGTTACCTGATTTAATGGTAATGTCTTCACTTGTGTTCTTTTGATTTATTTTTCTTCTCCAAACCCCTAAACTCTTTTTATTCCTTTATTTTGTAACAAAAACAGTGTCTTCAATATACTAGGATGTTTATATGTGAAGGATTTGAGCTACACTTACACACACCTCCGTCTAATTGTTAATGAACATATTGTTTTTGTGGATGATGAATTACAGCCTCACGAAACGATGATTGTTCAATATTCTCTTAACACCTTTCATGGTGGCCATTATGATGTCACTGTATTTTATATATGATATATATGGTATTTATGTTTTCCGTATTCTTCGTTATTTTATATTTAAAACATACCATTATGCTTATCATGTTGTGCAAATGTGATAATTTCATACGAGGAAGTGTGGACTACTACCCCCTCAAGTGTTGTGACTCGTTCATGCAATACATGGAATGTATAAAGAATGAATTTAATGAACTTATGTGACCTATAAAACATATATATTATATTTTAATTATAATATATATATCTCTCAATTATTTTTAATTTTATTAATATGTAAATGAAATGAACGTAGCGTTCATGCGTACGTACGGCCTACTGTCTCCATGAACGGTGCATTTAATTTATTTTTATCTCCAAATGTTATAGAATAGTATAAAATTAATATGTACTGGATATATATGATATTTAAATCATTAATACTATTCTGGAGATGATTTAATTAAAACTACATTGACAATCATTTTCAAACAAGTTCATTTTTGACTCATGTACCAAACATCGACAAAAATGTCTGATATGAACTCATATTATTAACCAATTATTATAACATTATAATATGTGATATGAACTGAATAATAATATCTAAAGTATTACCTTAAGAAATTATAAACTAACAAATGTTTATTATTCAGGAATATAAAGAAACGAACAAGACAAGTCGGACTTGAGGTAAGGGATCAAACCTCTCTCTTTCTTTTTAAGTACTCTTTTTATGTAACATACTTTAAGCTCCTCCTTCTTATGTTGGAGGATGTTATTTTATATTCCTCATTCTATAAATTTTATGTTAGTATTATTAGAGACCCTATTTGATATAATCAATCCATTTTTGGATGTTTTATGTGGCGCCGTTAGGCTGCCGAATATTAATAAGGGGTTTTTCATCTCACTTGTTATTCCCATGAGATTCATGCTACATTTGTCACTATCTATTTTAGTGTGGTGTATGTACTGACCATTATTTTACTATTTTTATAATATAATCTCATTTATGGGTATTATATCTTCATTTTATGACCCTTCATTCATGTGATGTACATTTTGAATGTTGCCCAAATCGGGAAGGGAACCTTTCACACTCCTCTTTTTAAAAGACTTATTTTGTTATGTCTTTTAATTTGCATCTTTTAATGTTGGGATATTTTCTTCTATATCCTTATTGATGTAAATTTTATTTCCAAGTGACGAGATACCATTTTCTCTCTCATCATCTAATTTTATGAATTATAATGTGACACCATTAGGCTGTCCAATTTTACCAAGGGAACTTCTTAACCCAATTTCGTTTTCTTTGGGTTCAACATGTAGTTATTGAATATGTCATCCATTGAATATGTGTGAATGACCTTTGATTGTTTTACACTTATTATCCACTTATATTGGGTGTATTTATATTTTTTACTCATAATTATGAGATTGATTTATCCTTAATTTACGGATACCTTCTTTATAGGGGATTTCATCTCATTTTACATTTCTATTGACACTTCA
This sequence comes from Viscum album, assembly GCA_963277665.1. Lineage (NCBI taxonomy): Eukaryota > Viridiplantae > Streptophyta > Magnoliopsida > Santalales > Viscaceae > Viscum > Viscum album. The sequence goes on from OY728151.1 coordinate 1,522,723,197, forward strand.
TTGTTGTTATGCACCAATTCACTCTTATATGGTTTATATACTATCCTTTGGAATATTATATCATGAATCCCTTTATTCTCATGATATTATAAAGTTCTGATTAAATGTTATTCCTCAATTATTTGTATTCTAGTGTCTCTCATTTTGATAAAAACCTTTTAACTTAAATATCATTTTAAATGTTTTAATTATTTATTCTTATAAATACTTCTCATTAATATCCATGATTTGAAAAAAAATCAGTATTTATTTATATGGACATTAATGGTTTAAAATGGTAAAATCTTCACAGTGGTATGGGACACTTTGATTCAAAAATCTCTTTTTTAAATGTTTAAATGGTTTTGAAAATGGTTTTTAGAATGGATTTATTATTTCAATATCTTAAAATGTTATATTGTTATTGTAATGTGGGAATGTTATATTTAAATTATTCTTATGTTATGTGCTATGATTATGTTAGGGTTCTTGGGCATTTTTTATAAATATGGGTGGTTCCGTGATAAACTAAGGGCGGGTGAGCCCGATATAGCTCTCCAATGCATTGGGTAACGCAAAGGAGTTAAACGTTAAGGTTTCTCTGAAGAGATTTAGGGAATATACTATGATGGGTATTCCAAATGTATCCATGAGGTTTAAGACCTACGTAAGAATGTTATGAATGCCTCAAGTTACCTTTATGTCCTATGATTTCTATGAGTTCTTTGTAAATCATATGGTTTCATGAGGTTTGTTAAATTTCTTAGGTTTTATGAGTAAAGTATGATTTCATTGATTCTTATGTATACATGGACTAATGTTTTCTCGCCGTATTTTTATAACACTTACTGAGATTTTTATGCTCATCCCATGTTTTTTTGAAATGTTTTCCACAGGACATAAAGATGAATAGGGTCAAGGATGGGATCCAGGAAATGTCAGGATGTCTAAAACAAGGAACTATAAATGACTCTTCTGTTCAAGATTTTTTATTTTGTAAAAAAATGGAAGCTAAGTAGATGATTCTACTTTGTAATCTTTGAGATGTAATAGTTATGTCATAATTCTCTAAAACTCAAAAGCAGAAAAGATCCTCAATGTGAATTATTCATTTAATTCAATAATAAGTAATGTTTAAGGTCGGGTCCTAATATGCACTAGAGACCATGGTATTCATATTGAGTATAAATTTTATGATAACCCTACATATAAGTAACTATATTCAAGCATTCTCATAGGTCATAATATAATAGTCAGGGCATTACTAGATCATATCTTTTATGCTTTTGGTGTGTCCATGCCTTATCATTTATTTTGTGATATTCATTTGGAGACTTTTATTTTTTGTTATTTTATTTATACATGAATTGTGGAACGATATATGTATTATTTATATTATATTATGGATTTCATTTTGGTTGATTCGTTTAATCACATGAAATTTATTTTCTATAGCATGTAATACCTCCCATATTGTGAGAATATTTAATGGATGTTGTTATTCTCCATCTAGGGATTTCTAGATATAGGACATGGAGTGTCATTATATCTCTAACTACATTTTTATTTCATTTGTTGGAGGGACTCTATCCTGATTCCCACCCACAAAAGATATTTAAATGATGAGAGAGTGAAATTGTACCCTGATTCCAAACTCTAGTAGGTCCCGGGTTGGTTACAAGCAACGGGGTTATAAAAATCTCACAATATGGGAGATATTGACAACATTAAGAAAAGATAATTTGGGGACATAATTATTCAACCTCAAAAATCTCAATAACAGAATATAAATAAACATTGAATTATGTACTAATATATTAATAAATAAAACAGTTATAGATAGAATTCTCCAAATGATTTTCACAAAATAAAAGCTAATGTAATGACCTAACAACAACTCGGAAGGTCCCAGATAAAAATGTCTAATATGGTCCATAAAGTACTCATCGAAAACCAGAAAGATGTTTTATATTAGTAGTGTTATCAAAAAATATTACTCATTATCAATACCAATTTCTCTTAATCACATGAGAAATGTGGATACTAATGAAACCGTATGGAAGAATAGAACAAACAACACATAATCAAGTCAAGTATACAAACCCAAATATCACTAAGGCTCGCACACCAAATAACGAACCCAATAATAATAATATAATATAAACCATATTTATCATAGGTTTTCATGCCCCAAATTTTCACTAATTTTCCTCCATCACACTCCAATGTCTTACATCATGTAACTTACACCTCTTCTGAATATCATCACATCACATCCCACACAAAAACACCTTGGAAAAAACATCATATATCAAAACCGTGGTTGTATGGTTTCATGAATGTGAAGGGAATCATCCATGTTCACTCTTACAATGAAAAAACCCCATCGTAAGTCATATCACCAAATCTCATGTGAACGCATCTGGGTCATCACATCTCATCACCTCAGAAATCGAGAGTGACACTTTTCTCTTCCAGACATCACAACCCATGCATTTACATCTTATATCGTCGAAGAGGGACCAAGGAAGAGTGGATATCAATTCATCCATCATCCCACAATGATGCTGTGAAAAACACCCCATGTAAGACTATGCAGGTGTCAACGAATAGTACTCAACGGTGGTGGGGTGCATATATAAAATCACAAAAATATACAAGGTATATGAATAATATAAGTGAACATGATCCCATTCTATGAGTTCATAACCATGGTACCAACCATTCATAGAACACATACTTTTTCCTCAACCTCTTTAAACCCACATTAGCATGCCATAAGACAATAGCTGCATTTTATTTCAAATTATACATTTTCATGATTTCCAATTTACCAACAAATTTTATTCGTAAATCCAATTTGTTTATAAAACCCATTATTTCATATATTAACATTAACCCCTTAAAATTGTTCTTTTAAGTTCAATTCATTATTTCACTATCCCTTTCAATCCATGTAATATTACCACAAATTTTCACATGTAGAACAACAACACCACATAATAACCCCAAACATGTACACATAATTTCCACATTGCACAAACACCTTTCACATATTCATATTTAGTAGGGATGTAACATTACATGGACTTATTTATTATATGGATAATCTCATGCATACCATAATTCCCCATGTGAATGAATTTTATTTACTAGAAATAAGTGTTTATCCAATTGACAAATTGTATTGTGAAAAAAAACATGAGACAATATTTTTTTCATAACATATTATCTATTACTCATAAAAAACCCTGCATCCATAACATTTAATGGTGAATATGGCCTAAACATTTCAAAATATTAGTAAAGAAAAATATATAAAATCACGTAATTCAAAAACCCTTCCCCTTCAATTTCTACTTTACTAGTTTATTATCTTTATTTATCAAGAACTAACCATATTCTTAAATATGACAAAATTATAAACTCGACAACATGATACATCTAAATGTTAATCGAAGGACCACTATATTGATTTTTTGAACCAAAAATGACGAGAAACAATGTTTTCAAGGGACGATGAGAACCCATAATAATATAACACTCCATATTCTATTATATAAATAGATAACAAACTCAACATTAATAAAATATGGAAATTATAACATGATACAATCAAAAAAAAACATGTATCTTACCTTATACTCATATAGATGGATCCAATGAAACTAATGGTGCATAAATATTATTAGTATTGAGGGAGACATGTTAGAATGATGCTTAATATATATATAGGTTATTTATTTATCCAATTTTTAATTATCAAAATACAATTTATATTCATTTCGGGTATTTAATTATCACATTAAATTCATTAATATAATTAATAATATATTATAATCATTATTAATTAATAATGATATTTCAATTAATCTTATATATATAAATCATATGTTCAACTACTTAATTCTCCTCATTCATTGGTATTAATTTTAAAATTCAAAACATACCATTGAATGTTTTCAAAATGATTTAATTTTGGGATATTTGTTTAATTGTTGGAAATTCAATATTACTAAATTTAAATATTTTTAAAAATATTTATTATGTATGATGTATTAAATAATATACAACCAATTATATGTGGTGGTAAATATGTATATTAACATGTCTCATGTTGTAAATAAGTGTTTCAATCATTATTTATGTTTCAAAGTGTAATGTAAATAAATATAAAAACCCACACACACAATCACAAATATATTTTTATAAACATATACATACCTATTAACCATATATATATATTTATGTTATGATAGTAAATGGTATTTATTATTATATATGAAAATAAGTACGTATATGTTCCCATGATTATATATATATATATATATATATTAAAAAGATACATATATATGTATGTATTATTTTATTTCTATATTTATGAGGTATAGAAAATGTCTAATATTAAATGATTTTAATAATAATTACAATGAGTATAAAATAGGTTCTATAATTATGATTAATGTGAGGATTTGAATTGAATTAATGTGAGCTAAATTGTAAATTAAATATGACTATTGAATTGAGAGTATTTTTGGTAGTTATGGTTATTAATGGGTAAAAATGTGTGAATGAATATGTGGTAGGGAAAATATTTAAAAAGAAGTAGAATTAAGGTTCAACCAATGTTATCAAAGAATAATTATTACTGTTGTTACACAAATAATGTTTATTATGTATTTAACTAGTTTCTGTTAATGAAAATGTTATAATATGTTATAAATAAAACAAAATCATTGTGTATTAACTCTTCATGTTAATATAAATAATCCCAAATTGTCCCACAATTCATATATAAATAATATAGTTATAGAAAAATATCTATAAATAAAATTCTCAAAAATAAATGTTAAGACAGTGACACTACAACAAATCCAAAGGTCTGAGACAGTAATGTCTAGAACGGTCTATGAATTCCTCCTAGAAATCATAAATGTAGGTTTATATACATTGGGAGATATGAAATGAATATTTATTATGAAACCAATGACTATGATGGACATGTGACATTAAAATACTAGTTCACCCATGAGAAAATATTAGACAAAACAACTACTAATACAAAAAAAAACAAACCCCAACCTCATGCAGGTACACTCACCAACTAACACATCCATGTATAATAATATAATATTTAAAATACATCAGATTGGGTACTCTGATGCACTTTCCAATAGTTTTTCATCTCTCACTCCCCAACATCATACATGCTGGTGCTCCCACCTCATCTATGTAACATCAATTCACATTAGATCACACCCATGGACACCTTTTGTAATACATCAAATCTCATATCAAGGATAGTAGTGTATCTTGAATGTGAAGGAAATAAACCACATTCCATCCTCCTTCTATGCATGACCCCTATTGTAAATAATCTCACCTTGATTCTCCCAAACAAACAAAGTCCATCATATACACATCACATCACATTTAAACAACGACAATATTTATTTCTTTGCATAAATGATTGAATATGTACTTATCATCACCTGGAAGTGGGGCCGGCGATGGGAGAGTAGACAGCCATCCATCCTCCCACTAGAATGTTGGAACCCCCCCCCCCCCCCTTGTGACTCTACTGGTGTCGAAACATAGTGCTCGAAAAAGGTGAAGTGTGTATATAAAATCAAAAGAATATATATATATATATATAATATCAAAGATCACAATCTCATATTATGAGTTTACGCCCACAATACCAACCCTTTCGTAGAATTCTCATTTTTTATACAACCTCTAAAATCACAACACCACATTAACATACCACAAGGAAGTAGCCAAATTTTATTTCCAAAAATATATTTTCATGATTTCTAATTTACCCAAAAAAATTATTCATTAAGCTGATTTATTTATGAAGCCAATAATTTCACAAAAAAACATCAACAATTTTAATGACACTTCTCAATTCAATTAAAAAATTCATTATCGATTTCAACCCATGTTATATGACAACACCTCTTCACATCTACAACCACAACACCACATCACAACCACACTCATGTAAACCTCACAACCACATATCCCTACCACATTTCTCATTTTCATATTTAGTAAGGACATTACATTACATCCATCTATGTATTATAGTGATATTCTCATAGAAAACATAATTCTATTAGGGAAAACATTTGTTTACAACATACAAATGATTAACAAATTTCCCATTTTGTTTTGGATAAAAAATTTAACACAACATGTATTTCATGTAATATAATCTATTGTTCCAACACATCCCCCAACGGTCATAATATTCAATGGGGGAATCTAGCCCTGACAATTCACAATATAAGTAAATCAAAAGCTGTGAATGCATGTGACACAAAAACCGTTACACAAAAATTTCATTTAAACATCTTCATAATAATTATTTATCAATTGTTAACCATCTTCCCAGCTATTTACAATATAATAAATGTACATTCTTTATGAAAATAAATGAGAAATTAAGGATCCCATACATTAAATTATAAATCCAAAAATGATGATAATAATGTCTGCATGGTCCCATGTAAAACTTATATATATATGCATGTATGTATAAGAGTTTTTATAAGTCTCTTTCTTTTGAGTGTAGATATATATATTGTTTCATATATATTTCCATATATTTATATTGTATAATTTTTATATATTATAGTATATACATATTTGATGTTTCACCTAAAAAAAGTTGTATGTCATAAAAAAAGATGGTTCATTAAAAATAATAGGAAAAGGAAAACGTTCATGTAAATAATACAGAATAATAAGGGGTTTTAATTGAATTAAATCAAATTATATATTGTAGGGTGAGTGTTAATGTATAATTAAATATTATATTAATAATAAATGTTGAAGGTTATTAGATCGGCATAGGAAATTGATGGTTGGGGTGTGGATCAATGATCATAATGATATTAGAGAGTGGTGCACAATGAGAAAAATAAATAATAATAAGAATCAAATAATAATGATGGTCGATTAGAGATAAAAGAATAAAATGGGAATTATAAAAACTATAAATTATAACATGATACCTTCGAAAAGAAACATGTCTCTTACCTTACACTCATATAGATGAATCCAATTAAACTAATCGTGCATAAATATTGTTAGTATTGAGGGAGATATGGTAGAATTATGATTAATATTTATATAAGTTATTTATTTATCCAATTTTTAATTTTAAAAATTCATTTTATATTCATTTCGGGCATTAAATTCTCACATTTAATTTATTAATTTAATTAATAATATATTATAAACATTATTAATTAATAATGATATTTCAACTACTCTTATATATATAAATCTTATTTTCAACCAGTTAATTCTCCCCATTCATTTGTATTAATTTAAAAATTCAAAACATACCATTGAATGTTTTGAAAATGATTTAATTTAGAGATATTTTTTTAATTGTTGGAAATTCCGTATTATTAAATTTAAATATTTTTTCCAAATATTTATTATGTGAGATTTATTAAATAATATACAACCAATTATATGTGGTGGCAAATATGTATATTTACATGTGTCATGTTGTAAATAAGTGTTCCAAACATTATTTATGTTTCAAAGTGTACCATAAATAAATATAAAAACACACACACACAAACAAATATATATATTCACATACATGTACATGCCTATTAACCATATATATATATATATATATTTAAATTATGATAGTAAATAGTATTTATTATTATATATGTATATAGGTACCTATATGTTCCCCAGAATATATATATATATATATTTTAAAAATTTACATATATATATGTATGTATTATTTTTTTTCTATTTTAATGAGGTATAGAAAATGTCTAAAATTAAATTATTTTAATAATAGTTACAATGAGTATAAAATGTGTTCTAGAATAATGATCAATGTGAGGATTTGAATTGAATTAATGTGAGATAAATTGTATATTAAATATGACTCTTGAATTGAGAGTGTGTAAGGTAGTTATGGATATTAGTGGGAGAAAAATGTGTGAATGAATATGTGGTAGAGAAAATCATTAAAAAGAAGTAGAATTGAGGTTCGACCAATGTTATCAATGAATAATTACTACTGTATCTACACACAAAATGTTTATTATGTATTTAACTAGTTTTTGTTAATGAAAATGTTGTAATATGTTATAAATAAAACAAAATCATTGTGTATTAACACTGCATGTTAATATAAATAATTCCAAAATCGCCCCAAAATTCATGTATAAATAAAATAGTTATAGATAAAAATATCTAAATAAATTTCACAAAAAATAAATATTACGACAGTGACACTACAACACATATATAGCTCTGAGATAGTAATGTCCAGAACTATCTATGAATTCCTCCTATAAATCATAAATGTAGGTTTATATACATAGGGAGATATGAAATGTAAAATTATTATGAAAACTAATATCCATCATGGACATGTGACAAGAAAATAATAGATCACCCATGATAAAATAGTATAAGAAATAACTAATAATATGAAAAAAACCAAAACCCAACCTCACTAAGGTACACTAACCAACTAACACATCCATGTATAATAATATAATATTTATAATACTTATGTTAGGGTACTCTGATTCACATTCCAATAGTTTTTCATCTCTCACTCCACAACATCATACATGCTGGCTCTCCCACCTCTTCTAAGTAACATCAATTCACATTAGATCCCACCCATGGACACCTATTCTAATACATCACATATCATATCAAGGATAGTAGTATATCTATAATGTGAAGGACATCGACCACATTCCATCCTCCATCAATGCATGATCCCTATTGTAAATCATCTCACCTTGATTCTCCGAAACAATCCAAGTCCATCATATACAAATCACATCACATTTATACAACAAAACTTCTTATTTCTTTGCATCAATGCTTGTGTATGTACTTATCATCACCTGGAAGTGGGGGCGGCGAAGGGCGAGTATCTAGTCATCCATCCTCCCACTTGAATGTTGGAACCCCCCCCCCCATGTGACTCTACTGGTGTCGGCACATAGTGATCGAAAAAGGTGTAGTGTGTATATAAAATCAGAAGAATATATATATATATAATATCAAAGATCATAATACCATATTATGAGTTCATGACTATGGTACCAGCCATTTCATAGAATTCTCATTTTTTCTAAAACCTCTAAAATCACAACACCACATAAACATACCACAAGGCTGCAGCAAAATTTTATTTCAAAAAATATTTTTTCAATATTTCCAATTTAAAAACCAATTTTATTCATTAATCCTATTTTTTTTATTAAGCCAATAATTTCAAATAAAAACATCAACAATTTTAATGACACTTATCAATTAAATTCAATAATTCATTATCGACTTCAACCCATGTTAAATGACAACACCTATTCACATCTAAAACAAAAACACCACATCACATCCACACTCATGTAAACATCACAACCACATAGCCCAACCACATTTCTCATTTTCATATTTAGTAAGGCCGTTACATTGCATCCATCTATGTATTATAGTGATATTCTCATAGAAAGCATAATTCTCATAGGGAATTTTTTTTTTAACTGTATATAAATGATTAACCAATATCCTATTTTTTTTTGGATAATAAAATTTAACACAACATGTACATCATGTCATTTCATTTATTTTTCCAACACATCCCCCAAAGGTCATAATATTCAATGGGGGAATCTTTCTCTAACAATTCACAATATCAATAAATCAAAAGCTGTAAAGGCATGTGACACAGAAACCCATCCACACAAATTTCATTTAATCATTTTCTTAATCATTATTTATCAAGTGTTAACCATCTTCCCAACTATTAACTAAATAATAACATCACATTCATGATGATAATAAATGAGAAGTTAATGATCCCTTGTATTAAATTATAAATCCAACAATGATGAGAAAAATGTATGAATGGGCACATGTAAAACTTATATATATGCATGTATGTATAAGAGTTTTTATAGGTCTCATTGTTGTGAGTGTATATATATATATTGTTTCATAAATATGTCCATATATGTATATTGTATAATTTTGATATATTAGAGTATATACATATATGATGTTTAAAATAAAAAAAGTTTTATGTCATAAAAAAATATGTTTCATTAAATAAAATAGGAAAAAGAAAATGTTCATGTAAATAATATAGAATAATAAGGGTTTTTAATTGAATTAAATCAAATTATATATTGTATAGTGAGTGTTAATGTATAATTAAATAAAAAATTAATAATAAATATGGAAGGATATTGGTTTGTCATAGGAAATTGATGTTTGGGGTGTGGATGAATCATCATAATGATATAAGAGAGTGGTGGAAAATGAGAAAAATAAATAATAATAAGAATCAAATAATAATCATTGTATATTAGAGATAAATGAATAAAATGGGAATTATAAAAACTGTAAAATAAAAGAAACTAGGGGATTTGGGCATGAGAATAGAAGTAGTATGGGGAGAGAATCTATTTAATGATGAGAATAATGATGAAAGAGTGTGTTTTGGTACAGTAAAAATTTAAATAAGAAATGAAGTAGAAAATAAATAATGATATAAAATAAGTGGAAAAATAAATAAGGAAAATATATTATAGGATAAAACATGAGTTTGATGAAATTAAAGTGATGTAATTGTTTTCATTAATGAAATAATATATAAATGTTTGATTGGAGATATAATGTTTTAATTATGTATTATAATAATAATACTGGGATATGGATTTTTCAGATCATGTGAAATTAATCATTTCTATAAAATAAATGAGATAAAAAATTTAATGAAAAATAATAGTAATAATGAAATAATAATAAAAACAGAATGGGTCATGTGGAGTTTTAAAAAATAAATAATAGGTTCAAATTATTATTTTCAAATGAAAATATTGAAACACCAAAAATAATTTAAAATGTTCTTATAAATTTTTAGATTGAATGAGATAATTAAATGAAAAAATTAATTGTGAGAAATAAATCTATATCAGTTTTTCATAATTAAATATCAAATAATTAAATTCCTTATATATATTCAAATTATTTATATCTTATATCTCTCAATACTAATCATTTTGAAGTTTCATTTTATATGTCTGATTCTTATTGAATTATATAAGGAAATATATGATTTTTTCATTGGTGTTGTGTTAATGTTTACATATTTAATTAAAAATTAGATATTTAATTTACTGATGATGTGGAAATCAAATGATTTTGGGTTCACATCGACCCTTGTGAACATTGGTTCTCGTCATTATTGAGAATACAAATCAGGGTAGGGGATCTTCAATTTCTCATATAGATGCATCGTGTTTGAGGGGTTATTCTTTTTTTCATTTTTAAATGATGTATAAGAGATGATAAATAATGATAATAAACCATTCTAAATGAAATTGAAGGGAATGGGTTTTTGAATAACATTCTCTTAAAACATTTTATTTTTTGATAATGTGAACTTTATATTCTGTATTCCCTATTAAATTTTATTGACGTTGGGGGATTGTTTTTTCAATATACGACATTTTATGAAAAACTTTTTCTGTCTTATTTGTTTTCAACATAAAAATTGAGGAATTTTCTAACCACATATGTTTAGTAAATAAAAAATGTTCTATAGGAGAATTATTTCATTTGATAGGATATCATTATAATAAATATATTTATTTAATGTACCACTATTACTATATATGAAAATGACAAATGTGGTTGTTCTATGTGGGTGTGACTTATACTTATGTTTGATTTAGATGTAATGTTGTTGCGGTGGATGTGAAGAGGTGTTGTGAAATTTCATTAGATGAAATTGATAATGAATGAATGATTTGAATTGGGGAATATGGTTAAAGTGGTTTTTTGTAAGTAAAATAATAGGAAGGATAAATAAATTTTATTAAAAATGGAATTAGATGGTAAATGGGAATCCTTGAGAATGTATTATTTGAAATAGAATGTGGCTAGTGGCATGTGGAATGTTTATGCTGTGTTCTGATTTTACAGGTGGAAGTGAATGTGATAATTCTACGAAACGGTTGATACCGTTGGAGTAAACCCATTCTATGTGATTGTGTGCTTTTATAATATATATATACCTTTTATATTATTGTTATTTTCTATACCCACCCACCCTGGTCAATTACCAAGTGTCGAAACCAGTAATGTCGTGTGGGTGGTTCCTTTCCCAACATCCTAATGGAGTGATGAATTGATGGATACCCAACTTCCCCCAATTCCACTTCCATGAGATGAGAATGACAAGCACATATTGGGATGACTAGAAGGAAAAAGTTTCTTTGTTGAGTTTTGATTTTATGAGATGTGATGCCCCATGTGTTTGCAAGTGAGAAGATGTTTGATGACTTGCATTGGGTGAATTGTACAATAGGATGAGGGAATGAGGTTGATGTACGTCACAATCATGAAACCATACTTCCATAATTGTGAGATGTTATGTTATTTGATTAAAGATGTTTCTACAAGCGAGATCTGAAGTAATGTGCAATTATTTATTCAGAAGGGGTGGGAGAATCATAACATATGTCATCGGGGTGTGAGAGAGGAATACTAGTGGGAATGTGGTGCAGGGTACCCTTTATCGATATAAATCATATTATATTATTATATATGGATCAATTATTTGGTGAAAACCCCTTGCTGGAGTTGGTTTTTTGGTTAGTATTCATGTATAAGAGTTGTTTGATTCTTTTGATTTACACTTTGGTGCCTTTGTGAGATTTTTTCACTTATTCATGATAATATTTTTTTCCTACATATAGTACATGTTTTCTTACACTCTATATAGAAATATATTTTTAGGATTTGAGGATTACTTTTTTAACTACTCAAGATATTTCTTATTTAGTCATTTGAAGCAGTTATTATTTCACAACATTATCACTTCCTATTTTGTGGATCACAATTTGGATTCTTTTATGTATCTATATTTTTCTTATTCATTCAATGTGGGATTATATTGAGTTTTTTTTATTTTAATTTTATAGATTGTTTTAGATTATTCATTTTATCTCCTGATATAGTTTTCATATATTGGGTAATTCCACCCATATTTTTTGATTTATATGCCCCTGATTCTATTCACTTTCTCGGGTCCTACTAGAAATGAGACTCACGGTTTCATTATAACCCATTTTTTATTACCATCCCATGAGGGGTAACGCTGGAGGGAGGTTGTCATGAGAGAATTGTATTAGAGCTGATGGTTGATAGATAAGATTATTTTTAATGATTGGTATGGTGAGGATTCCATGGGTTCGAATGGAAATTGAGTGAGATGATATTATGGAATGACATCAACTAGGGAATACCATATAGGAAAATTTATTTTTGGCCCCCACAATCCTTCGTAAGGATTCCAGGACTACAAAAAAACTTGTGAGGTGGTACGACTTGTAGGGTAGAGACAACAAAGAGTTACACACATCATGATGACCTGTGTTCTTATTTCGTTTGGATGATTTTGGGAGGTTAAAATTAAATAATTGAATTATGGAATATTATGTTTGTTTTTATGAATTTTTTCATGCTATTACTGAAAATATTATTTTATTGTTTATTTAATTATTAATATATCCAAAATGAAATATAAAATAATTTTCAAATAGAAAAAGATATTTTTTAAGCCTTCCTGAGGTTTGAATGTGTTGTTTCCATTCCTACTATAGCATAAATCTTAATTAATGGAAATTTAATTCTTTTTTTTGAAATGTATAACATTCCATAATGATTTTTTTAATGTTTTAAAATTAATGAGAATCATGTTGAGTATATATCTTTGTGAAAAATATTTAATTTTGAAAATCTGTATTATTAGTGTTTCATCATGTAGATTTCACACTGGTATGATAAATAAGGATTTCTTAAAACATGCTTTGAAGAATTCCTATTACCATATGAATTAATATGTAATGTGATTCCTTTAATTGTTATCTATCATGATAAAGTGTTATAGAATTCTTAAATCCATTAATTTATAAAATATTAAATTCTAAAATTTTTGAAAATATCTATATTTATTATTGATAATTCCATTGATTTTGGAAACCATGAAAAAAATAACATGCACCAAATTTTGGAATGATTGATGTTATATGGTTTTGATATTGCCATGTGTTGTATGAATGTGTTAGTGTATAAATTCTTGTAACGTTTATTTATAAATTTTGGAAATAAATAATCATCCTTTTTAGTAACCTATTATGATGTTAAACTATTTAAATAATTAAATTTTTTCATTCATTGAATGATAGGAATTTTTAAGTAACCCATCCTATAGCCATGAGTACTTTGGTTTGGGAGGTATGGATAATGATTGAACCATTAGTGCTATAACTATTGAAATTTTCTTATTTGATATTTGATCATAAATCATGATTAATATTTTGAATTCAAATATGAATGTAGAATCATATTATCCTAATTACATTATCTCATCATGATTTCTTGAGTTATGAAATGATTAATTAATTTTTTTGAGTAGGATAAAGCATCAAATATAGTAATAAAACATGTGATGTTTTAATTTTATAATATTAGAGAATGTTTTATTTTTATTGTTATAAAATCGTCTTGTATATATATTTAGATATTTTAATTGATAACAACAAAATATAATGTGTAAATTTTCAAATAAAGGTGAATTTTTTTTGTTTTTTACCATTCATATTAGGGTGTTGATGTGTTGTTATCCATTGCTAAAAATAATTGTTGATAGAAACCGTTGTTGTACTGTGATAATAATGGGATATTATACCATTGATATGAATTATTCACAAATACCAAACTGTATAAAATGTATAATAAAATATGTATAGAAAATGCACCAGTTCCTCAGGGAAAATTTTTAAATTGTGTGAGGATACAAATCGAAAATAATGAGGTGAAGTAATTTAAGCCCATAAATAATTTTAGAAATATAAATGTGTTGATTCTATATGTATTTGATATTTTTTAGTAACATTGGGTGATGTGTGAAAAAAATGAATGAAAATATTGAGGTGGTGAACCTAATCACTAACCACAACAGATTATAATTTATCACGATTAAAATAGTTTGGGCAAGTTGGTGCCCCCAAAATAGATAATAACATTTCATGAGATAAGGAGTTACTTTATTTTTGATATTAGGGTAGTGATGTGGGATGATAGTGTTGATTATTGGATGTGGTAGTGTTTATGATGATATGGATTAGGTGGTTATGTAAAAATGAGGGTTAATTGTGGAAGGTAATCTGGTGATGTGATGTGGTTGAGTGAAATATCTGGTGGGCATTATTGTTGGTTGGGAAATTGTTCTGGTGGTTGTGTTGTTAAGTGGTAGTTATGTTTTGTGGATGAGATAAATGATGGTTGTGGTGATATGGATTGTGTTTTATTGTGTGGTTATTATGTTGATGGAATCCCTCGCCTCTCATAAAACGGTTAATCAAATAATATTGGTTGTAACACCCCGAAATCCTAAAGTACAATATTGTATTAAATTTCTTGCAATGCAAGTGACACAAGGTACAGTATGGGGATAAAATACCCTGACACATTATATTATATTCACTATTTTTAATTGATTCAATATATTCTTTATTTTTCAAAACATGCATCACCGAGTTCGCTTGTGTTAAACATACGATAACATTTTAGCCAAATAATTATATATAATGAAAATATTATTATTTAACAAAATTTGACATAATCCATCCATTAAATTAGTGGTTAAGAATAAAATTTAATATCTTTTTAAAATATATGGTTTACTCATATTTAACGAATTCATAGGCTACAAGTTAATTAGAAATGAAATTAAGAGCCAACTGTATATAAAAAATATTATTATTATTATTGTGATTCCAAATAATATTATGTTAATAAAAATAATTAATTAATATAATTTAATTAATTTAATGAAATATATATTTTATATATATAATAAAATATATTTGATATTCATCTCTTATGTTTTATAGACGTAATATATGATGAAATCCTATTTTACACATAAAAACATATATTTTTATAAAGGATGTTTTACGACCTTTTAATGGAGAAAAAATTTTAAATATTAATTTTTACACATTATTTGACTTAATATGGAAAAATAAACTCCATATTGTATATATAAAAATGATTATTGAGTTATGATGAATTTTTTTTTATTTTTCTTCAAGATAATTTTTTAATGAAGAGTTAAAAAAATTAGTTCAAAACTGCAGTTTAATATAATCAATTTATATGGTTAAATGAAACATATAATTGGTTTTAAAGATTAATTATATAATTGGTTTCAATTTATCCAATTTAGGTTATTATAATAAATCTCACTTTGACATTTACTACAAAAATATCTAAAACTTTTGGACATTTTGACCATAAAAGCATGCATTCTCTTCCCGACTATGGGATTAAAATTAAATTAATTTATACCACTTCTATGATTGGAATTTTAAAAAATGTATTAAATATTTTTGAAAATAAATATTTCCAATTTATAAGAATATCAACATTTTTTTGACCAAATTTATTAGTGAAAGTGATTGAAATTAATGAAAATTATTAATGTGAAATTTAGTTGTATAAGGGACTAAACCATAATCTTATTGGCCCAAATGTCCTATAATCATGAAAAAAACTCTTGTATATCTATATTTTTTAATATAATCCTAATAAAATCAATAATTGTCCATGTTAAACTTTTATAACATGAAATACTTGGGGAACATACAATTCTTCTCAAGAAATACCAAATGAGTTCTTTTCTTTCCGAATCAAAGGCCACCTCCTCTCCTACTTCTTCACACCACTCAAACCAATTCTTTTCGGCCAATATCTACCCGAATAGCTTCCCAAAATCACTCCCCTATACCTATATTCATTATTTTGGGCATAACTATTTCCATGTATTCCTTTTTGTATAAGACAAAAGAAGTTACCCGATTAAGATGTAACAACTTCTGTCAATATTTTTAGTTTCATTTCCATTGTCCACTCACTATACTATTTTTATTATATTTTTAATTAACTAAACCATAAACCTATATATATTAGGATGTTTTTATGTTAATATTTTTCCCTAAAAATACATCAACCTCTATCTATTGGGTAATGAAAATATTGTTTCTATTTATGGTGAACTACAGCCTCACGAAAGGATGATTGTTCATTTTCCCATACCACATATCATGTTCACCATCATGATGGGGAGAAAATTTATATTTGTTATATATTATATTTAAATTTTCATTATACTTATATAAATTTTAGTTATAACATACCATTATTCTTTCCATCTTGTGCAAATACGATAATTTCCCTTGATAATGTCTGGACTACCACCCTTTAAAAGTGATATGACTCATTGATGCCACACTTGGAATGTTTAAAGAATGTTTCTAATTAATCTACGAATATATATAACACACATATATATATATATGATATTTTAATTTTAATTTTCATATTTATCATTTATATTTCATTTTCTTAATACAAAAATGAAATGAATATACTATTCATGCATACGTACGACCTACCATCTCCATGAATGGTGCACTTCATTTTTAATATAAAAATATTATATACTAATAAAATAAAATATATTTTTGATATATATGAAATAAAAATAATGGTATAAATTATATATAACATGTAAATTTGATATATTTAACTACAACAAATTACAATTCAAATCATACTTGAGAAACGAGGAAATTTAATCCCGAAATTGTAAATATAATGAATAATTGTTAACAAACAGGTAATAAGTTATTATAATAAATTAATATATGGTATAATAAATTTTATTATGGTTCTAGTAGAATTCAGAAACATATTTCAAACCACGACACTAGAGGATAAATGAAACACAACAAATGATTGTTTATTGTCAGGGATTTCTTGAAAATTTCTATTCCATTGAGACTTAATTGTCATTATTTACCAATATACATTTATTAGGTGTATCTACTAGATATTAACATTTTATATCATGAATATTGTCACTCTCATGAAATTATATGTTTCATTTAATATTATTCCTTCCTTAGGTTTATGATTAAATGTTTCAATGTGCTATTGGACACATTGGAATATTTAATATGTCATATCTATCATAATTGTGTTTATGATCTGTCAATGGTAATTATATTAATTATTTTCAATAACCCATGTTTTTCTTATCCTCCTCTGTGTAATTATTTATAAATCCATATTAATTATTCAATATGTATTTTAGATTAGTAACATTATTTTATTGGTATATGATGAATGCTTTGGACTGGTACAACTTGGGTGGAGCCCTATTATAGATATCACCATAATGCATCAGTAGTCTCATGTGATGAATAACTGCACTAATTAAGATGGGGTTTTTTCAACATTTTTTAAACCTTCATTTGCATGGTCATGATTGTATAGGTTCCATGTACATAGGGATCATTAAATCCAACAATTAATAATTTCCATCATTTATATTTAGTTTTAATTAATCCATGAGATTTTTCATCGACATACCAATGCATAGATTTTATTTTCAATTCATTGATTAAATGGAATTTTTTTTATTTTATTTCCTTGACATATTTATATTTCCTTATCTAGTTATTGTAATGGAAGTTTATATCGATTATGTTCCTTTCCATACTTATTTATTGACATTTATTCATTATAGATTCAGATTTACTTACCATTACTGAGCATTTGAGATAACCATTTTTTGATTCATTTCTCCAAGTAGTGAAGAAGAAATCTATGAAAATCATTTCAAGGATGAATTTTATTTCACTTATTTATGCTCATTTTTGTAATTCATATTTTCCAATTATTAAGAGTATCATGTATGGAATATTGATTTCTGAGGCCGCTAAACAAATTAGACCTTTGGGATTTTTTTCTTTGTAATAATTCAACTATAATAAAATAATTCATCGTCTCTCAGATTCATTAGAAAGGGCCTTACATTTGGTATCAAAAGAAGTTTAGCAGCATCTATGGAAAATATATTTATAAAAATTAGATTAGGTATCACTTCCCAAAGATAGAAATGATGATAAGTATACAAAAATCATACAATTTTGGTACTAAATATATTATGTGGTTATTCAAAAAAATACATCGCAGTCTTTAGAGTACATGTGGACATGGTTCTGGAACATATTTTCTGATGATTAACAGCTCAGACAGGGTGTTTTGGGCATGACTCGGTGTAACCTACTACCAGAAAACCAGCCTAACTACTCTCTTGGTTTGAAAATCTAGGGGGATATGATTAGGATAATTAATTATTTCATTAAAAACCATTAATTACAAATTTGATATTAACTATGCTTATGTAGATCAATTTATGTTAAGTGTTACCCTATATTATGAATTATACAATGATCATAATTTTTTGAGCTAATCTAGTATATTCAATTTTCATGAAATTGAACTAAGAAAGAAGATGTGTATCAATACATTTTGAGAATGTAGAGATTTATATACTAATGATATCAGTGAATCTGGTATTGAAAGTACGCATGTTTTGGATATATTTGGGAATCTTAATCTGGTCATGACAAATAATCATTCCCAAATTGAGAAAACCATTCCATGAAGAGAATATCGTATTCTCAATCACATTATGTGGATGAATACCACATTGTATAGTGGGACTCATAATCCATTCATATCTGATAAAAGGATTATGCCTTTATAGAAGATATTTAAGGACATGCAATGTAGCGAAAGGGAAAAGATTGCACTTATAGAATAATGTCTCCATGGTGATACTGATCAATCTTGGTCCTTGATCCATAATAATATTGGGGGATAAGAATTAAAATCATAGAATGTAGATAATTTTAGGATAAATAAATTGATAAATATGTCCCTCTTGATCAGAAAATTCAGATGACTGGAATTTTTCATTGATAAAATAAAAATGATGAAGAGAGTGTTGCAGATTATGAATCTACATTTACATGGTTATCTTGGTATGATACATATCATATACCCAACAAAAATATCCATATAGACCACTTCATTTATAGTTTTAATCCAAATCACAAGAGAGTAATAGTTCCTCATAATTGTTTATCACATGAAGAAATAGTTTTTTTGTGTAATGAAAATATAGAAGGAATACTCAAGATCCAATGAATTCAAGATAAAACACCAGACGAATAGATATTCCAAATTCAATGAAAATGGGAATTAGTAAATGAAGATGGAGGGGAAAATGATTTTAAAACATTTAATAAATGTGGTATAAATCACCTACATAAATTCATGAAATGATTGAGATTAAGTAATATGTTCCTAGAAACCGGTCACCAGGAAAAATAATGAAAATGCATCAATCTAAGGGATACTATTAAGTGTTACAACTCCATATATATAAGTGACTATGAAAAAAAATCCACAAATATAAAGTGAATATATGTCCAATGAAGATAAGTTATCTAGTCCAAACATTTGTTATTTACACAAATGATGTTGATGATTAATGTAACTTTGTATTTAAGTTGTTAATTTTTTTTGTAAAAGTATTTTATTTATGATGTTGTCATTATTTGATGTATGTAAAATGTAAGGATTGTACTGAGTGAATTTTTTTAATTGATAATCTTATGTTTAATGGTACAAATAGAATTTATTCATTATAAAGATAAAGTTTTCGAATAACACATGATAGATGGAAATACAACTAGTAATGTGTTCTTTATATTACGATAATGATGATGAAATGATTAATTAGGATACATATCATCTACCATAAAACTGATTAATGACTTTTCAACATGTTTTCGATGGTATTATTGATGAATTTTAAAAAACATTTGGATTTATTGAATATTTCCAATAAAATGTGTTTTAATTAAGGAAATTGGAAGAATTCATGATCTGAATAATTTATATTGTAAATTCATGTTAATACCATATTTCAATGGGATACATGATTATATTAGTCACATGTTTGGAAAGTAAATATTTAGATATTCCTATTTTTGATTGAAGTATAATTATACATTCACTTTGGAAATACATAATACATCCATCAAATGTTTTGGATCATAATATTTTAAAAATGTTAACCATTTATAAAATTGTTGATCATTGGATGTACTATTAGAGGTTAATGCACTACATAACCATATGATGCATTATTTTTATTAGATGAAGTAGAATTTGTTCACAGAATGACCAAATAATATGATTGTGCTCTTAGGAACATACAATGTATGTATATTTACATATATAAATATAGAGTGAAATAATTATAAAACTCTAGGGAAAATGACATAAAAAAATGTTTTCCAAGTACCATTGTTTACATTTAATCAAATAAACCCTTATATAATTGCGGACTTATGGACTTATGGTTGTTAACTATCTCATAACCATTTACATAGGCACTATCCATGAGAATTTGATTGATATTTTTTTATTTCATTTCCTTGTTTCAATTTCCAACTAATGTTCTCCTATATGGGATCCTTATTACATGACCATGGTATATTCCATTATCTCTTATTATGAGGATATGTAATTATAACTATATATGTTGGGGGTTTATTTTTCATAAATATTTTATTTTAAAATATAAATCCAATGATTTCTGAGATCACATTTAAATTTTGAGGATGTAATTTAATTACGGTTGTGATAATGTAACACCATGAAATCATGAAGTACAAAATTGTAGTAGATAGCATGCATGATATAAGAAACCAACCATGTAATGGGATTAAAGATCATAATATATTAAAAAAATATTTAATATATTTAATATTTTCTATATTTTCTAAATTTTTCAATACATGAAACATCGAGTTATCATTCATTATATGCAGTAGAATGTTTTAACTGGACAATACTATATTATTAAAATGTTATTATTTAATATAATATGAATTAGTTTTTCCATTAAATTATTTTTTGGGAATTTAATTAAATATATTATGAAAAGTTATGGTTTATATAGATATAAAATTAATTTATATGTTACATATTAATTTGAATTGAAAATAAGAACAAATAGGATATTAAAAAGAAATATTATTATTTTTATGCTTCCAAAAGAGATTATCATAATAAAAATAATTAATTATAATTAGTTAGTGGTTTTTATTGAAATATAAATGTTATATAAATAGTAAAATATTTTTTAAATTTATCCATCAGGTTATGTAGATAAAAGATAAAAACAAACAAAATCAGACAGGTAAAAATGATGATTTTTATAAATGAAATTTTTCGAACTTTTAATGGATAAAAAATATTAAATACTATATTTTAAAATTTAATTTACTTTAAATGTGAAAATAGACATCAAATATAATATTTTATCATTGTAATTAGGGTTGGATAAATTATTTTATTTTCATAAAAACATATCATTTTTAAGGAATAGCTAAAAATAATGAATTTTAGTTCAAAACACCTTTTTAATGTAATTTATTTCTATCGAAAAAATATAAATTTAATTATTTTTAGATTTTTTATATAATATTATTATAAATTTACCCAATTATAGTTATTATAATCAATTTAACTTTTAAATTAGCTATTAAAACATATATTTTTCAGAGGTTTTATACTTAAAGACATGCATTGTCGTCCCTACTTCTGTATTAACTTTAAATTATTTTCCTACACTTATATAATTATAATTTTAAAAAATTATTTCGGTATTATGGAAAATAATATTTCTGAATATCTAATAATATCAACTTATATTTTTATCAATAATATTATTGAATGTGAATAAAATTAATTTCAATTGTTAAGGTAATATTATGCATAAATAGGGACTAAACCCAAAATCTTAAGGGCCCAGATGAATTATACATTTTTAAAAAACCTATTTCATGGACATAAATAGAAATATTAGACTATGATATTCAATAATGTGCCAATGGAAACTTGTGTAACATGAACTACTTGGGGATCTCACAATTATTTTCCGAAATACCATGTGATTCATTTTCCAACCCAATAAAATGTCACCAAATCTCCTACTTATTCACTAATATAAAAACTATTAATTTTTCCCATTATGTGACTAAATATATCCCAAAAATCACTCCACTAGACCAAGAATCATTCATTTTTAAATAAATCATTTCATGTTATTTTTTGATAAACAAAAAGATATAACCTCATTTAGAGGTAAGAACTTATCTTAAACTTTTTAGTTTTATTTCCATTCTCCACTTCATATAATCATTCTATTTTGTTATTAAATAACCTAACATAAATCCTCAATATACTAAATTTTTTTATGTTAATATCGTTACCTAAAATTACACAAACTTCCATCTAATGGGTAACAAACTTGTTATTTCTATGTGCGGTGAACTACTGCCTCATGAAATGATAATTGATCATTATTACCTTACCACCTATAATGGTGGACATTTTGATAGATTTTTTATATGTTATATAATATATTATAATATCTTTAAACTTATGTAATTTTTATTTAGAACATACCTTTACACTTTCCATCTTGTTTAAATACGATAATTTTGTTTGAGGAAGTGGGGACTACAGCACCTAAAAGCGATATGACTCATTCGTGCCAAACATGGGAAATATAAATGATTGATTTAATAAAAAAATACCATATATAACATATATATGACAAAAAAATTTAATATAAACATTTATAATATAGTTTTAATTTGTTTATAAAACTAATAAATGAATGTCGTGTTCATGCGTATGTAGGATATACCATCTCCATGAAGGGTATACATCATTTATAATAACCAAATATTATATACTAATACATCCACATATATAATAGATTTTTATGATATAAAAATAATTTATTAAATTCTATAGATGATGGAACAATTATATATTTATTAATAACAACAAATAACAAGTCTAAATGTACATTAAAAAGTAGGGAATTATCACCTGAAATAGTGAAAATAATGAATCATTGTTAACTAAAAGGAAATAAGAGATTATATAAAATTAATATATGGTTTTATAAATTTGATTAGGGTTATGTTATATGTTATTAAAATATTTTAAAACATAATAATTGATGATAAACACCACATATCTAAATTATGATATAGGTAATGGATTTCATATCAATTTATATTCCATTAAGAGTTATTTGTAATTACATACAAATTTAGTTTTATTTGGAGTATTTTAAAAAATTATATCATGAATCATATTACTGTCCAAATATTATAAGTTACATTTTATATTATTCCTTCATGGGGTTTATGATTTAAATGTTTTAATGTGTTATGGGAGAGATTAGAATATTTAAATGGTCATTTCCCTCTGGATTTAGTTTTTGATCATTCATTTGTATATCCATTAATTAATGTCAACAACCCTAGGTTTTACATATATTCCTATTAATTATTATTGACAGATACATATTATTTATTGAATATGGATATCTTAGAAGTAACATTATTTATTTGATATGTGAGGAATTTTTTGGTTAGGTATGACACGGGTGGGGCCCGATTAATGATTTCCCTTTATGAATCAATATTCATATGAAACGAATAACTTCGCCAAATCATATTGATTTTTACCATACATATTTTATTCCATCTTGTGAAGGGTGTTGATGGCAAAGGAACCACGTTACTTGGAAATATGGAATCCAATAATTAAGCATTTCCCTCATTTTTTTCATTTATTAATCATCCATTAGATTTGACATTAACCTATCTATGGAAACATTTCATGTTAAGTTCATTGAAAATTTGATTTTGTTTCAGATTATTACCATTAATATTTTATTATTCCTTATCAAATTATTTCAATAGAATGTGTTATATGTTATTTACCTTTCCATGTTTATTTATTATAACTTATTATTTATTGATTCCCATTTACATACCCTTAATAAGAATTTGAGCTCACCCTTATAATGTTTCATTTATCCATGTAATAAAGAAGAAAATATGGAACATGATTTAAAGGATGAAATTTACATCACATATTTGTTTGTCATGTTTTTAATTTTTATTTTACAATGTATTATTAGTATGGTGTCTGTAATCTAGATTTCCAAGACAACTATACTGATCCATCATTCATGATTTGTTGCCTTGTAATAATAATAATGTAATAAAATAATGAAACTACTCAAGGCTTCTGAGATCAGATTATTTAATTTCTAAAAAGAAAAAATAGTATTATTGGAAATCATCAAATTAATGAAGATGGTATTTCCTCACATGCCTAAATATTTTCCTAATGTAAGTGATGAAAATGACAGATTACAAAATGTTGGTTAGGAATGATGTGTTTGAAATAATATTGAGGGAACACATTTTTACCTAAAAATTGATGATATGGAAACTCATTACTGCATCAAGACACATTATACCCCCATAATATATAAAACTGGGTGGTAGAGACACTTCTGGAAAAGTAAAAAATATCATGGTGTATAAAATGAGGTTATTTGAATCGAATCCTCACTACAGCTCTATCTATGTTTACATTTGTGCTTCTGTTGGTTGAGATATGTTATATGATTTTTTGTAATTATTTTTCTCCAAATAAATAGTAATTTTTTTTACAAAACATGAAAAAAGATGATTTAATATATGGAATGTTCAAATGTTAGGATTTTTTAACATTTAATGACATGTCTCAAATTTGGGACAATAACAAATGATCTAAAATTTGTTCTATAGGTTAAAAAACATCGAATGGATTTTTTTTAAAAAATTATTTAATAAATAAAACATTGTTTTATTGGATTTGAAAATATTGGTTGGAAAAAATTTATTATCATAAATTGTGATTTGACTTTAAATAATAAGAGATGTTTAAATGCATGTACTTGTTTAACACTATGAATGTTTAATTGTGTTGAAAAGAATGATGTTCTAATAACTCCATGATATTTAATTCATTGTGTGTTTTTATGAGCATTAATGTGGAATTATTCTTATTTTAGATGTATCTCTCCCAATATATTATTTATAAATTATTGTTTATACTTACACATATTATCCATCGAGAAGTTTTTGTTCCTAAATATATCAAAAAACATGAGATGTATCTAATTGGTTGGTTTTTTGGACCACCAATGTCTTTTATTTCTACTTTTTTTACTCTCTTTGACGATAATTGATTTAGTGGTATCTAATTTAATGGTACAAAATTCTCACAGACCACCCCTTTAGTGATTCCTAGTGGTTGCACGGTTTATGTGGTTTTGGAAATTTTAAAAGTGGTTTTAAATGTCTTTTATAATTTAATTAAATTCATTTTAATGTTTTTAATTTTAATTGAACATTTTCTTTAAATGATTTTATTTTGGAAGATTATGTTATTTTTATAAAATTCAATATTATAGAATTTAAATATGATTTTAATGAATTTTAATAATATGTTATAAATTAAATATTTTTCAAAATATAAAACATCTGTGTAAATGGAATATTTATATTCATCATGTTGTAATTAAGTGTTTCAAAATTCATTTTTTTATAAAGTGTTCAATATATAAATATATTCACATCTATATATAATTTTTAATATACATATTTATAGTATGTTTACAAATATATATTAATTGTATATAATAATGGTAATTTTATATGTATATAAATACATATATGTTTGTGTGAATATATATATATATAGAAAGTACCATATATGTGTATTGTTACTTATATATATATATATATTGTGAAAATAAATGATGGATATTAAATTATTTTAATAATAATGAAGCAGAATGTAAAATGGGTTGTGTAATAATGTTGAATGTGACAATTTGAATTTAATGGAAGAGTCTGAAATTGAAAATTAAATATGTGTAATGACCCGCCAATTCTCATTGGCATGAGAGCTCAATGAGTCATTACTAGGCCTTAGGAGACACCCCAAGGCACCAAAGGATGGTAATAAATGCCGAAGGCATTAAAAAGTAATGGGGGAAGATTTACCCTTTTTTAAATGAATACAACTAACTAACTATGAAAACTAGATAAAAATCGCCGTACAACCACTATATGATGCATGATTTATAACCGAACAACTCAACCATTATTTCCATAATTACCCCACCATGTGAAACAATGGAAAAAAATACAATTAGAGTAAATAGCAGAAATAAAACTACAGGAATTCAAACAACAACCGAACTCCATTCTCCACAAGCTCCAAGCTCCAACGTCATGAACTAGCCCGAACATCAAGAAGAAGTGCTATAAACATGTGACACTTTACCTTTTCCAGCATCCTTTTATATGAAATCTTCAAAAGCAACAACGTGCCAAGAAGGGGGTGAGTAATGAAACTCAGTAGGCATTCCCCGATGACATCCCAACCCATGCCTCTAGGATAAAACATGTTAGCATATTTATATAAAACAATTTAAATAAAATAATTCCAAAACAGTTCACAATATAACAAGTTCCAGGTCAAAACCATTTTCCAACAAAACCCATCTTTCTCAAGAAAAGAATCCAAGCAATGATTCCAATTAAGATCCCATTTCCATTTTGTCACATTCAATCCAATTCACATATCAACACAACCATCCATGTATGCAACCGGGTCCTCCCTATACATGCGAGTGGTGATTTATCCTTCCACTATGTCATCACATAGTGAACTACCTTGACAGGGGTACTTCGCGACCTTATCCTTCCCAACCTTTTGATGGGGGTACTTCTTTCCCTTATTCATCCCTACCTTTTGATGCGGGGACTTCTCACCCTTATCCATCCCAATGCAAATGAACACACACCACAACCCATGAAAATCTGTGCCCAAAATCATGTGTTTTTAAAACGTTTCAATAAAGCATCTCCCTTTTTATTGAAAACCATTTCTTTCAAAAAACAAAACCACAGCCAATTTAAAATCATCATTTTTAAATTTACTTCAACAACCACATTCCAAAAACACATGATTTCCATCGCCCGTTACTAAAAAGGGGTTTCAACCATTCTTCCACAACAGATAAAAAACCGTTTCAATCAAGGAAAACAATATGAAACTAATTCATCACTTTCTAAGAAAGAGGAATTGAGAGTGAAGCCACCTACCTCAATAAAAATGTGAAACCAAGAAACATATGAAGAACACTCAAGAACAATGGTTCAAACTCAAAGAATCATCATTAGATCTCTTCTCCTAACACAAAAAAGACCAAATATTTTCATATTTGGCATCCACACACTTAGATATTCCCATAACAGGAGTAGATCTTGGAAACCAAGGGAATACGAGAAGTATATCTAAGTATATCTAAGAAAACATTCATGAACGAAGGAGAATGATCATAGACCTCAAGAATTCAGCTTCGATTCTCCATGATAATCCTTTGGATCGCCTCCAAAATGATGGGAGAACCCTCTTTGACCATAGTAGATCCAAAATCCTGAGATAGTGCCACTTAAGAGATTTAATGAGGAAATTATAGGCAAAACGAATTAGATCCACAATTTAAGGATATAATTTTAAGAGACCACACGGTTAGTCCACACGGTTTGAAAAACTGTGTGCTAACCGTGCGTTAGCTACTACCTCGACCACCATTCTCTCAGGGTATCTCTTCACAGTTAGAAAAACCGTGCACCAACCGTGCGGAATCCACTGCCTCCCATACCAACTCCGCACGGTTTGGCCGCACGGTTTAGAAAAATCTTGCGCCCCCGTGCGACTTCCCTTTTTTCCCCAAAACTCATTCCAACTTCTTTCGAATCTACCATTTGTCACCCATAACTAAAGAACCATGAAATGTATAAGGTGAGGGTCACATAACAAAAAGTGGGGGTACTACATTCTCCCCACTATTGGCCTTTCCGTCCCCGGAAAGTAGATAACCACTGCTTGTCTGAAAGAGTTCTGGACACGGCTCTCTCATTTCATTCTCGTGTTCCCAAGTCTGTTCCTGAATAAGACCATGTTTCCAAAAAAACTCGCACTAGACCGATTCTTTCCCCCTGCAAGACTTTATCGTGCCTATCCACAATCTGTACTGGGATATGTACGAACAAAGAATCCGGTTATAGGTCAACATGATCCCATTTGATCACATGGTCAGGATCAGGTTGATACTTCTTTAACTGAGATACATAGAACACATTGTGCACCGAACTGAACCATGGTTGTAATGCCAACCAATATGGCATCGCTCCAACCCATTCCAGTATCTCAAAAAGGCCTATATATCGAGGGGATAATTTTCCCTGCTTCCCAAAATGACGATGTCCAAGTCTTGGAGAGATCATCAAGAAAACATGATCACCCACAACAAACGCCAACGGTCTGCGACGGTGATCTGCATAAGATTTCTAACAAAATTGAGTTGTCTCCATCCTCTTTCTAATCAACTGAATATTCTCCATTTTTTCTTGGACAAGGCTCGGCATGACTAGTGATGTTTCACCAGTTTCTACCCAGCATTGTAGAGAACGACAAGGACGCCGATACAATGCTTCAAATAGAGCCATACGTATCGAGGCATGATATATGTTATTATATGAGAACTCCACTAAGGGTATATTCTCCCCCCATTAGCCAAGAAAGTCCATTACATAAGCCCGAAACATGTCTTCTAAAGTTTGTATAGTCCGCTCAGATTTCCCTTCTGTCTGAGGATGATATGCCATAGACATCGTGAACTCAGTCCCCATGGCTTGCTGTAATGATTCCCAGAAATGAGATGTGAAACTCAAATCTCTATCTTAGACAATAGAAATTGGTACACCATGTCCCTTTACCACTTCTCGGACACAGATTTTGGACAGTTCCTCCACCGTATTAGTTTCACAAATAGGGATGAAATGGGCCTACTTTGTTAGACGATCAACTATCACCCAAATGGCATCATGTTTCTGGACCGTTCTTAGAAGACCTGTAACAAAATTCATTGCTATCTTCTCCCATTTCCACACTGGGATAGGTAAAGACTATAACATACCAGCTAGTCTCTGATTCTCTGCTTTAACCTGCTGACATGTTAATCTTCACAAGACGAACTTGTCCACCTTCCTTTTCATGCGGCCCCACCAAAACTGTGACTTGATTGCCTTATACATATTTTGTTTCCCCGTATGTACAACCCATCATTAATGGTGGTAAGTATTAGGGAGATTTTCTTGAGAACCTATAGGTACAACCATCCGGTCTCTGAAACACAAGACTGAGCCCGCTTCTAGTTTCTAGTCATCAATGGTCTCCCCACCATTGAGTTTTGAACTCATTACCAGACATTAGGCATCAAATGTTTGTGCCTCTTTGACCACTTTTACCAGATCAAGAACAAGCATTTCTAAAAAGAAAACCACAACATCACCTCATTTTTCACATTCCACATGCATGTCGGCTAAGACCAATATCAACTGCCATTCGTTTGAAGCTTCCTTTGCCAACTGAGCATACGAAATCCTGCTTAATGCATCGGCTACCGAATTTCCCTTACCTGGTGTATAAATTAGGTCAATGTTGAACATTTGAAGAAAATACATCCATGTCCTCTGCCTCATATTCAAATCGCGTTGTGAGAAAATGTGTTTTATGCTTTTGTGATCCATAAACATAGTAAATTTCTCACCAAAGAGATAGTGTCTCCAAGTTTTCAAAGCATGGACGAATACAGCTAAGTATAAATCATGTATTGGGTATTTATTCTCATGTAATCTCAAATGCCTTGAACCATAAGCAACAAAATAATATCCTTTCATGAGAACACAACCCAACCCTGATCTCGAAGCATCATAATACACCCCATAACCCTATCCTGATTCTGGAAAAATCAAGAAGGGTGCTGATGTAAGGTGAACTTTCAACTCTTGAAAAGATCTCTAACATTCCTCATTCCATTGAAATGCACTGCTCTTCTATGTCAATGCTATCATATGAAAAGCTAGTCGTGAGAAGTCACGCACAAAGTGTCGGTAATAACCAGCTAGACCAAGAAAACTTCTTATTTCAAAGACATTCTTCGGTGGTTGCCAAGAAAGAATAGCTTCTATCTTTTATGGGTCCACTGAAACACCTTTCTGAGAAATGACATGGCCCAAAAAGCATACTTCTTGTATCCAAAATTCACATTTTGGTAAATTGGAATACAACTGATGGTCTCTCAATATTTCCAACACTATCTCCAAGTGTTTCTCATTCTCATCCCATGTTCTTGAATACACCAATATGTCATCCACGGACACCACAAAAAAATAATTCAAATATTGCTGAAATATTTGATTCATCATATCCATGAAGACCGCGGGTGCATTAGTTAGATCACAATGCATGACTACATATTCGTAGTAGCCATATCTTCTTCTGAAGGCTGTCTTCGGGATTTACTCCTTTCAAAATCGTAACTAGTGATATCATGACCGCAAGTCATCCATGGAGAACCACTAAGCTCCACTCAATTGATCAAATAGTTTATCAATGTGTGGAAGTGGATATCTATTCATTATCGTAGCATGGTTAAGTTTACGATAATACACACATAGACTCAATGTTTTATCTGCTTTCTTTACAAACAAAACCAGTTCTTCACACGGGGACATGCTTGGAAGAATGAATCCCTTAGTTTCAAGCTACTCTATCTGCACTTTCAATTCCTTTAACTCTATTGGTGCCATCCTATAAGATGGAAGTGAGATAGGAATAGTCCCTAGAAGGAGATCAATTGTAAACTCTAATTATCTCACAGGTGGTAAGCCTGAGATGTTTTTAGGAAAAACATCAAGAAATTGATTCACCATAGCTGGAAAACTATTTTCCTCAATCTCTTCCATTGATTCCAATGTCAACGCTACCAATTGGTGAGAGATCGTTCCCACCATTTGTGCCAACAAGCTCTTTGCGCCTCTCTTTACTATCCTTTCTCCTCTAAAGAGATGGTTGATGTCGTCCTCAGTCGTGAAACTAACTGTTCTCCTATAATAGTTGTTGTGAGCCTTAATCCTTGTCAACTAATCCTTACCCCGGATTACATCATATTCATCGATATCCAACATAGAGAAGTCCCATTTTAGCTCAACTCCATCAATAGTTATAGCACATGATCTACACACAAAGGCTTGACATTCTCTTCCACCAAGATGAGTTTTTAGTTTTAAGAAAGAAAGCATCGTTTCCAATTTTATGTTCAGAAAATTAGCAATACAAGAAGCATGAAAGGAATGCAATGCACCGGTATCAAACAACACTTGCATGAGGGTATAATTCAAAAGATTCGTACCTCTAACTGTAGATGGTTCAGACTGGTTATCTACCATCATCTGCTCTGCTCCATACAATTGTTTTGTTGCTGGACATTGCTCCTTATTTCATTGATGAGATTGGCTTTCTTGACGAGTCATGGAATTCGTAAAATCTCCATAACTAGCTATGTTCTGCTGGCGAGACTGATTTTGCTGTCCTCGCCCTATAGAAGCATACGATGCTTGCGATGCCTGGGAAGTGTCACATGCTCCCAACCTCGGAGTATTCCTAAAATAGCACTCTAGATGCCCCATCTTCTTGAAATTGTGGCACGCTCTTGTTGGTGTTGTACATTCTCGTTTCATGTGATCAGTCGAACCACATTGAATGAAACCTTCCTTGCTCTGGGGTCGTGGAGGAAGGTTGACTGATCCCATCGTCTGATTCTGATTCGCACTCCCACCTTGGATGTAGGTGTCCCTATTTCTCTTGTTCCCAGCATTAGAGTTCCCACCCATTCCCATGGGTATCATCATACTTCCTCCTCCCATAAATCCCAAGATGTCAATTTCAGCTATGGTTGCACTGTTTACAATTTTCGTATCATCTGTAATACAGAGCACTGTAATCTTCGATCGAATCTCCTGCCATAGGACCGATTCGAAGATGCATTCCTTTAAAAAAGCACATGCCACAACCTCTGGTGAAAAATAGACTACATTCATAATCTTAGTCACATACTTTGTGACAGAGAGGCTCTCGTGTTTCAGGCTGAGGAAGTCTGTCATTTTCTGGATCTTGAACATGTGAGGATATAATTTTTTGTTAAAAAATTCTTCAAAATTCTCCCATGTAAGGATTTCATCCAATTTATCATGTACTGCTAAATCCCACCACATACATGCAAGATCCTCGAGCATATACGTCACCATCTTTACTTTCATCTCTACTGGTGAGCTGATGAAATCGATGATACGATTCATCCTACTCAACCACACCACTTCCCTTTCTGGTTCAGAATCGCCACGAAAGATTGGTGAATTCAGCTTCTGGAAGTGGATGGATTGGTCTACATGCCATGACTCATTCCTCTGATACCCCATGTCCACAGCCTGGAATGCTTGAACAATACTATAAACCAGATCTTGGTTCACATGTTGTTCAGGTGAAACCACATTCTCCGCAGCCTCCTCTGTTTTGTTTCTACGATGCCTAACAGGTGCCATTTTTTATACAAACAACGCACGTCGTTAGTATCACTTCATAGAAACTGAAGGCTTAGTATTTCAAATTCTATCACATCAACTATCACTACATTGTTTTCCAAACATCCTTTTATCATGTTCAATCATTTTTGGAAACATTTGACATACTTTTTGAAAATCAATCAATTTTCAAAATACACCAAATACCCTATTTTCAATGTCTTTTGGTTGTAAACAATTCACACCTTTTTTTCAAAATTTGTCACCTTTCGCAAAATTCTTATTCATTCCTCCAAAGAGATATGAAATCCTAGTGGGAATTCATTCGTCTACAATCCATGTCATGCTCCTTTCACTTGCTAAATCCACGACAATGATATTTCCAACATTCTAGA
Organism: Viscum album; assembly: GCA_963277665.1. Classification (NCBI taxonomy): domain Eukaryota; kingdom Viridiplantae; phylum Streptophyta; class Magnoliopsida; order Santalales; family Viscaceae; genus Viscum; species Viscum album. The sequence goes on from OY728151.1 coordinate 1,522,756,942, forward strand.
ATTTTATCCAAAACACTTATGTATTCAACACCCCGGTAACTTGAATTTCTGCATAAACGGGTTAGCTACATCCTTTTATGCTATAAATTTAATGTTTCGACATTCCTACTCTTTTCTATGATCCAAATATAATGAATAGATGAAATGGACTTTCAACTCCATGACCTAGAACATCGATGACCACTTGATAGGCAAGGACCAAACAAGATGATACCATTTGTAATGACCCGCCAATTCTCATTGGCTTGAGAGCTCAACGAGTCATTACTTGGCCTTAAGAGACATCCCCAAGTCGCCAAATGCTGGCAATAAATGCCGAAGGGTTTAAAAATACATGGGGGAGAATTTACCCTTTTTAAAATGAATACAACTAGAAAACAATGCAAACTAGATAAACATCTCCAAACAACAACTATATGATGCATGATTTATAACCGAACATCTCATCCATTATTTCCATAATAACCCCACCATGTGCAACAACGGAAAACAAAACCAAATCAGAGTAAATAGTGGAATGACAACTAAACAACTTCATGATGACAACCCATCTCCATTCTCCACAAGCTCCAAGCTCCAACGTCATGAACCAGCTCGAACATCACGAAGTAGTGCTATAAACATGTGACTCTTTATCTTTTCCAACATCCAGGTATATAACATATGAAAAAGCACCATCGTGCCAAGAAGGGGGTGAGTAATGAAACTCAGTAGGTTTTTCCTAATGACTTCCCAACCCATGCCTCTAGGATAAAATATGTTAGCACATTTATATAAAACAATTTATATAAAACAATTCCAAAACAATTCACAATATAACAAGTTCCATGTCAACACCATTTTCCAATAGAACCCATCTTTCTCAAGAAAAGAAACTAGGAAAAGATTCCAATTAAGATCCCATTTCCATTTTGTCACATTCAATTCAGTTCACATATCCACACAACCATCCATGCATGTAACCTGGACCTCCATATACTCACGAGTGGTGAGTTATCCATCCCCTAAGTCGTCACATAGTTAACTATCTTGATGAGGGTACTTCACGACTTTATTTTTTCCAACCGTTTGATGGGGTTACATCTCTCCCTTATCCATCCCAACCTTTTGATGGGGGGACTTCTTGCCCATATCCATCCCAATGCACATGAACACACACCACAGCCAATGCAAATCTATGCCCAAAATCATGTGTGTTTAATACCATTCAATAAAGTATCACTCTTTTTATTGAAAACCCTTTCTTTAAAGAAACAAAACCACTGATAATTTAAAATCACCATTTTTTAATTTAATTCAACAACCACATTCCAAAAACACATGATTTCTATCACCCGTTACTAAAAACTAGTTTCAACCATTCTTTCACAACAGATAAACAGATCTTTTCAATGAAGGAAAACTATTTGAAACTAAGCCTTCAAGTTCTAAGAAAGCGGAATTGAGAGTGATGCCACCTACCTCAACAAAAAGGTGAAACCAAGCAACAGACGAAGAATGCTAAAGAACACCGAGTCATAACTCCAAGAATCATCCTTAGATCTCTTCTCCCAACACAACCAAGACTAAATCTCGTCATATTTGGCATCCACACACTTAGATCTACCCATATCAAGCGTAGATCTAAGAAAACAAGAGAAGACGAGAAGTAGATCTATGTAGATCTTTGAAAAAATTCTAGAATGAAGGAGAACGATCACATACCTCAAAAATATGGCTTCGATTCGCCAAGATAAGCCTTTGGATCTCCTCCAGAACGATGGGAGAACCCACTTTGACCGTAGGAGAACCAAAATCCCGAGTTACGGCCTCTTAGGATCATTAATGATGCAATTAGAGGGAAAAAATTAGATCCACAATTTAAGGATCTAATTATAAGTGATTGCACGGTTAGTCCGCACGGTTTGACAAACCGTGCGCTAACCGTGCGTTAGTTACTGCCTCAGCCACCCTTCCCGCACAGCTTCTCCGCACTATTAGACAAACTGTGAGACAACCATGTGGAAGCCACTGCCTCCCATACCTACTCCACATTGTTTGGCTACACAGTTTAGACAAACCATACGCCCCCTTGCAACTTCCCTTTTTCCCCCAAAACTCATTCCAAGTTATCCCGACTCTCCCACTTGTCACCCTTAACATTATAACCATGAAAAGAATCAAGTAAGGGTTATATACTAGAAACCGGGGGTACTAAAATATGTCCCATGAATTGTAATGGTGTGTGAGAATTATTACTTTTATTGGGAGAAAAAATCATTAATAAATAGGTTGGAGAGAAAATCCATAAAAAAGAAAAAAATAATATAAATTACAAAGTAAATAATATAATAATTTTTTATTTCAATATGAAATACTTTTATTAATTATTTCATGATTTAAAAAAAAATTAAATATATTGTTATACCTATAAATGAAAAACATGCGTATTTGGTTTTGGCAGATTCTGATAGTCTTCACGTTAATTGTTTTCGAAAACATATGTCTGGACATATATGTTTGTGTAAATATGTATTTACGAGTGTGATGTTAATATTAACTATTGCCAAAATTGTGTTGTTGTGAAATGTTTTATGTATATATAGACATATTAAAATATTTAGTACTGCATCTAGAAAAGTATTTATATATCAATTTTCCGTGTATATATTTATATTATTGAATTTTTTACATGATATTATATATATATGTGATTTTTTAATGAAAAATGTAGCATTTTATGATTAAAAATATTCTACGACACAATTATGAAAAAAACAACAGAAATTAAAAAATAAAATAAGGTTCATATTCCCTTAAATATGTTGCATTAAAAATTTATTAGCGATAGAACATTATTTTAAAAATTAATAATAAATTGGTTTGTTTTTTAATGATTCAAAAAATAAAATATTGGTAAATAAATTATATTGGAGGAAGAGTGATTTTATTATTTTGAATTTAATAACAATAAATATATGTTATTTGAAATTGGGTGAAATATGTAAATTAATTGAAATAATGTAATAGTAATAAATAAGAAGAATTAATTAGAATGTAATAGGATTTAGATTAATGGAAGCTAGTATAATTTAAAAATAATTAATAAATTGTGTAATCCATTATTAAAAAATTATCTTATTAAATGAGGGTTATAATAAAGGAATTATATGAAAAATGTGTTTTCATAATTGAAATTTGCATAAATACATACCCTATATGGGATCCTTCTTTTCTAATTTTGTTTTATCATATGGGAGGGGTTATGATTTTCTCATCTTTTAGAGGATGGTCAGAACTTGATAAATATAGATACTAAACATTTTAAATGAATGTTAAGGGGACGGGTTTTGGAATCACAGGATTTTATAGCTTTTGATTTATTAATTTTTTGAATTGTATTAGCTATATGACCCATTAAATATTACAATCATTGGAGGATTTGTCTACTCAATAGATGATATGTTATGAAAAACATTTTTTATGATGGTTGTCTTCTTAAAAACAAAATAGAAATTTCAAAACCAGTTATATGAGGTCAATAAAATTGTTTCCCCAATAGAATAATTATTTTTTTGCAGATATCCATATAATAAATATGTTGATGTAAAGTACCACCCATTATAAAATGACACTTTGAAATGTGATTGTGCTATGTGGGCGTGATGTGAACTTGCATGTGATTATGATGTGGTGTTGTTGTGGTGGATGTGTAGTGGTGTCGTGATATTACATGGATTAACAAGGCTAGTTAAAGAATTAATTGAATCTATATGTATGGATAAATTGTTCTCTTTTTTTATGTGAAATATTGGGATGTAAAAATAAATTATATTATTAAATGAAATTGGGTTTTTAATTTGAAATCTAGAAAATTGAATATTTGAAAAAAAAATGTGCCTAGTGGATTGTGGAATGATTTTGTGTTTTCAGAAGTGGTTGTAAATTTGAGAATGTTATAAAATGGTTGTTACCTTTTTTGTGAAATCATATTACTGGATTTTGTTAATTGAAACTATATATATTCATTTTATATTATTATGATTTTCAAAATGAATCCCACCCTCTTTGAGTACTATGTGTCGACACCCGCACAGTCATAGAGGGGTGTTTTTTTCTAGCAACTCAGTGGGAGGATGGATTGCTTCAACCCACTCTTCCACTCTCCCTCTTTCAGAAGATTAGAAGGACATACATGGGATGTGATGTCCAAATTAAAAAATTGCCTTTATTATGTTGTTATGTAATTATGATCTAATGACCTTATTGTGTTTTTGTGAGATGTGGTGAGATGGCTTATGGTGGTGGTCGTTCTTTATAGGAGGAGGACACAAGGTTTATGTAATTCACATTCATGATACCCTACTGACCACATTTTGAGAGGTGAGTTTATTTAAAGGCCTAGATTTCTACGGTTAGGATCTGATGTGATGTGTTGTGAAATATTCATAAGTGGTTGGAGGGGAAAAACATACATCCTTGGGGTGTGAGAGAAGAATCCAAGTATGAAAGTGGTTTAGGGTACCCATTATCAATACAAATATTATTATATTATTATATTATTATACATTGATGCATTATTTTGAAATAGAGATTTGGTGATATTGGGATTTTGGTTTCATACATGTGTAAGGTATATTTGGTTCTATTATTTTTCTCACCACTTCATTAGTATTCTATTTTCACATATGAAATAAAATATTTGGTTTTCCTACTCAGTAGACCAATATGCATACAGTAGGGATATAAAAAATATTTTTAGGATTCAATGGGGACATTTTTTCCATGATGGAAATTTCTAGAATAGCCCTTTGGAGTTGTTATTGTCTTTCTACGTTAGCATTACTTCTTTTGGGGTTTCCATTTTGTTTTATTTTTTATGTATCTCATTTACTTATGCATTAATTGTGTGGTAATTTTGTTTTTATTCATATTTATTTGATGGAGTTTTTTGTGGTTGAATTATTCTATCTCATGATCATGTTTTCATATAGATGTTAATGACTCCCAAATTAATATATTTCTAAACTCTGAGTGGTAGTCTCTAACCTGTGGCCTATTTGAGGTGGGACATGGGGGGTTATTTTCTCCCTTTCTTCAATTTGAGCCTAGGAGGGGTACCTTTATAGGGAGATGATCATCGAATTATAGTATTAGCATTAATGATTGAGGTATTCGATGATGTCTGGAGTAACACACTCGTAATATTTCATGGGTTTGTATGGAAATAGTTTTATATTATCTTGGAGTGTGACCTAGGAAATTTAATTACAACTAGGACATGAGATTTTATCCCCCCACACGACCACATGAGGGGGAATTGCTTGTTGTTTATATACCTATGTGGTAGTTCATTCCATAAAACTATATCACAGTCTCCTCACACCAAAGATAAAACCATAACGGTAGAGAGATAATAACCATGAGTTCCACCACTAGTAGGTTCCGGTTTGGAAACTTGAACTAAGGGTATAAAAATAAAACAATATGGGATTCATTTATCTCTAAAATAAAACACTATAGAGAGATAAAATTAATCAACCACAAATATCTCCATGACATAATATTAATAAACCCAAAATCCTCCCACAATGAATGTATAATTAAAAGAGAAATAGATAAATGTCACCAAATGAAACCCACAAAATAAAAGATATGGAATTGACACAATAACAACTCTAAAAGTCCATGATAGAAATATCTATCAAGGTACATTTGGTCCACCTAGAAAACATGAAAATATTTTACATATTTCTGGTGAGAATGGATGTGTACTCAGTAGGAAAACCTAGGTATCTTACTAACATGTTGAATGGTCAAGAAAATGCATTCATTGGGAAAGACCATATCAAAAAACACCTAAATAGACAAACTAACAAATCCCTAACCTCATCATGGATCAATCACATAATAACATGTCAATGTATAGTGTAATATTAAACTTATCGAGTATAGGGTACCCTCCTTCACATTCCAATAATTTTCTGCTCCCACGCCCCAATGATAAATGCCTTAGACCTTCCACCTATTATGAATTATATCATATCACATCCCATCACATCCCATATACAGAAACCAAGGTCATGAAATCACTTCCATCTCACAACCAGTGTAGTAGTTTATCATTAAGTTGAAGGAAACCAAACTAGTTCACATCACGGACCACGAACGACCCCTGACAAATGCTATCTCAGGAAATCTCCCCCAAACACACTTCATTCATCACATATCATCACAATAAAACGAGACAATGGAACTTTTTACATCTCTTCATCACAACCTTTTCATTTCACACTCATATCATGGAAGAGGGGGTGGGTAAGAGATGGTATCCATTCATCCATCGTCCCACTAGGATGTTGGTAAAAACACCCCCACATGATTACGGATGTGTCACCAAATAGTTATCGATGAGGGTGGGGTGTGTATATAAAATATAAATAATATACTAGGAATATATATATTGTCAGTTCACGCAATCAAATCATACAGATTCAAAATCATGGTAACAACTATTTCATATAACTCCTACATTCACTTCCATATCTAAAAACAATACCCATTTTAGACCTGACATAGGACACTAGATAGATTTTATTTCAAAAAATACATTTTCATCATTTCTCATTTACCATAAAATTTCATTTGTTAAGCCATTTTGTTTATCGCTCCCATTATTTCTCATATAATCATTCACTGATTAAACCAATCTTATCAATTCAATTCATCCGTTTATTATCCATTTCATCCCATGTATTATCAAAAAACATCTTCACATCCTGCACAATTACATTGCATCATAACCACACACGAGTAAAATTCACACCGATATAGTACGACCACACTATACATTTTTATATTTGGTATAGTTGTTACTTTATGCCCGCTAATTTATAATATTAATATTCTCACAGTATATGTAATTCTCCTAAGGAAACATTTATACTAATCAGATATAATTGGTTAGAAAATTTTATTTTTTGGGGAAAACAAACATCACAAAACATAGTTTTCATTGAAATCATATATTTCTCAAATAAAATTTCATGTGGAATAAATATTTAGTGGGGAATGTTTCCCATAAAATTCATATTATCATTAATAAAAATCAACAACATGATGTGAATAAAAAACCCATTCACATTAATTTATTTTAAAAATGTTTATTATTGTTATTTATCAATCACCCACCATCTTACCATGAATTAAAAAAAGTTTAACCTGTCTACAATGATTCAAATAAATGATAAATTAAAGATCCCTTAACATGATTTTTAGACCCAACAAAGATGATAAATAATGATGACAAGTGCAATTAAGAATTAATAATCATATGATTCTCAAACTTCAATAATTAAAATCTAAAACACCCTATTTAATTAAATATTTATGATTTAACACAATGCCTATGAAAATAAATACTCTTAAATTTCCATCTACTCATCGTCATGAATCCAATGAAACCGATGGTGCGTCAATAAGATTATTATTGAGACAGATATAGAAAATGATGTCGAAATTTTTTATTTTATTTGTTTACTATATTTTTAATTACCAAAATGAAATTTAATTTTAATTTTCTCAATTAATTTCTTCATTTAATTCCTTCATTTAAAATAGTTTTTTAATTTCTTCGTTTAATTAATAAACTATTTTTTAACTTTAAAAATTAAATTTTTTCTATTCAAAATGTCAAATATATATATTTATATATATATATATATCAAATATATATATATATAGACTATCATATATATAAGTTCTTCAATATATATATATAACACTAAAAGTCCAAAATATCCAGGATAAGTACGTTTTCAATGAATTTTTTAATATATATTAACAATTAAATAATAAATTTGAGTACTGGGTTTTGACTAATCTGAGAATACTGCATGAGAAAAAAATTATCACACGTCATGTGACATGTTATATATGTGTGTGTATATATACATTAATATTCATCATATTAAACGTTTCAAAAACATTTGTGTTGTGAAATGCTTTATGCATATACATATATATATATATATATATGTATATATATATTTGTATTTATTAAAAAATTTATATATCACATTGTTGTATAATAATATATATTATCATATATATATATATAAATCTCTCAAAAAAATAATTGAATGAAAAAAATACATTATATATATATGTTTTTAAAATTTAGTTTTTAGTTAAAAATAATAAACTCAAAAGAATTTAAAGAACATATTTAAAAGATATTAAATATTAAAAAAAATAAAAACAATAAAAAAACAGATGAAATCATATATGGAAAATAGAAGGAATGGGCTATCAATCGATTGGAGAGAGATGATGAAAAAGGGAAATAAAAAAAATATTAATTGAAAAAGAATATAAAAATCGAATAATGATATTATATAATTGAAAATTAAATAAGAAAAATAATAATAAAAGATAAAATGAACTTTTAATGGAATTAGTGTGGTGGAATTGTGTTAATTAATTAATTATGATATAAATGTGATATTGGGTAGAAAATGTTATATCTTTTTATTAAAATAATAATTCTGAGATTTTAATGTGTCAAAATGTGTATCATTAATAGGTATTATAAATTTAATGGTTTTTATAAAAAATAAAAAATGAATGAATCCTAAAACGAGGGTGTGGAGTGTGGGGTTTTAAATAATGGACATGTTGTTAAAGTTATTAATTCAAATAGTCACATTGACACATAAAAATTAAAAAAATACTATTTCAATTGGGTTTGAATCAAATTATTGAATTATGTGAATGAGTTGAATAAGATATTAAAATGAAAATAACATTTTTATAATTAAATATTAGGTAAACAAATACCCTATATTTATTCAACTTATTTTTGTTATATCCCTCTTAATACTAATCAGATTGATGTGTCGTTAGTTTCATTGGATTCTCTTTGAGGATTAAATGGTATTTGATGATATTTTTCAAAGAGGATTCATTATATTTTATATATTTAAATAAATCAATATTTTTTAAATTTAATTATTGAAGATATAGAATCAAAAGATAATGGGTTCACGTCAGCCATTTTGAAGAATGTCTCTCATATATATTGGGTAAGAAAATCGAGTGGGATATCCTTTTATCCACATCTAGTTGAATCATTTAGTTGGAATTTTGATTTTTTTTCATATTTGGAAAGATGGATGGCATTGGATAAGAAAAGAAAACAATCTGGTTTAAATTAAATGTAATTTTAGGGTTTTTTGAACCACATTAATTTAAAACTATTCATTTATTGATATTTTAAATTGGTTGGAAATATTTGATATTGAATATTATGTCCATTGGGGTATTTTCTTGGAAGAGAAGATATGTTTTGTAACAGTATATATTTTATTAAAAACTTGTTTTTATTTTTTTTCAACTCAACAAATTGGAACATGGATAACCACTTATATATATATATTTACAAAAAAAAATTACCCATGATAACTATGATTTTTTAGAGAATATCCTTATAATAAATAAATATAAGTAATGTAACTCCCATGAATAAATATGAAAATGTGAAAAGTTGTAGAGTTATATGGGTGTTATGTGTACTTGTGTGTGAATTTGATGTAGTGTTGTTGTAGTGGATGTGAATGGGTGTTTTGATATGACACCGGCTAAAATATATAATGAATAAATTAATTAAATTGAGAAGTATGGATTGAGTGGTTAATGTTTATAAGTTAAATAATTGGATTGATGATGTAACAACCCAAAATTTTAATAATGGAAATCCCTCTTGATCTAATTAAATGTCTATTTATGTAAATTTTTTATATAAAATGTCGACTTCTTTGGTTTTATGTTATGAATTGTTACCATTGCTAAGATAGTCGTTGAATAGTGATCACATGATTAGTATAAATATAGGGATATAACAAATCCAATTTACCCAGACAAAGGAAGTGATGGCCTCATCTAGTAGACATGCCCCATATGAATTCCATTTATCAGATCACGGAGATGAGGTAGTATCATTGGGCATCTCTCTTGACCATTCCCAATCTGAGCAAGAATATGTTATGCTCGAGTGAGACATCCTACAAGATAAATAGAAGTTGATAGAGATTACCACCTGAGAAATGTTATCTGATCCACCCCAAGAATCTTTAACCATTTCACACATTTCTCTTTGGTCTTATGTGGGTGTTATAAGGGGTTATGTAACAATATCATTTTACTATGGTTATGTGCTTTATTTTTTTTATAATAATGAATATACTTTCATTTTATTATTTTTACCTTGTAAATAGTTTTTAAAGAACAAATAGTGTTTTTAGTTAATATTCAACTAAGACATCTATTTTCATGATTTAATAGATTTTATAGTTAAATAATATTTTAAATTATTATTATTATTATTATTATTAAATTTATTTTTATTATATAAAAATGATCGTATAATTTTATGACTGCTATCATAATTTTTATCAAGGTTTTAAAGCCATATTTTGTCAAAACCTGTAAATATTTGTCAAATATCGATTTCTCTTTTAAAAATTAAAATTAACATATTTAGAAAATTATTTAGATAAATTAAATATTATTTCTAGAATAAGGAAGTCGAAATTATCCAACAGTGAATTTTTCAAAATTTTCTGATACTGTCAATTTTTTGGGTAAAAATTAAATACCATTTAAATATATAATGTATTTTATGACATCATAATGACCCTGTATTGATGTAATAAAATACAATAAGCTTTATGTTCGGACAATATATGTTTTACCATTAATATAATGTGATTTTGGGATTGTTTGACTTATTTTACAAAGCATTAATGGACCCTTTAAGACATATTAAACATAATGTCTTTTTAAATAGTTTTACTTGAGAGTGTGACTCACATCCACATAAGAAACCCCATGTTTTATGAGTTTCAAAAATTGTCCTTATAAAATATTTATTTCCACTTCCCTTTTCTAAAAACCATGGGTTGGTTTGTGGTTTGGATTAGTTCAATGTGAGGTGTCCCAAACATAAATAATAAAGTATTCTCTCACTATTCCCATATAAACCCACCCAAGCTCCCACTTCCTCCTCACTCAATGCCTTTTGAGTTCGTCCAACCTCTGCCCTCTTCTCTCTAGAATCCTCTCATGGTTCCCCAAACTCTCAAGAATCCTCTCACATGCCTTTGGAATCACACTTCCAAGTAAAAGTTTTTTCTTCCTTTCTCATTTTTCTCTCGTTTTTAATGTTTTCATGCCCTATTAATTTCAATTATAAATGTTGGGGTATGGTTTCAGAACTCCCCCATACTTCCATCTTTATGTTTTAATTATGGGAGGCCCCTTTCTCTCTCATTAAATGATTACCATGTACACCTGTTACTATGATGAAATTCCGAAAGGAATTTCTCTCTCCTCATTTACATTAAATAAATTATTTTTTATCATGAATATAAATTACATTAAAATTGTTGGGTATTTATTTATATGACCCCCATACTATCCATTTCATGTTCATATGATGATACCCAACTATCTCTTTCATCAACCATTTTTATGAATTCTTACGCCACGCTGTTACGTAGCTAAAACTGCACAGATTTTCCAAGCCAATATCATTGTGTAGTGAATACCTTTCCCTTTTCTCTATCATTGGTATTCACCTTTATAAACATTTTCTTATTTTTATAAAGTTTCATATATTAGTTCCACATTCCTTTATTGTGTAATAAATTATGATGTTTTATGAATCAATGCTATATGATCATTGTGGCACACTTATGCATGAAATTTAATGTTTAAGAAGGGTGTTCCCTTGTAGCGCTCCACTGCTTTGGGTAAAGTATAGTGTCATGATACGTCATGTGAAGTGGGTGTTTACTCATGCTAATTCAAGTGCAATGAGGTTTTACTCGTTCTTCATGTGAAATTAGGATTCACTCATTCTCCATGTGCAATGAGCCTTGGCTCAGGATAATTCCATGTTAAGTGTTGTTTCCATATTTCTATGTTCTGATTATCATGCATTATCATTCCTTTATGTTTATTCTTCTCTGGTGATATATTGATATTCATATTGTCTGAAATGTGTTTTATTCCTCGTGTTATTCCATTATTATTCTCTTACTGGGCTTTATAGTCCAACTTTTTCTTATGCATGTCCTCAGGTAATCCCATGCAATGCAATCTACAATGGAATGTAGTGGGCATGTAATGGATGTTTTTAGTAAATATGTAGTATTTCGTGTTTTATGTTTTTATGCAATGATCATAAGCCCCAAATACACTATACAACTAGATATTCTATTTTTTATCAAGTGATGTTTATGTAATAAATTATGTTTAATTGTGTAATAAAAGATCAGGGTTGTTATAGTTGGGATCAGAGGATATGTTTAGTTATTTTTGGGAATAGGATTAGAAAACCCTGGTAAATCCTTAGAGACAAAATATGTATAATAAAAACATTTCCATGTTTTGGTGGGTATTGAGTAAGTGGTTTATCAAAAAATAAATCCTTGTCTAGATACGAGCAGGTAGAGGTGGCTCTTGCAGAAATGTATCCAAGGGGTAAAACCTGAAAACACCGCTTTGAGCAAGATTCGAATGGGAACAGGTGCACAACAATAGGACATTCAAAACTCTTGGTTATGACACTCCTAAGGGATATTATTTTCTAAATTTAAAATATTAGTATGAAACATCATTATGGGACTAAAAAATTCCCTAGGAATAGATTTTACAATGTCGATATTGGATAACATAGACTATGACCAATAGATTCATATGTTAAAGAAATTAAAGTTATTTATATGAAATCACTTTTTTCCTTGTATTAACCTTTATGTGTTACCCCTATCTTTCCATTTATTCCAGCCAGTGGCCGGTAATAGAAGGACTCAGGATAACAATGGATGTGAAGATCAATGTGATGACCGTACTAATGAGATATCCAATCCAATGGGAGCAGAAATCACAATGTTTGACATGCTTCTCTCTCAGATAACTCATGCTTTGAATCTAAATATGGGTCAAGAGGAATGTTCAACCCCCCTAAGAAATAATATGTCTCTATTGAGAGCTTAATGAGACAACGTCCTCCTACTTTTAATGGAACGTCTGATCCCTCAAACACTAAAAAATTGATATACTCAATTGAAAAGATATTCTCCATCCTCTAATGTTCTGAACAAGAGAAGGTTCTCCATGCTTCTTATTGTATGAAGGGTGAAGATGATAAATTATGGACATCGATAAAAAATTCAAATCCTGACGAGGATATATATTCATTGGTATGGAAGTATTTCCAGATGACTTTTTTTCATAAATATTTTCTATGCACCCTTCAACTTAATATGGAAAGGGACTTTATTTCCCTCCTGAAAAAATACAATGAATCGGTTGGAGCATATGTGGAAAACACCACAAGGATTTCACTATATGCTTCCATATTTGTTGTTACCCCCGAATTCAAGGTTGACCGCTTCTTTGGTGGCTCAATAACTAGCCTACGAAAAGCGTTGTCGATCCGTTACTTCGAAATCTATGAGGAAGTTGTCTGATGTGCCCTCAAGGTTGAAATGGTGATCAAGGAAACACAAGGGTATCATGGGGATAATAATAATAAGGTGGAAGTCAATGTTGGTGGTCCTATGGAAAAATGAAATGGCACTAAGAAGATCGAACACCCCACTTTCCGAAGGTTTTGAAAGAAGCACCCTTGAAATTTCCTGAAGGGGACGCAGAAATGCATTAGGTGTTGAAGAAAAGGGCACCTTGCTGTTATCAATTAGCATTAAAGACCCATGGCTGTGACAGAGGAGAGGAACGCTCCGTTCGAACCTCAACCCGTGGTCCATTGCTATAACTACAAAGAACTAGGGAATCTTGCAAATCAGTATCCTAAGCCAAGGGTTTTCGGAGACAACCAACAACCTCCAAGGTAGCGAGGGTGATCTTTTACATCACTACAATCGAAGTGAACCCCGAAAACGAAGTGGTGACAGGTACGCTAGTTATTCATTCCATAATGGCAAACGTACTTTTTGATTCAGGTTCTACGCATTCATTTATATCATGAATGATTAGTAGAATGGTCCCAGCACCACAAAAAATCATGGTAGTGAAGATGTCAGTGATTACATCAAATTGGTCAATCATTGCATCCCATTAATATTGAAGTGCCCGGATCAGTGTGATCACTGAGAGGGGGAGGGGTGAATCAGTTATCCTTTTTAAATTTTTACTAATTGATTATTTATCAATTAAACATCAATGTCTTGTTATGGCCTCGATCCACTCTTCTTGTATCTATCAGCCCTTCCTAGAGTGATGCAGTAAATTTAAAGGCACAAGACACAAGGATTTACAAGGTTCAGCTCCAAAGGACTATATCCTTGCCATGTTGGTTAAATGCCCCAACCTGGTTTCTCCACTATAATTCAGTTAGTAATTACAATGGTCGATACAGAGTCACACTGTATCTCTCCAGAGTTCCACAAGAAGTTCTTGATATTGTATCCCACAGTGTTACCAAAGTCCCACTAGCCTGCTTCAGCTTCCACCGATGACTTCTCCACCCTGAGTCTCACATGGGTTATTCTCCTGTCTCCTCGAGTCACATGAGTATCTCTTCTTCTTTATACTCTTCAAGAGTCTTCAATAGCCTTGAGTAAGGTCTGTTGTCCTTTCTCACTTGTTTTGATCACATATGGTGTCAGGACTCCTCTTCTTTGCTCGGGCTTTGTCTCCTTCTACTAAGGATGACCCGACCTCTGTCTTCAAGAATCTTGATTGGCAAATATGTTCTTGCACTGAGTATGACCACTCAATCTTCTGGGACTTCGCAACTACTAAAAACACAGATGAATGATGTCTTTAACTTCGTCCTAGCTTCAGTTTATCTTTAATTCAACTTCATGCACAGAGTGCATGCCATCTCTGAATCTTCATGCATAGATTTCATGGCTTCTAAATCTTCATGCATGACTTTCATGAAATCACAAATATCTTCAAGAACCTTTGTTCTTTGACTTCTAAAATGCACACACCCTAATTTAATCATTTTTTACGTGTGCATGTGCATGCATGCAAGCATGCCCTCCCCTTTTCTTCTTGGTGTGATAAACCCTTAAAGGGTTTAATCTCTTTTAGAACACACACTTTCTAATTTGAGTCACACTCTATTATTCTTTTTCACACACACCAAATTATTTGTTTTTATTTAGTGTGAATTTCTCCATCTCTCTTTCTTCTCAAGGTGTTCAACCACTTGTTCACTTATTCATACATGCATGGACATGCATGTATCTTCTTCCTTCACTTGGGAAAACACAAGAGGTGTGGCCTCCTTCACTTGTTCACACACTAAGGATTCAGCCTTCTTGTTTCACTGCACACACACACACACACACTCAATGATGGTGTGACCATCCTCCACTTGCACACACAAAACCAAGATATGTTGTGGCCTTCCTCTCCACTTTTCACACACGGAATTCATTCTTCAACCCATTCACACACACTTAAACCCATGTGGGTGTGGCCTTCCACTTCAGCACCACTTCAAAGAGGGCGCGCAAGGATGCGGAAAACTCCTGACTTCAACCGCGCAGGGTGTGTGTGTGGATTATACTACATCGGTGGTGCGAAAACTCCTTCTGTTGCGCAGGTGAAATAGCTCCCTCCTACCGCATAGGTGGCATGGTGGCTCCCTCCTGCCACGTGAGTTCACGGACACAGAGGGTGCGAGAGGTGCGGCCAACTTGCTATCGCGAAAGTGTTTCGGGCAGCAAGCTCGCAAGACCCGACTTCTTCCCTGTCGCGCAGGGGAGCACGTAGGGTGGCCTCCTCCTTTCTTCTTTCGCGCAGGGGTTGAACGAAAGGAACTCTTGAAGCCTCAGGTGGCTACGGGATGTTCTACCACACAGGTTGTGCGAGGAGCTTTTCTTTTCACTGCTCAGAGCATCGCATGACTTCTGTTTTTCTCAAGTGATCAGTAGCTTCCTTCAAGGAATTGGCTCCTCCTCTTATAGGCAGAGGATGTTCAAGATCCATCCATGAATCTTCCGAGAATTATTCCTTTGAATAAACGAGATATTCGGTTCTTAAGAAAAATTCAACCCACGCTCATGATTTGTTGTGTCTTTCAGGTGTTTCCTTTTTCTTTTTCAAGCACGGTATCTTTCGTTCTTGGTGTGCAGATTCAAGATCATATGGATGATTCTCGTGCATGAATCTCTCATGGTTCCATGTGGCCTCGGCAACTCCGTTTGCCTCGGATGAGTTCTAATTCTTTATCTCGTTGCATGCATGCGACTTTTAATGCATGCATGTGTTCGTGAAGAGGATACGAACACACTGGAGGCAACAACTTCATTAGAGTCCGCCGGGATCTCCATCTACATTGCTCAGGTGCCTCTAGTTCACGGGAGGTGTCGCCGGGAGTCCTCGGCTCGGCAAGAGGTAGGAGATGATGCCACGGCCATTGGATCAGTGTTAAATGATCTCGGATGGTCATGATTATAACGTGGAGTGGCAAGATTATATGAGTGGCCGTGATTACACATGGATCAAATGGACGACACAGATCAGCTCCGCGTCTTTAAAAACTCTTCCCATATTGAAATGGGTCGCGGCTTTCCCGCAGTTTAATAACCAGAGGCTCTCATTCTCAGCTCAGATTACTCCTCTCCCCCCTCCGGTGCAGCCCCACACCGACTCTCCTATGGGTGTGCTCTAGCGCCCACTATGCTCCTCCGGGCGCGCTCTAGCACCCACTATGCTCCTTCACAGGCGGGCCCTTGGCGCACACGCTGCGCGTGCTTGACCTCCGCGTGGCTCGGGCTTACATACAGCCCAGCTGCTATTGGGCTGGCCCCTACGGTTTCCCCATGGGCGTTGTGACCTAGTCCCACATGTGCCTTGGGATGAGGCCCTAAGTCTATCCCAAGAGTTGGCTTATTTATTTCATAAGATCCACCTTGTATACTTGGTTAAATAACCAAGTAGGAATGTGCCTTCTTCATGCCATTCTCCACTCCTTCACCTCCTCTTCTTCATTAGAATTCTATACTCCTCTCAACCTGTATTCTTCACTTAAAAATGGAATCCTCGAGGGTTCTTCTTCAACCATTACTCTTGAATCAAATGTTTCTTTGTGTGTGACTCTTCTCTTTCTAAGTTCCTTCTGATCACTAGAATCCCCTGGTGCAATATTCATTCTCATGAAGAATTCTTTTTGAGCTGGAATGAGTTTCATGCATTTATTACAAATATGACTATCTTTATTGCATCTCAAACATTAAACTTCATCTTCATGTGAAATATCTTCTTTTCCTTTTGCACAAGATGTGGCATGTGCATTTTCTTCCTTTTACATTCTTTCAAAATCTTCTGGCCAGATGATTAATATGTCATTTGGAAGTGAGGACTCAGATTTGGATGTTCCACATGGTTCCATTGATTCTTTTAAGTTACCTTCCTTAGGCAGCTTATTTTCAATCATTCTGTTCTTCTTCTTCAGAATTTATTGTCCTGTTGAGTGCAGTTTTCTTCTATTTAGTTCCATGGCTTGTTTACAAAGATCCATGGTATGACATTTCTATTCACAGTAGAAGCATTTTTTCTTGGTGGTCCTTCTGGATGCATCACCCTTCTTGGATTTGGAATCCAAGGACTTCTCATTCTTTTTAAAAATCGTCTTGGGAGCACTTTCTACATTCTTCTGCTGGCTTCCCAAGGATACTTATTCTTTCTTAGCCTGGTTCTATTATCTTCTCTTCTTTTCATCTTTGGAAACATTTGGAGAAAGGTATGTATCATTCTTGTTACCACTTATTCATACACCCCAGATGATATCAAACATTCCAAATCTGTTTGCAGTAAACATATGTTTTTCGACCTGTGGATGTTGCTTCTTCTCCTTTGGCTTTCTCCCCCTTGTCATGGGCTTCCATTGTGATTTTTCATTTAGAGGATTTTACCAACAATCCATTGCACATTTCCCATACATATTGCAGCACCAAAATTGACCTACAAATCTTGTCTTCTTTACTTCTTCTGATTGTTGGGTCTTTCTCCTGAATTGCTATGTTTTTTCAGGAGAGCTCTATTTCTTCATCTTCTCCATCCATACTTGTTTAGAGTTATTATTCCATCCTGCACTTTTTGTGGAAACACATTTAGGATTATTAGTACAATATGGGATGGATGGTACCATCTTCTTGGTAGATGTTTCCCTTTCATTAGAGGATGTCCTTCTTTTGGAATCATCCTTCTCAATGCACATTTGAGGGGAAACAATTCTACTTCCAGCAAACTTGGAGGTTTCGGCTTTGGGTAATTTTTGATTTTTCAATATCACATCTAGTTCAAAAAATTTCATGATGATAGAGTTATCCTCATCCTCAACAGATATTAGCCTTCCTTCCGAATTCTCTTTCAGTTGTTTCATCTGTTCTTCATGCACCTTCTTCATTTCTTTCATTGAATTTTCATGATCCTTTACACTTTTTACTTTTTCTTCTAATTGAGCATCTTTGACAACCATTGAAACTTTGTGCCTCTTTTCCAGTGCATGGAAAACTTCTTTAAACACTATCTCAATGAATTATTTCTCACAAATGCTTCTTTTTAGTTCTTCAGTGACATCATCAATTCTTTCACTGTAAAGGGAAATGGATTCATCTTTGGCCTTCATTAGCTTAGTGAGATTGTTGGTTATGCCTACCCTTCTTGAAAATTGATCATCCATAGAATTGGCTTCCTCTTATAGATGTAATTTTTCTTCTTGAAGATCATGGATACTTGTAGCAATACACATTGAAACTTCACTAGGGACTATCTTCCGATGATATTTGAGTGCATTTAGAAGATCGTTGATTGATCCATCATCATCAATGCTAGAGCAGGATTCATCAGAAGAATGATGAAAGGAATTTTCATCTGTTGTGATTTTCACATTACCTTCAATAGAAGGTGTTTCTCTATTATTAACAACCTTTTTCTTCATATTCTTGGCCTGTTTCATCTTTATATTTTTCTATGTCGTGGCAGATATCTCCATTTTAGGGTGTTCGCTCATTTCATCAAATATGCAATTCATACAGACTCCCTTGGATATTTTAGAGGAAACCTCCCGATGATACCAATTGAAGTTCCCGGATCGGTGTGATCACTAAGAGGGAGAGGGGTGAATCAGTGATCCTTTTTAACGTTTTACTAATTGATTCTTTATCAATTAATCCTCTATGGATTGTTAAGGCCTCAATCCACTCTTATTGTATCCCTCAGCCTTTCCTCGAGTGATGCAGAAAATGTAAAGGCACATGAAAAAAGGATTTACAAGGTTCAGATCCAAAGGCCTACGTCCTTTCCATGTTGGTTAAACGCCCCAACATGGTTTCTCCACAATAATTCGGTTAGTAATTAAAATGGTTGATACAGAGTCACACTGTATCTCTCGTAAGTCCCACAAGAGGTTCTTTATAATGCATCCCATAGTGTTACTAGAGTCCAACTGGCCTGCTTCAGCTTCCACCGAAGACTTCTCCACCCTGAGTCTCGTAGGGGGTCTTCACCTGGATCCTCAAGTCACACGAGTATCTCTTATTCTTTATACTCTTCAAGAGTCATCCACAACCTTGAGTAAGGGCTATTGGACTTTCTCACTTCTTTTGATCACTTATGGTGTCAAGACTCCTCTTCTTTGCTAAGGCATTGTCTCCTTCTACTAATGATGACCCAACCTCTGTCTTCCAGAATCTTGATTGGAAAATATGTTCTTGCAGAGAGTATGCCCACTCAATCTTATTGGTCTTCTCAAGTACTAAAAACTCATATGAATGATATCTTTAACTTCAGTCCGGCTTCAGTCTCTCTTTAATTCAACTTCATGCCCTGAGTGCATGCCATCTCTGAATCTTCATGCACTGATTGCATGGCTTCTCAATCTTCATGCATGACTTTCATGGAATCTCAAATATCTTCAAGAACCTGTGTTCATTGACTTATCAAATTCACACACCCTAATTTAAGCTTTGTTTACGCGTGCATGTGCATGCATGAAACCATGATCTCCCCTTTTATTCTTGGTGTGATAAACCCTTAAAAGGTGTAATCTCTATTAGCACACACACCTTCTAATTTGAGCCACACTATATTATTCTTTATCACACTCACCAAATTGTGTGTTGTTCTTTAGTGTGAATTTATCCTTCTATATTTCTTCTCAAGGTGTTCACCCACTTGTTCACTTATTCATACATGCATGGACATGCATGTATCTTCTTCCTTCACTTGGGAACACACAAGATGTATGGCCTCCTTCACTTGTGCACACACTAAGGCTTCAGCCTTCTTGTTTCTTTGCACACACACACACAAAGATGGTGTGACCTTCCCCCACTTGCACACACAGAACCAAGATATGTTGTGTCCTTCCTATCTACGTTTCACACACGATCTTCCTTCTTCAACCCATGCAGACACACATAAACCCATGTGGGTGTGGCCTTCCACTTTAGCACCACTTCAATGGAGGGTGCGCAAAGATGCGGCCAACTCGTGCCTTCAACCGTGCAGGGTGCAGGAGTGGATTCTACAATGTGGGTGGTGTGGAAACTCCTTCTTCCATGTAGGTGCAGTAGCTCCCTCCTACCTCGATGTTGGAGTGGTGGCTTCCTCCTGCCGCGCAAGTTCTCAGGCGGAGAGGGCGCGCGGGGTGCGGCCAACTTGCTACCACGCAAGTGTTGTGGGATGCGGGCTCGCAAGGCCCGACATATTCCTTGTCGCGTAGGGGAGCGCGCATGGTGTCCTCCACCTTTCTTCTTTCACATATGGGTTGCACAAAAGGGACTCTCGAAGCCTCGGGTGGCTCCAGGCTGTTCTTCGGTGCAGGTTTTGCGCGGAGCTTTTCTTCATGTTTCTCAGAGCATCACGGGACTTCTATTTTCTCAAGTTATTAGCAGCTTCCTTCAAGGAATCAGCTCCTCCTCTTATAGGCATAGGATGTTCAGGATCCATCCATGAATCGTCTGAGATTTATTCCATTGAATAACTAATATATTCGGTTCTTTAAATACATTCAACCTGGGCTCAGGATTTTCTGCGTATCTCAGGTGTTTCCTTTATCTTTTTCAACCACAAGATCTTTTGTTCATGGTGTGAGGATTTGAGAATGTATGGATGATTCTCGTGCATGAATATTGAATGGTTCCACGTGGCCTCAGCAACTCCGTTTGCCTCAGTCGAGTTCAAATTCTTTATCTCATTGTATGCATGCGACTTTTAACGAATGAATGTGTTTGTGAAGAGGATACGAAAACACTGGAGGCAACTGCATCATCAGAGGTGTTCGGGAGCTCCATCTACATCGCTCGGGTGCCTCTGGTTCGCGGGAGGCATCGCGGGGAGTCATCGGCTAGGCGAGAGGTAGGAGACGATACCATAGCCGTTGGATCTGCATTAAATGATCTTGGACTGTTAGGATTATAACATGGCGTGGTGATATTAGATAAGAGGCTGTGATTACACGCGGATCTGATGGACGACGTAGATCAGCTCCGCGTCTTTAAAAACTCGTCCCACATTGAAACGCGTCACGGCTTTCTCAGGGTTTAACAAACAGAGGCTCCCATTCTTAGCTCAGATTACTCCTCTCCCTCCTCCGGTGCTGCCCCTCACCGGTTCTCCTACGTGCACACTCTAGCGCCCACTATGCTCCTCTGGGCGTACTCTAGTACCCACTATGCTCCTTCATGGGCGCGCCCTTGGCGCCCACGCTGCACAGGCTTGACCTCCATGTGGCTCGGGCTTACACACGGCTCGGCCGCTATTGGTCTGGCCCCTGTGGTTTCCCCATGGGCGTGGTGACCATGTCCCACATGTGCCTTGGGTTGAGGCCCTATGGAAGGCCCAATAGTTGGCATATTTTTTTCATAAGGTCCACCTTGTATACTTGGTTAAATAACCAAGTTGGAACTTGCCTTCTTCATTCCATTATCCTCTCCTTCACATCCAATTCTTCATTAGAATTATATACTCCTCTCAACCTGTATTCCCTAGATAAAAAGGGAATCCACGAAGGATCTTCTTCAACCATTACTCTTGAATCAATTGTTTCTTCAGTGTTCTTCAATGATCCAATCAGAGATGAGGTTGGATCATCTTCAAATCATCATGCACTAAGAGATAGTGCATGGTCTTCTTCAAACCACTTCATCCACTTAGTAGTTGTGGATAGTTCATCTTATCTTCATCCACTTAGTAAGATGGATGGATCTCCCTCACTTCATCCACCTAGTGATGTGGAAGGTTCTCCTTTCATTCCTCATCCACTTAGTGATTGCGGATGGAACCCTTCATCATTCCTCATCCTCTTAGTGATTTTGGATGGCACTTGTTTATCTCATCATGCATTGTGAATACAATGCATGGACTTCTAAAAATGTTGTGACATTGTATCTTCTTGATATAAGGTCATTGAACTTAATATCATCTCAACAATCATCTGATTTTGTATGGAGAATGTTTCAACCATTACCTCATATGCCACATAGTGATTCTCCTAAGTGACATGCTTCTTAGTACCATTGCCATTCTACAATCATCACCATAAACATTTCATTCACATATTGACACTACTTGTCATCCATTCAATCCTTGAAATCTTATTGACAACATCACCATCACCATCACTTCCTTTGTCATTCACATATTGACACTCCTTGTTATCTATTCAATCCTTTACACCTTATTGACAGCAAATGAAACACAGTGCACAATAATCCCCCCCTTTGCATTTGTTATCAATATCACTAGATCACATATGAATGGGTCAATATGTGTGCCAAGCTTTTCTCCCCCTTATTGGCAACTAAATGCAAAGTGTGGTGTGGTTCTCATAAAAATTTTACTTCCTCCCTTTGAATACCATATTCTTAAAAATCACTAAGAGAGGGATGATGTCACATGTTCACTTTAGCAAAGAGCCTTTAGTAAATCATCTCTAAGTCTAATTGGGATAACCTGGTGTAGAAAACAAGAGTGATGTAACCAAGGAATTAAATTTTGTCCATAACTCACTATACATGTGAGATCATGCTTAGGCTTCAAGGGGTTGAAATTTTTCAGATATATCAATGAATAGATAAATCCTGCACATACTTCACCAACCTCATTAGAAAGTTCCGGTGAAAAGATAAATCTCCCCCTTTCTTCCATTTGTCTTCAATCAATTACTCCCCTTTAATTGAAATGTTAAATAGAATAATTAAACATGTGATGAAAGTGTGATTGGAATACCTATTCCTTTCAAAAGATGATATGAATCTCAAAATATCATCTTCTATAGATTGGATCCCCCTCAAGGGGTGCACTCCATTCTGTCCATACCATTCTCAATTTGAGAGTGATCATTATCTTCAATTCTCTGAAATGTAAGCACTTATATATACCAATGATTAGGGAATATGATGGAACCTTCTTGGTTCATCAGTTTGAACAACAAGGTTGAGAATATTCTCTCAACTGAGATGTTCCACTTTCACCATTCTTCACACTTGCACATTTGATCTTCAATGATGTTTGTTCTGTTGTGGATCTCATCACCTCTTCAAATTCTTTGTGTGTGACTGCTCTCTTTCTATGTTCCTTCTGAGCACTAGAATCTCCTGGTGCAATCTTCATTCTCTTGAATAATTCTTTTTGAGCTGGAATGAGTTTCATGCATTTATTACTAATATGACCAGATTTATTGAATCTCACACACAGAACATCATCTTCATGTGAAATCTTTTCTTTTCCTTTTGCACAAGCTTTGGAATGTGCATTTTCTTCCTTTCCCATTCTTTACAAATCTTCTCGCTAGGTGATTAATATGTCATTTGTAAGTGAGGATTTAGATTTGAATGTTCCACATGGTTCGTTTGATGATTTTATGTTACCTTACTTAGGCATCTTATTTTCAATCAATACCTTCTTCTCCTTCTCAATTTACTGTCCTGTTGTGTGCCGTTTTCTTCTATTTAGTTCCATGGTATGACGTTTCTTTTCATAGTAGAATAATTTTTTCTTGGTGGTCCTTCTGGATGCATCACCCTTCTTGGATTTAGAATCCAAGGACTTCTCTTTCTTTTTCAAAATATTCTTCGGAGCATTTTCAACATTCTTCTGCTGGCTTCCCAAGGATACTTCTTCTTTCTTAGCCAGGTTATGTGATCTTCTCTTCTTTTCATCTTTGGAAACATTTTGACATAGGTATGTATAATTCTATTGACCACTTGTGCATACACCCCAGATGTTATTAAACATTCCAAATCTGTTTGTAGTAAATTGATGTTTCTGGACCTGTGGATGTTTCTTCTTCTCCTATGGATTGCTCCCCTTTGGCATGGGATTCCTATGTGCTTTTTCATTTAGAGGATTGTACCCACAATCCATTGCACAATGCCCATACCTATTGCATCACCAACATTGACCTAAAATCTTGTCCTCTTGAATTCTTCTGATTATTGGGTCTTTCTCTTGAATTTCTGTGTTTTTTCAGGAGAGCTCTCTCTCATCCTCTTCTTCATCCATACTAGTTTTGAGTAATTCTTCCATTCTGCACTTTTTGTGGAAACACATTTATAATTATTAGTACAAGTTGGTATGGATGGTACCTTCTTCTTGGTAGATGTTTCCCTTTCATTATAGGATGTCCTTCTTTTGGAATCATCCTTCTCAATGCACACTTGTGTGGAAACATTTCTACTTCCAGCTGACTGGGAGGTTTTGGCTTTGGGTAATTGATGATTTTTCAATATTACCTCTAGTTCTATGAATTTCATGTTGAGAGAGTTATTCTCATCTTCAATAAATATCAGCCTTCCTTCCCAATTCTCTTTCAGTTGTTTCATCTAGTCTTCATGCACCTTCTTCATTTGTTGCATTGAATTTTCATGCTCCTTTACCCTTTTTACATTTTATTCTAGTTGATCATCTTTGACAAACATTGAAACTATGTGCCTCTTTTCCAGTGCATGTAAAACTTCTTTAAACACTATCTCAAAGAATTATTTCTCACAAATGCTTCGTTGTAGTTCATCAGGGAAATTGTCAATTCTTTCACTGTAAAGGGAAATGGTTTCATCTTTGGCCTTCACCAGCTTTGTGAGAGTGTTGGTTATGCCAACCCTTCTTTCCAATTGATCTTCCATAGAATTGGCTTCTTCTTCTAGATGTAATTTTTCTTCTTGATGATCATGGATACTTGTAGCAATACACATTTACACTTCCCTAGGATCTGTCTTCCGAAGATATTTGAGTGAATTTAGAAGATCATTGATTATTCCATCATCATCGCAACTAGAGAAGGCTTCATTAGAAGTGTGATAAAAGGAATTGTCATCTGTTGTGACTTTCACATTACCTTCAATAGAAGGTGTTTCTCTATTAGTAACAACCTTCTTCTTCATCTTCTTGGCCTGTTTCTTCTTTCTATTTTTCTGAGTCTTGGAAGATATCTCCATTTGAGGGTGTTTGCTCATTTCCTCAAATATACACTTCATAAAGACTCCCTTGGATCTTTTAGAGGAAACCTCCCTCTGATACCAATTGAAGTTCCTGGATCAGTGTGATCACTGAGAGGGGGAGGGGGTGAATCAGTGATCCTTTTTAACTTTTTACTAAATGATTCTTTATCAATTAAACCTCTATGTCTTGTTACATTCTCAATCAACTCTTCTTGTATCTCTCAGCCTTTCCTCGAGTGATGCATTAAATGTAAAGGCACAAGACACAAGGATTTACAAGGTTCGACTCCAAAGGCCTACGTCCTTTCCATGTTTGTTAAACACCCCAACATGGGTTCTCTACTATAATTCGGTTAGTAATTACAATGGTCGATACAGGGTCACACTGTATCTCTCCTAAGTCCCATATGAGGTTCTTTATACTATATCCCACAGTGTTACCAGAGTCCCACTGGCCTGCTTCAGCTTCCACCGAAGACTTCTCCACCCTGAGTCTCACAGGGAGTCTTCTCCTGGCTCCTCGAGTCACATGAGTAGCTCTTCTTCTTTAATCTCATAAAGAGTATCTAACAGTCTTGAGTAAGTTCTGTTGGCCTTTCTCACTTCTTCTGATCACTTATGGTGTCAAGACTTCTCTTCTTTGCTCTGGCTTTGTCTCCTTCTACTAAAGATGACCCGGCTTCTGTCTTCAAGAATCATGATTGGAAAATATGTTCTTGCACTGTGTATGCCCACTCAATCTTCTTGGTCTTCTCAACTACTGAAAACTCTAGTGAATGACGTCTTTAACATCAGTCTGGCTTCAGTCTCTCTTTAATTCAACTTCATGCACTGAGTTCATGCCATCTCTAAATCATCATGCACTGATTGCATGGCTTCTCAATCTTCATGCATGACTTGAATGGAATCTCAAATATCTTCAATAACCATTGTTCTTTGACTTATCAAATGAACACACCCTGATTTAAACATTGTTTATGTTTGAATGTGCATGCATGCAATCATGCTCTCCCCTTTTCTTCTTGGTGTGATAAACCCTGAAAGTGTGTAATCTCTTTTAGCACACAGACATTCTAATCTGAGTCACACTCTATTATTCTTTCTCACACACACCAAATTGTGTGTTTTTCTTTAGTGTGAATTTCACTTCCACTCTTTCTTCTCAAGGTGTTCACCCACTTGTTCACTTATTCATACATGCATGGACATGCATGTATCTTCTTCCTTCACTTGGGAAGACACAAGAGGAATGACCTCCCTCACTTGTGCACACACTAAGGCTTCGACCTTCTTGTTTCATTGCACACACACGCACTCAAAGATGGTGTGACCTTCTTCCACTTGCACACACACAACCAAAATATGTTGTGGCATTCCTCTCCACATTTCACACATGAC
The DNA here is from genome assembly GCA_963277665.1 of Viscum album. NCBI lineage: Eukaryota > Viridiplantae > Streptophyta > Magnoliopsida > Santalales > Viscaceae > Viscum > Viscum album. Next base: position 1,522,783,806 of record OY728151.1, read on the forward strand.
CTTTTTTCTTAAACCCATGAACACACACATAAACCCAAGTGGGTGTGGCCTTCCACTTCATCACCAATTCAATGGAGGATGCACAATGATTCGTCCAACACCTACCTTCAACCGCACAGGGTTCGGGAGTGGATTCTACCAAGTGGGTGGTTCGACAACTCCTTCTGCCATGTAGGAGTTGCTGCTCCCTCCTACGGTGCAGGTGGCGTGGGGGCTTCCTCCTGCCGCATGAGTTCGCGGGCATAGAGCGCGTGCGGGGTGTGGCCAACTTGCTACTGTGCAAGTGTTTCGGGCAGCGGGCACCCAAGGCCCGACTTCTTCCCTATCACGCAAGGGAGCGTTCAGGGAGGCCTCCTCTATTCTTCTTTCGCACAAGGGTTGCACGAAAGGAACTCTCGAAGCCTCGGGTGGCTCCGCACTGTTCTACCACATAGGTTGTGCGCAGATCTTTTCTTTGCATTTCTCATAGCTTCACAGGACTTCTGTTTTTCTCAAGTGATCAACATCTTCCTTCACGGAATCGTCTCCTCCTCTTATAGGCAGAGGATGTTCATGATCCATCCATGAATTGTCCAAGATTTATTCCTTTGAATAACCGAGATATTCGGTTCTTTAAAAACATTCAACCCGTGCTCAAGATTTTCCACCTATCTCGGGTGTTTCATTTTTCATTTTCAACCATGAGATATTTCATTCTTGGTGTGCCGATTCAAGATCGTATGGCTGATTCTCGTGCATGAATATCTCTTGGTTCCACGTGGCCTCGGCAACTCTTTTTGCCTCAGCCGAGTTCAAATTATTTATCTCGTTGCATGCATGTGACTTTTAAAGCATTCATGTGTTCATGAAGTGGATACGAACACACTAGGGGCAACAGCATCATCAGAGGCAGTTGGGAGCTCCATCTACATTGCTCGGGTGCCTCTGGTTCACAGGAGGCGTCACAGGGAGTCCTCCACCCGGCGACAGGTAGGAGACAATGACACGACTATTGGATCTGTGTTAAATGATCTCGGATGGTGAGGATTATAACATGGCGCTGCGAGATTAGATGAGCAGCCGTGATTACATGCAGATCAGATGGACAGTGCAGATCATCTCCTCATCTTTAAAAACTCATCCCACAATGAAACGTGTCGCGGCTTTCTTGCGGTTTGACAAACAGAGGCTCCTGTTCTCAACTCAGATTACTCCTCTCCCCCCTCTGGTGCCGCCCCGCACCGGTTCTCCTGCAGGCGCGCTCTAGCGCCCACTATTCTCATCCGGGCCAACTCTAGCGCCCACTATGCTCTTTCACAGGTGCACCATTGGCGTCCACGCTATGCAATCTTGACTTCCGTGTGGTTCGTGCTTACACACGGCCCGACTTCTATTGGTCTTGCCCCTACAGTTTCCCCATGGGCGTGGTGACCTAGTCCCACTTGTGCCTTTGGATGAGGCCCAAAGGTTGGCCCAATAGTTGGCATATTTTTTTGCATAAGCTCCACCTTGTATACTTGGTCAAATAACCAAGTAGGAACAAGTCTTCTTCATGCCATTCTCCTCTCCTTCACCTCATCTTATTCATTAGAATTATATACTCTTCTCAACCTATATTCTTCCCTTAAAAAGGGAATCCCCTAAGGTTCTTGTTCATCCATTACTCTTGCATCAAATGATTCTTTAGTGTTCTTCAATGATCCAATCAGATTTGAGGTTGGATCATCTTCAAATCCTCATGCACTAAGAGATAGTTCATGGTCTTCTTCAAACCACTTCATCCACTTAGTAGCTGTGGATGGATCATCTTAACATCATCAACTTAGTAAGATGGATGGATCTCCTTCACTTCATCCACTTAGTGACATGGATGGCTCTCCTTTCATTCCTCATCCACTTAGGGATTGTGGATGGAACCCTTATTCATTCCTCATCCACTTAGTTATTTTGGATGGAACTTCTTTATCTCATCATGAATTTTGAATACAATGCATGGACTTATAACAAGGTTGTGACATTTTATCTTCTTGATAAAAGTTCTTTGAACATAAGATCAGCTCAACAATCATCTGATTTTGTATGGATAATTTTTCAACCATTACCTCTTATGCCACTTAGTGATTCTCCAAAGTGACATGCTTTTCAATACCATTTCCATTCTCCAATAATCACCATCACCTTTTCATTCACATATTGACATTCCTTGTCATCCATTCAGTCCATGAAATCTTATTGATAACATCACCATCACCATCACTTCCTTTGTCATACACATATTGACACTCCTTATTATCCATTCAATCCTTGACATCTTATTTACAACAAATTCAACACATTGCACAACAATCTCACCCTTTGTATTTGTTGTCAATATCACTAGAGCACATATGAATGGGTCAATATGTGTTCCAAGCTTTTATCCCCTTTATTCGCAACAAAATGAATATGTGTGGTGTGGTTCTCTTCAAAATATTTCTTCCTCCCTTTTAATAGCATATTCTTAAAAATCACTAAGAGAGGGATGATGTCACATGTTCACTTTAGCAAAGAGCCTTTAGTAAATCATCTCTAAGTCTACATGGGCTAACATTGTGTAGAAAATGAGAGTGATGTAACCACGGAATTAAATTCTGTCCACAACTCGCTATACATGTGAGATCATGCTTAGGCTTCAAGGGGTTGAAATTTTTCAGATATATCAATCAATTTCTAAATCCTGCACATACTTCACCAAACTCATTAGAAAGTTAGGTGCAAAGATAAAGCTCCCCATTTCTTCAATTTGTCTTCAATAAATTACTCCCCATTAAATGTCATGTTAAATATAATTAAGAAACAAGGGATGAACGTGTGATTGGAATACCAATATTTTTCACAAGATGATATGAATCTCAATATATCATATTCTATATATTGGTTGCCCCTCAAGGGGTGCACTCCATTCTGTCCATACCATTCTCAAATTGAGAGTGATCATCATCTTCAATTCCATGAAATGTAAGCACATGTATATAGCAGTGATTAGGGAATAAGATGGAACCTTCTTGGTTCATCAATTTGAACAAAAAGGTTGAGAAGATTCTCTCAACCGAGATGTTCCACCTTCTCCATTCTTCACACATTCACATTTGATAATTAATTATGTTTGTGTTGGTGTGGATCTCAACACCTCTTCAACTTCTATGTGTGTGACTCCTCTACTTCTATGTTCCTTCTGAGCAAGAGAATCTCCATGTGCAGGCTTCATTCTCTTGAAGAATACTTTTTGAGCTGGAATGAGTTTCATGCATTTATTACTAATATGACATGCTTTATTTCATCTCACACACAGAACATTATCTTCATGTGAAATCTTTTCTTTTCCTTTTGCACAAGCTTTGGCATGTGCATTTTCTTCCTTTCCCATTCTTTCCAAATCTTCTGGCCAGATGATTAATATGTCATTTGGAAGTGAGGCTTTAGATTTGGATGTTCCACATGGATCCTTTGATGCTTTTAAGTTACCTTCCTTAGGCAGCTTATTTTCAATTAATCCCTTCTTCTTCTTCTGAATTGATTGTCCTGTTGAGTGTAGTTTTCTTCTATTTAGTTCCATGGTGTATCTACAAAGATCCATGGTATGACCTTTCTTTTCACAGTAGAATCATTTTTTCTTGGTGGTCCTTCAGGATGAATCACCCTTATTGGATTTGGAATCCAAGGACTTCTCTTTCTTTTTCAAAATCTTCTTGGGAGCATTGTCAACATTCTTCTACTGGATTCCCTAGGATACTTCTTCTTTCTTAGCCAGGTTATGTGATCTTATCTTCTTTTCATCTTTGGAAACATTTGGAGATAGGTATGTATCATTCTTGTGTCCACTTGTGCATACACCACGGATGTTATCAAACATTCCAAATCTGTTTGCAGTAAACAGATGTTTTTGGACCTGTGGATGTTGAATCTTCTCCTCTGGCATTCCCCCCCTTGGCATGGGATTCCTTTTTGATTTTTCATTTAGAGGATTGTACCAAAAATCCTTTGCATAGTTACCATACCTGTTGCAGCACCAACATTGACCTACAAATCTTGTCTTCTTGACTTATTCTGATTGTTGTGTATTTTTCTTGAATTGCTGTGTTTTTTCAGGAGAGCTCTCTTTCATCATCTTCTTCATCCATACTTGTTTAGATTTATTCATCCATCCTGCACTTTTTGTGGAAACACATTTAGAATTATTAGTACTATATGGGATGGATGGTACCTTCTTCTTGGTAGATGATTCCCTTTCATTAGGGGATATCCTTCTTTTGGAATCATCCTTCTCAATGCACACATGAGTGGCAACATTTCTACTTCCAGCTAACTGGGAGGTTTCGACTTTGGGTAATTGCTGATTTTTCATTATCACCTCTAGTTCTAAGAATTTCATTTTGAGATAGTTATTCTCATCGTCAAAAAATATTATCCTTCCTTCCCAATTCGCTTTCAGTTGTTTCATCTGGTCTTCATGCACCTTATTCATTTCTTGCATTTAATTTTCTTGCTCTTTTACCCTTTTTACTTTTTCTTCTAGTTGAGAATCTTTGACAACCATTGAATATTTGTGCCTCTTTTCCAGTGCATGGAAAACTTCTCTAAACACTATCTCAAATAATTCTTTCTCACAAATGATTCTTTTTAGTTCTTTAGGGACATCATCAATTCTTTCACTGTAAAGGGAAATGATTTCATCTTTGGCCTTCACCAGCTTTGTGATAGTGTTGGTTATACCAACCCTTCTTGCCAATTGATCATCCATAGAATTGGCTTTTTCTTCTAGATGTAATTTTTCTTCTTGATGATCATGGATACATGTAGAAATACACATTTCCACTTCCCTAGGGGCTATCTTCCGAAGATATTTGAGTGCATTTAGAAGATCATTTATTATTCCATCATCATCACAACTAGAGAAGGCTTCATTAGAAGTGTGATAAATGGATTTTCCATCTGTTGTGACTTTCACATTACCTTCAATAGAAGGTGTTTCTCTATTAGTAACAACCTTCTTCTTCATCTTCTTGGCCCGTTTCTTCTTTCTATTTTTCTGAGTCTTGGAAGATATCTCCATTTGAGGGTTTTCGCTCATTTCCTCAAATCTACACTTCATAAAGACTCCCTTGGATCTTTTAGAGGAAACCTCCCTCTGATACCAATTGAAGTGCCTGGATCAGTGTGATCACTGAGAGGGGGAGGGTGTGAATCAGTGATCCTTTTTAACTTTTTACTAAATGTTTCTTTATCAATTAAACCTCTTTGTCTTGTTAAGGCCTTGATCCACTCTTCTTGTATCTCTCAGCCTTTCCTCGAGTGATGTATTAAATGTAAAGGCACACAACACAAGGATTTACAAGGTTCGGCTCCAAAGGCCTACGTCCTTGCCATGTTGTTTAAACACCCCAACATGGTTTATCTACTATAATTCAATTAGTAATTACAATGGTCGATACAGAGTCACATTGTATCTCTCCTAAGTCCCATAGGAGGTTCTTTATACTATATCCCACAGTGTTACCAGAGTCCCACTGGCCTGCTTCAGCTTCCACCGAAGACTTCTCCACCCGGAGTCTCACAGGGGGTCTTCTCCTGGCTCCTCGAGTCACATGAGTAGCTCTTTTTCTTTAAGCTCTTAAAGAGTCTCCAATATCCCTAAGTAAGTTCTGTTGGCCTTTCTCACTTCTTCTGATCAGTTATGGAGTCAGGACTCCTCTTCTTTGCTCAGGCTTTGTCTCCATCTACTAAGGATGACCCGACCTCTATATTCAAGAATCATGATTGGAAAATATGTTCTTGCACTGAGTATGCCCACTCAATCATCTTGGTATTCTATACTACTGAAAACTCAAATGAATGATGTATTTAACTTCAGTCTGGCTTCAGTCTCTCTTTAATTCAACTTCATGCACTGAGTGCATGCCATCTCTAAATCATCATGCACTGATTGCATGGCTTCTCAATCTTCATGCATGACTTGCATGGAATCTCAAATATCTTCAATAACTATTTTTCTTTGACTTATCAAATGAACACACCCTGATTTAAGCATTGTTTACATGTGAATGTTCATGCATGCAAGCATGCTCTCCCCTTTTCTTCTTGGTGTGATAAATCCTGAAAGGGTGTAATCTCTTTTAGCACACAGACCTTCTAATCTGAGTCACACTCTATTATTCTTTCTCACACACACCAAATTGTGTGTTGTTCTTTAGTTTTAATTTCACATTCACTCTTTCTTCTCAAGGTGTTCACCCACTTCTTCACTTATTCATACATGCATGGACATGCATGTATCTTCTTCCTTCACTTGGGAACACACAAGAGGTATGACCTCCCTCACTTGTGCACACACTAAGGCTTCGGCCTTCGTGTTTCTTTACACACACACACACTCAAAGATGGTGTGACCTTCTTCCACTTGCACACACACAACCAAAATATGTTGTGGCATTCCTCTCCACTTTGCACACATGGCCTTCCTTCTTCAACCCATGCACACACACATAATCCCAAGTGGGTGTGTCCTTCCATTTCAGCACCACTTCAATGGAGGGAGAGCAATGATGCGGCCAACTCCTGCCTTCAACAGCACAGGGTGCGGGAGTGGATTATACCACGTGGGTGGTTCAGAAACTCCTTCTGCCGTGCAGATGCAGCAGATCCCTCCTACTGTGCAGGTGGCGTGGTGGCTTCCTCCTGCCGCACGAGTTCGTGGGTATAGAGGGCGCGCGGTGTGTGTCCAACTTGCTACTGTGAAAGTGTTACGGGCAGCGGGCGTGCAAGGCCCGACTTCTTCCCTATCATGCAGGGGAGCGTTCAGGGTGGCATCCTCTTTTCTTCATTCACACCGGGGTTTCACGAAAGGAACTCTCGAAGCCTCGGGTGGCTCCGCGCTGTTCTACCATGCAGGTTGTGCGCTGAGCTTTTCTTTGAGTTGCTCATAGCTTCACGTGACTTCTATTTTTCTCAAGTCATCAACATTTTCCTTCACGGAATCGGCACCTCCTCTTATAGGAAGAGGATGTTCAAGACCCATCCATGAATTGTTGGAGATTTATTCTTTTGAATAACCGAGATATTCGGTTCTTTAAAAAGATTCAACCCGTGCTCAATATTTTCCGCCTATCTCGGGAGTTTCATTTTTCTTTTTCAACCACGAGATCTTTCATTCTTGGTGTGCCGATTCAAGATCGTATGGCCGATTCTCATGCGTGAATCTCGCACGGTTCAACGTGGCCTCGGCAACTCTGTTTGCCTCAGCCGAGTTCGAATTCTTTATCTCGTTGCATGCATGTGACTTTTAAAGCATTCATGTGTTCATGAAGAGGATACGAACACACTAGAGGCAACAGCTTCATCAGAGGTAGCTGGGAGCTCCATCTACATCGCTCTGGTGCCTCTGGTTCGCAGGAGGCGTCGCAGGGAGTCCTCTGCTCGGTGACTAGTAGGAGACAATGCCACGACTGTTGGATCTACATTAAATGATCTCGGACGGTGAGGATTATAACGTGGCGCTGCGATATTAGATGAGCGGCCGTGATTACACGCAGATTAGATGGACAATGAAAATCAGCTCTGCATCTTTAAAAACCTGTCCCACATTGAAACACGTCACGGATTTCTCACGGTATGACAAACAGAGGCTCCCATTCTCAGCTCAAATTACTCCTCTCCCCCCTCTGGTGCCACCCCGCATTGGTTCTCCTGTAGGCGCGCTCTAGTACCCACTATTCTCATCCGGGCACACTCTAGCACCAACTATGCTCCTTCACGGGCACGCCATTGGCGTCCACACTATTCGAGCTTGACTTCCGCGTGGCTCGGGCTTACACATGGCCCGACTGCTATTGGGCTGCCCCCTACGATTTCCCCATGGGCGTGGTGACCTAGTCCCACTTGTGCCATGGGATGAGGCCCTAAGGCGAGCCCAATAGTTGGCATATTTTTTTCATAAGCTCCACCTTGTATACTTGGTTAAATAACCAAGTAGGAACAAGTCTTCTTCATGCCATTCTCCTCTCCTTCACCTCATCTTATTCATTAGAATTCTACACTCTTCTCAACCTATATTCTTCCCTTAAAAAGGGAATCCGCGAAGGTTCTTGTTCATCCATTACTCTTGCATCAAATGATTCTTCAGTGTTCTTCAATGATCCAATTATATTTGAGGTTGGATCATCTTCAAATCCTCATGCACTAAGAGATAGTTCATGGTCTTCTTCAAACCACTTAATCCACTTAGTAGTTGTGGATGGTTCATCTTAACTTCATCCACTTAGTAAGATGGATGGATCTCTTTCACTTCATCCACATAGTGACATGGATGGATCTCCTTTCATTCCTCATCCACATAGTGATTGCGGATGGAACCCTTCTTCATTCCTCATCCACATTGTTATTTTGGATGGAACTTCTTTATCTCATCATGAATTTTGAAGACAATGCATGGACTTCTAACAGTGTTGTGACATTGTATCTTCTTGATACAAGTTCTTTGAACATAAGATCAGCTCAACAATTGTCTGATTTTGTATGGAGAATGTTTCAACTATTACCTCTTATGACACTTAGTGATTCTCCTAAGTGACATTCTTCTCAATACCATGGCCATTCTCCAATCATCGCCACCACCTTGTCATTCACATATTGACACTCCTTGTCATCCATTCAATCCTTGACATATTATTGATAACATCACCATCGCCATCACATCCTTTCTCATTAACATATTTACACTCCTTGTTATCCATTCAATCCTTGACACCTTATTGACAACAAATGCAACACAGTGCACAACAATCTCCCCCTTTGTATTTGTTGTCAATATCATTAGAGCACATATGAATGGGTCAATATGTGTTCCAAGCTTTTCTCCCCTTTATTCGCAACAAAATGCAAAGGTGTGGTGTGGTTCTCTTCAAAATATTTCTTCCTCCCTTTGAATAGCATATTCTTAAAAATCAATAAGAGAGGGATGATGTCACATGTTCTCTTTAGCAAATAGCCTTTAGTAAATCACCTCTAAGTCTACTTGGGATAACATTGTGTAGAAAACAAGAGTGATGTAACCATGGAATTCAATTCTATCCACAACTCACTATACATTTGAGATCATGCTTAGGCTTCAAGGGGTTGAAATTTTTTAGATATATCAATGAATTGCTAAATCATGGACATACTTCACCAAACTCATTAGAATGTTCAGGTGCAAAGATAAAGCTCCATCTTTCTTCCATTTGTCTTCAATCAATTACTCCCCCTTAATTGACATGTTAAATATAATTAAGAAAAAAGGGATGAAAGTGTGATTGGAATACCAATATTTTTCACAAGATGATATAAATCTCAATATATCATCTTCTATAGATTGGCTCCCCCTCAAGGGGTGCACTCCATTCTGTCCATACAATTCTCAAATTGAGAGTGATCATCATCTTCAATTCCATGAAATGTAAGCACATGTATATACTAGTGATTAGGGAATAATATGGATCCTTCTTGGTTCATCAATTTGAACAAAAAGGTTGAGAAGATTCTCTAAACCTAGATGTTCCACCTTCTCCATTCTTCACACTTTCACATTTGATCATCAATGATGTTTGTGCTGGTGTGGATCTCAAAACCTCTTCAACTTCTATGTGTGTGACTCCTCTCCTTCTAAGTTCCTTCTGAGCACAAGAATCTCCAGGTGCAAGCTTCATTCTCATGAAGAATAATTTTTGAGCTGGAATGAGTTTCATGCATTTATTGCTAATATGACCAGCTTTATTGCATCACACACACAGAACATCATCGTCATGTGAAATCTTTTCATTTCCTTTTGCTCAAGCTTTGGCATGTGCATTTTATTCCTTTCCCATTCTTTCCAAATATTCTGGCCAGATGATTAATATGTCATTTGGAAGTGGGGCTTTATATTTGGATGTTCCACATGGTTCCTTTGATGCTTTTATGTTACCTTCCTTAGGCAGCTTATTTTCAATCAATCCCTTCTTTTTCTTCTGAATTGATTGTCCTGTTGAGTGCAGTTTTCTTCTATTTAGTTCCATGGTGTGTCTACAAAGATCCATGGTATGACCTTTCTTTTCACAGTAGAATCATTTTTTATTGGTGGTCCATTAGGATGAATCACCCTTCTTGGATTTGGAATCCAAGGACTTCTCTTTCTTTTTCAAAATCTTATTGGGAGCATTGTCAACATTATTCTACTAGCTTCCCTATGATACTTCTTCTTTCTTAGCCAGGTTATGTGATCTTCTCTTCTCTTCATCTTTGGAAACATTTGGAGATAGGTATGTATCATTCTTGTGTCCACTTGGGCATACACCCCAGATGTTATAAAACATTCCAAATATGTTTGTAGTGAATAGATGTTTTTGGACCTATGGATGTTGAATCTTCTCCTCTTTCATGCTCCCCCTTGGCATGGGATTCCGTTTTGCATTTTCATTTAGAGGATTATACCAACAATCCTTTCCATAGTGACCATACCTGTTGCAGCACCAACATTGACCTACAAATCTTGTCTTCTTGACTTATTCTGATTGTTGTGTCTTTTTCTTGAATTGTTGTGTTTTTTCAGGAGAGCTCTCTTTCATCATCTTCTTCATCCATACTTGTTTAGATTTATTCTTCCATACTACAGTTTTTGTGCAAACACATTTAGAATTATTAGTACTATATGGGATGGATGGATCCTTCTTCTTGGTAGATGTTTCCCTTTCATTAGAGGATTTCCTTCTTTTGGAATCATCCTTCTCAATGCACACATGAGTGGCAACATTTCTACTTCCAGCTAACTGGGAGGTTTCGAATTTGGGTAATTGCTGATTTTTCATTATCACCTCTAGTTCTAAGAATTTCATGTTTAGAGAGTTATTCTCATCGTCAAAAAATATTATCATTCCATTCTAATTCTCTTTCAGTTGTTTCATCTGGTCTTCATGCACCTTCTTTATTTCTTGCATTGAATTTTAATTCTCTTTTACCCTTTTTACTTTTTCTTCTAGTTGAGAATCTTCGACAACCATTGAAACTTTGTGCCTCTTTTCCTGTGCATGGAAAACTTCTCTAAACACTATCTCAAATAATTCATTCTCACAAATGATTCTTTGTAGTTCTTTAGTGACATCATCAATTATTTCACTATAAAGGGAAATGGTTTCATCATTGGCCTTCAACAGCTTTGTGAGAGTGTTGGTTATGCCAACCCTTCTTGCCAATTGATCTTCCATAGAATTGGCTTCTTCTTCTAGATGTAATTTTTCTTCTTGAAGATCATGGATACTTGTAGCAATTCACATTGCCACTTCCCCGGGGACTATCTTCTGAAGATATTTGAGTGCATTTAGAAGATCATTGATTGTTCCATCATCATCATAGCTAGAGGAGGCTTCAGCAGAAGAGTGATAAAAAGAATTGTCATCTATTGTGACTTTCACATTACCTTCAATAGAAGGTGTTTACCGATTAGTGACATCCTTCTTCTTCATCTACATGGTCTGTTTCTTCTTTCTATTTTTCTGAGCCTTGGAAGATATCTCCATTTGATGGTGTTCACTCATTTCCTCAAATCTGCACTTCATAAAGAATCTTTGTGATCTTTTAGAGGCAACCTCCCTATGATGCCAATTGAAGTGCCTGGATCAGTGTGATCACTGAGAGGGGGATGGGGTGAATCAATGATCCTTTTCCCTTTTTACTAATTGATTCGTTATCAATTAAACCTCTATGGCTTGTTAAGTCCTCGATCCACTCTTCCTGTGTCTCTTAGCCTTTCCTCGAGTGATGTAGTAAATGTAAAGGCACGTGACACAAGGATTTACAAGGTTCGGCTCCAAAGGCCTATGTCCTTTCCATGTTGGTCAAACGCCCCAACATGGTTTCTCCACTATAATTAGGTTAGTAATTACAATGGTCGATACAGAGTCACATTGTATCTCTCATGAGTCCCACCAGAGGTTCTTTATACATCATCCCACAGTGTTACCAGAGTCCCACTGGCCTGCTTCAGCTTCCACCAAAGACTTCTCCACCCTGAGTATCACATGGGGTCTTCTCCAATATCCTCAAGTCACCAGAGTTGCTCTTATTATTTAAGCTCTTCAAGAGTCTTCAACAGCCTTGAGTAAGGCCTATTGGCCTTGCTCACTTCTTCTGATCAATTATGGTTTCATGACTCCTCTTCTTTTCTCAGGATTTGTCTCCTTCTACTATGGATGACCCAACCACTATCTTCAAGAATCGTGATTGGAAAATATGTTCTTGAACTATGTATTCCCACTCAATCTTCTTGGTCTTCTCAACTAATGAAAAATCAGAAGAATGATGTCTTTAACTTCAGTCTGGCTTCAGTCTCTCTTTAGTTCGACTTCATGTACTGAGTGCATTTCATCTCTAAATCTTCATGAACTGATTGCATGACTTCTCATTCTTCATGCATGACATGCATGGAATCTCAAATATCTTCAAGAACCTTTGTTCTTTGACTTCTCAAATGCACACACCCTGATTTAAACTTTTTCTACGTGTGCATGTGCATGCATGAAAGCATTCTCTCCCCTTTTCTTCTTGGTGTGATAAACCCTTAAAAGGTGTAATCTCTTTTAGCACACACACCTTATAATTTGATTCACACTCTATTATTCTTTCTCACACACACCAAATTGTGTGTTGTTCTTTTGTGTGAATTTATCCTTCTCTCTTTCCTCTCAAGGTGTTCACCCACTGGTTCAATTATTCATACATGCATGGACATGCATGTATCTTCTTCCTTCACTTGGGAACACATAAGAGGTATGGCCTCCTTCACTTTTTCACACACTAATGATTCGGCCTTCTTGTTTCTTTGCACACACACACTCAAAGATGGTGTGACCTTCCTCCACTTGAACACACACAACCAAGATAAAAGGACCAGTTTGGGATATACCTAACACTGAGAGGGGGGGTGAATCAGTGATGGGGACTTTTTAAACCAATTCCAACTTTTATCCCTGTACCTCTAGACCTGTTAGGATCTTGATTCTCTTATTCTCTTTTCCCTATCGCATGCAATAATAGAAAGCAGTAAAAATGTGCACACGATATTTTTACAAGGTTCACCACTCAATAAGAGTAGCTACGTCCTTTCCATGCATGGGTATGACCACTGCATGGATTCTCCACTATAAAGTAAAATGTTGTTACAATGGAGTGGCTAGGAAAACAATCCTCTAGCCAGTGTGAGTCCCTACACTTTGGAGGGGGTGGGAAACAATCCTCTTCCCTGGACTGGTGAAAGCCAAGTCCAACTTGCAGCCTCTAGCTGGTTCTTTATACTGCCTATCGAGACAGTCTTATTCCTTCTTCAAAAGGTTGGTTTTGCTCTTGATCTATTGTAGTGCTCTTCACTTGATTACTTGCAAAGCAGTAGGCAAGCAATTCTCTTCTTTCTTTCTCTTCTTCTCTAGTGAAAAAACAAACTGCACTAGTTCTTCTTCCTTCTTCCTCTTAGTGCAACAACTGACGGCACTAATAACCTTCTTTATTTAGCTATAATCACATACACCAATGTGATTATTCAATCACTGAAGATTTGCTCACAAAGCATCATATGAATTAAACTACCCTGAATAATTGTCAGCCTTCAGTTGGGCATACTTTGTTCTTCTTCTTCTCTACCTTCTCTTCTCAATACCAACACTTGAGTGTATTGGTATACTAAATTCTTCCTTTTTGCAGATATGAGTTCAATTGCACATCCAGTTCTTCTTCACTTCTCAAAGCACAACGAGAGTGTTAAACACCAGTCGTGTGAGTGCGGTTCAACTTCTCTTTGTGAAACCGAATGGTTCACAGTTCTTTTTCCTCCACAAGGCTGCTTTAAGAGTGCTCTGTACCTATCAAAGGCCTGCGGTACCCTCAAATTTTTCGCGCAACCTTCTAGGTGGCTTGCGCATAAAATTCAAGCCGTGTGCGTAAAAACACCTTTTGGCGCAAAAAACCCTTTTCGCGCACAACACTTCTTTTTTCGTGCAGAACATCCTATTTCGTGCAACAATTCTTTTTCCGCGCAACACTTCTTCTTTTCGTGCAATGCTCTATACTACAATTTTTCCGCGCGCCAGAGCTTGGGATTTGTCTAAGTGTCGAGTCTCACATAATGAGAGGGTTTCACCCCATATTTATAGGCAGTTTTGACCTTGCGCATAAAAACCTCTTCATGCGCGTAAAACCTCCTCCATGCGCGTAAAAACTCTTTTATGAAACTTCATATTTCGCGCCATGCTTCAAAATTTCATGCACTTCATGCCTTTGCCATTTTTTATCCTTCTAAGCATGAAGCACCAATTGCACGCAAAATTCCGCACCGCGTTCCATATTGCACGCAAACCCAATCTTTCCTGCAACATCAGATTTCGCGCACTGCTCCAATATTTCGTGCATTTTATGCCTTTTCCAATTTTTGATCTTCTGATCTCTAACCATCCTTTGCGCGAAAACTTCATTCCTCAATTTCGCGCACCATGCCAATATTTCGCGCATCCTGCAGATTTTTCGCGCAACCCGCTACTATTTCGTGCATCCCGCAGATATTGCGCGCAGCACTTTATTTTTGCGCGAAACATGCCTAAATTTCCGCGCACTCCATTCCTTTGTCATTTTTCAACGTTCTGACCTTGAATAACTCTTTTGAACGTATAAACCATCTTCAATCTTATGCGCAACATCCATTGCCAAGCACATTTCTTCATCTCCTGGTTTTCAGGCCCTAAAATTTGGCCAACACTGGAACACGGCGCCACCTTAAACTGTGCTTTTCTGTCATCCCCAGATTGTCTATTGCTTTTCCATTTTATCTCTTTTCTTCTTCCCATAACCATTCTTCTTCTCTTATCACAAATCCCACTATCGTGATATTTATCCTTTGATAGATCAGCTTAAGCATCGTCAGAGTTGCAATGAGAACTGAATCTTTCCTATCTTCCAGCAGCATCATTCCTTCCAATCAAAACATTATATGACTGGCATCATCATTTCTCCCCCTTTCCTTCAAAAGGCTTGCATCACAAGTTCTCCTAACTCATGATTTGTGTGAAATACATACCAGCAAAGCATCGTCTGATTTCTCTTCATGAAGTGTTGGCCAAGCCTGACATTCAATTCTATGATTACATAACAATGCTACAGGCATCCTCACTTCAGTCGATCTCCATTAACATCGGAGTCCTTCTTCATCTCCTTCTTCATTTTGACCAGCATTGACAACATTTGACAACAAACACAATCTTCATATACAAAGTGGTCCCAACAATCTCCCCCTTTGTATTTTGTTGTCAATACATTAATGTCTCTTCAGATGAATGTGTCAATGTCAAAATGAGAATCTAATCTCTCTCCCTTTACTTCATTTTCTCTCCTAGACATTCATTTCATTTCTCTCCCCCTTATTGACAAGAAATACAAAGATCATGGTAAAGAGGGTATCATTCCGTACTTAAGCAATGTGCCATCAATCATTTCACTCTAAGTCTACTTGAGCAATGCTTGGTGTAGAAAACAAGAGGATTTGATTTAGACAACAAAGCTGTCCATTACCCACATAATATGACACCTCATGAGATGAAAACTCATACACTTGTCTTCAAGGGTTTTCCACTTTCATTACAGGCCGAAGATATTGAGTGTGAAAGAAATAATCAACCTGAAATTCCTGCACTCACTTCAACAAATAGATCAAAAACATTCTTGTTCAATTGGCAGGATAAGTGGCCTTGGGGAACTTTCACTCTTCTTATGTCATTGATTATCTTTGTTACTCCCCCTTTATATTTGTTGGAAATACACTAGAGCACATATGAATGGGTCAATATGTGTGCAAATATTTATCCCCCTTATTGGCAATCAAATTCAAAGGTGTGGTGTGGTTCTCTTAAAAAAAACTCTTCCTCCCTTTGAAAAGTATTTTCTTGAAAAACACTGAGAGAGGGATGATGTCACATGTTCTCTTTAGCAAAGAACCTTTAGTAAATCAACTCTAAGTCTACTTGGGCTAACCCGGTGTAGAAAACAAGAGTGATATAACCAAGGAACTCAATGCTATCCATAATTCACTGTACATGTGAGATCATGCTTCAGGGGTTTGAAATTTTTCCAGATATAACAATGAATTGCTAAATCCTGCACAACTTCACAAAACTCATTAGAAAGTTCAGGTGCAAAGATAAATCTTCCCCTTTCATCCATTTGTCTTCAGTCTATACTCCCCCTTAATTGACAAGATAAATACAATTAAGAAACAAGGGATGGAAGTATGATTCGAATACCTTCACTTTTCTCAAGATGGTATTAAATATCAGAATCCCATCTTCTACAGATTGGCTCCCCCACAAGGGGTGCACTCCATTCTGTCCAAACCACTCTCCAGATGAGAATGATCATCATCTTCAACTCCCTGCAATTTTAGCACATGTAAATACCAGAAGTATAAGGGAATAAGATGGAACCTCCTTGGTTCATCAATGTGAACAACAAGGTTGAGAAGATTCTCTCAACCAAGATGTCCCATTTTCACCATTCTTCACACTTGCACATCTGATCTTCAATGATGATTGTGCTGGTGTGGATCTCAACACATCTTCATGTAAAATCTTTTGTTTCCTTTTTGACTTAGCAATTTCCAGTGCTTCATCTTCAGCACTTTTCAGATCTTTGGCAAGTTGCAACTGATTTGGCCATATGACTAGTAAGTCACTTGGAAGTGTGGCCTCAGTTCTGGATATTCCACATGGTTCCTTCGATGCTTTCAAGCTACCTTTCTTAGGCAACTTGTTTTCAATCAATCCCTTATGCTTCATCTGGATTGATTGTCTGTTTGAGTCCAGTCTGCTTCTATTCAGTTCCATGGCTTGTTCACAAAGATCCATGGAGTGTCCTTTCTTTCCACAGTAGAAGCATGTTTTCTTGGTGGTCCTTCTGGATGCATCACCCTTCTTGGATTTAGACTCCAAGGACTTCTTTTCCTTTTTCAAAACCTTCTTGGGAGCATCTTCAACTTTCTTCTTGCTTCCCAAGGATTCCATTTTAGCCAGGTTCAGTGATCTTCTCTTCTTTTTAGCTCTGTATACAGTTGGAGATTGACATGTATCTTTTTGACCACTTTTGCAATCATCCCAGATGTTGTCAAGTAATCCAAATCTATTTGCAGTAAACATATGTCTCTGGACCTGTGGATGTTGCTTCTTTTCTGCTGGCTTTCTCCCCCTTGAAATGTACTTTCTCTGTACTTTTACATTTAAGGGATTGTACCAACAATCCAGTGCACAATGCCCAAATCTATTGCAGCACCAGCATTGACCAACAAACCTTGACTTCTTGTCATCTTCTTGATAAGGTTGTTGAATCTTCTTCTTGGTATGTTGTGATTTCTGTGGGGACATATCTTCCACACTCTTTCCCCTAACTACCCTAGCCATGGTGGTAGGTTTCTTATCACTTTTCTTCATCCATACTTGTTTAGAAATTTTCTTCCAACCTTTACTTTTTGTAGAAACAATTTACGAAACATTAGTACAACTTGGTATGGATAGTACCTTCTTATCAACTGCTTGTGATAGATCAATGAGTGAATCCATGATCTTCTTATAACATGTTGGAGGTCTTTTGACAGTAGAATCTTCCAGAGAACATTGAGTTCCAGCAGCTACAATTTCCTTCTTTTGTGGAGACTCAATATGTGTCTTCTCAAGATTGGTTAGTTCAGCTTCCAATTCTAGACATCTCATATTGAGGATGACTTCCTGGTTTTCAATCATATTCATCTTCTCTTCACAAGCCTTCTTTAATCTTTCAACTTCATATTCATGCATCTTTAATTTGTTTTGTAACAAAGAGTCAAGTTCATTGATCTTCTGGGAGTTATCTTCCAAATATAACTTCTTGACTTCATTGCCCCTTTTTATCTCATCTTTCAGTGCATGGATCTTATCTTCCAGAGTCTTGTTGACTCCCTCCTTTTCTTCAACATCTTTGAGCCACTTTGAAGAAATTTCTTCAAATCCCCTCTTTGTTGCTTCAAAGGCTCCAACCTGTCTGGAGAGCTTTAAACATTCGACAATTTTTGCTTGTAAGCCTTTCTCCAAAACATCAGTTTCTTCTTCCAACTGAGTGATATTTTCTTGCATGCATTGAAATACCCCGCAAACTAGGGATGCACTCTTTTCAGGAATACAATGTAGAATAATTCTTAATATATCAACTGATATTTCTTGAGATGTTGTATATTGTTCATCACTACTTGTGCTAGAATTTTCATCATGAGGGTAATTTCCAAATGTACTAACACATACCTCTTGATCAGTTGAGGTAGTAAGGTTTTCCACCTTCTTGGTGGGTACTTGAGCCACCTTCTCATAACTTTCCAAGTCTAGTGTGTCGTCAACATCAGCCAAATATGGAGAACCAGATGCTTCCTCCTGTTTAGATACGAGGGAATTCTTCTTCAACTTTCTCTTCTCATTCTTTTTCATGTTCATCATGGTCTTTGTAGATATATCTTTCTGCTTAGAGATAGCTGAATCTTTACAAACACTGCTCTTCATTGATAACACAGGAATGAATCTCAGGTCATCAATAGAGAATAACTTCACTATAGAGAATCCAATAGAGGTGAACCTCCCTCTGATACCAATTGAAAGGACCAGTTTGGGATATACCTAACACTGATAGGGGGGGTGAATCAGTGTTGGGGACTTTTTAAACCAATTCCAACTTTTATCCTTGTACCTCTAGACCTGTTAGGATCTTGATTCTCTTATTCTATTTTCCCTGTTGCATGCAATAATAGAAAGCAGTAAAAATGTGCACACGATATTTTTACAAGGTTCACCACTCAATAAGAGTAGCTACGTCCTTTCCATGCATGGGTATGACCACTTCATGGATTCTCCACTATAAAGTAAAATGTTGTTACAATGGAGTGGCTAGGAAAACAAACCTCTAGCCAGTGTGAGTACCTACACTTTGGAGGGGGGTGGGAAACAATCCTCTTCCCTGGACTGGTGAAAGCCAAGTCCAACTTGCAGCCTCTAGCTGGTTCTTTATACTGCCTATCGAGACAGTCTTCTTCCTTCTTCAAAAGGTTGGTTCTGCTCTTGATCTATTGTAGTGCTCTTCACTTGATTACTTGCAAAGCAGTAGGCAAGCTATTCTCTTCTTTCTTTCTCTTCTTCTCTAGTGAAAAAACAAACTGCACTAGTTCTTCTTCCTTCTTCCTCTTAGTGCAACAACTGACTGCACTAATCACCTTCATTCTTTAGCTAGAATCACATACACCAATGTGATTATTAAATCACTGAAGATCTGCTCACTAAGCATCATCTGAATTAAACTACCCTGAATAATGGTCAGCCTTCAGTTGGGCATACTTTGTTCTTCTTCTTCTCTACCTTCTCTTCTCAATACCAACACCTGAGTGTATTGGTATACTGAATTCTTCCTTTGTGCAGATATGAGTTCAATTTCACGTCCAGTTCTTCTTCACTTCGCAAAGCACAACGAGAGTGTTAAACACCAGTCGTGTGAGTGCGGTTCAACTTCTCTTTGTGAAACCGAATGGTTCACAGTTCTTTTTCCTCCACAAGGCTGCTTCGAGAGTGCTCTGTACCTATCAAAGGCCTGCGGTACCCTAAAATTTTTCGCGCAACCATCTAGGTGGCTTGCGCATAAAATTCAAGCCTTGCGCGTAAAAACACCTTTTGGAGCGAAAAACCCTTTTCGCCCACAACTCTTCTTTTTCGCGCAGAACATCCTATTTCGCGCAACAATTCTTTTTCCGCGCAACACTTCTTCTTTTCGCGCAATGCTCTATACTACAATTTTTCAGCGCGCCAGAGCTCGGGATTTGTCTAAGTGTCGATTCTCACATAATGAGAGGGGTTCACCCCATATTTATAGGCAGTTTTGACCTTGCGCATAAAAACATCTTCATGCGCGTAAAACCTCCTCCATGCGCGTAAAACCTCTTTTATGAAACTTCATATTTCGCACCATGCTTCAATATTTCGCGCACCTCGTGCCTTTGCCATTTTTTATACTTCTAAGCATGAAGCACCAATTGCGCGCAAAATTCCGCACCGCGTTCCATATTGCGCGCAAACCCAATCTTTCCTGCAACATCAGATTTCGCGCACTGCTCCAATATTTCGCGCATTTTATCCCTTTGCCAATTTTTGATCTTCTGATCTCTAACCATCATTTGCGCGAAAACTTCATTCCTCAATTTCGCGCACCATGCCAATATTTCGCGCATCCCGCAGATTTTTCGCGCAACCCGCTACTATTTCGCGCATCCCGCAGATATTGCGCGCATCACTTTATTTTTGCGCGAAACATGCCTAAATTTCCACGCACTCCATTCCTTTGTCATTTTTCAATGTTCTGACCTTGAATAACTATTTTTCACGTATAAACCATCTTCAATATTATGTGCAACATCCATTGCCAAGCACATTTCTTCATCTCCTGGTTTTCAGGCCCTAAAATTTGGCAAACACTGGAAAACGGCGCCACCTTAAACTGTGCTTTTCTGCCATCCCCAGTTTGTCTATTGCTTTGCCATTTTATCTCTTTACTGCTTCCCATAACCATTCTTCTGCTCTTATCACAATTCTCACTATCGTGATATTTATCCTTTAATAGATCAGCTTAAGCATCGTCAGAGTTGCAATGAGAACTGAATCTTTCCTATCTTCCAGCAGCATCATTCGTTCCAATCAAAACATTATATGACTGGAATCATCATTTCTCCCCCTTTCCTTCATAAGGCTTGCATCACAAGTTCTCCTAACTCATGATTTGTGTGAAATACATACCAGCAAAGCATCGTCTGATTTCGCTTCATGAAGTGTTGGCCAAGCCTGACATTCAATGCTATGATTACATAACAATGCTACAGGCATCCTCACTTCAGTCGATCTCCATTAACATTGGAGTCCTTCTTCATCTCCTTATTCATTTTGACCAGCATTGACAACAGTTGACAAAAAATACAATCTTCATATACAATGTGGTCCCAACACAAGAAATGTTGTGGCCTTCCTCTCCAATTTTCACACACAGACTTCCTTCTTGAACCCGTGCACAAAAACATAAACCCATGTGGTTGTGGCCTTCCACTTCAGCACCACTTCAAAGGAGGGTGCGCAAGGATGCGGACAACTCTTTCCTTCAACCGTGCAGGGGGTGGGAGTGTATTCTACTACGTGGGTGGTACAGAAACTCCTTCTACCGCGCAGGTGCAGCAGCTCCCTCCTACCACGCAGGTGGCACGGTGGCTTCCTCCTGCCGCGCGAGTTCACGGGCACAGAGGGTCCACAGTGTGCGGACAACTTGCTACCGCACAAGTGTTAGGGGCAGCGGGCATGCAAGTCCCGACTTCTTCCCTATCGCGCAGGGGAGCGCACATGTTGGCCTCCTCCTTTCTTCTTTCGCACAGGGGTTTCACGAATTGAACTATCGAAGCCTCAGGTGGATCTGGGCTGTTCTTTTGCGTAGGTTGTGTGCAAGGCTTTTCTTCGCGTTGCTCAAAGCTTTGCAGGACTTCGGTTTTTCTCAAGTGATCATCAGCTTACTTCAAGGAATCGACTCCTCCTCTTATAGGCAGAGGATGTTCAAGATCTATCCATGAATCGTCCGTGATTTATTCCTTTGAATAACCGAGATAATCGGTTCATTAAAAACATTCAACCCACACTCAATATTTTCAGCGTATCTTGGGTGATTCGTTTTTCTTTTTCAACCACGGGATCATTTGTTCTTGGTGTCCAGATTAAAGATCATATGGCCGATTTTTGTGCATGAATCTTGCACGGTTCCACGTGGCCTCGGTAACTCTGTTTGCCTCGGCCGAGTTCGAATTCTTTATCTCGTTGCATGCATGAAGATTTTAATTCATGAATGTGTTCATGAAGAGGATACGAACACACTGGAGGCAACAACTTCATCAGAGGCGGCCAGGATCTCCATCTATATCGCTCGGGTGCCTCTGGTTCGCAGGAGGCATCGCGGGGAGTCCTCGGCTCGGCGAGAGGTAGGAGACGATGTCACATCCATTGGATCCCGCGTTAAATGATCTCGGACGGTCAGGATTATAACGTGGCACGATGAGATTAGATGAGCAGTAGTGATTACATGCGGATCAGATGGAATGTGCGGATTAGCTCCGTGTCTTTAAAAACTCGTCCCAAATCAAAACGCACCGCGACTTTCTCGCAATTTAACAAACAGAGGCTCCCGTTATCAGCTCAGATTACTACTCTCCCCACTCTGGTGCTTCCCCGCACCAGTTCTCCTATGGGCGCGCTCTAGCGCCCACCATGCTCCTTCGGGCATGCTCTAGCGCCCACTATGCTCCTTCACAGGCGCGCCATTGGCGCCCACGCTGCGCGGGCATGACCTCCACATGGATCGGGCTTACACACGGCCCGACCGCTATTGGGATGGACCCTGCGGTTTCCCCATGGGCATGGTGACCTAGTCCCACATGTTCCTTGGGTTAAGGCCCTAAGGCTGCCCAATAGTAGGCATATTTTTTTCATAATCTCCACCTTGTATACTTGGTTAAATAACCATGTAGGAACAAGTATTCTTCATGACATTATCCCCTCCTTCACCTCCTCTTCTTCATTTGAATTCTATACTCCTCTCAACATGTATTATTCACTTAAAAATGGAATCCCCGAAGGTTATTCTTCAACCATTACTCATGAATCAAATGTTTCTTCAGTGTTATTCAATGATCCAATCAAAGATGATTTTGGATCATCTTCAAATCCTCATGCACTAAGATATAGTGCATGGTCATCTTCAAACAACTTCATCCACTTAGTAGCTGTGGATGGATCGTCTTAACTTCATCCACTTAGTAAGATGGATGGATCTCCTTCACTTCATCCACCTAGTGATGTGGATGGTTCTCCTTTCATTCCTCATCCACTTAGTGATTGTGGATGGAACCCTTCATCATTCCTCATCCACTTAGTGATTGTGGATGGAACTTCTTTATCTCCTCAGGAATTGTGATGAAAATGCATGGATTTCTAAAAATGTTATGACATTTTATATTTTTGATAAAAGTTCTTTCAACATATGATCAGCTCAACAATCGTCTGATTTTGTATGGAGAATGTTTCAACCATTACCTCAGATGCCACATAGTGATTCTTCAATGTGACATGCTTCTTAGTACCATGGCCATTCTCTAATCATAACAATCACCTTTTCAGACACTCCTTGTCATCCATTCAATCCTTGACATCTTGTTGACAACATCACCATCACCATCACTTCCTTTTTCATTCACATATTGACACTCCTTGTTATCCATTCAATCCTTGACACCTTATTGACAACAAATGTAACACAGTGCACACCAAATATATCCCATCCACTGTCATAATCTATTTATTTACCATCCCGGCGATCTCATCATATTCCCTATGGTGTAATTTGATGCAATTCGTGAAATGGATTGGATTTCCTTATATAGATCCAATATAAATTTCCACGTGAGGGAAATCACTCTCCATATAGAGATTTGACCCCCGGTTTGTTACAAGTGAAATAATGAATATGAATATTCATTAGATCCATCACCTCAAGTGTGGATATCACTTCCCTATGAGAACTTGTATGTAGCTCTGATGATTGACTCTAAGGAGGAAACCATCCTAGAGGACATGCCTATTGTGATGGAATTTGATGAAGTGTTTCCGGAAGAATTTCATTGTATTCCACCTAGAAGAGATGTTGAATTATCAATTAATCTTATACCTGGGGCGTTTCCAATATCCAAGACTTCATATAGAATGGATTTTGTGGAGCTTGAGGATTTGAAAAAATAACTACAGGAGAATCTGGATAATGGTTTTATACATCAAAGTGCTTCACCATGGGGTGCACCAGTCCTCTTCATCAAGAATATGGATAGGTCAATGCGCCTTTGAATCAATTATAATGATCTCAAAAAAATCATTATAAAGAACAAGTATTGTCTCCCATGAATTGAATACTTTTTCGACTAGCTGCATGGAGCAGAATACTTCAACAAGGTGGATTTGCGGTCGGGATATTATCAATTAAGGGTGAATAAGGCAGATATCCCCAAGAATACTTTTCGTACATGATACGAGAAATATGAATTTATTGTAATGCATTTCAGAATCACCAATTCTCTAGAAATATTCATGGACATGATGATAATATAATTTAAAGATTACCTCGACTAATATTTGATAGTATTTATAGATGACATTCTGATATACTCCAAATCCATGGAGGATCATGGGGAGAATATAATAACAGTACTAGAGACATTGTAATATGTGAAGCTTTATGAAAAGTAAAATAGGTTTGAGTTATGGTTGAAGGAGGTATCATTCTTGAGCCATATCATTACAAGCAATGGGATATCTTTGGATCCCTCCAAAACAGATGCAATTAATGGATGGCCAAGGCCAACATCTGTAATGGATATCTGTAGCATTTTGGGATTAGATAGATATTATCAACGATTTATGAGAAATGTTTCACGATTGTCCAACCTCTTACCATGCTATCTCGGAAGGGTGTAATTCTTTCATTGAGTGATGAATGTGAATAATTCTTAATGGAGTTGAAAATGAGGCTTATCACTGTGCTCGTTCTCATTTTTCCCACAAGTGGAGAACTTTTTGTTGTTTTATGTGATGCTTTGAAAAAGGTCCTAGGTTGTGTGTTGATCTTAAATGACTATGTCTTTGCATATGCATCACGAAAATTGAGTGCTCATGAACAGAACTATTTAACACATGACATTGAATTCATTGTAGTGATCTTCTCCTTGAAATTTTGTTAGCATTATCTCATTGGGGAGAAGTTTGAAATATATAAGGACCATAAAATACTCAATTATATATTCAAATAGAAAGAGTTGAACATGTTCCAATGAAGATGGTTAGAGATGATCAATGACAATTACTACTCAATCCATTACCACCCAGGGAAAGCGAACAAGGTGGCAGATGCCCTAAGTAGAAGGACCCAATGATTCTATCATTGACGAGAATTGAAAGGGATCCAATATTCATTGATTTGAATAGGATGGAATGAGAATAATTAATGGAGGAACATCATCAATCCTTTCTCAAATTATTGATCAACCATCCCTCTTAGAGAGAATAAATTATGCTCAATGAAAATATGTGGAAATTCAGAAAAGGGTGGAAGCTGTTAGAAATGGGAAATCCTCTGATTTAAAAGTTGATGAGGAAAGAGTTGTACGATTTGAGATTCGATTATGTGTACCATATGATACCATGATAAAGAAGGAGATATTGAATGATTCACATAGCTCAACCTTCTCTATCCACCTAGGGAGAACAATAATGTATTGAGATATCCCAGAAAATTATTGGTGGGATAATATGAAGAAACAGATCACTAAATAAACATCAATGTGCTTGGTGTGTCATCAAGTGAAGGCATGGAGGCAAAATATTAAGGGGATGAATAAACCATGGGCCATACCAGAAAGGAAATGGTATAACATCACCATGGGCATTGTCACCAGTCTTCTAATGACATCCAAAGGCAACAATGCAATCTAAGTTGTTCTGGATCATCTGACAAAGGCTATACACTTCATTTCAATTTAGGAGGATTTATCATTGGATCAACTAGAACATATATATATATATCAGGGAAGTGGTAAGGCTACATGGAGTACCACTATATATTGTGTCTGATTGAGATCCAAGATTCACCTCTATGTTATTGAAGAGTCTTTAACATTATCTGAATACTGAACTAATCTTCAGTACAACCTATCATCCACAAACTGATGTCCAATCTGAGCAGATTATCCAAACACTTGAGGACATGTTGAGAGCATGCTAAATGGAATTTAAAAGTCGATGAGATCAAAATCTTCCTCTAGTTGAGTTCTCTTATAATAATTGTTTCCAATCGAGCATCCAAATGGAACCATATAAAGACCATTATGGGAAATTGTGAAAAACACCTGCGTGTTTGGATGAGGTCAGTGAGCGTAAGATTCTTGGACAAGAAATGGTCGAAGAAATGGTGGAATATGTTAAAACCATTCAGAAGAATATCAAGACAGCCCAGAGTTGACAATAATGTTATGTAAATAATCGTCGACGAGACCTTATGTTTAACATTGGAGACATGGTATTTTTACGCATATCTCTGTGGAAAATGGTCATGAGGTTTGGAAAGAAAGTGAACGTACATCCAAGGTACATCGGACCCTTCGAGATTTGTGACCGTGTCGGGGTTGTGGACTATCAACTAGATCTTCCACCTACCATGGCCAAGGTACATGATGTCTTTCATGTATCCCTATTAAGAAAGTACATACCAGACCCCACACTTGTACTCCAATAAGAGGTGGTACGGTTAGAGGATAGTCTTTCTTATGAGGAGAAACGAGTGAAGATAACAGATCCTAGAGAAAAAGATCTATGAAATAAGGAAATGCCCCTCATCAAGGTGTTGTGGTGAAACCACAAGTTGAATAAGTGACCTGGGAATCAGAGGGAATGATGAAGCAAAGTTACCCACATTTGTTTTATTGTGGGAAAATGAAATTTCGAGGGAGAAATTTCTTAAGGGCAGAAGATTGTGACGACCCAAACATTCATTAATGGAAATACCTCTTGATCAAATTAAATGTCCATGTATATAAAATATTTATATAAAATTCCAACTTCTTTGGTTTTATGTTAGGCATTGTGACTATTTCTAATATAGACATTGAATAGTGATCACATGATTAGTATAAATATAGTGCTTTTACAAATCCAATTTACTCAGACAAATGAAGTGATGGCCTCATCGAGTAGATGTTCCCCATACAAGGCCCATTTGTTAGAGATCAGAATGGTGGTGGCATCAACGGGCATCACTCTTGACTTAGCCTAAGCTGAGCTTAAATATTTTATGCTCAAGCGGGACTGACTACGAGAGAAATGGAAGTTGATAGAGATTACCACCTGAGTAATGTTATCTGAGCCACCCCAAGAGTTTGTCACCATCTCAAACCTTACTCTTCATTCTTATGCGGGTGTTATAAGGTGTTATGTAACAAGACCTTAGAGCTATGGTTATGTACATTATTTTTTTATATAATAATTAATATACATTCATTTTAATATTGTTACCCTGTGAATAGTTTAGTAAAATACAAAATAATGTTTTTATATATATTCAACAATGAAATATATTTCGATAATCTAATGGATTTTTGAATTAAATAATATTTTAATAATATATTATTATTATTATTAAATTAATTTTTATTATTTATATATTATCGTATAATTTTATGAATCCAATCGTAATCTTTATTATGTTTTGAAAGCCATTTTTTTTTCAAAACCCGTAAATTTTCGATAAATGTAGGTTTTTATTTTAAAATTGAAAATTAAAAAAATTATTAAATTATTTTGATAAAATAAATATTATTTCTGGAATCTAGGCATCAAAATTTTCCAACGGTGAATTTTTCATAATTTTCTAAGACGGTAAAATTTTTGTGTAAAAATTAAATACTATTTAAATATATAATGTGTTTTATGACATCATAATGAACTAATAGTGATGTAATAAAATACTATAAGATTTATGTTCTGCCAAAATATGTTTTACCATTCATATAATGTGATTTTGGTTTTGTCTGACTTATTTTACAAAGCATTGATGGACCCTTTAAGAATTATTAAACATATTGACTTTTCAAATTGTTTTCCTTGGGAGTGTGACTCACCTCCTCATAAGAAACCCCATTATTTTAAGAAGTTGTGACTATAGAAATATAAAATAATTTTTTACCCTTCCCTTTGCCAAAAAACATGGGCCAAAACTATGGTCTTGTTCGTGGTATGGATTAATTTAATGTGAGTTGTCCCAACCCTAAATAATAAAGAATTATGTCTCATTTCCTATATAAACCCACCCAATCTCCCACTCCCTCCTCACTCAAAGCCATGGGAGTTAATCCATCCTATGGATTCTCCTCTCTAGAATCCTCTGAAGGATCCCCAAGCTCCCACGAAGCCTCTCTCAGGCCTCTCTTAATCCTTTAGAAGCAAACATCCAAGTAAGGGTTTTTTCTTTCTTTCTCATTTTTGTCCAAATTTCCTAATGTTTTCATGCCCTTTTAATTTCAATTATTAATTGTGGGGTATAGTTTTGAACCTCCCCCATACTACCCTATTTATGTTTGAATTATGGGATACCCCTTTCTCTCTAATTAAATTCCCCCCATGTACACCCGTTACTATGCCGAAATTCCCAAAGTAATTTCTCTCTCCTCATTTACATTTAAGAAATTATTTTGTATCCCGAATCTAAATTACATTACAATTGTTCAGACATGTATTTATATGACCCCACACTATTCATTTCATTTTAAAATTATGTGATACCCCTTTCACTCTCATCAATCCTTTTTATGAATTCTTACGTCATGCTATTACGGTGCCGAAATTGCACTGATTTTACAAGCCAATGTCATTGTGTGGTGAATACCATGCCCATTTATCTATCAAGGGTATTAAACTTTATGCACATTTACATATTTATTATAAAGTCTCATATATGGATTCCAAATTCCATTATCGTGAAATAAATGATTATGTTTTATGAATTTATGTAATATGATCCATGTGGCACAGTTATGCATGAAATGAAATGTTTAAGAAGTGTGTGCCTTTATAGCACTCCAATGCATTGGGTAAAGTATAGTATTATGATAATTCATGTGAAATTGGTTTTTACTCATTCTAATCAAGTGCAATGAGTTTTTACACTTGCTTCATGTGCAATGAGAATTTTTCACAATGGTTGTGAACCCATAGGATGAGATTGTTTTCGTTTATTATAGATATAAAAAATGTATATTCTTGTGATTTTCAATTCACACCCCACCTACATTGTGATCTATGTGTGGACACTCACATTGTCACATGAGATTTTTCTTTCCCAACAATCTTGTGGGAGGATGGATAAATGGATACCTACTCTTCCCCACTCCTTCTACTATGAGATGAGAAGGACATGCAGGATTTGTGATGGCCTTATGAAAAAAGTGAAGCTTTCATGTTGTGATGTGATGATATATGATGGACCATGTGTGTGTGGGAGAGATGTGGTTATATGAATTTCGATGGGAGTCATTCGTGATAGAAGTAGGGAACATGGTTAATGCACTTCACATTCACAATACCCTATTACCATGATTATTATATGATATGTGATGTAATGTAATGGACCAGGTGTGTGTGGAAATTATTTTATGTTATGTGAGGTATTTGGAAGAGGTGGGAGCATCAAGATGTGTGATTTTGGTGTGTGTGAGTCTAAAATCAAAGAGAAATAATTGTGGGTCCCCTATCATTGTTATTATTCATATTATATTTTATTGTTGGATGACTTATTTGTTCTGTTGTCCTTATTGAGGATGGGGTTTGGTTAATTGATGTTTTAAGGTGTCATTAGTTTTGAGTATTCATATTAGATTCAGTAGAATGATCTTATCACATGTGAAAGAAAAACCATGGTTTTTCGTATGGGTGTATGTGTATGATCACCCAATGTTTATAAAACTATTTTCATGTTTTCTAGGAGTAATTCATTGATAGTGCTAGGAATTATAGGCTCAGACCATTGAAGTTGTGTTGGGTCAGTATCTTATCTTTTATTTTTTAAAAATCATGTAGATAAATTAAAATATATTCATATTATTTATGCATTCATTGTGTCACGGCTTGTCCCCTGGGGCCCATTCCGTGACAACCCCAAGCCAGCCTTTTATAGGCCAGGGAATGGTGGCTAGAACCCGAAAGACATATCCCTTAA
This sequence comes from Viscum album, assembly GCA_963277665.1. Taxonomy (NCBI): domain Eukaryota; kingdom Viridiplantae; phylum Streptophyta; class Magnoliopsida; order Santalales; family Viscaceae; genus Viscum; species Viscum album. Next base: position 1,522,813,701 of record OY728151.1, read on the forward strand.
ACTGGAAAGGCATTACCTTTTTAACATGAAAACTCACACAAACCAAGAACATAGAAAGATACAAGAACAATGTAAACTATATAGTAAGAAGAGTGTGTACAGTAAGTAAAGGGGGCCAGAATATCAGGCCAATTGGAAAGTACAAGTAAAACTGAGAATATCTCCTGTGAACACCCGCCATGGATCTTACCTGATTGGTAGGTATAGCTCTCGAATGGTCATCTCTTTGGATCTTCTCGTCTATTGTCCACCTCCGAGAAGCCTCCAGTCCTAGTACCCTTGACCTCAGTCAGCGATGTCTGTTGTCTGCATAAGACACAATAAGGTGCGGGCGAAGCCCGTGCATGGGTGAGTATAATGATACTCAGTAGGGACCCAGAGACCCCTGATGGTCTCGCATAATTCCATAAAGGATAATCACAAAAATGACTACAAATTAAATAATGAATAAATAATCAACTATACTTATGTAAATGCCCATACATATACCTAAGTTACCAAGTATACCCTACTCGTTCATGAGAAAACACAAAGCATAACTCTTTAGCCCAAATCTCAACTGTTCCACTACGGAATGAATACGAGGAAGGTAAAACCACTGAGGTAGATACCACAATGGTAAAACCTCATAGAGGAAACCACTACGGTATGTACCACAAAGGTAAATACTTAGCTCACACAGACTATAAATTATATAAAGAAGTATAAATTACTAGTTATATTCAAAGATCATCTTACTTTGTCGATAATATCTAATGTTGACCCACAAAGGATCTAATATGACCTTCACAGGATCTAAATATGACCCATACATGATCTATAGATAACCCACACAAGATCAGTATGTGCTGATCGGCATAGGATCACTAATAGCTAACCCACACAGGATCTGAAGATGACCCACACAGGATCTGAAGACTCCTCAAGTACAGCCAACCACAGGGTTCCCTCACTAAGGGAACATGATGTAGGATCTGAACCTCAAGCCAATGGTCGATTATTCAACTTATAAAATGTCCCATGAAGATGTATCTTGAAGTTTCACCACATTATAAGGGACCCAATGCGATAGATGGCACGTCAATCAAACGCATGGTTTGTAAGTTATTAGTGTATCTGTTCCGACTGCCTGGTTGGATTCAGGTTAGATCCAACCCGACCATACTCCAACAATACCCTAAACGTAATTGGAGTATACTAAAAGGATCGTCTCGATCAAAGGATTATATGGTTTCATAATGTTCATCCAACGGACGCCCAGTTCAGAAAATATGGCCAAAAAGGCGTATCTGGGTCAAGTTGGGCCTGGGTCCGGCCCGACCCGGTCGGACCAACCAGGGCCGACCTAGTTGACCTGGGCCACAGATCTACCCGACTAGCTATAGGGCAGCGAGGCTCGCTGGGCAAGATCTGCATGACGTGTCCCTCTCTGCTGAATGCGGTCCGCCCGACAGGATGCGATCCACCCGGCTGGGTGCGGTCCACCGTGGCGGGGTCCGACCGAGCCGCCACCCATGGGGAGCCCCCCCGGATTCATGAATGGTCCGACAGCTTGTTTTTACTTCTAGAATGTGGGACCCATAAGAGCGGGTTGTACTCAGTATAGTATGGCCGACCAGTGTTCTGGACGGCTCTCCTTTTAGTGGATTCGGTGTGAGTCGATGCTGCATCTATGGTCATACAAGTGTCAACGGCCCTCCTAGTGTCCCGCCGGATCAAAACATGGTCGTCGGTGTGCCGACCTCCCTCTGGGTGTGCCACCTGCTCGAACTGTGGCTTTTTGGGCACTGGATACAATCTGGTTGCACTGCCACGACTCAAGAGTTGCAGCCTCATCATCTATAGATGGCGCGGACGTGCGCCACCCTTCTTCCACCCGACCAGCCGTCATGTCTACTGCCGCCATATTCGGCGCACCATCTAATCTTCATTCTATGCTCGAAAATTGTGACTTCTGCATATTAACAATAATCATGTCGATATCTCTGCTTCTATATGTCGTGGTCAACAAATCAATCTGTTTTAGCGCACTGAATTATTTGGAATCACTGAACGCACAAAGAATATTCGAAGAACGAATAGAAAATTTCATGACATATATTCAGATCGATGGTCGTTTTTGTTTTTCCATCATTTTTTGACAGTCAATAATTTAAAGAATCATCAATTAGATATAATAATACTATAAAATGAACCCCTACCTCGTACATTCATTGACGGTATCGTGAGGAGGAAGATGAAATCGATGAAGGGGATTCCGGCGTTAGTCGATCCTGCTTGACGCTTCTGATATGGGATCGAGCGTCAGTTCCTCAATAATAGTTGGGGTTGGTTCTTCGTTGGAGGATGATTTTCTATGTTCTCCAAGGCACTCCCAAAAAACCTTATTTTTTCCAATGATTTATCCAACCTCAAGCAAGGTGATGAGCCAACATAAAAAGTTTAATTAACTAATTAAACAATTTATGTTGACTCATTAAATTAGTGGAAAACCTAGAGTATCCTTACATTGAAGGGGGGGGTTCAGGTCGGGTTTCCCCCACCACCAAAATTTAAATTTGATGTTTCAATAATATAATATAAAAATTTTTATTTTATTTTATTATTTTTAATTGAACTCTCCCACAAAAAAATCATAAAACTAACCTCCACCCTCGACCTACTGCGATCATGGTGAAAACCCCCTTAAGTGAATATCGGTGTTTTGAGTTCAATGGTGTCTTCAGATTTCCATTCCATGCGCCGGTTCAAAAGTTACAAAACACTGCCCATGCATCTACTGGACGCACCTAAAAAAGGATCGTAGATCTATTCTAGGAACACCGGTCCTCAGAATCATGCTCCATCAATTTTTTATGACTCATAATATTTAAAAAAAATAAAAAAAATCAAGAAAAAATCCAGGTCTTTACATTCTCCCCACCTAAGGGAATTGTGTCCCTGAAATCTATAACACAAACTAGGGAAATAAGTGGGGGTATTGTGCATGAATATGAGTTTCCTGCTCCCATGTGCTCTCCTTGAGGTTCCTATGCAGCCAACGTATGAGCACCAAAGGTATCGATAGCCCCTGATGGAATCTCTCCTATCGATCCCCAATCTCTACTAGATCCTTTGAAAATGACGCCCATTCATTGATGTCCAGCTAACCCCAGTCTATGATGTGTGAAATACCATGTACGTATCTTATGTGCTGCGATACATGGAAAAAATCGTTCAATCGATGAAACTGTGGTGGAATTACTAAGCATTAAGCCACCTCATCAACTCTACTGAGGGCCGAAAAGGGTCTGATGAACCTCAGTGATAACATACAACCCCATCCAAATCCACAGAAACCTCATCGATGTGAGACCCGTAGAAATACATGGTAACCATCCCCGAACTCTAGAGGTCTCTGTCTCCTAACAGTATAAGAATTTTTCCTACTATGTGTAGTATTCATCCACTCCTGGATTATCTGAACCTTCTCCGTGGTAGTTTGTACCATCTCTGGTCCCATGAGTGCTGACTCCCCTGGGTCAGTCCAGCAAGAGGTGATCTGCAAGGTCAACTTTAGAACACCTCGAATAGTTCCATATCAATTATGTAGTGGTAGTTTTTGTTGTAAGCGAACTCCACCAATGGAAAGTGATACTCCCAGTTGTGGGTGAAATAAAGGATGAAAGGACGCAGCATGCCCTCAAGGGTCTGAATGCTCCACTCTATCTAACCATCCATTTGAGGATGGAAGGAGGTTCTCAACCGTAGCGGTGTCTCAAATGCCTCCTGCAACCCCTTCCATAGCAGATAAGTAAAATGTTCATCATGATTGGATACAATCATAGATGGAACCCCATGAGGATGCACAATCTCCTACATGTAGAGGCATCCCAAGCCCTTTACTAGTCCCATCTATCTTATAGGTAGGATGTGGGCCGACTTGGTGAGTCAATCAATGATCGCCCAAATAGAATCATGTCCTCTGGACGTGCATGGATGTCCTGTCACAATGCCCATGGAAATTTCAAACCACATCCTCTCTGGAACCTCTAGTGGCTGAACTAAGCCTATTGGAACCTGATGCGCTACCTTCACTTGCTAACAAGTGAGGCATCATGAGACAAACTCTTCCACTACTTTCATCATTACAGACCACCAGTGCTAACGCTAAAGGTCCTGGTACATCATCACCACTTCGGGATGTAACGCTAGAGGAAATGTATGTAACGCCTTCAACACTTCCTCCCGTAGTATTACTCAAACCATAGTATGTCTTCTGAAGAGGATGACATGCGCCCCACCTTTAGAAAATCTATCAGATGCATGTCCTATGGATATCTGAGCAGGTCAAGCCTCGCAGTCAGTGTCCCCATGTTGCGCCTCCATAAATCAATGATGGAGTTGGAGAGTGACTGTTAGAGACTGAAGATATGTTTCTCCATCTCGATCCACATAGGATATCCTCAAATTGGCAAGCTTCTTTGTATCCTCACTCAACAACTCTATACTAGATCTCCAAATTATTGAATATGCTACTATGTTCCCTTTCCAATGAGTATAGACTATCTCGATGTTATTGTCCTGGATGATCTCAAGATAATTCCATTGTCTAAATTTGGGTCCTTATAAAAGAAGATATACCTAAGAATATTGTGTTTAGAGTATACTATAAAACATTTTCACATAATGTAATGTCACCACCTCTTCAAGGCGAAGACCACTACTGCTAACTCCATGTCTTGTGTAACGTAGTTATGCTCATACGGTCTCAACTGTCAAGAATCATTGGTGATCAATGATCACTCATTCATCAGGACATATCCATGCCCGGTCCTTGACATGTCATAATAGAATACATACCCAACAACATCTTCGTGTATCCTAAAGATGGGGGAACTCGTTAGTCTCCACATCAGCTACAAGAAACTTCATTATAACCTATCTGACCACACAAAGGCTTTCCCCTTCTTCATAAACATTGATAAGGGTGATGCAACACTAGAAAAGTCAGGCACACACCTCTGGTAGTAACCAGCCAAACATAGGAATCTTCGCACCTCCATCACACTCCTGGGTGGATCCTAGGCAAGAACAACCAAAATATTTGCTGGCTCAACCGCAACTCCAGCCTCCTAGATGATGTGTCCCAGAAAGTGATCCACTTGGATCCAAAACTAGAACTTCAATAGATTACCATAATGTCGGTGCACTCAGAGTGTGTACAGAACTATCTTTAGATGATAGGCATGATCCTCCTCTATAGTTGATTATATTAGGATGTCATCAATGAAGACTACTACAAAGTGATCGAGGTATTGATGGAAGAATCTGTTCATTAATCCCATGAGCACTACTGCGGTGATAGTCAAGTCGAAAGGCATAACCAGGTATACATAATGGACATACCGGCATCTTATGGACGTCTTCTTCACATCCTTGTTTCGTACCCTAATCTGGTGATAGCCTGATCTGAGGCCTATCTTTGCAAACCACCATGCTCCATTTAGCTGATAAAAAATATAGTCAATCCTCGGTAGCCTTTAAATGTTCTTCACAGTCACCTAGTTCAGGCACCGATAGTCCACACAGAGTCTAAAACTCCCATCCACCTTTTTGGCGAACAACATCAGGGCTTCCCAAGGAGAAACACTGGGCCTAATGAACCCCTTTCTCTACAAGTCCTCCAGTTGTACTGGTAGATCTCAAAGCTCCATGGGGCCATCTGATATGCTAGTGTATATGTCGGTGTATTCGCGGTGTACAAGTTGATTTAAAAGTCCTCCTCCTTGCGAGGAGGTCAACCTAGAACATAATCAGGGAAAGCATCAGTGTAATGGTCCAACACTACAGGATAGCTTGTACTCTAAATATCAACCACTCTGAGGGTAAGTCTAGTCGACTGATTTATAATCAGCCGCACCCCACTACAGGTTAGTCCATCATGTGTTTCAAAGTTTCCCTTCTCGCCGGTGAAGGAAAACCTAGTCCCCTCCTAGAGGACACACCACACTTTGCGCCTAATATAGTCAATCTGAGCATGGATTGTAGATATCCTGTCCATACCTAAGATAACATTGTAAGGCCTCGGTGCCACTACAAGAAGATCCAAGATAAAGCTCCCATCTCATAGGTTAAGCTCACACTACTGGAACCAGTGCCTAATCGTGGAATCTACTCATGTAGAAGTCTCTATCCCTAAGGTTCAAGCCAATGGCTCCACCAGAATATCTGACCTCCGAACAAGGGTCATGGAAATAAAAGAGTGACTGGAACCTGTGACTCAATGTACTATAGCTATGTTGGAGTAGCAATATATTATACCTCATATCATATCCGGAGCACCGTGGTTGTACGCCTCAGCCGCCTGGAGCTGATATCATCCATTTCCACCTGCACCTGCACCTTGTGGTCAGAGTGGACCAAATAGAGGTGGTGGTGGTAGAACCTCGAATCGTCCCCCACCACCTATTTCATAACCTTCTCCTCTTCCACGTCTGCATGATGCATGTAGACCTCCTCAGTCGAATCTTCACCTCTACCCAGGTGGACCTTCGACCATCGTCTAGTCGTCCGTACATTGGGTCCGGTATTCATGAGCCATGTGACCCAGCCTGCCGAATGAGTAACACTAACTTCATTTCAACTGTCCTACTCTATCTCGAGATCCATGCACAACCGACCCTGAATCCGGCGGTCGTCCACCAGTAGATTTGGTCCTCTTGGACCTTTACAACATCAGTTTGTGGCCAGCAACAGATGACTCTGCTACGTGGCATCCAATTGGTTGGACTCACTTCCAGTGAATACTCAGCAATGAAGCTCTCCAAAAAGAGTGCTCACTCTATCACCCCTACCTGCGTCGGGATGCTGAGAGAAATCATTCGTCCTCTAATCTCCCATCTGAGCCCCTGCTCGAAGGTTCGGGCCCTGAAGAAAGGGACCCACGCCATGTTAGTGGAGTAGAATTATAGGATGGTTATCCATGCTGAATACTGACCCATGGTCATGCTACCTTGCTGCATGTGGATAATATCTTGTATACGCAATGAGCGTAAGGTTGTTGGGATGCACTCTACCTTGAAAAGGCTCTCCAGGTCTGCCCAGATTAGAGTGACCTCATCGTGAACCTGGAGATTCATGCTCCACTATCTGCCTGTTGCGGCCTAGAGAAAACTAGCTAGAAGGATCACCATGAGATCAGTTGGTGTCCCTAACAGTCGAAAAACTCTATCTACTGCTTCTAGCCAGTCCTTAACAGCATGTGGATCGATCATACCCTAGAAACACAATGGCCTCTAGCTCTGAAACTCATGAAAAGTTCTCAAGAGGCGGGCACCCTCGACTGGTGGGGCTGCTGGCATTGACTGACCAACGAGTAGTGTTTTTGCATGTACACCACCCGGTGGTAAAACTACTATAAGGGGGTCATGCATCAAAGCCTCATCGCTCGGTGGTCTATCATTGTGTACTATACATGGAACCCTTGATGGGTGTCTGCATGGAGGCATCCTGAAAAGAAATAGGTGTGCCACGGTCATAAGTTATACCTGGTGAGATGACTCAAAGAGTTCACAGAGAAAACATTTCAAAAACACACAAGGAATCAGTGTTTTCATGTACTGATTCGGAAATTAGAATTTAGGTCCTGGTGTTTGGAAAGGTCGATTGTCGCAACAACACTGGTTTCCCAAAACATAAAACCACACTAAAACCACTTACCACTATTTCCACACATAAATGATATGACTCTTTGTTCTTTGGTAGAACTGACTCCTCTGATAACAATTTATCATGACACATCCCTCAACGATCGTCCAGAGACTACCCTAAACCTGACTTTTATAGGCCAGGGGCAGGCGACTATTACTAGAAACACATATCCCATAAACTGGGAAGTCATTTCCTTTTTAACATGAAAACTCACTCAAACCAGACACACAACAAGATACAAGTACATATTAAACTATATAGAAATAAAGTGTGTACAATATGTATAGGGGTCCAGAATACATGCCCAGCTAGAATGTACAAGTAAAACTGAGAACAACTCCTATGAGCACCCAGTAAGGATTGTACTTGAAGGGTAGGTACACCTCTCGATCTTTCATCACTGAGGATCATCTCATCTAATTTCCCCCTACGATAAGCCTCCAGTACGGGTACCCTTGGCCTCGGTCTGTGTTTTCTATCGACTAAAGAAGACAGAGAATGGTGCGGGATTAGCCGGTGTAGGGGTGAGTATAATGATACTCAGTAGAGACCCTGAAACCCCCGAGGGTCACTCAGAATTCTATAGAGGATAAATCACAAAGCAAGACAACAATTCCAAGAATGAAGAAACAATCAACTCTACTTAGGTGTATTCCCATACAAATACCTACATTATGATGTATAACTGACTCATTAATGAGGAAACCCAAAGCCCAACTATTTATCACAAAGCTCGATGGTTCCACTAAGGAATTAATACCATGAAGGTAACACCACAAAGGTATGTACCACAATGTTAAATCCACACGGAGGAATACTACAATGGTAAGTACCACAATGTTAAAGACTCATCTCACACCAGCTATAAATTAAGTATAGAAGTATAGATGATTAGTTGTATTTATAGATAATCTTAATTCGTCGAGAATCTCAGTTGTTGACACACACAGGATCAAATATGACACACACCGGATCTGAAGATGACCTAAACAGGATCTGGAGAGGACCCACAATGGATTGGTATGTACTGACCCACACAATATTTCTGATCGTATACCCACATAAGATCCAAAGATGAACCACACAGGATCGGAATTCTCCTCAATTACAGCCAGCCATTGTGTTCCCATACTAAGCACGCTTGATTCATGGATGTTCATCTCCTCATGCCATCAGTTGATACTTCAATTTATACAAGGTCCCAAAAAGAAGTATCTCGAAGGTCTGCCACATCATGAGGGACCCATCACGAAAGACGACGTGTCAATCAGATGCTCATTTTGTAAGTTTCTAGCATATCTGTTCCAAGGGCCCGGATGAATTCAGGTTCGACCCAACCCGACTATACTCCAACTTTATCCAAAATTGATTTGGAGAATAAGAATAGTACGGTCTCGATCCTTGTATTTCGGTGTCGTAGATGGTTTATCTAACAGATGCCCGATTCTCATGATCTTGCCAAAAAGGCATAGCTGGGTCTAGAAGGGCCTAGGTCTGGTCCAAACCAGTCAGAGCATCCTGGGCCAACCCGGCCTAGGCAGACCTGACCTCGTGGGCTTGGGATGCTGCAGGCCCAGCCCACTTGGATCAGCCCACTCTATGTGGCCTACTCGGCTGGGTGTAGTCCCCCTGGCTTGGTCGTGATCCGAAAAGTTGGGTGTGGTCTATAGTGACGGGGTCCACCCTAGCCGCCACTCGGGGGGAGGGCCGCCACCCCATTGGACCGTTTAGCCTACTCGCACCTATGACCCTCCGGAGCAGGTCCTTCTCAGCACGATATGGCCGGCCAGGGTTTCTGTCAGCTCTCCGCCCAGTGGCACTGGCATGCGCTGCTACTACCTCTGTGGCCAGTCAAGTGTCGGCCTCCCTCCTGGTGCGCCGCATGCTCATACCGCGGAAGGTCGGTTGTCGGCTTCCATCCGTGTGCACGTCCTACTCAGACCGCAATATTCTGTGTGTTAGCCGCCCTTTGGGTGTGCCACCACAGCCCAACAACTGCAGCCTCCTCCTCTTCCGACTATGCGGACGCAGACTGCCCTTCTTCCACAAGACCGGATGGTGTGCCATCCACCATCTTCATCCGTGAACTATCTTAGCTTCGTTCTAAGCACAAAAATTGTGACGTCCACATATTCACTATCCTCGTCTTGAGATCTCCATTTCCATATGTCGAGCTTAATGAATCATTGTGTTTTATGTACGATTAATTATTTGTAATCAAAGAACACAAACTGAATGCACGAAGAACGAATAGAAAAGGTCATGGTATATGGGTGGATCGATGGGAGTGTTTGTTTGGCCATCATTTCTAAGAATCAGGAATTTGAAGAATCAATAAATGAATTTATTCATACTTCAAATTAAACCCCCTACCTCAATTTTCCGTTGGAGGTAGCATGAGGAGGAAGATGAAATCAATGATGCGGATGCCGACGTTCGTCGCTCCCGCAAGACACTTACCATCTGGGCTCGGGCATCGAATCCTCATTCTTCAATGGGGGTGGTTCTTCATTGGAGGATGATCATCCATGTTCTACAAGGCTCTCCACAAACCCTTCTCTTTTGCTCACAATTTTTCAAACCTCGAGAAAGGTGAGGCGTCAACTTAATTAGTTAATATTATTAATTAAATAGTTAATGTTGTCACATTAAATTGGAGGAAAACTAAGAGATTCCTCACATTAAAGGGGGAGTTCTAGTCGGGTGGTCCCCACCACCAAAATTCAAATGTTAGGTTTCAATAAAATAAAATAAAAGTTATTATTTTATTTTATTATTATTTTTAACTCTCCCGCAAAAAAAGTAAAACTAAAAACCACACTCAACCTGCTGTGGTCGATTTGAAGGTCCCATTAAGAGAATATTCATACAGTGAGTTTAATGGTGTATTCAGATTTCAATTCAAGAACCAATTCAAAAGATACAAAACATTGCTCACGCGTTTACTGAACTTACCATAAAAATCAGAAATTCATTCTAGGAACACCAGGCCTCGAAATCATGCGCCGTTAATTTTTGTGAACTCATAAAATTTCCATATAATTAAAAACATTACATGGAAAAATCCGGGTCTTTACACATTGTGGGTTGATTTTGGGTGTATTCATATTATGTGATGGAGCTATTTTTGGTTGATTCATTATATCTCTTGGTCATGTTAAATTTTAGTTGGAAATGCCTCCCATATCATGATATTATTAAACCCTCGAAGCTAGTTAGCTATTATGGGACTGTTAGAGGAGGTGGTTTGGGGTCATTATGTCTCTCCCTTTATTGTGAAATCATTGGTAGGATGGGTTTTTGATAGAAATGTATCAAAGATAATGGTTGAGATATATATGGGAGTTTAGAGTTAGCCACTATGAGGATTTTGAGGGTTGGTACGTAAACAGAGTCAGATGATCATGGGTCATGACATATTTCAGGGAAGGATTTCTAGGATAGATGATTTGAGGGATTCCCATGAGGCAATGCAAGGACTATGATCATACAAAATAGGAAACATAGGTTGTGTTACATGAATGGTATAAACCTACGAGGGATTAATTCATCATTATTGTTTGTGTTCTTGATTAAATTGGTTGATCATGGTAAGATAAATGTAATTAAATAAATCCTAAACTTTTATATGTGTTTCGCTAAAAATCCCAAGGTGTTGTATCTAATAAACAATTACTTTTAATATAATTATTCATATAACCTAATGGGAAAAAGATAAATGTTTATTAATTATCTACTACTATTTTTATGAATCATTCTTGAGGTTGGAATTTGTTATTTCTTTTCTTATTGTAGCATGATTCCTTATTAATTGAATTTAATTTACATCCTAAAAACAAAAAAAAAATCCATTTATTTTCATTAATTTTTTAAATTGTAAGAGAATTATGATTACTGTACTAAGTTGTAACAATTATTTAATTTTGAAAGGCCTTATGAAGCATGTCACCTTGAGTATATTTCAAACTACTATAATGAAATAAACTATATTTAAATCATGAATAGATTTTTTTTGGTTCCCATTTGAATTAATATTTCATGCATTTCCATCCATTGTAATTTATCATTAGAATGTGTTATGGAATTGTTGAAAAATTTCATTTTCGACATTTATTATTCTGAAATTTATTTTAATGTCCATCTTGATTGTTGATAATTTATTTTAAATTGGAAACCACTACTAGAATAAATTTCTTCTTATTTTTCAATGATTGTAGTTTAGCTGTATTGATATAGTCATATACTGTAATCCAATGTAATGTTGGAAATTCTTATGAAATTAATTTCTATATTTTGGAAAATAATCAGCATGCATTATGGTAACCTATTGAGAATTAAAAATGTTTCATATATTAAATATATTCTTTCTAGGAAAAATATAATTTTTAAATATCCTTTCCTAATATAATGAGTAGTTTATTATGAAATGAACACTGAATGATGGAATCTTTTGTTTGGTAACTATTTAGGTATTTGTATTTTATAATTGAGAATGTATCAGGATTAATATTATGTCATTGAATATGAAATTAGAATCATGTAATCCTTATTTTAGTATATAATCATGTTTTTTTAAGTAATGAAATCCTTAAATAAAGCATAGTTATATAATGATAATGAATAAATATATTAATGACCCGTTTGAAATATTAATTTCATGGTTTGAAATCATGTTTTATTTTTCTGATTCTAAAATCATTTTTTGTAAATAATGTATTATTTGAACTACACAAAAGAACATAGCATGTAAAAAGTGTTAAATGATGTTGAATGTATAGGGTGATGTTTTTGGGTTTTATTATTATAATTTCATTGAAGTGTTGATATGTTAAGTAAAAAATAATAGTTGTTTAAAACCATGATTGTTTTGAGATTCTCATATATTATAAGACCCTTGATGTGAATTATTTATCATGAAAACCAATTATTATAAATATAATGACATTTATATGGAAAATGATCTAGATTCCCATAGTTTTTTTATGATACAAATGCTATATAATGTGGTGATGTAATGTAAAACCATGAATATACAGGTTATCCAAAATGCGTTACTGATGTATGTGTTTTTTCATATTGAGTTTCCTAGAGAAATTAGTTATTAAAAAACATCATTTATACTAATAAGAGAAAACATAATCAATAGTTGTCATTCCCGATAAATTTACATGATTGGAAAAATGCAAGTTAATCAATCCCACCCAATGTGGATAATATTTCAACATTTGAATGGGAATTTCATAATTTATGTCCTTAGAGATTTTATGTGTAATGATAGTGGAGTTATTTGGTTCGGGAAAGGAGAGAATGAGATGGAATGAGTGGGTATGTTAAAATGGTGGTTTCATGCAGATAATAATGTAGTGTAGTGATATGGTTTTTTTAAATGTCTGGTGGTTATTTTCCTAGCTGGTGAGTTTGGGCATGTGGTTGTATTGTCCAATGGTGGTCATGTGTTGGGGTTGAGATGTATTTTTGATGAAGTTATAAGGATTGTGTGTTGTTTTGGTGTAATTGTGTATATGGAATGCCCAAAATCCTATAAACTGTGTAATTATATGTCACAACCCGTCCTCGGGGCCCGTGCCGTGACTACCCCAAGCCTGCCTTCCATAGGCCAGGGGATGGCGACTAGCACCAAGGCGTAAATCCCAACAAAAAGGTAAGGCATTGCCTTTGAAAAGTAAACAAGCACCACAGAGTAAGCAAGCGTAAATTTAAACACTAAGTAAAAACGGTACAAGCTGTGCTGAAAGTAAAAGGGGCCGGAAATACAAGCCCAACTGTAAAGTACAACTGAAAGGAAAAACAACAACTGAAAGGAAAAGCCACAGCGTCGAGCCATCCTCTGGAAGTCCCACCTGAAGGGTGGGTACAGATAGCCTCCACTGCTCCTCGGGTCCACCAGACCGCTCCGAGTACGTCCCGCCCAGTGGCCCACCTCCCGTTACCATCCTGCTCCGCACGCCTCCACCACGATCAGCACTGTCCGTCGTCTACAACCAACACAACGTAGTGCGGGCATAACCCGTGTAGGGGTGAGTATAAGCTACTCAGTAGGGACCCCGAGACCATCAGGGTCTCACTAAAACCAACAAGGATAACCACAAGAATATCTCAACAGATAACCTCTACTTAGATATATGATCATACATATACCTAAGTTATCAAGTAATCCATCTCAATCATGAGGAAGCACAAGGATTGTGAAATCAACGGATAACCACTACTCAGGTATATTCCCATACATATACCTAAGTTATCAAGTGACTCATCTCAATCATGAGGTAAACACAAAGGTCAAAAGTCTCAGTCAAACCGGGATTTTCATTATCGAAACCATAACTGCTGAAGAGCTCCATCTCTGGAGTGTACAGTGGTCCTGTCATGACTCCGAGATACTGCTCACTAACCTAAGACTGTAGTAGTACCCACCTATTGAGTACCGCGGGCCAGCTGCTACAACCAAGCGCTTCCATGTGCCGCTACAACCAAGCGCACCTCTGTCGTGGGTCTGCCGCTACAACCATGCGCTTCCATGTGCCGCTACAACCAAGCGCACCTCTGTCGTGGGTCTGCCGCTACAACCAAGCACTCCCATGTGCCGCTACAACCAAGCGCACCTCTGTCGTGGGTCTGCCGCTACAACCAAGTGCTCCCATGTGCCTCTACAACCAAGCGCACCTCTACCGTGGGTCTGTCGCTACAACCAAGCGCTCCCCTGTGCCGCTACAACCAAGCGCACCTCTGTAACACACCGAGTCGTTCGATCAGCAGTCGTCGGGTCTCAGTAAGATACAAGGTCTCCGTACTTTGCATGCTCGTCTCCGGGAGGGTCTGCTCCACGAGCTACTGGTCGATACTCCAATTATCATAAGTCCCGCAAGGAAGTATCTCAAAAGACCACCTCGTCGTAGGGGTCTCAACGCAACAGACCGCGCGTCAATCGGACGCCCGGTTGGTTTCGTGTGTGAACCAATCCGGCCGTAACTCAACTATACCCCGGACACTCATAGGGTATACTCATAGGGACCGTTTCTCAACGTGATCACCAACGCCGTTGACGGTTCGTCAAACGGACGTCTGGTCTGAAAGATATCAGCTTTTCCGTTCTAGGGGCCCGGTTGGATTTCGGTGCGATCCAACCCGGCCACAATCCATCTGCATCCAAAACTCGGGCGGAGGATGTCAAAAGTTCCGTCTCATCAAGAGGAAAGCAAGGAGACAGACGTCGCGTCAATCGGACGCCTGGTCTGTGAGTTATTGGCCTTTTCGTTCCAGGGGTCCGGTTGGTTTCGTGAGAGAACCAACCCGAACACACTCTGACAGCATCCAAACCTCGAGCGGAGTGAGCCAAAAGATCCATCTCACTAAGAGGAACTCAACAAAGCTGACGGCACGTCATTCGGACGTTCGTAGCTCAAGATATGAGCATTTCTGCTCCGAGGGCCCGGTTGGTTTTGTGTACGAACCAACCCGGCCGAACTCAAAGTATTCCGAAACTTTGAGTGAGATATACCGAATCGACCGTCTCGATCCAAGGATCATATCTCCGCTGACGGTTCGTCAAATGGAGGTCCGTAGCTCAAGTTAGGGGCAAAAGACCGAAGTCGATTCGAAAACGGGGGGTCCGGGTCCGGGCCGACCCGGCCCGACCCCCTTGGGTCGGCCCGAACCGGGTCGCCCGAACTGGGTCAACACAACCGGGGTCCGACCCGGCCCGGCCGTCGGCACGGTCCGGCGCGGCGGCGCGGCCGGGGCACCGCTGGGGTGCAACGCGCGGGGGGCAAGGCCCCTGCCCTTCTTGTTGGCGGCGCGGCTGGATGCCGCGCCTTGGATCAAACGCCCCCCCCCCCCTCGTGGGGGCCTGCCTTTGAGAAAAACGGGGGGCGCTGCCCCCCCCCCTTTGTGAAACCGGCCCCCCTCATTTATGGGGGGCCAATTAAACCGCCCGGGGGAATTTAATTCCCCCGGTTTTTCACCGTCCCGGCAGGCCCGACCTGGCCGGCCGACTTCTTCTCAACAGGACCGGCATGAGCCGGTCCTCTTCCATTTTTCCGGCACCGGCAGCCCGGCTGGCCGCCGGTCATCACGTCCCGCCGCAGCCCGGAACCGGCCGCGGCCTTCATCATCCGGCACGGTGCGACGACACCGTGCCCTTCCGCCGTGGCCCCGCTCCGGCCGCGGCGCCTTCTGTTTCCTTCGACGCGGCACGACGGCGTCGCGGTCATGATGAATCTTTCCACGGCGCGGCGCGACGGCACCACGCCGTCTCGTTTCATCCGCAAGGAAAATAATAATCAAGAACAAAGGAGGGGGGATTCAGCCGTGTTTGTGCGGTCCGGCCCCCCTCTCATTAGATGATAACACTTAAACATTTATCCTCAATATTGTCATGCTAGAACCAAGAACGAGAATAAATAAATAATCAACAACAAACCCCAACCTCGGTTTCAAGAACGATGATCGTCAACGACCCACGGAAGACGAGCGTCGCGGTGGTTGGTGTCGCAGAAAAAGGACGCCGATGTCGTGAAGCGAGGATTCGAAGCTCTTTAATTGCGATTTCGTCGCGAGAAACCGTCGCGGAAGAGATTAAGCAGAAGGAGACATCGTCGGTGTCGTGGGTATGGCGTCGCGGAAGATGGTTCTCGAGAACGTGGCGTTCTTCGTCGATGTCCGAATGTTCTTCGCGTTCTTCGTCAATGTTTGAAGAAGATGGAGAGAATTCTTCAAACCTCTCAAGGTGGCTAGAGGATTCTAACCCAAATGAAATAAGCTAAGGACTTATTTTATTTACACAACCAAACCATTTTGAAATTCAATGGTTTGAAATTAAACAAGTCAACCCATTTAATAACCCAAGTAGTCAAGTCCATTAAAAGAGGAGTTTAAGGGAGTTTTAAAAAAAAGAAGGTGAAATGTTATGCTTCGTGTGGGCCCCACCACACTTAATCCTCCCAAGGGAGGTTAAGTGGATGTGGGTCCCACCTCTAACTCCCTTTGGGAGAAAATAACCAACAAGTTAAAATAAAATTTGTATTCCACAAATTTATTTAACTTATTCTAAATTCCCAAAAACTAACTCCCAACCCACAATAAACGCAACCTCGGAAAAGGTCTCCTTAAGAGAATATCGGCTCTGCGAGTTCATCGGTGCCCTCGGATTTCAATTCCGAGTACCGGATCAAAAGTTAGAAATTCCCGCTCGTTCGTTCACTGAACGTACCCGAGCCAAACTTCGGAAATTGATTCCGGGCACTCCGGGCCTCGGAATCAGTTGCCGTCAGAAACCGCGTTCTTGTAAAATTCAAAAGAAAATTAAGAAAAAATGACCCTTGAATTTTACGGGTCATTACATTACTCCCACCTCAGGGCTTTACGTCCCAGTAAAGCTTCAACACAAACTAGGGATACATAGGTGGTAGAGCTAGGCGGTAAGCCACCTCGCCAATCCTGCTGAGGACCTGGAAGGGTCCGATGAAGAATGGAGACAACTTGCCACCTCGGCCAAAATTCCGCAAATTACGTCGAGGTGAGACACGCAAGAAGACGTGGTCGCCATCCTCGAACTCTAGTGGCCTACGCCTCCTGTCAGCATATGACTTCTGCCGACTCTGAGCTGTCCTCATCCGCTCCTGGATAACCTGGACCTTTTCTGTCGTGGCCCGGACCACCTCTGGTCCCTCAAGAGCTGCTATGATTTCTTCCTTGCCGATAAGGGAAATCCGGTCTTATCCCCTGGATGAACCACGTTCTTTGCCTAATACTGTCAATACCGACATGGATGATACTAACCCATAAGAAGGATGACGTCGTAAGGCCTCGATGCTACTACAAGAGATCCAACCATTACTCTCGCCTCCAAGGGTTGAGTCACACTATCGGCATCAGTGTGTGGTAACTGGGTCTCCTCTAGTAGGTACTTCTCAAGTAAGGGTCAAGTCAACAGTCTAAACCAGAACCTCTTAGTAACAACACAAGAGAGGACAGTGAAGTAAATTCTACAAGAAAAGATGTCTTTTATTACTACAGCTCAAGTACAAAGACACAAGGCATCTACAAACATACATCAACAATAGTCTCCAGGTCTGGAGCTAGTCCCGCTCCTGTCCATATGCTCCCGGAGCTCCATGATCGTAGGCCTCAGCTGCCTGAAGCTGAGCTCCCCCATGTCCTCCTGTCCCCTGTGGTCGGGGTGGACCACCTGGTTGTGGTGGTGGCAACACCCCGAAGCGTCGTCCACCTCCAGCTGCACGGCCAGCTCCCCTGCCATGGCCGCCTGCTCATTGCGGCCCGCCCTGATCGAACCTCTGCCTCTGCCTGGGGGGCCCTTCGTCCATCTGTTGGTCATCCGTGTGGCGGGTCGGACAGTCACGAGCCATATGACCAATCCCGCCGCAGCAACAACACTTCCCTCTCATGGCATGTCGTTGCCCACCCCTCGCACAAATGATCGAGATTCATGCTGTCGACCACCTGTAGGTCCAGTCTTCTTGGTCCCCTGCGTCATCCGTCTACTGCCCACTGCAGAAGACTCTGTCGCATGCCGGTAAGTGGTGGGTACTGCTGCTGGAGACTGCTCAGCAAGAAACTCTCCACTAAGAGAGCTCGCTCCAACACCCCTGCCTGAGTCGGAATGTTGAGGGAGATCATCGAAGCCCTGATCTCATGCCTCAGTCCCTGCTCGAAGGTCCGGGCCCGGAAGAACGGGTCCCATACCATATCTGTGGAGTAGTGCGAGAGATCAGTAAATATCGCCGAGTACTGGGCCACTTTCATGCTGCCCTGCCGCAGCTGTAGTAGCTCCTGGATGCACACCGCTCAGAGGGTGGTTGGGACGAACTCAGAGCGGAAGATGCTCTCAAAGTCCTTCTAGAGGAGAGACGCCTCATCGTGCACCTGGAGCATCAAGCTCCACCATCTGCCTGCTGCCGCGTACAGGAGGCTCACTGCGAGGATCACCATGAGGTCTGCTGGTGTCCTCACTAATCTGAAAACCCGCACAACTGCCTCCAGCCAGTCCTCGGCGGCCTGAGGGTCCGTCTCCCCACGGAACCTGGGCGGTCGCTGGCGCTGGAACTCATGCAGTGCACTAAGGCGACGTGCATCGTCAGCGGCTGGCTCGGCGGGTATAGGTACCGCCGGTGCCACTGCTGACAAAGGGCACTGCACCGAGGCCTCGTCGCTCGGTTGGCTATCATCACGCTCGACTCTCGGAACCCTAGCTGGCTGCCGTCGTGGGGCCATCCTGAAAAGGAAACAGGTGCGCCACAGTCATAACAGAATACCTGGTGAGGTGATATAAAGTAATTACAAAAAAAAAACTTTGAAACACACACACAATCAATGTTTTCATGCATTAAGTTGGAAATCCGTATTCAGGGTCCTGGTGTATGGATACGTCGGCCGCCGCACCAATACTGGACTCCCTGGACTGATAACCACACTCAATACGCTAAACATTATTGCTTCACATAGAAAAGATCAGAGTTCGCGGTAGAACCGAACTCCTCTGATACAAATTTGTCACGACTCGTACTCGGGGCCCGTGCCGTGACTACCCCAATCCCGCCTTCCATAGGCCAGGGGCTGGCGACTAGCACCAAGGCATAAATACCAACAAAAAGGGAAGGCATTGCCTTTGAAAAGTAAACAAGCACCACAGAGTAAGCAAGCGGAAAAGTAAACACTAAGTAAAAACGGTACAAGCTGTGCTGAAAGTAAAAGGGGCCAGAAATAAAAGCCCAACTGTAATGTACAACTGAAAGGAAAAACAGAAACTGAAAAGAAAAGCCGCAGCGTCGAGTCGTCCTCTGGAAGTCCCACATGAAGGGTGGGTACAGATAGCCTCCACTGCTCCTCGGGTCCACTTACCGCTCCGTGTACGTCATGCCCAGTGGTCCACCTCTAGGTATTGTCCCGCTCCGCACGCCTCCACCACGATCAGTGCTGTCCATCGTCTGCAACCAACACAATGTAGTGCGGGCATAGACCGTGCAGGGGTGAGTATAAGCTACTCAGTAGGGACCCCGAGACCCTCAAGGTCTCACTAAAACCAACAAGGATAACCACAAGATGATCTCAACAGATAACCTATACTTAGATATATTCCCATACATATACCTAAGTTATCAAGTAATCCATCTCAATCATGAAGAAACACAAGGATTGTGAAATCAACGGATAACCACTACTCAGGTATATACCCATACATATACCTACGTTATCAAGTGACCCATCTCAATCATGAGGTAAACACAAAGGTCAAAAGTCTTAGCTCAAACCAATATTTTTATTATTGAAACCATAACTGCTGAAGAGCTCCGTCTCTGGAGTGTACAGTGGTCCTGTCAGAACTTTGAGGAACTGCTCACTAACCTAAGACTGTTGTAGTACCCACCTATCGAGTACCGCGGGCCAGCTGCTACAACCAAGCGCTTCCATGTGCCGCTACAACCAAGCGCACCTCTGTCGTGGGTCTGCCGCTACAACCAAGCGCTCCCATGTGCCGCTACAACCAAGCGCACCTATGTCGTGGGTCTGCCGCTACAACCAAGTGCTCCCATGTGCCGCTACAACCAAGCGCACCTCTGTCGTGGGTCTGCCGCTACAACCAAGCACTCCCATATGCCGCTACAACCAAACGCACCTCTGTCGTGGGTCTATCGCTACAACCAAGCGCTCCCCTGTGCTGCTACAACCAAGCACACCTCTGTAACACACCGAGTCGTTCGATCAACAGTCGTCGGGTCTCAGTCAGCTACACGGTCTCCGTACTTCGCACGCTCGTCTCCGGGAGGGTCTGATCCACGAACTACTGGTCGATACTCTAAGTATCAGAAGTCCCGGAAGGATGTATCTCAAAGGACCACCTCGTCGTAGGGTTCTCAACTCAACAGACGGCGCGTCAATCGGATGCCCGGTCTGTGAGTTACTGGTCTTTTCGTCCCAGGGGCCCGGTTGGTTTCGTGTGTGATCCAATCCGGCCGTAACTCAACTATACCCCGAACACTCATAGGGTATACTCATAGGGACCGTTTCTCAACGTGATCACCAACGCCGCTGATGGTTCGTCAAATGGACGTCTGGTCTGAAAGATATCAGCTTTTCCGTTCTAGGGGCCCGGTTGGATTTCGGTGCGATCCAAGCCGGCCACTGTCCATCTGCATCCAAAACTCGGGCGGAGGATGCCAAAAGTTCCGTCTCATCAATAGGAAAGCAACGCGACAGACGACGCGTCAATCGGACGCCCGGTCTGTGAGTTATTGGCTTTTTCGTTCCAGGGGCCCGGTTGGTATCGTGAGCGAACCAACCCGACGGCACTCCGACGGCATCCAAACCTCGAGCGGAGTGAGCCAAAAAATCCGTCTCACTAAGAGGAACTCAACAAAGCTGACGACACGTCATTCGGACGTCCGTAGCTCAAGATATGAGCGTTTCCGCTCCGAGGGCCCGGTTGGTTTCGTGTACGAACCAACCCGGATGAACTCAATGTATTCCGAAACTTTGAGTGAGATATAAAGAATCGACCGTCTCGATCCAAGGATCGTATCTCCGCTGACGGTTTGTCAAACGGAGGTCCGTAGCTCAAGTTAGGGGCAAAAGACCGAAGTCGATTCGAAAAAGGGGGGTCCGGCCGGCCCGACCCCCCCCCCCCCCACCGTGGGTCGGCCCGAACCGGGTCCACCCAAACCGGGTCGAACCGACCGGGGGCCGACCAGGCCCGGCCGGCGGCACGGCGGCGCGGCCCGGTACGGCGGCGCGGCCGGGGCACCGCTCGGGTGCCATGCGCGGGGGCCAAGGCCCCCGCCCTTCCTGCTGGCGGCGCGGCTGGATGTCGCGCCTTGGATAAAACGCCCCCCCCCCCCCCTTGTGGGGGCTGCCTTTGAGAAAAACGGGGGGCGCTGCCCCCCCTTTGTTAAACCGGACCCCTTCATTTATGGGGGGCCAATTTAACCGCCCTGGGGAATTTAATTCCCCCGGTTTTGCACCGTCCCGGCCGGCCCGACCTGGCCGTCCGACTTCTTCTCGTCCTCTTCCATTTTTCCGGCACCGGCGGCCCGGCTGGACGCCGGTCATCACGTCCCTCCGCGGCCCGGAACCGGTCGCGACCTTCGTCGTCCGGCACGGTGCGACGACACCGTGCCCTTCCGCCGTGGCCCCGCTCCGGCCGCGGCGCCTTCGGTTTCCTTCGACGCGGCGCGACGGTGTCGCGTTCATGATGAATCTTTCAATGGAGTGGCGCGACGGCACCACACAATAATTGTCGAATGATTCCTGCGTGGTGCGACGACACCACGCCATCTCGTTTCATCCGCAAGGAAAATAATAATCAAGAACAAGGGAGGGGGGATTCGGCCGTGTTTGTGCGGTCCAGCCCCCCTCTCGTTAGATGATAACACTGAAACATTTATCCTCAAGATTGTCATGGTAGAACCAAAAACGAGAATAAATAAATAATCAACAACAAACCCCTACCTCGGTTTCAAGAACGATGATCGTCAACGACCCGCGGAAGACGAGCGTCGCGGTGGTCGGCGCTGCGGAAAAAGGACGTCGATGTCGTGAAGCGAGGATTTAAAGCTCTTTAACGACGATTTCGTCGCGGGAAACCTTCGCGGAAGAGATGACGCGGAAGGAGATGACGTCGGTGCCGCGGGAATGGCGTCGCGGAAGACGGTTCCCGAGAACGTGGCGTTCTTCGTCGATGTCCGAATGTTCTTCGCGTTCTTCGTCAAAGTTTGAAGAAGATGGAGAGAATTCTTGAAACCTCTCAAGGTGGCTAGAGGATTCTAACCCAAATAAAATAAGCTAAGGACTTATTTTATTTACACAACCAAACCATTTTGAAATTCAAAGGTTTTTAAATTAAACAACTTGACCCATTTAATAACCCAAGTTGTCAAGTCCATTAAAAGAGGAGTTTAAGGGAGTTTAAAAAAAAGAAGGTGAAAAGTTATGCTTCGTGCGGGCCCCAACACACTTAATCCTCCCATGGGAGGTTATGTGGATGTGGGTCCCACCTCTAACTCCCTTCGGGAGAAAATAACCAACAAGTTAAAATGAAATTTGTATTCCACAAATTTATTTAACTTATTCTAAATTTCCAAATACTAACTCCCAACCCGCAATAAACACAACCTCGGAAAAGGTCTCCTTAAGCGAATATCGGCGCTGCGAGTTCATCGGTGTCCTCGGATTTCAATTTTGAGTACCGGATCAAAAGTTAGAAATTCCCGCTCGTTCGTTCACTGAACGTACCCGAGCGAAACTTCAGAAATTGATTTCGGGAACTCTGGGCCTCAGAATTAGTTGCATTCAGAAACTGCGTTCTTGTAAAATTCCAAAGAAAATTAAGAAAAACTTTCCCTTGAATTTTACGGGTCTTTACATTATATAATGTAGATAATACAATAAAATATCCAATTTGGAAATACTAAAATTGATTATGATGGTCTTGTCTCACACACGTGAGTGTTATTATAAAGAATGTGATGATTATTTTTTACTAATATGTTATTGGTTCGTCTTATCTTAATTGATCTTATGTTGATAACACGTGTTATTTTTTTGGAAATATGAAGCGATTGAAACTCTAAACCACAACAAGATGAGTTTTATTACGACACATTTTAAGACAATGTAGGCATGTCAGTGCTGCCCAATGCCCACAATAACATGGTGTAGTGGATGAGTTTCTTCGATTTATATTTTTATGGTATCTCTATGTATGTTTTTTACTAGTTATTTTCTTCGTTTATAAATTTTATGTGAGTTTTTATTCATGAGTGTGCTCTTAATAAATAATTATTTGTTAGATAATGTGGAACAAATAATTTAAAATGACTATTCAAACCTTATGTTTTATTTTGATTACATTCCCTGTCATATATAAATTTTGGGAATCTTAAAATTGATTTGATATATGAGGCAATAGTAAAAAATTAATGTTTTTTATATAAAAGGTGTTGAATTATGATATAAAAATCATTTTAATGGTATTTAAAATATATTATGGGAGAAAAATTCTTTTATAATAAAATTTGATTGGATGTAGTTTTTTTGTTGAAAAAAAGATTTCATGCGTTCTGATTTTGATTGAAACATGCCTGTTTTAAACTATAAATGTATAATTTCATTGAAAAGAATATTTTGTTTATAAATGTATGATATTTATTTCATGATGTGTTTTTTATAACCATCTATGTGGACCTATAATTGTTTGATAGGTATATCCAATATAAGATTGTTTTTAATGTAATTTTTAGATGTGTTTTTACAACTATCTATGTGGACTTATTATTGTTTGAGGGGTATATCCAATATAAGATTGTTTTTAATGTATTTTTTAGATTTACACATCAATTCCCATTTGGTTTCTATGTCCTAAATAGATTAAAAAAATTGACTTTAATCTAATGAGGTGGCTGTTCAGTTTACCATTTTACTTTACCATTGATTTTGTTTTTATTCTCGAGGATGAAATATTTTTGAGACAATTATAAAATAAAGGTCCATATCATTTTTGAGCCTTACACTATCATTCTAGATAATTTAATAGTGATTTTGTAGAACATTATTTAATCACGAAATTTAAAATTGGTTTAATTTTTTTTATTAATTTTTTAATGTTAATTTTTTAATTTTGTAATTTATTTTCGATGTTTTTAAATTTAATTTTTATGAACATTATTTTAATTGATATGAAATTAATATAAATGATTTTAAATATGTCTTTAAATTTATCAATTATGTATGATATATTAAATATTATACCACACATTATAAAGATGTGTAAATATTTATATTTTTTTGTGTAATTTTGTAATAAAACATTTAAAAAAAAAAATTTCTTACAAAATGTGATATATATACACACATGTATATGAATATATGTATATATATATATTACACTTCCATAAATAAATATATATATATATATATATATTATGATATTATATGAATATCAACAGTTATTATATATATATATTAATACATATATGTGAGTAGGAATATATATATATATATATTAGCATGTTATATATATGTGTATGTGTGATTAGTGTTATATATATATGAGGAAGAAAAGGGTGGATATTAAATGATTTTCATAATAATAAAAATAAGAATAAAATATATGGTGTAATAATGGTAATTGACACAATTTGAATAGAAGAAGAGGCAGATAAATAATAAATTATATAGCAATCATGAATGTTGAGTATGCGTGGAAGTTATAATTTCTATGGAAGAAAATTGTTTAAAAAATTAATTTCCGAGAAAAACATTAAAAAGAAATAAAATAGAGAGTTTTTCAGAGTTATCGTATAATAAATTTTCATTTTTGTTGAATCAAAATTTTATTATTCAATATTTTAAAGGATTTGTTAAAGAAAATTTTAACATATATTATAAATAAAATAAGAACCCAGAGTATAATGTTTTGACAGAGTAGGGAACACTGCATCATAATAAATTTTCACACATCATGTGGCATGTTATATATGATTGTATATATATATATTTACATGAGTGTTATTAATATTAACCATTGAAAACATTTATTTGAAATGTTTTATGAATATCTATATATATTCATCTATGTATAAAATTATTTATATATCACAATGTCCTATAAATATAAATTTATATATTTTTATATATATATTGTAGAGTTTTTATATGTTAATGTATATATATATGGTTATATATATAGTTATTTATATAAAAAATATAATTTTCTTAAAATCATTGGAAAAAAATGATTACAAATAAACTATTTAAAACAAAAAATTTAGTTAAGAAAAGAATAAGGAAAAAATAAATGGTTAGAAAATTGTTTAAAATTATTTGATGATTAATGAAATGATATTATAACCTTAAAAAATAGATGAAATTGTGGAAAGAAAAAACGAAAGAGTGGGTTTTGATTTACTTATAGAGAGAAGAAGAAAATGGATATAATAAAATATTATGTGAGATAGTAAATAGAAATTTAATAATGATATAGAATAAGTGAAAATAAATAATAATAAAATAATAATAAGGGAAAAAAAGTGTGGTGGAATTAATGTGGGGGAATTTATTTAAAAAAATAAATAAAATATAAAAGTGATATTGGAGATACAATTCAGTAATTGTGGATTAAAATAATAATAATGGGATTTGAAATTGTCAAAATGAATGACATTATTCAGTTTTATATAATAAAATTGATTAATAGAAAAATTAAAATTAATAATAATAAAACTAAATTATTAATAATAATATAATACGAGTATGTGGTTCTTGAAATAAAAACTAACTAGAAAAATGTATTGTTTTAAAATAAAAAAATTGAAAAATAATGATTTAATAATAAATGTGTAATATGTTTGGAATTTAATAAAAAATTTAAATGCATGAATTAAATGTGAATATTAAATTAAAAATGTATTTTTATAATTAAAAATGGGAAAAATAAATACCAAATATATATATATATATATATATATATTCAACTATATTCTACGATATCCCTGGTAATTCTAATAGGATTGATGCAAAATCAGTTTCATTACATTTTTATTGTGAAATAAAAGGTAAGAGACGAATTTATTTTTAACTACATTGCATTATATTTTCTAGTTTCTGTTAAATCTAAAAATTTTCATTTAAATTATTGAATATAGAAAATGAGATGATTATGGGTTTACACCAGTCCCTGTGAACATTATTTCTCATCTTATTTGTGTCAATTAATAGTGGAGAAGATCCTTATTTTCTAATTTAATGGCATCATGTTTGTGGCGTTACGATTTTTTTTAATCTATATGAATATGGTTAGAAGTAGATAATTATAGATAATAAACATATTGAAAATGAATTCGATGGAAAGTTATTTTTATATGAATTATATTACATCTTTTGAATTATTGATATTTTGAATTGTACGGTCTAAATACCCCCATTTCATATTATGGATCTTGGGGTATTTTTTGCATAATAGATTATATGTTATCAAAAAGATGTTCTGTGATGATTGTTTTCAACAACAACAATATTTAACTTGGATAAGATATTATATCTAGTCAATAAAATAGATTCCTCATTGGAATCGTTTTCTATGTTAAAATATAATTTTAACAAATAAGTCAAAGTAAATTAATGCCCTGAATAAATATGAAAATGAGAAAAGTTTTTGTGCTATATATTTGTAATGTGTACTTGTGTGTGGTTTTCAGGTGGTCTTATTTTGGTGGATGGGAAGTGGTGATATGATATCACATGGGTTGAAAGAGATAATTATAGAATATATTGAATTGAGAAGTATAGATTTAGAATTTAGTTATTATAGGGGAAATAACATATGTGGTAAATAATTTGTCTTACAATTGAAATTGGTTAGTAAATGAGAAATATTTAAAGTGGATTGTTTTCAATAAAATGCATCTAGTGGCATAGGGAATGTTTATGGTATGTTATAAATTTAGTTGTGGTAGAAAATATGGGAATTATGGGAAACAATTGATACTTTTATTGTAAACCCCTAGGATGAGAATCTGTGATTTTATATTATATATATATATATATATATCACATATATTCTTGTGATTTTCTATACAAACCCCATACTCCTTAAGTATTATGTACTTAATACCGCATAGAAAAGTGACGGGTATTTTTCTATACATCTCGGTGGAGTAATAAAAAAACGGGTTTGTACAGTGCTAGGAATTAACATCGCTATCTCAACACACATTTGGATAATAGCTTTCTCATTGCTAAAAAATCATTGTTAATGGTTTCTTTAAATATAAATTTTATAGTTCTATTATTAGGAATCCTTAATAGTTCCAATGAAGAGTATTGTTAAAGTGGGCCATTATCTGTGTTTTTTTAGTATCACTAATAATGGTCCACCATTTAACAGATCTACTAAAAAAACTAATCAATGTATTCTTTCATTTCTTTTAAGAAACCTCTAATAATGTGGGGGTATAATAGAGATTTTTTAAAATCACATATAATGACCCCCCCATTTATAAGGGCTTTTTAGTACCACTAATAACTTTATATTTCAAAAAAAATATTTCATTACAATTATGATATTAATATATAATTATATTTAAAGAGAGATAAATAAAATATATATTTTCTGAATATATTTTATATTTGGTAAATATGCTTTTAAAATTAATATAAAACTTATTTTAAGAAAATCTCTTATAAAATAAATAAAAAATTTTAATCAATAATTTTATAATTATTTTCTTGTAATAGTTGTTTAATAGGAACTGGATTGTGAAAATTAAAAAATTTAATAAAATAATTTTAATATGTTGAAAACACAACTCGAACATCAAATTTCCATTACATTTGATCCGGGTAGCTTTTTGGGCTCTATCACATATCAAATCAAATCTTGTGATTATATCTATGACCTTATTGATAAAGGTGACACTATGTCACAATTTTCGATGCCAAAAATGTCCATAGAGGCCTTCAAAACTGATTTTGTAGAAAGTGTACCCCAATTTGTTACATTCTTAGGAATTTCTTCCACTCCATGGGGGTATTATTTCCCTTTTGTTGGAGCCTTAATTTATTCAGAGGTCTTACATTCATATTGATATTAGGGTTTTGAAATTTTATCATTATTAAAAATATGTTGTTATTTGTAATCAAATATGTCACAATATGTACATTTTTTAATTCACACATAAAAATTTACTTATAAAATGAAATAATTTAACATATATACATAACAAATATATTTATAAAAATTTATACATATATATAAAGAAATATATAAATATATCGATAAAAAATGTAACAGGATAAATATTATAATATAAATATATCATATAATGTAATAAAAACATTATAGTTCAGTGGAAAATTCATAGAACATATTAGATGGAGGTCTTGGATTCAAAACACACTCAAGGAAGGGGAATATATTTGATGGATTTTATAATTAACTGATAAAGTGGAGGGGGAAGTGATGATAAAGGGGTGGGGGTGATGATAATGTGGGGGAGTGGGTATGAGAAACAAATTTATACCACCCTTTATTTGTGAGGTCTTTATAAGTTCCTTTTTAGAGTGCTTAAAGACCTCCTTTAATAGTTCCAAAAAATGTGTTATTAAAGGGGGACTTAATTAATTAAAAAATTTGTTAACGGGCCCTTTTATTAGTTAAAAAATCACTTTTAAAGGGGGACATTAATAATGATTTTTTGGCGTCGATAAAAACATCGGGCTTTTAACCTCGCATCAATTGTCAATGTTGATAAATGACTATTATAGTGCTATTAAATCCCAATTTAGGATGTATGACTCTTTACTAGATCAAACCTACTCCATTTCTAATGAGATGATAAGGAAATGAATGATATGTGTTGGATAGAATAAAATGTTCCGATGGCGAATTTTGATGTGATGAGATGTAATCGTTTATGTGTCTTATGTTGAGATTTGGTGAGTAAAATTATGGTGGCATCGTGCATAGAAGGAGGGAAAAAGTATGATGTCCTTCACATTCATGATTCCCTACCACATCAATATTGAAATATGATGTGATGTGATGGCCCAGGTGTGTGCATGTAGGATGTGATATGATGTGATATTATTTAGAAGAGGTGGGAGCACTAGGATTTACAATGTTGGGGTTTGTGAGTAGAATTTTAATGTAAATATTTATAGGGTAACCTAAAATCAATAAGCTTTAAATTATATTATTATGTGTGGATGTGTAATTTGGTGAGTGGTTATTAGTGAAGTTTGGGTTTCTTTATTTGACAAATTTATGTGTTGTTGTTTCTATTGTTTTCTCACAGATACATTAGAATTATTTTTTCACATATGTAAGAGAGACCATTGTTTTTATATTGAGTATACTTGTATATGCATGTAAAATTATTTTTAGGTTTTCAAGGTGGAAATTTAAGTACATGGTAGACACTACTGGATCAGACCATTCGAGTTGTGGATGTGTTACAACTTGTGCTTTTAGTTTGAGATTTTCATTTGGAGACATTTAAATGTATTTTTATACATTAATTTTGGGGTGACATTAGTTTTATTTATATTATTTGAAGGATTTTTTTGTGGTTTATTAATTGTTTCTCTCAATAATTTTTTTCTCTTAGAGTGAAAATTCTCCAATATCATGTATTTTTATACACTTAGTGATAGTCCCATATACGGGGCCAACTAGTGTTGGGACTCATGGGGTTATTTTACATTTACCTTCATTGCAAAATATTTTGTGTGAGGGTGTCATGAAAATAATAATATATATTAAACAATATATATATATATACAAAAAAATAATATTTATAAATACTTTTAAAAATACATGAATATACAGTTTTAAATATATCTATATAAATAATATTTAACAATAAATGAATTTTTGCATCATTTATTATTAACAACACTCACAAAATTATATATTTACACACACTTTTATAACATGTCATGTGATGTGTGGAAAAATTAACAAGTAGAATGTCTGAATATTCCATATCCCTATATGCAGGGTAATCAATTTTTTTATGTATAGCATATTTTAAAATTTTCTTTAACATAATCATTTTAATATTAACATAAAAAATTCATAACCAAAGTAATTTTTATTATTCTATACTTTTTTGATGTGAGTTATTTGATTATTTTTAACAGATTATATCTCCATGAAATTTAGTAACACATTTTCACCCTTTAAAATCATACTCTAACATAGTCCAACTATTCACAGTTATTAAAATTAATCTAATTTTTAACTCTCTCCTATTTGACTAGAATATTAACTCTTGTTATTATTACACCACACATTTAATGCTTATTCTTTTTATTTTTAAAATCATTTAATATTCATCATTTTTAATCCCATATATATATATAATAACATATTCACATATATATAATTATAATATATATATATTCCCACGTACATATATGTATTTATATACATATATAATAACTATTATTATATAATATAATACTATATATAAATTGAAACATAATATGTATTTTTATATACATGAAAATATATAAATACATATGTGTATATTTATATATACCAAATCTTGTAACTAAAATATTTTCAAAAGGATTAATTTCAACTTGACGAATGAAAATATACGCAGTTACTCATGTGTATAATATGTTGATTAATAGTTAATATATCAATTATAATTAGAATGAGGGAAAACATATTGACATATAATAATATTTAATAACCTATGATTTAATAAATCAAGCTAAAATACATATTTTTAACAACATCCAAAACAAATTTAAAACCTCAAATTAATATTAATAAATTTTCAAACCCATTTTGAACAAATTTTTAAATCTTCCAAAACTACCCAAACATCGAAACCACAAGCAGACACCAAAGTGAATCCCCATGAAAAGTATGGACCATTACATTAATTTAAACTCAAACAATTATCATCCACGAGAATCAAAATGACATCTAGAATGAAAAGATAATGGTGGTTCAAACAAAAAACCCCAGAGATACCTTGTATGTTTCTCAGTGTATTTGGAATACAACAAACACTAAGGAAAAGAAATAAAAATCTACACAATAAATATAAATATATCTTGTGAGAGAAATACCACTCAATCTTTAATATGTCCATATAAATGGTCACAAAAACACATCAACGACACATATCAACTAACTATGTTGAAAACATAAATTTAAATTCAATTCATCATTCATAGTTTTATACAAATACATACCTTATAAAATAACCCTTCAAATAATATGATATCACTTTTAATTTTAAGACATTTTCTTCCACCCAATAATTTTTTATCTTTTAAGAGAATGTTTTATTTCATATTTAAATGAATATTATTTAAAAACCCATTAAATGTTTTTAAATGTCACATCACATTTCAAATCATTTTTTAAAGACAAAAATTTGAGATATGACAAGAAACATAAATAAATAAAATCATAAATATTTTTGCAATCCTTCTTTTAAATAATTTTTTCAGGTTTTATAACTATGAATTATTTATTAACGTCACACTCATAAATAAATTTCACAAAACATTCCTCAGCCTGCACAGGAAATAATATAAATATTGACAGAGATTATACAAGCTTGAATTCAACATAAGTCATCTACCACACTCTGATATTGTTCACTTCTAGTGATACTGACTCACCGACACTATTTGTAGTTGTGTCGTAATATAACGCGTCTTGATGCGAGAAATAATTTCCATGTCTTCATATATTTTAAGTCATAACAGGTATCATCTATATAATATAAATCACAATAATACCAATTGACATGATAGTAGTAAAATATTCCCATTACTTCCATTGTATAATGATTTATTCCAGGGAGGTAAGACCATCTTAATTAATTTTATGATTTATAAAAGGTTAATTTTATTTAATTATTGATTTTAATAGATTAGATTTTTTATGGGTGGTGTGGTATTCCTTCAACATAATCACACTACAACACAACCCAATCCACCTCACCACAAAAACGACATGAATCATCCACCCCACATCACCACTATTGCACCAAATAACCACAAATACAATCTCACCCACCAATAAAAACATTCATGGAAAATTTCAGGCAACCACATTACCGCACAATTCTATTATCAAAATGATAGCATCTTTTTTACATTACCACTTTCTCCATATCCTCTTCCATAATTTAAACAACACAACATCCCCAATATATTTACGCATGAAATCATTGATGAACAAAATCAATGGATTACCTTTAAAATGTCAAGATATTTTCTATATTGTGAGGAAAACAAGTACGATAGTGTACCATTAGAAATTTCTCAACATATGAATTTTTAGCTAAAGATAAAAAACATCCAGGATGAATTTCCATTGGAAAAGAAAGAACTTTAGAAGTGTTCTGGAAAAATGTCTTACTACCCGAATGCCCTATAGTATGAAATGACAAACAGTTGAAAATTTTCCAGAAAAAATGCATAATTTCCAGAATAAACCACCATTAGACACGAACCACCATGGGAAATTTTCTAGAAAAATAAAAAAATTACCTACCATCAGAAATGCATAGAAAAAATATTTGTATTTATGATATGTAGAAAACATGTGTTGTATACGATTACATAAAGAATGTGTTTCAATCATTGAAATTTAATAAAATAATGTCAAATTACTAAATGGATGTTTTAAGGTGGATAAAATTTGTGAATTAATTGAACATATTATAATATTAATAATAGAGGAGAAATAATATGTTGGTAATATGATATAAATAAATGTAGGTAATTTATTATTATAATAAAATGATAAATTGTGTAATCAATTTTAAATAATATATAATTATTTAATGAGGAAATTAAATGTATGAATAAAATGAAAAACAATTTTTTTAATTAAATATCATGTAAATAAATACCGTATATATATATCACAATTCATTAAGTTGTATCACCCTCAATTATAATCAGATTGACCTGACCTCAGTTTCATTGGATTCTTCTAGATTAATAGAAAATATCTGAAGAGTTTATTTAATAGGAAATTGTTTTAAATAATACATACTTAATTAAATCTAATTTTATTACACATAAATTGTTGAATATAGAGAATCATATGATTAAGGGATTCCATCTGACTTTGCAAACATTGTTTATCTTTTTTTGGTCTAAAATTTGAGGTACGAGATCTTTCATTTCCCATTTATTTGCATCATATAGGTGAGGTTATTATTTTTTATCATTGGAAATATGGTTAGTGATTGATAACTAATGATAATGACCTAGTTTATGTGAAATAGAATGTGAAGGGTTTTGGAATGAAATGATTTAAAAAATTAAAATTTATTGATATTTTGAATAATATGGGATACATTCCCCATTAAATACTACGTAATTTAGTAGCGTTTATTTCATATAAGATGATATGTTATGAAAAATTTATTTTTGATGTCTTTTCCTAAAAAAAAGAAAAATTGGATTACTAATAGTAATTGATTAATAAAATGGTTTCCATAGGAGAATTATGGTTTGTGAGAGGATATCCAAATAATATATATGTTGAAGTAGATAAACACCCTTACTAAATATGAAAATTTTAAAAATGGTTCTTCTATATGGTTGTGATGTGTATTTATGTGTGATTATGATGAGGTGTGGTTTTGGTGGATGATAATAAATATAATGATATGACATATTTTGAAATGTTTAATAAAATAATGAAATTAATTGAGATATGAAACTTATTTGATTAATGATTATATGAGAAATAATGGTATGGATAAGGAAATGTGATTAACGAAGGGAATTGGATTTTAAGTTGGAATTCATGAAAATGGATTATTTGAAATAAATTGTTGCTAGTGTAATGTGATGTTCTTATTTGGTGTTGTGATTTTAGTGGTGGTAGAAAAAGAGGGAATATTATTACATGGTTGGTACCATGGTTGTTATCACATTGAATCAGATTTTTTTCATTGATACTATATATATTCCTTTAATATTCTTTTGTATTTAATATGCACTGCAACATCATTGTGTACTATGTTCCCACACCTTCATTGCCATGGGGTGTTCTATTACAAACATCCTAGTTGGTGGATAGTTGATTCACTACCCACTCTTCTCTAATCCATATTCTAGGATATGAGAATTATATGTATAGAATGTGATGGCCACAAGTTAAAAGTTTTTTTCGAGTGGTGATGTTTTTTGATGTGACGTCCAATGTGTGTTCGGGAGATATGTGATGATATGTATTATGGTGGTGGCGTGTATGGTAGAAGAATGGAATGATGGTGATGTCTTTAACATTCATGATACCCTGTTACCCTATTTGTGTGATGTGATGTGACATAATGGCCCATGTTTATCGAGGAGGTAAGTGATTTGATGTGTTGTGATATATTCAGAAGTGGTGGGAGCTCTATGATGTATGTCATTGGTGGTGTGAGAGTAGTATCATAGTGGGAAGGACGTGTGGGTTACCATTTAATGTTATACATTATATAATATTATTATACATGGATGTAGTTTTTGTGGTGTAATCCATAGTGAGGTATGGGTTTTGGTTATTACATCTCTATTGGTACTTCTTGGTTATGATGTTTTTCTCATGGGTGCATTAGTATGTTCTTTTCACATGTATGTGAGAAATTTTTTTTTCATACTGAGTATACTTATATTCTAACCGTATATATATAATAACTTTATTCAGTATTCGAGGAGGTCTTTGGAAACCATGGTGGATATGTCTTGGTATTATTTTTGGAGCTGTTGTCATGTCACCACCATAGAATTACTACTCTTTGGGTTTCCATTTTTGGTGTCTTCTATTTGTATCATTTTTTCATATATATGCACTATGTGATGACATTGAGTTTTTTTATATTTAGGTTATGGTGTTTTTTTATTTTTATTACATCTATATGGTGGTCTTATTTTCATATAAAGGGCAATTAATCCCAAAAATTGAGTTTCTTAACCCTAGGTGCTAGTCTCCAAATCAGGGCCTACAAAAGGTGGTACATGAGGGGTGATTATCTCCCATTATTATATAATATCCAAAGAGGTGTACCTTTAGATATATGGGGTCATGACTAAATAATATCAATGGGATATTGCAAATCCTTCTTAAATAGAATTCATTGGTCTTTTTTACTATAGGTTTTTAAATTTCCCATGAACATATTCCCCCTAGTACACATGCCACCTCTTTTTGTGCAGTGAGTTGGGAGAATCATTTTCCTCTATATAGGTTTCCCCTTGTTTATCCCTATGTGTATCAGGCAATATCAGTTTATAATTTTAATTTCATTTGAATGTGGATTCTACCTAATTAATATTGATAAGTAATCATTTTAAATATCCTTTAAAGGATAAGGGAATGTAGGTATTTTCCTATTGTTTTATTAATTTGATTTGATTTGTTTTGATATTTTGATTGAATGGGCTTAATTATTTGATGTAAATTTTTTCTATTGGTGTCTTTTTTATATTGTTGTTTTTCTATTGAAATAGTTATTATTTCAATTGTTTGATATCATCATAAATAACTACTTAAGCGATGTGACAATGGGGGTTGTGAAGTGGTTATGTAGCATGACTATGATGGAAGGTGGAACCGAATGTAGCTATAGTGTTTTTTTCTTATTGTTATGTGATATGGTAGTTCAGTTTCCAAATTAGTACAGGAAGGTTAAATGAATTATAATATTTGGAATGTCTAATGGATTAATATTATGCTTCTTGTTTTTTTCTATAATATGTCAATTGTTTAGTGTAATGTTTTTTTAACAGAAAATAACGAAAAGGGATTAATGATAATTAAATACTAAAATATGAAATTTGGAATGTTTTTTTCATATAGGTTTTTTGGATTTTTTTAGAATTGAATGTGGATGTTTGTATGGGTGTTTTGTTCTTTTGTGAATACATAGGATGTGGAAAATATTTGGTAACTATATATGAATTTAACTTGTATATTATTGTGATTTCTATATGTACCCCACCCTCTTCAAGAACATTGTTTCAAAACTAGAATAGTCACATGGGTGAGTTTTTTCGAACATCTTAGTGGGAGGATGGTTGGTTGGACAACCTCTCTTCCCCACTATATATTCCAGGATAAGAGAAGGACATGCATAGTTTGTGATGGAAAAAAGTCAAATTCTAACTATCGAGTGGGGATGTGGAGAGAGGTGATAGCCCAGATTTGTTTTGGTGATATGTGATGTTGTTTATCTTGATTGTGTGGGAAGTTCACAGTGTTATGTGACGTTATTCAGAGGAGGTGGGAGCACCATGATATGCGTTGTTGGGGTGTTAGAGTAGGAAATCAGTGAAAATGTAATGAATTATACACAATCATTGATGTACCTCATATTATATTACTATACATGGATTTTATTATTTAGGGATAGGTCCCTAATGTGGTTGGGGTTTTGGTTAGTATAGCTACGTAGATGTCATATGATTCTACTAATTTCACATTGTGGCATTAGTTTTCTCTTTTCACATTCTCATTAGAGTCTTCAGTTTTCCTACATGGTATACATGTATGCTCTCTCTACATATATAAAATTGTTTTCTGAATTCTTTGAGGACTTTATAGACCATTCTACACCTTTCTATCATAGAACATTTGATAGTTGTTGTATTGCTTCTCTAGATATTATTTTGGAGACCTTATTATCAGTATAAGATTTATTTAAAAAAACATTGTGTGATGGTTTTCTGAATTATTCATTACACGTTATCATGTAGTTGAATGTAGTTGATACATCTTATCTTAAGTTCCTATTTATATTATAGAGGGTAATGAAGGGAGAGAGAGATAATGACCCTCGAGACCCGCCTCCAATAATCCATGGGTTGGAGACTAGCATTCAGGGTACAAAAAATCTCTTTATATGGGAGGCATTAGCCTCAATAAGATAACAACATCAATGTATAGAATAAATCATACATAATAAACTCCATAACATTATATAAATATACCTAAAATCATCCCATATTGTTTGTATTACAAAAAAATTGATACACCTAATGGTCTCAAAATGAATGTCACTAAATGAAAGAAAAGATTATAAAACAATAACAGCTCCAATGGTCGGAGCTAGTAATGTCCTGCACAGTGCAAGACTTCCTACATGAAGACGTGAAAAAGAATTATATAAACATGTTGAATTTATAAGTATACATATTTGGAAAAAAGGTATATCATGAAAATCTTAAAATAGAACTCTAATAGATCCATGAAGAAATTGTTGATCCCAGAACACCTATACATGTCAAATAACCATACCCCTACCTCACAAAGGCCCACTCACCAAAAGAATTATCCATGGATAATAATGTAATATGAATCATATTAATGATAGGGTTCCCCTCATCTCATTACCAATGATTTTCCACTCTCACACCCCAACATCGTATGTATTGGGCCTCCCGCCAATTTTGAATAACATCACAACACATCACATCCATCCCCCACACACCTGGACTATCACATCATATCACATCTCAAAACTATGATTGTACGATATTGTGAATGTGAAGGAAAACTGCCTCATTCCCTCCCCCTATCACACAATACATCCACTAGAAGTCACCTCAGCACATATCCTATGAACACACATGGTTCATCATGTCATCCAATGGATTCACAACAAAGGTAAAGAACTATTCAATGAATTACCACTTGTACCGCCACATCAAAAATCACAAAACCACATAAACATGCCACAATCCATTGGCCACATTTTACATCAAATAATCCATTTTCAAAATTTCCATTTAGTAATGAATTTCATTCATTGATCCTATCTGTTTATCAGAATAGTATTTCACAAATAATCATTTACCTCTTAAATCACACATCTGAATCCAATTCATTCAAACAATAGTCATTTAAACCAATGTCATATCACAAAAAATCTTCAACTCTACCACAACCACAAAACATCACAACCACAATAAATTAAATGTAACACCCTTAAAGAACAACCGATTTTAATATTTTCAAAGTAAGTACTGGTGTTAGTTTAATTATATGTTTATATTGTAATGATATTCTCACACAAAACATAATTATAATTGATAAACCATTTTGTTAATTTTCTATAAGTTGTTATCCAATTTTCCTATTTTTTCAGTGAAAAAAACATCACATAATAAGTTTTTTATATCATAAAATCTATTTTGAACTAAAGTACCTAAACAACCACAATATTAAACATGGAATCTTGCCCGTACAATTATGAATATTAATAAATCAAGAACTATAAAATCATAAACATCAGAAACACATTACAATCAATTTCATTTAAACTGTTTTATTATCCTTACATGTGCATGCCCACTCAAATTTCCAATGATGAACAATGTACTAACCCCACCCTCATGATGAAACTAAATGATAAAAAATGATCTCATACCTCTATTTCAATACCCAAAAAGATGAGAAACAATGATCGCAATGGCCAATGTGAACTCAAAATCATCCATCTATCCATCTTGAATAATTTAAATGTAAAATTTTGATATAAGTAAATCTGTAAAATATAACACAATGCCTTAAAAAGCTTTTCTATTACCATGTACTTGTCAAGATGAATCAAATGATAATGATGGTATCTTAATCCAATTATTCTTGAGGGAGATATGGAATAAATAATTTTAATAAATATATTGTATTTATTTACTCTGTATTTAAATTTCAAAATTCATTTTTATTTATTTCCACATTTAATTTCATCGTTTAATTATTCCATTGAAATCCAAACCTATTATAATATTTTTACTTTTGATGTTTCAATTGTTAACAATTTAAAATAATTTTTTAAACCAAATGTTTATTTTCTTAAAAGTCCACATGCCCAAATCCCATAATATTATTCATTCATAGTTGTTATTATTGTTTTTTATTTAATTATTAATCTCATTTAATTTATGAATCCAATTACTGTCACCCATTTTGACACATTAAAATACATTTATTTTTATTTAAATCCACAATTAACAAATTCTCTCTACAATCTAATATTAATATATTATCTAATAAATTAAAACAATTATCATACTATAATTCCATCAAAATCTCTTTTTATACTTTATAATTATTTTTCTTCTTATTAATTTTCCATTATTTTATATCATTATTTTAATTCTAATTCTTTTATCATTTAATATTTCTTTCTATTTCCCTTGTTCTTCTTCTCTCTCCAATCAATTCAAGCCAAACCATTTCCATAGTTTATTTCTTCTTTTTTTAAAAAAAATTTGATTTTTTTATTTAATTTTCAATATTTTTTTAAATGGGATCCCACTATTTTTTCATTATTCCACTTTAACAATAAACCATATCATAAAAACATTTATTAAAAATATATTTTTTAAATAGAATTTTTTTTCAAAACATTACATATATATATTTAACCATTTGTATATACATTCGTATGTAAAAATTATTCAATTATTATATATATATATAATGTGATATATAAATATATTGATAAGTATAAGAACACACACTTATATATATATATATATATCAATATATATATATATACATAAAACATTTCACAACACAATTATTTTGCAACCTTTAATATTACAAAAACATTGGTAATAATATATAAACAGCCAAATAGACACACACACACACATATATCATGTCACGTGATGTATGATAATTTTATTGATATTAACTGTTCCCAAATTTTATAAAACCATATAATGATGTTTCTTATTTTATGAATAATATATTTTATCATTTTCTTAAATAGAATCATTTTAAATATTGAATAATTTTTTTTTGTGAAATAAAATAATAATTATTACATGATAACTTCGACAAGGCCATCTATTTTTTCCATGTTAATTATTTTTTATCCTACGAATTTATTCACATATTTTCTTCCATTAAAAACATTACTCTCTCACATACTCACCACTTGTTATTCATATGTAATTTACAATTTATTTCTATTCTATTTAATTCAAACACTCACATTTATCATTATTACACCACAACTTTTAGACTTATTTTTATTATTCTTTCTAAATTCATTTAATATCCTATATTTTTTAACCACATAAATATATATATATATATAACAATATACAAACATATATAACATACCAATATATATATATACATAATATCATTAATATATATTTATTTATATACACATACAATTACTCTTATTATCTATATAAAATCATTATATATATATATGGAAATGTAATATATATATATGTTTATAAATACTTGTATATATACATACACATAGGTGTATATACATAAATATGTATATATATCACATTTTTTAATAAATATTTTTTTAAAAAAATTTAATTACAACATGACGAATATAAATATACATATTTACAAACAAGTATAATATGTTCTATAATATTTAATATTTCACACGTAATTAAAGATTGAAAAGAATATTTATATTCTATTATACAGAATTAATTTAAATTAAACAAAAATTCCTAAATTAATTTTTTTTTAAACAACTAAAATAAATTTCAAATTTCAAAATTAACATTAATAAATTATCAAACGCATCTTAAACAAATGTTATAATTTTCAAAAAATTAATGATCCACAGATTCACAAAAAACGATAAAATGGAAAAGTATTGGGAATGTTATGCACCTTTACAAGATATGTGTCTCAATCAATTCTTATACTCAGGAATTAGAGGGAAAAATAATGGTGGCTCGAACAACCAACCGACGAGATAAATCCCAATTTTTTTGATGCCTTTGGATCTCAATAACAGTTATTTAATTGTTTTTTAAATCAACACAATACATAAAAAATATCTCATGGGAGATACTATTAGAAGAATAATAAGTCCACATAGATGGAAATAACAAAAACACTAGGGAATACATATCAATCAATTATAAGAAAAAAATTCTCTTCAAAAGAATTCATCATTAATAGTTTTAAAAAAGAACATAATTTTCCAAATCACAATTAATTTTAAAATTTTCTTGAATAAAAATATCACATGAAATCACTTTTCATTTGACAAAAATTTTCCTTCTACCCAATACTTTCAATTAATTTAAAATAATGTTTTATTTCATAATTTAACAAAATTTCATTTCAAAAATAAACATTAAATACTTTTTAACATAGTCCACTTATTCAAAATCATATTTTAAGAGCCCAAATTTTTTTAAATGATACGAAACATAAAAAAAACAATACATGATATTTGAAAAATTCACCTTTAAAAATTTCTCCATATTTTCTATCAAGGAAATATTTATTAGGAGAATAGTAATGAAACATTTTCAAAAAAAATTTTAAATAAAAAACACTGATATAAGCATATATAGAGACACCAATGTCATACAAATAGAATGAACATATCCACTATAGCACAATATTATTTACATAGGGTAGAACTAAGTCATCTTCACAATTTTAAAACTTTTCATGATACAATGAGTCATGATGCGGGAAAGAGAATCCCTCTCTTCATTTGATTAAGGTTATAACATGTTGCAACAACATAAGATCAGTCACAAGTAAACCCAAATAAATGATAATAGTAAAATATTGAAATTAATTCCATTACAGTAATAATTACACATGTGATGAAAGCCAATATTCATTAATTTCTATATTACCAAAATGATAATTTTATTTTATCACTAAAATTTTGTTATTAACCATTTA
Organism: Viscum album; assembly: GCA_963277665.1. Taxonomy (NCBI): domain Eukaryota; kingdom Viridiplantae; phylum Streptophyta; class Magnoliopsida; order Santalales; family Viscaceae; genus Viscum; species Viscum album. The sequence continues at coordinate 1,522,855,597 of OY728151.1, forward strand.
TAGGTTCTAACGTATTCCATCAACATAAACAGACCACAGCACAACCCAAGACATCTCACAACAATAACAACATATCTCATCCCTTGAACATCATCACCATTTCACAACACAACTACTTTTCCAAACTCGCCAATGAATGAAAATGTCCATGAATCATTTCACACAACCACATTTACATTAAACATCATTATCCACAAGAATCCACTATTTTCAAGAAACCAAATTCTTTATATCATCATCTAGGTTACCACATCCAAATTTTACCACTATCATCAAACATCAAATCCCGAAGCACATAATTCAACTAATTCCCTTTCCAACATTGAGATATTATTTGCATTGAGTATAACTGAATCATCCCCACATTTTCAATCATCAAAATATATAACAAGTATCTATTTTTTTGGGGCTTAGCCCACACATGGGTGTTTCCATTATATTTGATATGATGTATCTTTTAGATTTGGAGATATTTTTTTTTTGAAAATTCAGGATTCTTCCACTATGTATCTGCCAGCATGAGATTCATGTAATATCCCATGATATCTTTTCGAGATATTTTCATATTTCCTTTTCAATCAAGATATGTGGCATATGGGAGCCTATTAAAGTGGAAGCAGCGAATCAATGAAGTGACAAATTTTGGTGGTGCACGAAAACCCAAGGAGAGTAGATACTTTGGTGACTATTTTCTAGGGCATGGGCAACAGCGAGCAGTGACAAATCAGGTTGTGCAACGAGGTGCTGCAACGACGCCGAAAGTTTGATTTTGATCTCTGAAGGGTGACATATTGTCATGGAATATTATCAGAGAGGAGAAAGAGGAATATCTAGGTGTGGTTATTCACACAGGTTTTTATGTTGTATTTTTGATTCATGTTTGAGGTTTAACTTGGATTTTTGTACTCTCTGATTCATATTGAATTTTCTCGGAGTTTCCCCATGGTTTTTTTAATCCATATAAAGGAGGGTTTTTTCACGTTAGAATTTGTGTCATCATTTTTTATTCTACTGTTTGGTATGGCGGTTCATTTACATTGGTGATTCTCACAAATTTTTTTTGTCGCAACTGAGTTTATATTTGAAACCAAGCTGTTTCTGACCCAACATCTGGTATCAGAGGAGGTTATCTGTGACTTATTACTGATTAATACGGGGGATTCACACCATGGGATTTATGCTCACATTGAACTATTCAACGGGAAAAATGATATTACACTTTAGAAGCAAAGAGTTAAAAATATTTTGGTCCGTGAGAAGACAACGAAGACATTGAAGAAAAAATCTGAGAATCCAGAGATGATGAGTGATGATGATTGGTAGGAAATGTGAGAGTTGGAGACAAGCATGATTCAGATGTATTTGGGTGATAATACACTGCGGGAAGTGATGAATCTGACAGATCCGGAGGAGATCTGGGTGAATCTTGAATGAAGGTATAAATCAAATTCCCTCACAAATCATTTATATTTGAAGAAATGGTTGTATCAATTGTGAATTCCAGAGAATGGAGATTTAGGTAACCATCAGGACGAGTTCACTAAACTTCTAACGGAGCTTTCCTCGGTGGCGGTCACGATTGATGGTAAAGGTAACGCGGTACCTATTGAAATGGAATAAGAAGACAAGGATTTTCTTCTTTTAGGTTCGTTGCCTGATTCATATGATAATCTCGTCACCACATTGTTGTTCAGGAAGGATACACTGAAGTTGGATGATGTAATTTCAACGTTGTTGATGAAAGAGACTTGACGGAAGACCAATGATGGTGAATCTTCAGGTTATGTTGGTACTATTGATGTGGTATATGGACGTGGTAGTCAGAGAGGTCGATCAAACACCAGAAGAAAGGTCAAGTTCTACTTTTGCAATAAGGAGGGTCATGTGCATAGACACTACTATGAATTGAAAAATCTTAAGAAGGAAAAGAATCCGCACGACACCGATTCTAAGGATACCAGCGTAAGTCTTGTTCAGGATGAGGGTGATTTACATTCAGTTGGCATTGATTTTCGAAGGTCAGATTTGTACACTGAATGGGTGGTTGATTCAGCAGCATCATACCATATTTCACCAAATAAGTGACTATTTTATTCATATGAAGAAGGTTACTTTGGTAGATTAAAGATGAGAAATGGATATTCTGCTGATGTCATTGGTGTTTGTGATATTTGTATCACTATGAATGCAGGTTGTGCACTGGCATTGAAGGATGTGCGACATGTGCCAGGAACTCGCCATAATTTGTTATCTGCTAGATCTCTTGATACTGATGGATTGAGGAGTTCGTTTAGCGGTGGAAGATGGAATTTTTCTAGAGGATCGATGGTTTATGAGCGCAAAAAAATGGATGAAATGCTTTATATGATAGATGTAAAGGCATGCGGTGACGTGACAAATCCAGTTGCGAAGAGGACTTCATCAAATTTGTGGCAGTGGCGATCATCATGCATGATTCGAAGACCGTCGACTAAGTTGAAGAACGTTTAGAAGCCGAATCTTGTCATGGAAGGTGTTTCAGATCTTACAGCAAATTCTTTTTCATTAGAGAGTGAAACTATTGAAGAAAGAATGGAAATAATAGATCGAGGTGATGTTCTGAGTGTTTTTGACTGCTCAAAGGATGTTGAGCAGAGGGAGCAAGTAATTCCTACAGGTGCTCCAGATTATGTGGCGATCACAGTTATGGGGGAGCCAGATATTGTTGATTCTGGTATTAGCGGTGCAAACATAATTATGAAGAAGACTTCGGCATTTGGATTTCTTTTGCAGGGAGAGCTTTCAGGTTTCCATCCGAGATGCAAAAGTGGTATGTCATATTTTCTGCAGAGGATGGCGGTTGGTTCGATACCAACTGGTTTTCATTCCAACGGAGTTTGTTGGTTGCAATCTCCTTCTTCGATGGGCTTAAGGGGGAGATTGTTGGGGTTCGTCCCACACATGGGTGTTTCCATTATTTTTGATATGATGTATCTTTTAGAATTGAAGATATATTTTCTTTGGAAATTTATGATTCTTCCACTGTGTATCTGCCAGCATGAGATTCAGGTAATATCCCATGATATCTTTTTGAGATATTTTCATATTTCCTTTTCAATCATGATATGTGGCATATGGGAGCCTATTAAAAGGGAAGCATTAAATCAAGGAAGTGAAGAATTTTGGTGGTGCACGAAAACCCAAGGAGAGTAGATACTTGGGTGACTGTTTTCTAGGGCGTGGGCAGCAGTGAGCAGCGACAAAATCAGTTTGTGCAACGAGGTGCTGCAACGACATCACAAGTTCACTTTTGATCTCCGAAGGGTGATGTATTGTCACGAACTATTATTAGTGATGTGACAGAGGCATATCAGGGTGTGGGTTTTCACACAAGTTTTTATGTTGTATTTGTCATTCTAGTTTTGGGTTTAACTTGGATTTTTGTACTCTCTGATTCATAGTGATTTTTCTCAAAGTTGGCCGGTGGTTTTTTAACCCTTCTAAAGGAGGTTATTACACGTTAAAATTTGTGTCCTCTTTTTTTATTCATCAGTTTGGTTTGGTGCTTCGTTTACATTGGTGATTCTCACAAATTTTTGTTGTCGCAACTGAGTTTATATTTCAAACCAATCTGTTTCTGACCCAAAATTTTTTATTAGGTTTACCTATCTTCTTATTAAGGATATAATTAATCACATGTTTCACAAGGAAATAGAAAAAAAACAACCACAAATACCAACAACACATTTTAGATTCCATAATTATTCATGGGATTTCATTACTTTACATCGTTATTTATCATGGGTATCCACACACAATTTAAAATTTTACATGGGGAACCAGTTTATTATCCATATATAAGTCATTTTTTATAATACATGTCCATATTAAAATTTAAATCACATCAAGGGTCTCAAAATCCATGATATTCCAAATAAAATCTTGGTTTCCAAAAAACATTATTTTTAAAACAGAATATAAATTATCAATGAAATTATAATAATACAACCACTATCATCACCTAATATTTTCAATGTCATTAGAAAATTTGTACATACATGGTTCTTGTGCATAATTAAAATACTCTATTACATAGAATAAATTGATTTAGAATATTAAAAATAAAACCATTATTGTATCCTTGAATTTAAAATTGAACATGTTGTATTAATATATTTCTTAATTTATCATGGTCAAACTAAATATTCTTTAAGAATTTCTTTTCCCAAGAATACAAGATTATATATTTAAATGTAGATAACATGATTATAATTTAATATAAAAATAAAAAATATTGAAAATGATATATTCTAAAATCAAATATAATTAGATTTCCATAGTTACCACACAAATGTTTCCATGCTTATGAATGATTCCAATAACAAACTACTCATGACATGAGAATATTTTATTTAAAAATTCCTATAATTTATTGAAATGTTATATAGAATAATTTAGATCGTTTTATGCCACAAAAGTTTACTAAAATGGTTTATTATAATTATCATGAATTTAGAAATAAACGTCATGTGAATTTCCAAAATAACACAAGATTACAACATCTGGATATATCAATATTGTAAAACTACATTCATTCCTAAATAAAAAGAATGTAAATTTTTTAATGATTTCTATATTCAAATGAATTATCATTTATCAAGATATTTTTTTTCTAAAATATTATTATACTAAATTTCAAAAACAATGATTTACAACATGTAAATAACACATGATCATGATAAATTACAATGGAGGGAAACAGATGGAATACTAACTATCATGGGAACTGGAATAAATCTATGAATGGTTTAGAAATTGTTTATTTTATATTTGCATTGTGAAATTGACTCATGGTAACATTCTTTAAAAGGCTATTAAAAATTAAACCATTATCACAAAAAAAATTAAACAACACAATTATCTCTAAAAATATGAATCATTGTGAAAACAATATGGGATGTTATATTTTTTGATTATGGAAATAAAATTCATTTCATTATGATTCATGACATAATATGAAATAAATAAACACATTACAACCTTAATAATCTGTCAGAAAAACAATCCAATATTTTTAAACATCATTTTACTCATTTCCCTTAGGTTGTATATATAATTCAACATATTGTAATGTTTTATTAGCAATAAAAATTGATAAATTTTATATAAACACACATAACATTTAATTATTTATTAAATTAGTTTTAAGATCAAAATATCGTTGATTAAAACAAGAAAACAATACATCATCTTAAATTTACATCACCTAGGATTCTACCCTTCAAATGGGCACAACATTACATGGTCATTTGGTAGGATTAAATTCCATTAATTGGATAAATAGGGGCCATAAAATCCCATGTCCTAGCTAGTGTTCCCTGACCTATGTCACACATCAATATCAACTGACACCATTTCTCAACCATCCCATGCAATCCTCATAGTTTCTAACTCAAAACACTAGGTTGTACTTTAACCATCATCATTTACACAACTATATTATGTCCCCCTCCAAGAAATTAAACTATAATAAATGGAAATAGAAAATGATCACCAGAATCAATCCTCCGGTTGGACTTGGGTTTTCGAATAGCATTGAGTGTATAAAAATCCCAATATATAGAAGGCATTTCCCTCTATAAGAATAACATATATGGAGATATAATGAATAATCCAAAATCCACCCAACAACATAATAAAAATAAAGCAAAAATCATCCCATAATTCATGAATTAATTAAGTAGATAATGTTAAATTTCTTCAAATGAATGTCACAAAATTAATATATAAGGTTGTGACACAATAAGTGCTCCAATGGCTAGAGCCAGTAATGATCAACATGATATATTAATACATTCTCCAAAATATATAAATAGTATTATATATGTAGGGTGATTATACATGTATATTCAACTATAAAACCAAGGACACTCGTGAACATGTCAAAAGAGTATGCTAATGCATCCTTGAGGAAAACATAGAACAAAAAAAACCTAAACATGTCATATAACAAAAACATAACCCCCTCAATGCCCGCTAAACAAATAACAAACCCATGTATAATAAATTAACATATTGATGATTAATTATAGGGTACCCCACACCTATTTACCAATAATTTTTCACTCTCTCACATGAACATCATACATCCTTATACACCCACCTCATTCAAATAACATAACATAACATCACATCCCACCTGCACATACTTGGTTCTATTGCATCTCATAACATCTAATAACCTGGGTAGTATGGTATCCTAGTCATAAAGGAATTGAACCACCTAACCTACTCATATCAAGAATGACTCCCAGCATAATCCATCTAACCATATCGCACCCGAACACACCCAGTCCAATACATCTCATAACATCAAAACTTTAAAGTTACCCTTATAACTTATAACAATAAAAACTTGTGAATTTACAACTCATATCACATAAGAGAGATAGAGGAAGAGTGTTTAACCGGCCATCCATCCCCCCAATGGGATGTTGGGAAAACACCCCTTGTCTGTCAATGCAAGTGTTGACCAATAATACTCAAAAAGGGTGGGGTGTGTTCAGAAAATCACAAAAATATATAAGGTATATATATATAATATCAAATAACACAATCCTACACTATGAGTACACAACTAATGCACAAAACATTTAATTAAAACTAGACATTCATTTCCACAACTAAAATAACAACACCACATGAACATGTCACAATCCACTAGAATCATTTTATTTCAAATAATAAATTTTTGTGATTTCTATTTTGCGAACCAATTTCATTCATTAACCTAATTTATTTATCCCACCCATTATTTGACATAAAATTATTAACAAATCAAACCATAAATCTCAATTAAATTCATTGTTACATTATCTATTTCAACCAAAGTTATATATCAACACCCTTTAAAATACACTACAACACCACCAGATCACATCCATACTCAATTACACATCACAAAGACATAACAAAACCACTTTATACATTTTCATATTTAGAAATTGTGTGAAATTACTTCCACTTACTTATTATAATGATATTCCCACAATATCACAAATTCTCTTTGGGAATACATTTTATTAACTGGATATGTGTGATTTGAACATTTCTCTTTTTTAGTGAAAAACATCCCACTACATGGTTTTCATAACATATCATATATTGCGCAAAATAATACCATAATGTAACATTATATTGATTATTATTGGTAGAGATATAGAATAATGAACTTGAACATATATAGGGTATTTATTTAATTTTTAAATGATCAATTGTTTTTTATTTAATTATAAAAAATAATTATTTAATTTTATTATATGAATTTATTGTAAACATATTACACAAACATTCATTAATTTTTATATTTAAATTTCACTCATTTTAAAATAGTTTTATAAACCTCACATTTTATAGGTAAAACATGACATCCCCCACTTTTTTATTTCAACATTTTTATTTTTACTATTTCTATTTTATTTATTAATATAATATAATTTATAAAAATGATTACTATCATGTGTTTTGACACTATCTAAATCAATAATTATTATTTTAACTCACAATTACTACATTCTATCTCCAATCTCATATTTATATCATATATAAATAATTTAAATAAATCCCCTGTATTAATTACATAAGTATCATGTTTTCTTTATTACTATTATTATTTTATTATAAAGTTTTCCCATATTCCATATCATTATTCAATTTTTAATTACTTTGTAATTTAATAATTTTTTCAATTACTTTTTTCTTATTCTTTCTCCAATCAATTCAATACCTAGTATTTCTCTATTTTTCGTTCTATAATTTCTTCTCTCTTGGTTTGTAAGATTTTGAATTATTATTTTAATATGAAATTTATTAACTGTATCGCCATTAATTTTTTATATTTATTAATTTTTTAACTAAAAGCTTTATTTTATAATGTTTTAATAATAATTTATTTTATTTTTTTCATTGTTTTTTCCAAAATGTTACATATGTAAATAACAATATATGTATATACCTTCATATATAAAAACTCTTCAATAGAAAATATTTATATATATATATATATAACAGTTTGATATATAAATAATTTTATTCATATAAGCATATATATGTGTTTTTATATATGCATAAAACATTTTACAACACATACTTTAAATTTGTAATATTAATAGTACACAAGTAAATTTATATAAACACATACATATATATCATGTCACATAATGTGTGACAACTACATTAGAAATTCTTGTGAAAACGCAAAAATTTTCATGATTTTGTTAATTCATTTTAAGGTCTTGTGATCGCCAAATTTAAACAAGAACACAGATAGTCGTGATTCAATGACCTCTCTATGGATTCTACCCTACAAGAGGTGCCACCACACATGGTTGTTAGGTAGGCTCAAATATCATTGATTGGATAATGACGGGCCCTATGATCCCATTTAATAAATATACTTCCCTGACCAATGTTACATTGTGTATTTTTCCCAATGGAATGATAAAATAAAATAATTTGGAAACCATGTTTATAATTATTCTAGTTCCCATGGGAGTTAATATGTAATGTGGTTCGTTCATTGTAATTTATCACGAGCATGTGTTGTAGACTATTTGTTAATAAGAATTAGACATATGAAATTATGAAATTTTTGAAAATAAACATCTTGATAATGTATTATTCCATTGAATTTTGGAACCAGGACAAGAATAAAAAGCTTTTTTTGTTTTGGAATGTTTTAGTTCTAAAGTATTGATATTTATTTATATTATAATCATGTGTTTAGAACACCATGAATTTTTATTGATCATTTTTACTTGAATAAAATGATTTTCATTGACTTTTTGAACTTCAATAAGAAAAAAAATTTGTTCACATGGAACAAAAATGGAATGTGCTACACACAACGAAAAATTGGTGTAGGATACACACAACAGAAACATGGCATGCATAACATGTAACTCAAAGTTTTTACACAACATCATTATATATATATAAATATATAAATGGGAAAGATATACACTGGCCATTAAACCTAATAATATGAATATTTATAACAAATTTTCTAATATATCGTATAATGGTATTCTGTATATAAAATATATTGTTAATGAAATATACAATTTTTGGTAATGTACCTATATGACTAAAAATAATATTTCTTGTAATGAACCCATTTTCATATCCTTTTGTGAAAAAACAAAAATTAATTTTAAACAGATTTTGAAAATGTATTTTATAAAATAAATTGAATTTTCTAAATTAGAATATCATCATTATACAAGGGTGAATTTTTTTATTTTTTTTAGAAATGTCATTTTTCAATGAACAATATAAAATATTGACTTTTAATTCATAACTATTTTCATCTAATTTAATTATAATGAAAAAATATATTATTAAGTTACTTTAATTATTAATTATATTAAATTTTTATCAAATAATAAAATTTATCTCATTGGAACTAATTTTACATTTAAATTGGATATAAAAATTAAGCAACACTATTGATCATTTTTACCGTAAAAACACACAATATCATCCCATACGTGAGATTAATTTTAAAATAATTTATACCACATATGTCTTTTTAATTTTTAATTATGTATTTAATATATTAATTAATAAAAATTTATAATGTATAATTATGTCATATTGGTTTTCCAAAAGCTTATTAGTGAAGTAATTAAAATTAATTACAATGATTAATGTGAAATTATAGTTATCAAAGGAATAATCCTAAAATTTAAGACCCAAAACAACCTAAAAACTTGTCTAAAATCCCTTAGATATCAATATTTATACTCTATATTCCCTTATATATATTTTGGATAATTATTGGATCCACATGAAATTGGAAAAACATTGGTGGAATTCTTTTTCCTTAAATTTTCAAGAGTGCCACTCCTCTGCTATAAAAATGCCTCCTCTCCCCCCTTCTTAAAAAATTTCAATCCACATTATTTAAGACAATATCATCCAAATTTACTTATATAAATACCACCACTCAACCTTGAATCCACCATTCTGGTAGAAATTATTCCAAGGTATCCCTTTGGTGAAAACCAAAATTAGTAAATCCAAGAAGAGGTAACATACTTCCTCGAGCTCCTTTCATTAAATTTCATTCTAAAACACCTCAATTATCATTATTACATGCTTATATAATAACACTAATATCATAAATATTCTGAGAATTTTTTATATTAATATTTTGATCATATGTTACACAAAATACTTTCTATTTTCTAATACACATTCAAATCTTGTGTACAACGAACTACAACCTCATGAAATGATTTTGTTCGTTTTTTCATTCACCAACATTCATGGTTTGTAATTATTATTGAAAAAATATTTATATATAATATATATAATATTTATTATGTATTTATTCTACATTAATTATTTTATAACACATATTTTTCTATTTTAAAAAATATCTAATTATGATAACATCGTTTATGGATGAATGGACTACTCCCTCCCCAAAGAGATGTGATTAGTTCACAGTGTACATGTAATGTATTTAGGATAGATTTTGTGGTATTATATTATATATATATATATTTGATAGTATAATAATAATATAATAATAATATGTATCCACGTATATAAATATATGTCATTTACTTTTTATCAATACAATAATAAAATGGAAACTATGTTCACACAAACATACGGCATACCGTCCCCAGGAACGGTGTATACATGATCATAAATCAACATTATATAGATTATTATAATAAAAATATGCTGAATATAAATTATATTTATATCATTTTTTACAATATGATAATCCTGATATATGTATAAGGTCCAACGATATAATAAATTAAGACACACACATAGAACAGAGCAGTTATTTCCTAAACCATAGAATTGCTCATAATGAATAATGAATATTATACTAAAAAAATCCCATACCAATTGATGATGATGATGATCAACATCATCAAATATACATGGTGAGTGACAAGAGGAAATCTCATGTAATTTCTTTTTTTGTTGAGGGCTGTGATATTAACATTGTGAAAAATACACTTACCATATATTCAAGATCTATTAATGTATAATTTGATTCTGTACCTACACACTCCTCATATTTAAATTTTTTCCATTTTTTTTAAAACTCATCCAAAATGATTATATGTGGAATTAGTACTAACAAACTATAATGTAATGGTAATTTCATCAAATACCTTGGATTTGACTCTGATTGAAATTTGTGGGAATGTGATTCCTACAAATCTTATCATTCTTCCTTTTGTGGAATTTTATTTCATTTGTGGAATGGATTTTATATCTATAAAAAATACAGCATAAATTTTCAAGGAAGGGAATTTATTTTTGATATTGAAATCCCTCCTATGATCGTACATCCATGTAAAAATAAATTTAAAATTCTTGGGGATATTATATCCAGTGTATGGGCTTTAATTCCCATTCAAATAGGTTTCATATTTATAATGGTTGGGGATACAATAGAAATCAACGATATTATCATTCTTAAGGAATTTTTGGATGCCTTTCTGGAAAAGTATCCTAGCCTTCACCAAAAACATGAAGTTGTGTTCTCAATAGAACACATACATGGATCGATACTAATTTCAAAAACAACTGATAAAATAGACTGGATTGAGTTGAAAATTTTTTAAGAAGAAAATTTGTGAAAATTCATGATAATGGATTAATTTTTCAATGTGTGTCACCTTGTGGTGAACACGTTCTTCTTCATAAAAAGGAAGATGGATCAATTTGACTCAAAATTTATTATAGGGAGTTGATCAAGATGAGAATAGAGAAAATGTATCCACATACCAATAATTTATTAATTGGTTTATCATATTCATTGAACTCAATAATCTTTCAAGATTGACCATCATTCTGGATATCAATTTTTTTTTTCAAGAAAGTAGATATACACAATATGGAATTAGATAAATGGTATGGAAAATATGAACATATAGTGATTTCTATCAGTATTACTAATTCTTATTATATCATTATGGAATTGATTAATAGAGTCCATACTGATTACCTTGGTCCGTTTTTGTATTCTTTATATATGATATTCATTTTTATTGAAGGAGTAATGAAGATCCTGAATATAACATGAAAATTGCACTAAATACCCAGAGGAAGGAGAACATAGATAAAAAGTTTAAAAAGTTCGAATATTGGCTCAAAAAGGAACAATTTTTTTGTCAAATAATAAAAATTGATGGTATAACAGTAGATCCATCAATGAAGGAGGCAATTCACATTAGAATAAACCAACTATGGTTATTGCGATATTTATTTTTTCGTTTAGCTGATATAATTGGTTGTTTTCGGATAAATTCCCACATTTTTCTAATCCACTGATCAAGATTACTTGGAAGGGTTCCATGTTTATTGGGACAGATGAAGGTGAAGAAACATTCATCTAATTGAAGAGATGGTTGGTTAATGTACTTTTTCATATATTACCCTATAATGTAGAATTTGTTTTCATATATAGTGATTCATACAATAAATGATTAAGATTTTTTATACATGATAACATGGTGATAATTTATTCCACAAGACATTTTAATATTTGGAAGAAAAATTACAAAACTCGTGATTTTGAGTTAGAACAAGTAATTTTTTCATTTAAAAAAAGGATGAATTATATATTATAGAGAATTGTGTGATATATATACCCATCATAAACTTGTAAAATATACATTAACATAGAAGGAGATTATCATGAACCAATGAAGATGGTTAACGTTTACAAATTATTATGAATAATCGATACATTATCACCCTGTGAAAGTGAAAAAGGTGGTCGATGCACTGAGTTAAGAGGATCATGCCAGATTTTCAATGATGAGGATTGAAAAGGATTCAATATTTTTAGATATAAAAATGAAGGACCTTGAAATCCTAAATGAATGGGAAACATATTATATTTCTCTATTTAATATTCAACCATCTTCAAAAATAAATATTAAAGTGGAGTGGAAGGATAATTTAGAGCATCAAATTAAATTCATAAATGTCTCATATTATAACATTAATCCATATGGAATGATAATGTTCATGAACTGTTTATGTGTTTCTTCCATTCCAACTTTTATGAAGGGACTATTAGGGGATTCTAATAGTTCTTCATTTTGTATTCATCTTTAAAGTATGAAGATGTATAGTGACATGAATTATTCCTACTGGTAGGATTACATGAAGGGGGACATCATGGAGTTTGTTTCTCGATGCTTGGAATTACTGCATGTTAAGGATGGATGGTAAATGTAAAAGGGGATGTTTCACTTATTACTCATACTAGAATGGAAATTTTTCAACATCACTATAGATTTTTTTAGGGGACTACCCACACCCACTAATGGGTTTGATGCTATACGGGTTGTAGTCAATCATATTACAAAAGTCGGAAGATGTCATGCTTATCAGAGTAGACATCTCTCTATATAATCTCTCTAGGATATATAATAAGTAGGGGATAATATGTAATGGAGTAGCACATTCCATTTTATATGACTAGTATTCGAGGTTTACCTAGATGTAATATAGAAGTCCGAATGAAAAAAATGACATAAAATTTAGTTTCAACATAGCTTTTCGTCCTCTGAAATATGGTCAGTTTAAAAGACCAACTCAAACCATATAGGATATACTGAGATATAATTCTCTATATTTCAAAGGTAGTCGGGATTGAGACCTTACTATAGTTTTGTTATCATAAATTTATTCTATCATAAATTCTGTGTAATATTTTATTAAATGGAATTATTTTGAGACACCAGGATTGAAGACATGTAATTATGAGACCCAGAGTGCCCAGAACAGATTTATGATCTTTTTTAAGATACATTCAGTATACACATGGGAAAGATTTTATATCTTTTGAAATAGTTCTTGGATTGAAAATTTGAGGTAACCGTTAAACATACAACACCAGGATTCGTCAAAAAAAGATTCACTCTGGCTGATCATGGCCCAGAGGAAATGTAATTATTCACATTTAACGAGAAAAACAATAAAGAAATTTAAAGAAATTATTTTATTTCTTTTTCACACAGTTGTGAAGTGGACCGTGACATAGTTTTTCAATGATGAGAATCAGTAAAAGATGTTAATTAATGGCACATCTTAACCATGACACATTTATCATAATGGTTTGTTAATGGATCATTAAACGTGGATCCTTAATGAGAATCATTAATTAATAGAACATCACTACACATATATTATTTTCATATAAAAACGTTTTCGAGTTTGAGGATTCACAAACATGGAAAATCTATGATAAACCCCAAGAAGAATCCCTCTCAAATGAAAAATCATGATCATATAGACAGATGTTGGAGGATCAGATCTGGAGGTTGGTATGCAGCGACGAATACCAACGACCACAAATCGATGAAGATGTGAATCACACCCTTCCTCATCAGCATATCAAATGAATAAAATTCAGGGTTTATGCATTCATTCTAATTGATAATTCTTTGTCCATTATTGAAATAAAAAACAAATTCGGTTTAACCAACTAATGGGTTGATCTGTGATCCTTTTGTTTTTGTGGGAGGTTCAAATGTGGGAATTTTAAATGGGGTTTTACTTTTTTTTGTGTGGTTAATACTTTCCCACATGATTAAACTATTATGTGGAGGGTGCGAGGTGACATAATCAAAGCCCAGACCCTCTCACATAGTTTTTTTGTGACTTCTTCGAGGATGAATGATCATGTTTTCAGCAATAGAATTTTGTGGACTTCGTAGTAAAGAAGGATTACTATATAGGCCGTAGGTGAAAGAGGCTCATGAAAAAGACCACTAGTGTATCTATGCTAGCATGAGGTGGTGGCCACGTGCTGATGGCGGTGGTACACTCATAAGCATGCCACGGTGGTAGGAGGCCATGGACGGCAGGTCACGACCCCCATCAACACCGTGTGGAGGAGCGCCCCGCTCAAACCGCTTGGGTGAACAAGAAGCATATGGACCCCGTCTGTGTGCGTGCAAAATCGTCTGTCACCCGTTGGTCATGCTGGGTGAAGGGGCGGTGCCAGCTACCTTTTCAAAGTAGGAACCGGATGTTCCTCATCCGAGCAGGTGAACTAGGTTTCACCATGTGGTCCAAGATTCTTCTAGTGGGTCGCGCACCACCATGCGGGCTCGGCCACCCACAGACAGGACCTGCGTTGTAGGGAGGGACCCACGCATCCAGGTCGGACCCGTCCTATTGAGCCAGACCTACTGGCCTAATGGACTGGATAGAGAGGACCTATGTCAGTCCCACATCGGATCCCCCCCCGAATAGGGTTTGGTCAGGTCAGTCCAACTGGGTCAGACCTGACCCAGACCCGACAGACCATTTTCACTAAAACGATCATAACATGCAGACCGGGTGTCTGATTGATGCACCGTTAGTAGCGGGAGGACCCTTGAAACGAGGCAGTACTTCTGAGATGCTCCAATTGTGTTTGAAAAAAGATTTCATATGTTATGGTTATATCATACCTGAATCCAACCACCCCCTTTTTATTAAAAATTTTATAACTTATAGACCGAGCGTATGATTGTCGTGTTATCTGTTGTATTGGAACCCTTACAAAAATACCGTTCTTTGGGTAACCTTTAAGTTAGAATTCGTGGTTGATTATATATAACTAGTTTATTTAGGAGAAGAACATTCGAAAACCATACATTCATGGTGGGGGAATCCAATTTTTTCTGTCAAGTGAAGAGAGACCCACTGTGGATTGACAAGGGAGTGACCCTCCATGGATCAGTAATCATGGGACCCGTCATGGATCTGCATGATAGAGGCCCTCTACGAATCGATAGTAGAAAAAACCTACATGAATCATTAAGAGTGTGACCCTCCATGGATCTTCATGAGAGTGACCCTCTGTGAATCAGTAGTAACACGACCCCTCATGGACCATCTATAGATGGACCGGTCATGGATCAGTTGCAGACCGAATATTTGTGGGTCAGTAGTGGATATACAGTACTCGAATTAGTGGTTGAGCCTCTCAATATAATAATATGACAATGCATATGACTAATAATTTGTATTCATGTTCTTTATGTTGTATACCATGTGTGATTTTTCTTTTAATTTGTGCAATGTGTTTTAGACCATTCCTGGTGGTATTGAATATATGGTCTTTCTATTGTGGTGTGTTATCTTATGGATTTTAGAGAGTCATTCGGGGTACTCTGGTTCCCGAATGATTATTTTAATACTCACCCTTGAATGGGATTCACCCACACCTATTGTGTATTGTGTAGACGGCAGAAAATATTGACTGGGAATTTAGGGAGCCATGGCAAGATTGTGAAAGGAGATAAATCGACAGACCTTGTGTGCTATAGGGACATCTCCTCAAGAGATGTAACTACCCTTCAGGTAGGATCCTTGGCATAGGGTCTCTAGATATTGTACTTCCATTTAAATAATTTCCATTCTATTGGTCTTGTATTATATCCCCTTTATTTTCAGTTTACACACTTTAGTCTCAGTGGTGGTACATGTTGGTAGTTGTACTATTTTTCATTACCATGTGGTTTTCATTGTATATAATTCAATGACTATGTTTGTACAGGTTTAAAGTTAATTCCTTCCCCTTTTTGTATATTCCTTCCATGTTATATTCACCAACCCCTGGCCTATGGAAGGTGGGCTAGAGGTAGTCACGACATGGACCCTAGTGGATTTGTCGTGACAATAAAACTATAATCTTCACCCAAGAATTCATATGAAAACTTATGAATACTTATACAGGAATAAATTTAGAGCTCCAATGTGATTGGATGAACTTGGATAAAGAAAGGTATCCAGACCTCATATTTTATGAGAAATTTTTTAAAAGGTTAGAACCATTCTACATAAAATCTGTGTAACTAAAATTTATAAGAAAAGATACGGTGATAATCAATGTTATGATCTAAAATTTGATTTTGATGAAATGGTTTTTCATTGAATATCCACACTGATGAAGGTTTTTATATTTCAGAAGAATTATAATCTAAGCCCTTGGTATATCATCACATATGAAATTCGTTATCATATCTCGATGGTAGCCTATCGCCTGGAACACCCATATAATTTCTCTCAAGTAAATTAAATGTACCATGTATCTTTCCTATGGAAGTAAATAACTAACACTTCACATATAAAAATCTCAATATTCATATCAATATAGTAAGAGATTTCTTACATGTAATAATCGTTAGAAATTATGTGGCATATAGAAAAATATCAGTAAAAAATGACCACTGACCTGGTAATTGATTTGTGGAAAATTCATCTATTAGAGGAAGCTATATTGGAACATGAGGATATGATTATGTAGAAGTATCCTCATATTTTACTTTATAGATTGATTTTGTGGGTAAAATACATATTAGTGGGTGTATGTCTCACATAGTGTTTTTATGGAATTTCTCATGAATAAATTAATCTTAATTTATTTATTGAAAATTTTTATATAAAAAATCTTTTGATATGTAACCAACATGGATTGTTCTATGAAAAACACTGACACGATGTATTCTACACGTGACACCAACTTGGAGTGCATTACATGAAACACTGAGTTTCAATAAAACATCATTTTCTTTTCATAATTATTTAAATAAGATTAATATAATCTAGCTACTAAACAGAGTAATATGAATATTAATATTTGATTTCCAAATAATTGTTATAATAGTTTTATAAATATAAAATATATTGATAGTTATTGATATGTTTTTTGGTAACATTCTTATATGTTTTAAAATAATACTTTCACTATTAAATTACATTTTATGTCCTTGAGAAAAAATCAAAATATGTAATTTTAGACACATTTAAAAATTTATTTTTAAAAATTAAAATAAATTTTTTAAATTTAGATAATTAAAAAAATTTATGGTGAATATTTTTGATTTTTCTAAGTAACATTATTTTTGGATAAGTAGTGAAAAATAATGATTTTTCATTCAAAGATACATTTTTTATAATTCATTAATATGGATAAATAATATTTTTAAATCGTTTTATTGTAAAATTATATTTATTTTTATCAATTAACCAATTTTAGGTCATTGTAATGAATTTCACTTTTAAATTTGATATTAAAAAAAGTAATCTTTTGATCATTTCTACTAAAACACTCACAGTGTCGTCCCGTATACATGATTGATATCATATTAATTTCTACCACATATGTTATTGGAATATGAAAAAATCAATTAAATATTAAAACAAATTATAATTAACAATAATGTATATTTTATAAATAATATCGATGAATTAAATTAAAATTTGTTACAATAGTTAAGGGGAAGTTATGCTTATCAAATGACTTGCCTTTAAACATAATACCTAGAATAGCATATGAAATTTAAAAAAAGGCATCAAATGGATATATTTCTACCATATAAACAATTTTATATTCTATTAACCATTATTGGCTCCACATTATATGAAAAAACATATGTGGAATTCCTTTTCAAAAAATTTATGACAGTGCCCCTCCTCCTCCACTATAAAAAGTCATCCTCTCCTACCCTCATTCATCACACCACTCGAACCACTTGAGTATAGTGATGAGAATCCTAATTAACATCTCAAAGTCCCAACCCTCATCCTTGGATCCTCCTTTCTTGAATAAATCCATCCAATGAAGACATTTGGTGCAAACAAAAAGGAGTTACCCAAAGAAGAGGTAACATCCTTCATCAAGCTCCATTAATTTTTGTCATTCTTCATAACCTAAAATAAACATATTTCATTATTATATAGTATCAATTATATAATAAATAAATATATAATTTTTAATATTATGTGTTCTACTTACATTTTCACACAGTTTTATATAATTGGTAAGAAATAAACCATTATTTTATATGGAAAACAACGACCTCAAGAAATGATGTTGTTCATTATTCCTTCACATGATTTAATGGTTCAGAATTATGATGGTAAATCCATTTATATTTGATATATATGATAATTATAATATATTTCTTCTTCTTAAATTACTTTATAACTCATACTATTATAGTTTCTATATTGCATAAATATGGTTACACCGTTTGTCTATGTGTGCTCTATCTCCTCCTGAAAGTAATGCGATTCTTTCAATATCTACATGGTATTAAATAATGATGGGTATAGGTATATTATATGATATATATATATGACATAAAAATTATAATGTAATAATAGTATATATATATATATTATTTAATTTATTTATTTTCTTTAATACAATAGTAAAATAGAAACAACATTAATAAGTATGTACGACCAACCATATAGATTAATGGTGTATTTCATTTAATAATTATATATATATATATTAGTAAAATAAAAATATAATAAATATTATTTATATTTATATCATTTTTTAAATTCATGAAATTTTGATATATGTTTAGGGACCACTGTTATATCAAATTAAGACACATGCAAGAACAAAGCATATATTACCTAAAGCATGGACTTATAAGTAAGTGGGTAATATAAAGTAATAATAAAATTATATATGATATTAAATATAATAATTTTTTTCTTGTAAAATAAATCACAAAAACTAAATTTATAATATAGTAATATATTATGATTATGAATAGAGTAATGACATATGGTTATGGAAATTTTATCACACAATTTTTTCTATGAGATACATGTTCTATAAACCACTAATTTATTTTGGGTGGTATATATACATCAAATGACTGTATTACATAGTTATTATTATTAAATTTATAGTTTTTTAAAATATACATTCAATGATAAAAATTTCAAGGGGTCTATGTTTCAAATGATACCAAATTGGTAAGATAGTTTCCTCTCAATTTGTTTTCTTTGAGACATATATTTTGTTATGAACCTATATAATATTTTTGAGGATTATATACTTCCATATGAAATATTATACAATGAATATTTTTGTTTCCATGATATATTAATCTTCATGATATTACATTATCTAACATGGATTTTATGATCCCATTTTACCATATTATAAGAGTTTATTGAAACAATCTAATCGTTTATTAGGATTTTTTACGGTTATTATTCCATTGGTCAAATATTATGATTCATATCCCAAGTAATATCACGTGTCTTATTCTCATATATTTATTAAATATGTATCCCTACACTAGTACCATTTTGCACACATTATTGATTATGATAATTATGTAAATTCTATTGATAAAACATTGACTGTTTGTCTCTATTTGGTCAGAAATATTTTTTATATAAAATATATTGTCTTAATTTATTTTTCAAATATTCTTGTAAGATATTCTTGAAGGAAAAATGATTTTAAAATGATTTTATGGTTTTCATAGATTCATATATGAAATTTGGAATCAATTTTCAAATATAATATTTTTTAATACTGATTTCTGTTTGAAAAATCACTTTCCAATATATAATGTATATTTTCCGAAAGATTTTTTTAAATAACCTTCGAAATTAATACTCATATATTATGAAAAATATTGGGTTTAATCATGTATTTATGATGAAATTATTCAATGTTTCTATTCATATTATTTCATTCAATGTTTTGTGTTTTGATGGAATAATTTATAAGAAACCTATTTCTCTTTCATGGGGTTTATGATTTTTAAATCTAAATATTTTCAAAGGATATTATTTTTATTAAATGATTATTAAACCTAAATTTTTTTTCACAGGATACTATATATTTACATTCATATGACACACATTTTATTTTTTGGGTTATTATAGGATTGTTTATGATTTTATGGAATATTTATTTATGATTTTATTATGAGATAGGTGATAACTATATCAACCTCTAATGCATTGCTTAAATATTTATATCTAATGACATATTGTATGACAGTCTGGGGAGTAAACATGTACTACTAAAACTACCATGAGAGTAAACCATAACAACCAATATATTTCTAGAAGTGAACTCATACAACTTATATGGCCATCAAAGTGAACCAGGACTACTAAGATTGTAATGGGAGTGAACCTATACTACTAAAATAGCCTTAGTAGTAATGACTCAACAACTATTGAAACCATTCTGTAGGTTTATGAATTTTGAACAATTCCATATATTATTCCTATTTTATTACTTCATGGATTATGTTTTTATTTCATTATGATTCATGTATTGTTCATAACCAATATTTAAGCCACAATTACTGTATATGATCTTCGATATAGAGGGTATGATCCCAATCTTTTGATCCTATTTTCATACCATTATGCTCATGATTATGTTTACAAGTATCCCTTGTTTACCATTACTGAGTAGCTGATCTCACCAATTTTTATGTTTCCATTCCCATAGGATATGAAGATATGTTTTATATTGGATTTGGTTTGGAATTTTTCATGTCAAGATCAACCTATTGAAAGATAATTCATCTTACTTGTGTACTAGTATTTATGTTACAATGTTTCCAAAGTCACTAGAATTTTATTGTCATTGTGTATTTTTTAAAAATGGATTTGGTCATTCGCAAGAGTTATAAAATGTTAATGTTTGAAATGTAAGGGTTTTTATAGGGTTAGGGTGGAAATTATTCTAACATAAATTATTAAATATTGACAATTATGTACATGATTTGTAGTAACTTGTTCAGACTTAAAACAATTTAAATGATTAAAATAAATATGTCTATTACTAATAATAATTTTTAAATATCCTCTCTTCAGGTAATGAGAAGATTGTAATGGAAATTATTCTTAATGATGGAAAAAAATTGGTAAATATGGAAATGATCATATATGAGATTTGAGAATGTAGCTTGTTTATTTGGATTTTTATAAATATTAATTTAGAATCATGTTTTAATTATATATATATATTTGTGTTTTTTCTTGAGAAATAGAATTATTATAGATTTATTAGCTTTGAGCATGTTAAATGATGAAATATTATAATAATAAATGTTTAATATTATTTATATTTCTATAGACCATGTTTATTTCGGATGATTCTAATATCTTTTTGTGTTTGTAAAGGGTTTTTTGAATTGGGCTCAATAACCTTTTTTGTATGAATATAAAATCCATGACGGAATGGTTGGGTGATATTTTTGGATTCATGTTATCATTTCATTGAATTGTTGATATGTCATGCTGAAAATAGTGATTGTTTGAAACCTTGAATTATATGTGATTATTGTTATGTGACCCCTTTTTTAACATCATGATTAATCTCATCATGTTTTAAATGAATAATCACTTATATATTGTTAGAAATAGGTTTCCAATTGAAAATCAAAGATTTTGTGAGAATAATTATGATTAATAATAAGGTGATGTAATGTCAACACATGAATATTTGTGTATGTAGGAATGTGTCGCAATTATGTGTGGTAATTCATATTCTGTTTAATTGTGTTATTTGTGATTAAATTCATAATGAATATAAAGATAGAAAACCCTAATCTTTAATCAAGATGCATTATTTTATGACACTATTTAAATAGGTTAGGTGAGTCAGTGCCACCCAACGAAGATAATATGTCCACATAGGAAACAAAATTCCTTGATTTGTGTGTTTGGGGATTTCATGTGCATTGATAATGGTGATCGTTGTTTTTACCAACATGGAGGTTGATATAGATAATGTAGTTATATGAAATTCAATAATACAAATAGTTATTTTAAAATCACTATAATTCATGATTAAAAATACTAGAAAACATTGTTAATCTCAGAAATGATAGGGGGTCTGCTTTAACAGTGCTAAAAATGTGCTGATAAAGGGTGTCCTTTATCTATTCTAAAAAAGTGATTATAAATTCCCCCATTATTAGTTTTATTTTAGATTAGATAAAGGAGGCTCTTTATCAGTGCTAAAAAGCATTGATAAAGGCCAAACTACATGTGATGTGATGTTTATATAAAAGCACACCAACCAATACATGCACGAAAAACACAGCCACCACATGCACGACCCACAAATGAGCATATCAGTACAAACAGGTTTTTGGAAAACAATTCTATATACATTTCAAAAAAAATTATATAATAATATTTACTATTATACAACTAATAGTTAAAAACATTAATCTTTCATCATTTGACATCCAAGATCCCCTATAAAAAATGTATCCTCGTGGTATCATTTTTTGAAGAATTCATCCCATCTCCGTCAAAAGGATCCATCTATATAATAAAACAAATATTATGTTAGTAATAATATATAGAAATAAATTAAACATTAATACCAAAGGTTACAGTTAGAACATCTAAATTTTTATTAAAAATTACACATTTAGAGTTATTCAAGTCATATCATGTGTTGTACTGAGGCGAGGTTAAATCATACATGTCAAAAATGAGTTACAGATCATTGAACTAAAATATAAAATAAAAATGAATGGGTTTGACTGGTTTTGGTTATGTCCCTTATTTTTTACTATAGTTAATATCAAATTTAAATGAGTTATTTTGATTTCTCCCATTCACATCATTCATCGTATTGAGGTGGGGTTGTTTCTTATATGTCACAAATGACTCAGGGATCATTTTTCTAATGTATCAAAACAATCATAAAGGTTTTCTCTAATTTCAGTACGAAAATCCTTTTCTTTTTACTAAAATATCATTTCAAATTGGAAATAGACATTTTGAGACATACTAGTCGCATCGTGCATCGGTTTGAGATGAGACTACCGCATATAAGCCACAATAGTCATACGAATTTCTCTTCTAAATTTTAAAGATAATTAGAGGGTGTTTTCTTGTTTTTAAAATAGTGAAACATTTTGAGATAAAATTTCAATTTTAAACTGATAACAAAAACTTTTAGTCATACTGGTCACTGCTACATCAAATTGATATTTAGTTTATTCCTAAAAATCTCAAAGGGCTCATGGATCATTTTCTGGAAGTATCAAAACAATATGATTATGTTTTATCAGATTCCAGTATATCACTTGTTCTTTTAGATAAATTAATGTCTTTATTAAATAAGAACTCATTTATTTTTATACGGGTCAAATATTTCCTCAAATTCAGGTTTGGTTGATTTCAGCAAGTCATAAATGACTCATGCATCATTGTTCTATGCTATAAAAATAATAAAAATACCATTTAATGGCTTTTAGTGGGTTAGTGGTGTTTTTCACTAGAATTTAATTTCAAATTGAAATCACACCTTTTGAGACATACAATTCACATTGTGCATCTATTTGATGTGGGACTACATCATACACGTCCAAAAGGACATATGATTCATCGTCCAAAATTATGAAAAAATTCAAAAATCCTTATCTTGGTTTTTATTGGGTGAAATATTTTGAGGTAAAATGTCAATTTTAAACTTATAATAGATACTTTTAGTCATACTGGTCACACCATTCATCAGATTGAGGTGTGGTTGATTCCAACACATCACAAATGACTCATGTCTCGTTGTCCTAATGTATCAAGACTGTAATTACCCATGTATTATAGAATAATACTTACAATTATCTATGAATATTTATGAATAATTTATTAATTTTATGTTAAAAATGACACATTGTTCAATATCATACTCTACATGAAAAAATGGGTTTCTTTGAAATCTTATGTTGAAAAAAACATTGGGTTATACCAGGAAATAATATAATAATAAAATTATTTAAAATGGTAGTTAACACATAGCTGTTGTATTGCTGGGAATGAATAAAACATACTACATTATGACTATCCTTGTTTTTTAAATTTCTTTACTATTATCCAATAAATTTCATATGCTTAAAATAATAATGAATCCGATTTTATGAATGAAATACTCTAATATTTTTTAAATAGTAGATTTACCGCCTTTTGATAGTGAACCCCTTTATAAATATAGTTTTTTTCACATTTAAATGTTACATTTGAAAAAACAAAATTATTATTCAGAAGTGGGAATTAAAATTTTACATTAGGACAATTTTTGGTATTTTTATGAAAATGTTCATTTTTTAATAAATTGTGAAAAATACAGCATTTTATGTAAAAACATTTTTTCCCTCTATATTATTTATATGATTATATTGTCATTTTAATTGGTTTTAAAATTTTATTTTATTATATTTTTTATCATTTAATCCAATGTTGGTCGCTGTAAATAATATCACTTTGAAATTGGGAATAACATTTTTATCTTTTGTTTGTTTTTATTTCTTAAAAACATGGATTTTGGTTTTGACAATGTTAATTAGGTTTAAATTAATTTTTTTCAACTTATGTATTTTGAATTTCAATAAATGGATTCCATATTTTTAATTAGGTGGTTCATATTATTTAAATAGGTACATTTTTTATACATTATGAATTGTAACATTATTATATATTTAATGTACCATGGTTAATGGGTAAATCTGGTAAATATGGTTAAAATAATTATATTATAATATTAATAAATTACTCTAATACAAGTCCTCACCATGTTGGATGAGATTTTTATAACTATAGTAATCCTTGGATTGATTTTAGAACCCCATGAAGCCACTTCTTTGTGAAACTGACACTTAATTACTTTTAATTTAATGTTATGGAAAATATAACCTAAAGATGGAACGTTTACTAAAACAATTTTTTATTAGGTTATATATGTTATCCTTTTGACCATAAATATTAATTAGAATGATAAAAATATTTCCCATATCATGGTAATTTATTTATAATTTTTATACATAAAATAAAAAAATTTATTTTTGAAAAAATGATGATTTAATGATTACCTCGTTAATGAATGTTTTAAATAAATGAGATTATAAATATTAAAATTAATTTATATTGAAATTTTTTCCCATAGAAGATTTTTGGATTATTATGACTTTTTATATATGAATCATTGAATATTTTTCTAATTAATCAGGTTTTTATGGATTTTTAAAAAGTCATGATATGAATAGTAAAAAAATTGACCTAAAGGGGTTTTTAAATCAATTAATATTTTATTAAATGATATAATTGTCCAAAAAATATAATATTTTGCCAAATGACATATATTATGTCACCAATTTAATTAATTATCCTTTTTTGGGTCTCTTGGATTTTATTGTAACAATATTAACCATATAATATGACTATTCTTGAAGACATGGTAAAAGTTAGATTAGTAAACTAAGTGTTAAACTAAAAGATAAGGTTATTTTTATGATGTAAACCTATATAAAACCTTTTAGATGAGATTATTTATTACCATAATAATATTATCATCCAAATATAACTCTTTGGTTCTATTATAATTCTAAAATCATTTAATAATACAATAATATTTCAAAACATTCCTAAATTCCCCATCCTCTCTATTATAAAAGGACATCACCTCTAACCAATACTCACACCTATAAATCCCTTTGTATCATGAAAAAACTACATTAATAAGCTAAAAATATTCCAAAAATCTTCCAATAATCCTTTCCCTAGTAAAAATTAATGTCGTGAAATCCCTTTTCCGCAAATGAAAATATTTTATTAGATTTCAAGGTAAGGTCTTCTCCAAAGTTCTTCTCTTTTATTTTCCTAATCCACTCCCTAGGCTCATATTATTATATATTTACATAAAAAAATATTCTCATCAGTATACTAGGTAGTTGTTATGATATCTATTCTAACTACACTTACACATACCTCCATCTAATGGATTTAGTACATTCTGTTTCTATGGATGACGAACTAAATCCTCGTTAAATGAAGATTTTCAATCATCTCTACAACCTCCCATGAAGGCCATTATATTGAAACTATAATTTTATGTTATATATATTATATTTATTTTATCTATAATCTTATTTAATTCAAATTATAACATACCTTTTTTCTTTTCATGTTGTCTAAATACGATAATTTCATTTGAGGAAGTGCAGGTTACTACCCCCTCAAAGAGATATGAATCGTTAATTCTATACATGGCACATATGAATGTTGGAATTAATGAACATATTTATCCTATTTAACATTGATAATATACTGTAATTATAATATACATATGTATCATTTTGTTTTCATTTTAATATGAAAAATAAATGATAGTAGCGTTCATGGGTACGTATGGCTTAATGTCTCCATGAATGGTGCATTTCATTTCTTATATCAAAATGCTATGGACTATTATAAATACATATCTAGTGAATATATTGGATATATATGATATCAAAATAATGAATATCAAACTAGATACAATGGATTTTTGACCACATTAGCAATTAATAATTATTAAAAGTTCATTTTTTACTCAAGTCCCGAACATTGATAAAATGTTAGATATGGAATAAAATAATTAAATAATTGATATAGCAAGGTAATAAGTGATATAAAAGGAATAATAAAAATGAAAATGGTACTGAAGAATGTGGAAATTAATGTAAGTTAACGATTCTATAAATTATAGAACAAACGATTCATTTCGGACAGGAGTTAAGCGACTTCGTCTCAATCTCCTTTCATTGTGGAATATTTTGATTTATAGAAAACATTCATTTATATGGTGTATAAACCCATTTTAATTTTATTTTCATTAAATTATAATATCATTTATATTAATAATTTTAATAAATGAAAAATAAATTTTTTTAATGTATGCAATGATAATGACCTCTCTACAACCTTAATCATTATTTGGCATCCCCGATAAGCCTTAATTTCATTAAAAAGAAATATAAACAAATTATTTCCATTTTTCTGAGTTTTAATATTGAAAATGGGTTTTTTTTAAACTGTTTTTTTATTTAAATATCATGAAATGATTTCTTTTGATTTCAATTAAAATTTTATTAGTGAAATGTTGATATTTGTACTATTTTATGTGTTATGATTATTCTATGGTACATGGACATTTCATGGGTGGTTACATGATATACCAATGATGGGTGTTTACGCGATAAAAAAATTAGTGGAGGATTCGTGATATACCATGGATGGTTGGTTATGTTAAAACCTTCAATGAATTGGGTTTGGAAGTTAGCTGTATGGGTATTCCATTTAGTGATATTTTTTGAAGTCGACCATATGGTAATAATATTTCAGTATTTTTATGTCCCAAGATACAATTATATTCCATATGTTTCTTTATTTGGGGTTTATTGTAATAATTCAGTTAAAAAAAGGGTATAAAATGAGCTTATATTAAATAAAGTTGTTTTTGCTACTTCATAAAGGTGAAATGTGTCACTTTAGGATAAAGTATTCAAGGATTAATTATTGTTTTGAATGTGTAATAGTTTTCCTATATATTTATTGCTTACTGAGATTTTTATTCTCATCCAATGTATTGAAATTTTTTCATAGGCCTTGAATATGCATAGGGTCAAAGATGTTTCAGGGAGAAGACATAATTTTTAAATTATTGAACTAAACATGTCTATTTTTTCGATATTTGGTTTTATAAAAATAATGGATAGAGTGTATACATGTAATACTTAAGTTTTTAGGTATATTTTATATCCAAATTGAATAAATTACTATACCTAAAAGGATCCTCTATGTTAATTATTATCTTAATACAAGATTATGTAATGTTTATGGTTAGTGAATTATAGTGGGTATCCGAGGATTGTTTAGATTCCTTTAGAGGCTAAGGTGTTATTTAATAATATGTGACATTACCATAATGGTTAGCATATTATAAATATTATTTGTTATTTTAGATAAATTTAATGAGTTTAAGGTAACCTAAATAATTATATCTTAGTGTTTACCATCCTCATAAGATATTATATGATGATTTTGTTGATATACTCACAAAGACCTTTTTTGTCCTAGAAAATTGTTGGATCTGACATGAAAAAATTTAAAAATGGATGTGAAGGAAACAACAGTGGTTTTCTAAATGAGAAACTGAACTGGGAACTACAATGAGACATCTTGTGGTTATTCTTAACCATCTATCTAGAGTCATTATTGTCCACATGATCATTGGTGATTTTTATTAGTCATTGTATATGCATGAATCGAATCCCAATGGTTGTTTGGGCAAAAATCATAAAGGTAATTATATTAAAAACCTATGTTGCATGGATGTTGAAAAAACAACATAGGAAAATGCTTCAAAAGGATAAGAATATGTTTTATATATGGTAATGATGTTCATAAATCAATATCTTGGTATAGAAAAATGAAGCAAGTAGTTGAATCTAGGAAAGGGAAAGAAGTAATTTCCAACTGATCAATTGAATTATTTAATTTATATGTGAATGGTAATTATAAAAATAGTTCTACTACGAAGAAGGTTTAGTAATGTGATCTGCATGATCATTTAAATATATCTTTACCAATTTCTAATGCCATTCCAATTGAAGTTGTGGGAAATAAAAATGACAAATGAAAGGAATAGATTACTTCATTGCTCATTTTTTGAAATTACTAAAATCATAGTACATTATGAATAATTTTTTGGTAGGAAATAATTATAAAACAATAATACTGATAAACATGAATAAAGCACCGTGAATAATGTTTGATGATTAAGATGTCTATAAATTGAAGTGTTATGTTGGATCTATGGATGATGAAATGTTTAACTGTTTTAATGTTAATATTACATTGAAATCATTTTTCTTGTATGTGTAGCCCTAAAGTTTGATATATGATAATGTTATTCAAGGAAGAATTATCTTTTATTACATTGACATAATGTATAACCATACCTCTTCATGTGATCTTTTATTTTTTAGGAAAATATGGCTTATTACTTTTTTGGATGCAAATTGTGAGGTATGAAATAACCTTTTAGGTTTAAAAATGGTATGTATATCTGAAAAAAATTATCTCTTTTTGTTAATGTTATTATAATTAAATGTTTAAAAAAAGGAAATTATTTTTAATGTTTGAAAACCCATCACATAAGATTCAGGAATCGAACCCCGAACCAATGTGCGTCTATGATTTATCACCTGCCATAAGACTACATTATGTTCTTGTTTAGTATGAATTATAATTTTTAGTAAAATTATATTATGGATCAATAATATATTAATTTTGGGAACATCAGTTTTATGAAAGGTATATCATTAGTATAGGTAATGTTTTTGGTGTTTAATTGATGATGGTTAATTTGGAAGACAATCTCTCTTATGAGATCACTATATACCAATGGAAAATAGAATACTATTGGATTTGATTTGTGGTGTAATGGTAGATATTTATTTTATAAGAATCTATGTTTTTATTGTGAACATATGGATATTAGGTTTATTTATGAAAATGACCTACCTATCATATAGAATATTTTATTAGTTTAACTACAGTTCAGCATGAGACAGTAATATTACTCATTATAATTTGTAGATAAGTGTGAAGATTTAGTATGGAATACTATATGATTAAATTATTCTGAGTTTTGGGTATCAATATTAGTTTTTATTATATTGAATAATTTTGAGGAAAATTGTGTATTTAATGGTGTTTATTAACCATTGGGTAATATTTTCTTGAATTTGGGATATTAAGAGTAGTATTTCTTTTTATAAAGGATCATCCTTTTGGAGATTATCTGATCTGGTAATAACATTGTGGGTTTGGTTAATGTCTAAAGAAAGAAAAGATATATAGTTCTTATTTTTAGGGATTATGTGATTCTCCAGATGTTGATTCTAGCACATTATATATCACATATTCATCTGTAAAACTCATAATTTATTGAAAAGATGAGTTTTTGGAAGAAATTTAGTAAATGTATAAGTCTGCGTGACATGTAATTATGTTTTCATATGTTCTTTTTCAAGCTCATTAATAAATACAACAACATTATGAAAAGGGACATAACAAGACATTGTCTATTTAACATTCCCATTCCGGAATAAAATATCGTTTAACGAACCACAAGTTTGTGATTTACTTGGGTTTAACACTCTCTTAATCATGTTTTCTATCACTCTCAATCATAACATGATGGTTATTTTCTCTTCCATATCCATGTTTTCAAATATGGAATTATAGTATGGGTTATCTAGGGTGACCATTGTACTTCTATTTCATTCATTTAAATTAATATTTTTACTAACTCTTTTCCTGCTGTGAAACATTCAATGATGTTTCCTAGTCCAATTTTAAAACACCGAGGAAGACATTTCGAAAAGGTGGGAAGGATTTAATGAACAAGCTATTTATAGAATAATGCTTTTTCAAATCAATTAAAATTTAAGGATAAGATATTCATTTATTCTTAAAAAGGACAAATTGTTTGATAGAATACAAAACAATGAACAATGGGTTTCTTTGATTCATAGGTTGTACACAACTATGAGTTAGACTGAAAATAATATAATATTATTATTATTATAATGGGTAGTTAACGAATATCTATTTTATTGTGGATAATGAAAATAAATAACTAAATTATGATTACACATGTTTGTTAAATTTCATTACATTTCTCCTATAACTTTTAGAGGCATAAAATAAGAATTAATATGATTTTAAGCATGAAAGACACTAATATTCATTAAAAGTTCAATTTATTTCCGTTTGATGGGGAACCCATTTTAAATCATGTTTTTTCACTTTTATATGATCCATTTGAAAAAATAAACTTCTTATATAGAATTGGGATGTCAATATTTACTTTGGGTAACATTTCAATATTATTCTCATAAAGTGTATTTTTTATTGAATATTGAAAAATACTGCATTTTAAGTCAAAACTACCTTTTCATGTAATTGATTTATATGATTATATTTTCATATTAATTGAATTAAAAGTATAATCAGAGTATATTTTTATCATTTAATATAAATTTTTTCATTGGAAGTAATTTCAATTTTAAATTATACTAAAACACATGTTAATCTTTTGGTAGTTTGTACTTCATAAAAAACATGATTTTTTGATTTTGACAACGGAAATTACATTTAAATTAAATTATAAAACATCAGAAACTTGGATCTATAAAAATGGCTTCCATATTTGTAATCATGAGTTCCAAATTGTGTAAATCATTACCTTTAATTTTTAGTCATTATGAATAGTAACTTCATTACATATTTTATTTACCGTGGTTAAAGGGTAAATATTGTAAATATGGGTAAGAAAGAATAATATAATAATATTAAATTACCCTAAAAAATGTACAAACCCAATATGATGAGATATTTCCAACAATTGGCATCCATGTTTTTAGGACCCCATGGACTCACTTGTGTGTGAAAATGACACATAATTACTTTTAATTTAATGTTTAGTAAAATATAACCAAAACATGAATCATTTACCAAAAAAAATTATATGGGTTTATATATGTTATATATTATACCATAAAGAGTAATTATAAATCTAAAATGATTTGCAACATCATGGTATTTTATTTTGAATTTTTAGACATCTAATAAATAAATTTATTTATGACAAAATGATGATGTATAGATTAGAACATTAATTAATTCATTAAAAAATTGATATTATAAATATTGAAATAATATTATTTTGAATCTTTTATTCCAATCCATGAATTTTATAGATGATTATGACTGATTATATTTTAAATAATAATGTTTTTTTTCGAATTAATCAAGTTTTAATGGATTTTTAAAAATTCATGATAAGAATAGTAAAAATTGAAATAAATGTGTTTTTACCTGAATTAAAAATTTTATAAATGATATTTTAAAGATTGATAGCTTGATGTAAATGGAAATTACATTACTTTTTCAGAATACTTAATAGATGAAAAAACAGACACCCAATGACCGTATTAGTTTAGTGTCTTTGAACCTTAGAAAATAATCTTCTAATCCTGGTGAAATATCTTCAACATCTCCCATAAAGATCTTCCCCTTTTTTTCTTACCTAAAACCATTCTTTATATCCTGGGGAAAAGAAAACAAAAAAAGGGTGAGCTCAAATTCTCAGTAAGGGTAAACATGGAGAACTTATAAACAATCAATAAAAATTTGAACTGAAATACATGAACATAAAACATCAAAATCTTGAGCAATGACATAAATCTTGGCAGTACATAAGTCATAGATAATTAAGTAACATTATTCATGATTAAATGTCATGGTAATAAAACATAGAATTGTGGAAATCCATTAAACAGCTGATATGATTACCATAGTATCCAAGGCATTGCTGCTAAGACCATCATATTTGACAATGTCCATTTCTGAACCGGGTTTACTTACAGTTCCAGCGCTATATTACTTAACCGGATTCACTTTCCATTCCTATCGTGTCTATCTCATGAGATATAAATCATCACCCAATGCATTGGAAGGAGATATAGGTACCACCCATCTCATAATTAATTAATTCTTACATGTGCCACAAAATAAACATAAATAATTCATAATAACCCATAGAATAAAATGGGTATCATAAACATCCTCCCAACATAACATAATCCATATAAAACAAATGGATATCATTTCATCATAATAAAAGTCAAACCATGTAAATAATAGAGACATTATACATGAAACATAAACATACAAAATAAATTTATCTTAGATGGAAAATAGTTTTGATAAAACACATGAAATGAATTCTTGAAGAAAAATATCCTTTCTTCTTCAAAATAATTTTATTTTATAAAAATTCCATGCAATTTTAAAAGAAAGTTATTTTGTAGAAAATAATCATGAAATCATGTAAATGAATCTTCATGAAAATAAGGTGTCATAAAATCATAAAAATAAGTTCACGTCGTATAAGATAAAAAAACATTATTCTCGTACATTTACCAGAAATGTCAAAAAGTACCTTATATGGTAAACAAAGAATGATTCCATCCATACCATGTGGTAAAAGTAAAAAAAGGTTGAAAATTAATTTAAAAATACATTAATTAATATTGAAACTTTTATGAAAACATTTTGAGAAAACATTGATATGGATGATAAGCATAACCCCAGTAAATACTTATGAATAAACAATCCCCGATAAGAACGATATTGGAATAAGTATCCCTTACCATTTATAATCTGTGAATCATATGTGTCATTAAATAAAGAAAATTACATTCATATGTAAATATCATATTCTTCATAATAAAAATCATAAAACATTCATGGGAAGCATAAAAACCATACAAAAGAAATAGTTTGTGATGAAGTCATATGTCTCACAGAAATAAAAGTGGGATGAAATAATCCCTTACTGTAGGTCCAATTTCTTTTGTATGTGTCATAGACTCATGTATAGTGGGTTTAAACATATTATTAACTTGTAAAAGAACTATAATAATATTTATGATATCATATATGATTCACTTATGAATTTATATTACCCGTTCATTTATCAATTCCATGGTAAAGCTGTGTGTTGGGTTAAATAGTTTCATTTATCGTACGTGTTTGGAATTGTTCTTCATGAAATTATTACTTATATCATGATTTCCTTACTTCTAGTATTTAAAAAATTATTTATATATCATATATATTCAGTATATATATATATATAATAAATATTTAATTGAAATGAAATACATTGTTCATGGATATGGTAGGTCGTACGTACGCATGAAGTTGTTTTCCTTTCCTTATTGATTTGAAGGGAAGAAAGTAGATGACATTCATATATATATATATATAGATACATAAATCCAGTAGATTTATTATGTCATATATTTCATTATTATTCATTATATATACTTTATAATAATTCTTGAATGGTTAACATGGAGAATGAATCTCATCGCATCGTGGAGATGGTAATCCCTACGTACGCACAAGCGATGATATCATTTCCATAATTATTGGATGCAATTTTAGTTGATGATATAACATATCATAATTAGTATCATGTTATAATAATCATATATAGTTCTTATTTCCACCATTATACCCATCCATGTAAGGTGGTGTTGGAAAAACAGATTACACCACGGCGTGTAGACGGTAAGTCATACGTACGGATGCGTGGTGATTTCATTTTTCCTAGGATTGATAGAAGGTGAAATAGGGTTGTTTAATATTTATAATAACATATCCGTATATGAGTGATACTTATCTTATTACATTATGTTGATACAAATAAAGAATATGAAGTAGAAGAAGAAATAAATTTGTAAGAATCGAGAAAGGATATTACCTCTTCCTTGACGCACCTCTTCTTAACATACTCTTAGGGCACTAAATTCTATCGTTGAGGAAGACCAGGACCTATAGTAGGATTCTAGGGAATTTTAGAAGAGAAATTGACAGGTTTTGGCAGATCATGAAGGCTGAAAACATTGTGGGGAGGGGATAGATGAGGTACCATTTTATAAGGGAGGAGAGGGGCACTTTTGGAAACCTAAAAAATATTAATTTATAATAAATTCAAACCCCAGTTAAAAACCTCAAAAAATTACTCAATTAGAATATGAGATGATATAGGGTTGTAATCTCATGAACCAATAAAATTTAGACACTTTTGGAATTTATTTTAAACCTTATCAACTTGATTTATCCTTATTTAACCCATTTAATTTTATTTGTGGTAATAATATTATATAATTTAAATTGTTATAAATAATTACTTATGTGTTTTGAATTGTCCATAATTGGATACATTATAATAATTTCTACCATATAAATTTCAATTTATAATTTTTAAATATTTTTCTTATTTTTAAACAATTTTATAATATGTTATATTAACAATAGTATCAATTTTGACACTATTCATTTATTTGAATATAAATAAAATCCACACAGAGAATATATTCGAACAAAAATATTTAATATATTCATAATATGTCATATTTTTCTATAAAATTCGTGGATCACATTAAATAGTTCATATATTATTTATTTTAAAATTTTTAAAACCATTTATTTGACATTTCAATCAATAAAACAATTTCTACATCACTATTGTGTAATCATTAATGATAATTAGATAATCCCTAAATATTCTAAATAAATTATAATGATGTAGATAATTTTATTAGATTTATGGAGACAATTTATATTCGAAATTTTATAAAATTTATCCCTAAAGTAAAATTATTACACTTATAAGATATAAGAGAGTGACATGTTGTCACTTTCTTCGGTTTTTATAATAATTATATCATTTTCAAGGTCAAAAGTGAATGAAATGAATCTATTATGGAATTATGTTATATGGGTATACTTTTATTCATCCAATAGAAATTTTATAGGTGTAAAGGATTTTTTATAAAATTATTGTTACCCTTAATTGCATGATTTACCTTTAACTATGGTAAATAAAATTTACCGTGGTTATTATTCATAATTTCCAAAAATAAAAAGTATCCTATTATAGTAATATATAACTATTGATTCCAAATATTGAATCCATTTTTCCAAATTAAAGACACAGAATATGCATTAATTAATTTAATATTAATCTCGTTGTTGAAAAAACGGGTTTTTATTTAAAACATTGTAAAAGATTGAAATGTTTTTACCGATGAATTCAATGTAAAATTAATGATAATGACATAAATTATATTAAATGATATAAATATATTCTATGTATTATTTAAAAAAATTAAATATTATAATTTAACCATATAAATTATCTTCAAAAAAGTTGTTTTTAATTAAAATTTATCGTATTTTTACTATTCATCAAAATATAAACGTTATCAGAAAAATATCAAAACATTATCCAACAAAAATTTTTATATCCTGATTCACAAGAAGATGATTATATTGTATAATTTACTTTATAATCTTGTTAAAAATTATATTTAAAATGGGCGATCCATCAAAAGGTGGCAGTACTTTATTTTTTGAAATATACTTATTTTACCTGAAAAATTTATTATTTTCTCATACCATGATCTAGATAAATTATAATGTTATAAAATTCAAAATGTATTTAATACTATTCATAATGGCTAGTTCATGATAATATTATAATAATATCTTCTTTAGTGAAACTCGGTATTGCGTAAAACACACGTTATCGAGGAAGGTCGCTCTTCCGTGCAATTCAAGTCAAGTCGGGGTTGCGTGTAGGGAAAGCTTCCTTTGGTATTGTGAATAACATAATCAAAAATATATTTCAATTATACATCTAACAAAATATATATTTGGTGTTGTGTAAAAGGAATTTTATTAGAAAGAACGTGAAATTTTGAGCAACACAAGCCAAGAATATTGTGGCGTATACTACAAGTTAATATGGTGTTGCGTATAGTGAACGCTAATCTTGGTGAAACGTATAAAAAAAGAAATCTAATAAATTAAAAGGAATACTTCTCATAACATCTCGTGGAATTAAATTCTACCCCACTTAAAATTAATTTCTCCCTCGAAATTCATCACGGTTATAAATGGTTTTCTACTAGAAAGTTTTTTTATAGAAACCCACATCGTAAAAAAGAATACTAAAACATAATTTTAAAAAGGAATGTTAGAAACATAATGGTCACCCAATGTAACTCAACATTGGGTTTCCACATAAGAGAATATAATTGAAAATATGGATATGGAAGATAAATCTAACCATCATATTCTGATGAATAGTGGTAGAGTACATGGCAATGAAAAAGCCAACAATCACAATGCCATAAATTTGTGATGATCTAAGGTACCATATGATTCAACGGATATGGGAGTACTAGGAAAAAAAATTTGGTTTCAAGAACATTTCCCTAATGTTGATGAATTTTTACATAAGGATAAATACTTACTTTTTTTCAGTGCAATATCATCATTAGTCATTCCATGAACAATTTCAACTTCATCTCTTATTTAAATGAATTTAGTTGAATTTTAATTCTTCATGTATTAGAAAATCATACGAAAAATGATAGTTCATTCCATCTTTCTCAAACAAAAGGTTACCAAAAGTTATTAAATATACATAGGTCCGT
Source organism: Viscum album (assembly GCA_963277665.1). NCBI lineage: Eukaryota > Viridiplantae > Streptophyta > Magnoliopsida > Santalales > Viscaceae > Viscum > Viscum album. The sequence continues at coordinate 1,522,893,318 of OY728151.1, forward strand.
CTATGGCGTGATTAATCATATATGGTTCCAAAAATGTACTTATAATTCATCTATCATAATTGTTAATAAAATAAAACTATTTTCCACTATCCAGGGACTTAATGTAGGCCAGTGGTAGGCAATAAAGTCATGTCACACTTCAGATGTGGGTTCGATTCCCGCAACCTTGTCTGAAGCGGCGGGTTGTCGTTCATCCTGTAGGTTTTCCTTTTTCTAAAACTATACTATTATAAAATTCTAGAAATAATATCAAAAAAAAGTTATATCCATAAACTATACTATCTGATTTAAAACATAATCCATTCCAATATTTAGGCTTATCCAAAATACATATATCCAAACTCACAGTATAAAGAAAACGATTACTAGAAAGGTCATATAACAAGGAAGTGAATACCCTCATTTATCCTCCAAATATCATAAGATGTATCTTATTGATCTCATTAAAAACATTTGAATACCTTAATCATGTATTCTATTGAATCATGAATGACAATAGAAGCATAGTGAAAACATTAATTCTGTAAAAATTTAACTCTTTCCACTTACTGAAATCATAAAATTTCTATATACTCAAACAATTATGTCACTTTTTCCTTATTTCATTTAGGAGCTCATTAATACTATGAAACATATTATTTTCTTCTTATCCCTTCATTATGAGCATATAATCTACTTTACAAAAATATTTAAATAACATTTCATGGTTACTGGTACCATATCATTACTTAAAACCACAATAAACCAATACATACATATTCCACTATACTATAAAAGTAAATAACATTATTCACGGATACCAATACACAAACAGTTCAATACATCCTCTTCAATGAATGTCATGGAATAAGTCCTTCATTTATTTATAAGTAACCTCTTATGTTAAGGGCATTGATTTGGGTAATTCACATGTTCTCCCAAGATAAGACATTGAACTCTATAATAGAATGTCACTCTATGACACTTCTCCCCACACAGATAACATCTTCCCCTCTATTTTATGTATTTATCAATTTTCTTCTTCCCTTTATTAGAAATATCAATCATCCTTTCTCTATGCCCCTCACCATGCGAACATTCACCATGTGAACATGCATAAAAGTCCATCTTCCTCTTATTTAATAAATTAGGAACACCACAAATGTTCACCTTGTTAATCATATATCGCGATGACAGATTCAGCAAAATCACAACATATTTCTTTCTAGGAATTATGAAATTTCATTGCACATAGTCACCGATTTTTCCATTGGAATCAATGTTGACCCAATTCCTTCTGGTTCCCTCCATTGACTAAAACCAAAAAACATGGTGTAAGAAACAATTAAAATAAGGAGGAACCACATAATCATAAGAAGTCTAACATAACACACATTATTTAATCCATGACACCTTAGGTTCACCCAAGGTTATTCAGGATCATTAACATAATTCTAGGACTGTAACCTTTAGTTATACTAAACCTTAGGGGCATCCTTATACATAGCTCAGAAATATATATAGGGATTTCACTAATGTTTTCGAATCATAGTTTCAAAAGGTTAACTAAACCATCTCTCTAATACCAACTATAACGACCCATAACATGATGTACATGGACATTACATTACTTTTTTGAATACTTAATTCATGAAAAAAACATATGCCCAAAGACCATATTATTTTAGTGTATTTGGAAACTCAGAACCTAATCTTCTAAGCATGGTGTAAGATCTTCAACATCTCCCATAAAGATCTTCCCCTTGTGTTTTCTTACCAAAAACCTCTATTTATATCTAGGGTAGAAAAAAATAAAAAGGGTCATCTCAAATGATAATTAAGATTAATCTTGGAGAACATAAAAACAATCCATAAACATTTGAACGTAAAAACATGAACATAAAACATCAAAATCATGAGCAATGAAATAAATCCTAGCAGTACATAAGGCATAGATAATAAAGGAACATTATTCCTGATAAAATGTCATGTGAATAAAACATGGAATTATGGAAAACCAATAATCACATGATATGATTTCCATAGTATCCAAGGCATTGCGTCCAAGACCATCATATTGGACAAAGTCCATTACTGAACAAAGATTACTTATCGTTCCAGCCCTTTATTACTAAACCAGATTCACATATCGTTCCATCCTAGTATATCTCATGGGATATAAATCTTTACCCAATGAATTGGAAGGAGATATAGGTCCAACTCATCTCATAATGAAATCATACTTACTTGTGCCACAAAATAAACATAAATCATTTATCATAACCCATAGAATAAAATGGGTTTCATAAATATCATCCCATCATAACATAATCCATATAAAACAAATTGATATCATTTCATCATAAGAAATGTAAAACCATGTAAATAATAGATACATTATACTTCAAACATAAACATGCTAAATAATTTCATCATAGATAGAAAATAGTTTTGATAATACACTTGAAATGAATTCTTGAGGAAAATACCCTTTCTTCTTCAAAATTATTTTCATTTCCCAAAATTCCATAAAATTTTAAATAAAACGGTTTTGTTGAAAATAATAATGAAATCTTGTACATGAAGCTTAATGAAAATAATGAATTATGAAACCGTAAAAATCCATTCATGTAGTATAAGTTACAAAACCATTATTCTCGCACATTTGCTGGAAAAGTCAAAAAGTATATAGTAAGGTAAAAAAAAAGATTCATTGCATACAATGTGGTAAAAGTAAAAAAAGGTTTAAAATGAATTTACACATACCTAGAAGAATAATAAACATTTTATGAAAATATTTTGAGAAAACAAGTTTATGGATGATAAATATAACCCCAGTAAATACTTACAAATAAATAATCCCGGATAAGAATGAGATTGGAATCATTATCCTTTACAATTTATAATATGTGGAATCATACGTGTCATAAAATAAAGAAAATTACACGCATATGTAAAAATCATATCCTTCTTAATAAAAATAATAAAACATTCAGGGGAAGCATAAACAATATACAAGAGAAATAGGTGGTGATTAAGGCATATGTCTCACAGAAATAAAAGTGGGATGAAATAATCCCTTACCATAGGTCTAATTTCTTCTGTATGGGTATGAGACTCCTATATAGTGGGTTTAAACATATTATTAACCTGTAAAATACCCATAATAATATTAATGACAACATATATTATTAACTTAGGATTTTATATTACCCGTTCATTTGCCAATTCTATGTTAATGCAGTGTTTTGGGTAAAATCATTTCATTTATCGTACGTGTTTGGATTTTTTGATTTTGATTTTATTAATTATATCATTATTTCATTACTTCCAGAATTTATAAAATCATTTATATATCATATATATTCGATATATATATATATAATAGATACATAAATGAAATGAAATACACCGTTCATGAAGATTGTATGTCATACGTACGCATTAACGTTGTTTTCCTTTCCTAATTGATTTGAATGGAAGTAAGTAGATGACATACACGCCCACATATATATATATATATAAATCCAGTAGCATTATTATATATTATATGTCATTATTATTCATTATATATACTTTATAATCATTCTTGAATGGTTAACATGGAGAATGAATCTCCTCGCATCGTGGAGACGGTAATCTGTACGTACGACAAGTAATTATATCGTTTCCATAATTATTGAATCGAATTGGATTGGATGATATAAGATATCATAATTAGTATCATGTTATTATAATAATATATAGTTATTATTTCCACCATTAGACCCATCCATGTAAGGTGGTGTTGGAAAAAATAATTACACCACGTCGTGGAGACGGTAAGCCGTACGTACGCACGCACGATGATTTCTTTTTTCATAGGATGGATAAAAGATGAAATAGGGATGTTTCATATTTATAATAACATATATGTATATAACTAATAATGATGTTATTACATTATAATGAAACAAATAAAGAATATGAAGTAGAAGAAGAAAAAAATTTGTAACAATCGGTAAAGGATATTACCTCTTCCTTGACGCACCTCTTCTTAACATACTCTTAGGGCACTAAAGTATTTTTTTGAAGAAGTCAAGTACCACTAGTTGTTTTCTGGGGAAGTCTAGAAGAGGAATTTATAGGGTTTGGACGAGCATGAAGGCTCAAAATGTAGTGAATAGGAGAGGGAGGAGGTGCACGTTTTTATGGGAAGAGTGGGGCACTTTTGGAAACCTAAAAAATATTAATTTATAATTACTTCAAAACCCACATAAAACCGACAAAAAATGACTCAAATCGAAGATGTGATGAGATAGAGTTTTAATCTAATCATCCCATAAAATTTAGACATGTTGGAAATTTATTTCAAACCTTTTCAACTTGATTTATCCCCATTTAATCCATTTAATTTTATTTGTGGTAATAATATTTTAAATTTTAAATTGTTATAAATAGTTACTTATGTGTTTTTAATTGTCCATAATTGGATAAATTATGAAATTTTAGACCATATTAATATCAATTTATAATTTTTAAATATTTTTGTGATTTTTGAACAATTTTAAAATATGTTATATTTATAAAATAACAATATTGTCAATTTTGACACTATTCATTCATTTACATTAAAATAAAATCCACTCAGAGAATATATTCAAACCAAAAAATTCAATAGATTCATAACATGTCATATTTGTCTATAAAATTCTTGGATAACATTAAATAGTTAATATAATATTTATTTTATTATTTTTCTAATAATTTATTTGATATTTCAATCTATAAAATAATTTCTACATTACTATTGTGTCATCATTAATGATAATTATTTAATCACTAAAAATAATAAATAAATTTTCATGGTGTAGATAATTTTATTATACATATGTAGATTATTTATATTCGATTTGTTATGAAGAGTATCAATAATTTAAAATTATTACACTTATAAGATATAAGAGAGTGACATGTTGTCACTTTGCTTTTAATAATAATTACATCATTTTCAGAGTCAAAAGTCCATGAATTGAATCTATTCCAACCATTAGGTGATATGAGTCGACTTTTATTCATCCAATATAATTTTTTCAGGTGTTAGAGTGATTTTTTAATATTATTGTTACCCTTAATTGCGTGATTTACCTTTAATTCTGGAAAATAAAATTTACCGAAGTTAATATTCAAAATTCCCAAAAATAAAAAGTAACTTATTAAAATAATATGGAACTGCTGATTCCAAATATGGAATCCATTTTTCCAAATTAGAGACACAGATTATGCAGTAATTAATTTAATATTAATCACTTTGTTGAAAAAATGGGTTTTTATTTAAAACAATGTAAAAGAATGATATGTTTTTACCGACGGAATCAATGTAAAATTAATGATAATGACATACATTATATTAAATGGTTAAAATATATTCTATTTATTCTTTAAAACCATTCAATATTACAATTTAACCATATAAATTATCTTGTTGAAAAAGTTGTTTTTAATTAAAATTTCACGTATTTTTACTATTCATCAAAATATAAACGTTGTCAGAAAAATATCAAAACATTATCCAACAAAAAAATTTATATCCTGATTCACATGAACATGTTTATATTTTATAATTGATATTATAATCTTGTTAAAAATTAGATTTAAAATGGGTGCGCCATCAAAAGATGGCAAAACATCATTTTTTTGAAAAATACTTATTTAACCTGAAAAATTTATTTTTTTCTCATACCATGATCTAGAAAATGTGTAAGATAAATTATAATGTTATAAAATTCAAAATATAGTTAATACTATTCATAATGGCTAGTTCAAGATAATATTATAATAATATCTTGTTTAGTGAAACTCGCTATTTCATACAACACACGTTATCGAGGAATGTCGCTCTTCCGTGTAATTCAAGTCAAGTCAGGGTTGTGTTTAGGGAAAGTATCCTTTGGTGTTGTGTATATCATACTCAAAATATATTTCAATTATTCATTGATCAAAATCTATACTTGGTGTTTTGTAAAATTAATTTTATCCGAAAGAACTTCAAATTGTGTGCAACAAAAGCCAAGATTAGTGTGGTGTATACTACAAGCTAATACGGTGTTTCATATAGTTAAAGATAATCTTGGTGAAGTGTACAACAAAATAAATGAAATAAATTAAAAAGAATACTTCTCATAAAATCTCGGGGTATTATAGATATAATGGTAGAAAAATTTTTTACTCGGAAAAATGACATATATGATGTTACAAATGTCATCAAGGATTTATTTTTTTTGTCCCTCCTAATTTTATAATAACTATATTGACCAGATACTATAAATATACAAGAAGACATGGTAAAAGTTAAATTAGTGAACTAAGTGGTAAAAATAAAAAATAAAATTAATTTTAAGAAAAAAACTTGCTTATAACTTATTGGATAAGAATATTTCGACCCATACTCATATGATCATTGAAATATATCAAATTTATGTTATTATAATTCTAAAATTATTTAATAATAAAATAATATTTCAAAACATTCCTCAAGTGCCCATCCTACCGCTTATAAAAGGAGACCACATCTAACCCATTACTCACACCTCTCAATCCCATAGGATCATCAAAATTTAGCTACCATAACCTCCACGAATTCCTCCCTTACTTATAGAAGCCTTCCCCTAGGAATAAGGAAATTCAAGATAGCCCTTTGGCTCAAATCAAAAGAAGTTATCTGATTTAATGGTAATGTCTTATCTCATGTTCTTTTCATTTATTTTTATTCTCCACACCCTATGAAATTATTATTATTTGTTTACATAACAACACCAGTATCCTTAATATACTAGGTTGTTGTTATGAAGATTATTTGAACTACACTTACAAACCCCTCCATACAATTGATTAAGAACATACTGTTTATGTTGACAGTGAACTAGTACCTCACGAAATGATGATTATTCAATCTTCTCATTCCACCTCTCATTATGGACATTATGATGGAAATGTAATTTTATGTGATATATATGATTTTTATTTTAACTCTATTATTCTTAAATTCTAATTTAGATCATACCATTATGATATTCATATTGTATATTTAATATAACTTTATTTTAGGATGTGCGGACTACCACCCCTCAAAGTGATATTACTATTTCATGCTATACATGGAACATATATGTTTCTTTTTGACTAATGTTCGAACATTGACAGAATGTCCAATATGAACTCAAATAATAATCTAATTTTTATAAAAAGACGATATGTTATATAAAAGGAATAATAAATCTGAAAAAGGTTTTGAAGAAATAAAAAATTAACCTTAGTTTATTATACAGGATATTAAAGAACAAAGGAGTCACGCCAGACACGAGATTTGGGAATTCGTCTCGATATTCATTCATTGTAGCATATTTTGATTTATACATGAATTTCTATTATACTATGTTTAATCCCCTTTGACTTTTATTTTCATTGAAAGGTAATATTTTTTCTATGAAGTGTTTTATGAATCAAGAAATGGTATTTTTTTAATTTATGTAGTGACAATGATCTCGCCACCACTATAATCGTTATTTGGATTCCTCTATAAGCCTCAATTTTTTTAATAGGAAAGAACCCCTTATTTCCATTTTGGGTGTGTTATGATTGAAAATGGTTTTTTGAAAAAGGTTTTGTATTTCAATATCATAAAATGATATCTTTTGATTGAAAATAAAATTTTATTGGTGAAATGTTGATATTTGTATTCGTTTATGTGTTAAGATCTTGTTATAGTACTTGGACATTATATTGGTGGTTACGTGGTATACCAATGACGGGTGGTTATGTGATAAACCAAATGACAAGTTGTACATGATAAACCAATGACGAGTGGTTATGTGATAAACCAAATGATGGATGGTTCCATGATAAACCAATGATGAGTGCTTACGATATAACATAAAATTCATTTGGTATGGACATTTGTCATATGGAGATTCCATTTAGTGATATGTGTAGAAGTCATCATTATGGTTATTTCATTTCAGTATCTTTATGTCCCAAGTTACCATTATATTCTATATGATGCTTTCTATGGGATTTATGGTAATTATTTGGTTACAAAATCATTATGTAATGAGATTATATTCAGTGAATTGTTTTTTCTTCTTCATAAAGGTTAAAGTTGTTACTTTATGATAATGTATTCATTGTTTACTTGCTATTTTTAAAAACTAACTTCTTTCCCATTTATGTATCCCTTACTTAGATATTTTTCCACATCCCACCTTTTGAAATATTTTTCACATTCCATAATGTTGAATAGGGTCAAGGATGGGATCATGGAAAAGACAAGATGTCTAATTAATTGAACTAAACATGTAATTTTTTTAAGAATTATTGTATTATGAAAATAATGGATAGGGTATAGAAGTGTCTACTTGTAATATTCAAGTTGTTATGTATATGTTATTAACTAATTTTATAAAGCACTAATCCTAAAAATATCTGCAATTTTAATTATTACCATCATTCGAGATTATGTAATGATTATGACTAGGGCCTTACAAAATCAACCTAAATGCATTTTCTCAGTTTCCAGTATCTAAGTTGTACTTATTTACATATATTAATGTCAATTTTAAATAAAAAAAATAGGTTTTGATTTATAACAGTCACATTGGGCATTATATTGAGGTAGGGATGATTACTATATGTCAAAAATCAATAATGGATAAAGTCTTAAAATTATCATAAAAATAAAAATTTGTTTTCTTAGTTATCAAAAAAGAAGTTGGGTTTTTTTACTAAATTAATTTTAATTTTAAATAAAAAATACACATGAATCATAACGGTCACAATGTGAGTTTTATTGAGATGTAGTTGATTCCTAAGCATCAAATATGGCATATAGATCGTTATCCGAATCCATCAAAACATTAAAAATGCTTTCTCTTTAATTTTAGTTTGTCAGTTTGGTTTTTTACTAAAATATCATTTCAAACTGGAAAAACACATTTTGAGTCATATCGGTCTCTTCGTGCATCTTGTATTTTATGAGACTACATCATACATGTCACAATGAACATATAATTTTTTTTTCTAAATTATAAATACAATCTAAATGTTATTTCTTGGTCTTCAATGAATGAAAGTTATTGAGAAAAACTGCTAATTTAAAACAGATAACATAAACTTTTAGTAATATGGGTCACACCATTCATCAAATTGGGGTGTGGTTGATTCCTACAAATCAGAAATGATTGAGGGATGGTTATAATATTGTTTTAATGTAATAAAAATTTGTTTTCTTAGTTTTCAGTATGTCACTTGTTCTTTTTTATAAATTTATTGTTAATTTATTATAAAAATACACACTTAATGTCATAACAGACACAATATGTGTCATAGACAGGTGAGGATTATTCTTACAAATCACAAATGTCTTATGTATCATTATACTAAAGTATAAAAAAATCAAATGAGTTTTCTTAGTTTTCAGTGTGTAACTTTTTCTTTTTACGAAATACAATGAAAAATTCAAATAATGTTAGGCACATAAGGTCATACTAGTCACATCTTCATGATATTTTTGTACATTCATCCATCAGGTATGCTTTCCACAAATTTAAAAAAATATATCTCATCTTGTGAATATATTATCTTCATAAATCATGCTTGTTCTGAAAAAATATAAATAATCAAATCATTAATAATTATTTTAAATGAATTGTAATTAGACTTGAAAATACCTGTACAGGGGTGTTGGTTTTTTCATGGAATATGATTTGTTTCATAAATTTACAAACATAATAAGAACATTATTTGTCATTTTTTAGACACTGCAAAAACATTGAAAAAAATATGTAATTTTTTATATGTGATTGTATAGTGAAATTTTGTAATATATATCCTGGTTTTTATCTAGTTGTAGTACTTGTGATGTTTATTTTCTATTTCCTCGGTCCAAATTCCATGATGTAGATGATATTCACACCCCACCCTATCATAACTGAATCCTCATTGAAAGATAATGTAAATAATATAACTATATGTTTAGTTCTAAAATGTCAGATGTAGTGTATTACAATTTTAAAAATCCCATCATGTTTAGTCCGATTATAAGATATCCATGCATTGAATCCAAGGAATAAAATCTTTAGAGTATCCAAATTGACTTCAATGAGAATTAAACGCTACCTAAGAACAGAAACAAGAATAACTAATGAAGGAAATTAAAAAAATATATATTATTCAATTTTATAGATATACGCTTGAATTTTTGGTATTATGAAGAGTATGACATTCATTTGTTGCTATTAAATGATTTGTGCTCACCTGCCAATAGTTCACCCTCTTTCTTGGATTCTATTTTTTTCTATAGAGGTGATTTGGGGACTAACGAGTCCAGTTTTTTATTCATGAAAATAAGCATTCAATTTTTTTCTCATATATATGCCTACAAAAAATATGAAATGTATTTATTCCTAATTAACAATGTATTTCCTCATTTGGAAAATCAAATCATGAAAACATACCACATTTATTCATTTAAAACTATGCTTCATAGCCAATCATTATCTAGGATTTCACATACATTGTCTACACTAATGAAATCTTGATCTTCACCACTCTACTAATTTTCATCAAAATGAATTGTGTGAGTTCCACCATCTTTCATTTTCCAATTCACATGATCCTATAATGATAAAAATTCATATATATTGTGGGTGGGATTAAGGTGGATTCAGTATATCATTTTGATAGGTTTGTCGATCCCTTAGATGGTTTTGAGTTGTTCTTTAATTTCACCCCTTCCTAATGAGCGTCTTTAATAACATTCATCAGTCCGGACCTTTATTCATTAAACATTAATGTTTTATATAGGAAATTGAATTATAAATGAATAACTCCCTGATGATATGTTTTTTACAATCCGTGACGACCATTCAAGGAATTTTACAAGAGATTGATCGATCTTATGAATATCTTCATCATCAATTGGAACATATTTCTTACCACTCAGATCATTGGCTATGTTAATAAAAGTTGTGAAATGACCTATAGAATTTGGTCTATTTTGTTGCAAGGCATTCTAGATATTGAACATCGTAGCCCTCTCTATGTGGAAACTGGGGGTGCTGTTATATATAAATTGAAATCATTTTCACCCTGTAAAATATTAGTACAAGAAAGTTATCAGTTTCAATCCAATTTAAATTTCACAGAAACAATTATTGGAAAATTGATTACCTCATCTAAGATGGGTTTTATAGGGGAATGGCTTGCCTCAAATCTAGTGGGGTGGTGTAGGATATTCAAATGCTGGTTGTTATTGAGTTGTTTATTCTCTACCACATAATATTTTCCCTGAACTATCTCTTTAATTTAATATTTTCTTCAATGATAGATATTATTTCTCTCGATATTTTTATTTCTTCACATTTATCCTATTGTTTTTTTTAAAATATGTTTGGGTTGTCACCCCAAAACCTTGAGCTCTCATGTAGCCATACTTTTCTACCTCCTCCAAGGCCACCTAATGTATGTTGGAATCCGAATTGGATGCTCATGATTCCTGTGACTATGTTAGTTTGAAAATATTGTAAAATTATTATTCATTATTATGTAATATCGATTTAAATCAAAAAAAAATTTTATTATGACATACTAACACATGTATCCTAGACATTTCTTTGTGTTTTCTTCGATTAGTATCTCATTTTTATTTACACGTTTCTCCTTCTATAGCACATGGAATATAATGGAAGTAAATATAGATTTGGAATAATAAATCTGCATATATGTATAGGAACATAGTTATTGTGTTGTTTTATGTCACATAAATGAATAATAGTAGATATAAAATATGTACCAATTATTTTCATGTCAATGATACCCCATTATTTCCTTATGGTAGGGGTATAAAAGTTTTGATACTTGTTCCTTATTTTTAGCACTCAGTTTCAATTTCATAAATAAGAAAATATCAATCAATGTGATGAATACACATATCATCCAACAATATATTACCAAATACAGTATACATTAAGAGACCACTCCACATGATGGCCTGTAAATGCATCCCATGATCCTTGGATTATTAGGTGCGAATAAATAGTAGGTGGGTCTTGGTTTATTTTCCCTTTAGCATCATTAAGATAACATCTTGTTAAAATTGTACAAAAGCCTCTATGAATGCTTCAACCAAACCGCAATATTGTGTCCATGTATGAGTTATCCACTATTTATGCACACTATAAGGAATTCTGAAGAGTATTTAAACGTTTCATTATTTTATTTTTTAGTAAATTAAGTAAATGATAACATAATGTTACAACAATATCACCCCACATCAAAATCATAATCCTAGTGACAACATGGTTCCAAGACAATATATCAATCACCATGAATTTTCGATAGATGATTTCAATGAAACAACTGAACATATCCAAGATGGGGTTAGCATTCTGGCCCCTCTTACTCAATCTTACCTTGTATTTGATGCCTTTATCATTTTTATTAATGATTTTTTATAACACCATCAAACTATGTTGTTCCGTTTTTTTCTATGTCACCAGAGATTCATTGTCGACAACTTCCTTAGTTCCAAAATCAAAAATAAGTTCATCCATAGTGCTAGAAAATGAATGTGCATATAGTGGTTGTACCTCTTCATTGGGATAAATAATACCAATAGGATGAGAATCATGTTGGTCTTCTGGAATGCATGAAATAGAAGGTTGAGAGACATGTAGTTTCTTTGCACTGCGGGTAGTAGTAGGTTGAGAGACCTATTGTGCCTCAGAATTGGGAGAATAATCATCAGCAAAATACATTAAATACAGAATTGGATTAACATTTAATTTAGAATACATAAATGTATCATTGAATTTATAATAACATAAGGTAACAAGATTCATGTTACAAAAAATATAACCTCATTATTGACTCTTTTTTTAAAGACTCAAGGTAAGTTACCCCTTTGTGAACTATCCAAATCCTTTCTTTTTAGTATCATATGACATAAAAAATAACTTCCTACAAAGGGAACACTTTGAAATGATTTTGACTTCGCCATGAAAGGGATTTTCTCCATTGAATTTTTTACTATCACTTCTGTGGTTTTTTTCAATAGTATAATATTTGATCTTTTTCGTATTGTGAGCTCTATAAAATAAAATACTGGTACTACCTATGATAAAATTATAAATTCTTCTTCTTTGTACCCTTGCATACTAACATCAACATTCACAAATCCCAAATCATCTATTTTAACATCACTCCTGTTATCAATATAGATTAATTCAAAAATCACATCATGGATGTTCATATAATCCAACTCATGTATTTATTTGATTATTCCAATGTATGATATATTCAATTAAATTGTATTTTTGTCCATAACACCAGAAACATGAATTTCATCATCCATAAGTGTAAATCCATTATTCATCATGGTATTGTATTTATCATGTTAATTAGTAAAGAATTTATAACCATTAATTACATAATAATTATAAGATAATACATACACATATGGTCCTCCGGCTAGCCATTGAAGTCATTCTGAAATTGAGTTTGGATTTTAATCTGACTCCTTAAAATATATGGTCACAAAATAATCCTATAAACTATCTATTATGTCTATTTGATATCCATTTTTCATCCATTTATGGATTGAAATGCCTAATAATTTCATTCTATTTTTCAACATATTGGTCAAACTACCAACTATTATGCCAAACGTAAATGTGGGCCAACTCCTGATCGGTAATATTGATTCTGAAAACCTCTTTTCTAGAAATTTTTTCACCCTCAAGACACCTATTCTGACTAGATTTCTGTAGGCCAAATAATTGTGCCATGATATGTAATTAGTATAGAATTCAATGTCCTCCTGAACAATACATCGCTCTGTAGTACAACCCCATGACTGACATCGATTTTTGACATACCCTTTCAAAATCATTTTATACCATTGAATGGGGAACAAAAATTGATCTTTTAAATGAACACATAGTCGAATCTCTCTCTCCAACTGAACCATCAAATGAACCATCATATCAAATTATTTCATTGTGAAGAAGATTTCCAATTCACATAATATGATGACAATTTCTCTTTCCATACGTGGAAATTTCATCAGGACTATAACTTTTTTGTGTATAGCCTTGAAGAAGAAAAAATTATTTGTTAATTAGTTATGCACATTCATGGAAATAATGCAATGAAAAAATATAGGAATTAGATCTTGCATCAAAATGTGCTAGTCATGTAATCTCAGAACCATTAACTTTGAATCAATCATTGACATTGTGTTCTTGATATTCGATTAATACCCATCATTAACATTAGTCCATTCATGAAGATGAAAAACTGATATCTCTCCTCCTTGGAAAGAGTGTAAGCAGCTAGTGGAAGAAAATTTCATTTTTCACCGTTCATTGGAGCCATCACTTCTCATATTCCCAGGTATACCATGTCCAAACTCTCCATAATTCCATTATTTGTTTTTCCAGCTACATATATAAATGAACCTATGACACTCTCACTTACATTTTTTTCAACATTCATAACATCAAGTGAGTGTTTCCCATAAAGACAATTCCAGTATATTAATTCATAAAAACCTATCTCTTCTACCAACTAGTTTTGATATGTTTTTCAAAAATAGTATAAAAAATTAGTGCCCATATATTTTACATTCACTAATAGATTATTAACTATTAGTAGAGATGGTGGTGTAAGTTTTTCAGAACTTCCATAAAATAGTGTCATCCAAAATCAGTACTTTTGTCATCGGGATGGAAATATGTGTTGTCCAAGAAACACGATATTCGATGAATGTGTCAATATTAAAACTTATGTACTTTGTTCGAGGACATGAAAAATAATAAATCTGTTAATGATATATCCTAACAAATTTCCATAACAAATAAAGTAATTTATCATCCTTCACAACATTTATTTCAATGTGAAATATTCATTTTTAAAACAATCATTCAATGTAACACATGAATTCCACAATAATTTTAAATTTTATATCAATGGAACCAAATAACCAACAATATCATTACTCAGTTTTCTAGATCGTGATATAATAAATGATAACATCACGTGTTTTCATTTCATGCAATACCATAGTGGAAATTTATAATCATCCAACATAAAGGTCTCTGTACTATGAGTTCTTAATTGAGTAAAAAAATGATTTAATCCATTTTTAGATAACACAAGATGAAGGTTTCTCATCTTTTTTCCAAAATCAAGAAACTCATGATCGAATATCTTCTACTGAGGAGAGTCTAGAAGTTGATGTAGTCTCACTTTATTCTTTCTTCCATATTCATGCCACATCAATTGCCTTGTAATCTCCTCAATTCCGTATTGGGGCATAAACCAAAAATTGATTGAAAATTATTATTCAACTATCATAGTAACATTTTCATCTATATTTTATCATGAATAAATGCACTTTGGGCACAATCTTTTTGAGTTTTCCCTTGAGAATCAATATAAAATCATTCTTCTATGCATGTTTTAATTCAGAGATCATAGCCATTGACCATAGATTTTGTTTACCATCGTATATTCATCTTAGGAGATAATAATCTTCTAGTTGCAAGTCATTAAAGAGATCAAGTGATTCTATAAAACTGGAGCCACTCCATCCATTTCCTGGATTCAAATTAAACCCCTTTATTATGATTTACAATCATGTATATTTTTTGTAACCAACATACAAAGGCCTCTTTTCACAACAATTTAACTGCTCAAACAATTTTCGGTAATCATTATGTTCATCTTAAACCATCCTTGTCACTTACTCAAAAAAATATTCAACATTATTTACAACTATAATCGCATCCCTGATAGGGTCTTCTTTATTTTCCACGGTTGTAATAATATTAGATGGTCCATAAAATGCACTATTATCCCAGCCACAAGATACATTCTATTTTACTAACATTTATTCCAACAATTATCACATTGATCTATTTCATGAAAGACCATGTGTTCTTCCAACTCCTATAAGATAGAAGGAATTATATAAAAACATCATAATCATGGACAAAGAATATGAGAAGGGTGATATTCATGATCTTTTGTAAACACGATAAACACTTTCACTCCATCTTCAAACTCTCTTGTCAAATGATTGGAATCAATCCATTCATTATTCATATCCATAAAATTATATTTATTTATATTAGTATTTAAAAATATTAAAACAGATATTATTTATATAATGTAATGTGTTTCATTGTTCAATAAAATTATAATCTTAAAAGACACTGAAAAAACTAGAGTCCAAATGTCTTTTGAAAACTTATTAAAAATTTCCCACATGAAATCCCATAAAAACCAACCATTTACACCAATTCCTCTTTAAACTGACAGTCCCTTTTTAATATAAATTAATTACTTCCAAACACTCTTTCACAAAATGAAAACTCTTTTTTTAATGCATTCCTGAAAACATCATGACCCAACAATCTCAATCATTTAAAATAAGTGACATCCCTTCACAAAAAATTCAAAACAAATAAATCATTTCAAAAGATCCACATAGTCATTATCACGAAGTCATAGATTCCAATCGAGGCACATTATCAAATATACATATAAAACACCAAGATTTATCCCATATCAACCTTTGTTGTATGATTCCATCACAATATTCTAAAGGTAGGAGTAATAATAACAATTTCTATATGAATTTGACATTGTTCACCAGACCATTGGATATCTGTTATACCTTCTTTCATTTTCAAATTATTTCAATTATCTTTCACGAAAACACCAAACCCCCAATGGATATGTTCCACTACCAGTGACCACACTCTCAACCATGAAACACTCGTGTTCCAGTTTACTACAAACATGCCATTTTCCCTATGATCCTTTTCTGACACCAAATCAATTGGTTGTACACCCAAAAAAATCTATATGTCTCTCACATGATGTACTATTGGTTACTTCCATTGTAAAAACACCTAAGGGAATTTATAGGCATGAACCCATTCCATAATAAAAAATTTCTCAAGTGTCATTCCTCTCACACAAGGAATTTCCATATGCCACTCATCGCTAGAAGAAACTATGTTTCTTTCCCAATCCTTTTAAGTACATCATATATCAAGTAAAAATATGAAGATAAATATGGTACTAATATAATATATGGTATGATTTTCTATTGTCTATTTTCTAAAATGATCAAAAAAGAATTTATAAATGACATTACAATGACTATTCATTCTAAAATTCATAATTGAACTCTTGTTAGTAACCTCTAGAATCATTGTGATGAGTGTATCATTATAAGAATCATTATACTTCTTACCTCTGTAAAAATAATTGATGTCGTTGAAAATATCATTTCCCAAGATAGTATAGAACCTTTTAAATAAAATTTTCTAAATAACATCTTCTATTTGTACCTTTAATGGATGCACCGACATTAATTTCATGACCACTTCATAACATTTAATTTAAATAGTTAATAAATCATTTATATAATTTTTTAACGTTGTAATAAAATAGGAATTTATATATTTAGATATAAAATTATACTGAATGGAAATATCATTTTATAATCACTTGAATAATATCTTTTTTCCATTTGAGGTTATTTATAAGAAATTGTTTGTGATTGGATGGATATATTATATGTGTCGTTATGGTTATTTTACTAGGGTTTTCAGAATGTCTCTAATGTTGTATCGGAGATGTTCAAAAAACAAAAGATATTTTTCCCATAAAACACAACATATGCCTTAATATAAACATTATTTTATTCCAATATGAATTAAAATATTCACCCAATCAACAGAAATTTCATGTGGTGTTCTTATTCCATTTATTTCATGTGTTAATCTGTTATTCATTGTTTTCCTTTGGGGGAGATATTTTCATAACCATGAGGTTAATGGAAAAATAAGGTTGTGATCAAATATATTTACATAACTGTATATTTACATCAATTTTATGTTAAATTATGTTTGGGTATTTGTTTCAATTCAGGTATGTTCTAGAATTTCATCCTCTATAAGCATGTTTTGAGTGTTTAATTTATGTTTTGGCGGTTTAACATTAGAATTGTTGTTTTTAACAAATCAAACTATTTGTATTATCTATTTTTCTAAATCTGTTATCTATTACAATAAAGTGGTTTTAAATTAATCTTACAAAATATATAGTGACTATTTTAACAAGACTCTATAATATTTATTGGTTTCAAGACTACATGTTTTTTTCTATTGAATTGGGTTTCTATGATTTATTGGAGTTGCACAAGTAAAAAAGTGGAAGTTCCATTGAAATTGGTTTGGTTTGGATTGATATTCAATGGTGGAGGATTAAGACATTGCGGGAAAATTTCATTCATACCCATGGAGAGTTAAAAGTTAACATTAAATTGGAAATAGTGAGAAGTGACGTGTTCAATAGAATGTGAAACCATGAGATGAAAGCATTAAATTTTTTAAAAGGTGTGTCCAATAGAATATTCATCCAATATGGAAGAAGGATATGCCTCACTGATGTTGATAAATAATGGTGTATATGTAGAAGAGGGAGGGGTCAACGAGTATTATTGGTCGACGTTTCCGTGCCACAGTTTTTCTCAATGAGAATGTATCATGGCCTAGACAGTGAGGCATTTTGATCCATATATTATGAGACCATATTTATTCCCAGTATGTTTTGGGATATAATCCCATACTACGGAGATTCAAGAAATTTTGATAATGTACATGTTCTAGATACCACCTAAGTTACTGGGGTTATCAATATAATTGAAATGGATGAGACCGAAATTAATCATGAAGCCAATCACTTAAAATATGAATGACATAAAATATCAATTCATCTCACCTCTAAACACCCTTCAATGAACCGAATAATTTTTACCCATGTATAACAAATTTTAAAATAAAAGAAACCCCCTTTATTTAATAATAAAAATCCATATATAATATAGAAAAAATTTCTCAAATCAAGATTTTGTAAAGGCCTGTATGTGATGGGCTCTACAGGATATATAGTCATGTATTCAAACATAAATTTTGGGGACCTACTCTACGAGAATCTCATATAGAATAAAAACAATTTTATTCTACCCTTAAATATATTGTTTTCATGCATTGAAATCATAATCAAATTCAAAATCAATCCATTTCCATCAAAAACTTTTTAATGAATCCAATAAGGAATTTATCACAAGGGTTAAAAAATTAACATTTCAAATAAACATGTGAAATTTATAAATCAACCCCATTTTAAAATCATTTTAAAATCAAAACCTCACACTAAAACAATTTCCATATCAAAACATTGTTTTATTTCATTTAAAAACAAAATTAGATTGTAATAAAACACAATACATTTGAAACATTTCCAAAATTCTCATGGTCATTTCAAAAAATCATAATACATGAAAAAATAACATTTCAAATGTGGAATATTCATTTTTAAATTAGAACCCATTTATTTCAAGATCTGAATACTATAAAAATGACTAAATCATCACATGTATATAAAATATATTCTTAATTTTAGAACAATTGAATTTACAAAGAATAGTAACACTTTTAAATACAAAATAAAACAATTATAATGAAAAATATAGATGGATGAAGAATAAAACATGTTGAAACATGCCATCATCAATGGAGACCAACTATATATGAAAGAAGTCCTCCATTACAAGCCCTGATGTTCCAAAACTATATGATTTAAATATCCCAAATGATCCAAGCATACACTATGGATCCAAGCTGAAACTAAAACCAAATGATCGTTGTAATATATTTATTTTTTTGTGAACTAAAAATCTAATTATGATGCACACATGTGGAGGGCTTCGTGAATGTATGATTAGGTGGGAAAGGAGGTGTGGGAATCAAAACGGTGGAGGAGGGATTCACAACGGCGAGAGAGGAGGATATGTTTGTTGCTGAGGAGGATGAGGATGCGACAGAGGCAGCTAAGGAGATCTTCGCATCGGCGGAGATGGACTTCGTTGTGGAAATAGAGGAAGGGGAGGAGGTGGTCGAGGAGGAGGAGGTGGAAGTGGTATGGTAAGACTTCTATGAGAGAATGAGTTGTGTGAATGAAGGAGGATACTATTATGGTTCATTTATAAAACAGGTAGAAGCAGTAATCAGTGCTAGCTAAAAAGCTCTGATAAATGTATGTTTTATCATCGCTAAATTTGAATGTGCTGTTAAATCATAGTTTTATCAGCACTATTTTTAGCACTGTTAAAACAATAATGACTATAAATAATTTATATTTTTGTAAGTATTTAATAAATTACATGTATTCTAAATAAATAAATATTTATTTATAATAATAACTCTAAATAAATATATATCTCTTTATATTTACATATTTCTTTATAATTTTAAATTAATAATAAATATATTTACTATATTTTTCATTTCATATATTTTATTATATTTTTTATAAATATATATCTAAATTTATTTATAACTATAAAATGATTTTTTTTTATTTTTTTATAATATTTGTATATATTTCTATGTATATTTATTAAATTATATATAAAATTATATATGAAAATAATAAATTCATTTTATTATAAATTAAAAATCATTTCAATATATATATTTTTATTTACAAGTATAAATAATAAATAATAAATATTTATTTGTAAGTAAAAAATTAAAATAAAAAAAATATTAATTTATAGTTGTAAATATATATATATATTGAAATATTTATAAAATTATAAAAAAATATGTTTATAAATTTATATATATATATATATATATTATTTATTATAATTTTTTAAATATTTAAATATATCGTCATTTTTTAGATCATAATTTTAACTACTTGTTTATATATATATATATATATATATTATGATTTTTTAATAATTTAAATATATCTATATATTTAATTAGGAAATATAATTATAACTCTTTGTATTTGAATATAAATATTAGTTTATATTTATAAATATATTTATTTAATAATATATCTATAGCATTATAATTAGTATAATAAATATACTTGTGGTAATATTATAGTATATATAATTATTTATAGTTATAATTAACTATAAACAAATTTAGAAATATTTGAATATAATTGTAATTATATATATTTATAAAAT
Source organism: Viscum album (assembly GCA_963277665.1). Lineage (NCBI taxonomy): Eukaryota > Viridiplantae > Streptophyta > Magnoliopsida > Santalales > Viscaceae > Viscum > Viscum album. The sequence continues at coordinate 1,522,914,397 of OY728151.1, forward strand.
AAAAATATACGTATTTATTGTAATTTCAAAATTATTTAAATCTATATATATAGTTATAATTATAATTACTAATACATGTATTAAAATATATATATATATATATTTAAAATATGATATTTATAATATTTAAAATATAATTTTTAATAAAATATATTTAATGTAATTTTGTAGGTATTTTTGATAATGTAATATTCGTATGTGTAACACAAATTACACATACACATACATAATAAAAAATGATCCATCACATATATAGACAACATGAATTATAAGAATGGTGTAATGTATAGATGAACATTCATGATGACACATATAATATTTGAAAGCATGATGAATATATTTATTCACCAAATTCATTAGATACAGTAATATATTTAATAATTATAATTATAAATATATATATATATACAGTATTTATATATATTATTTATAAGTAAAATAAATATATTAAATATATTAAATATATAAAATATATAAAATAAATAAAAATAATGAATCTAATAAATCAATGAAATCTAATAATTTTAATATGTCTAATAAAAATATAAAATATCTAATAAATATAAATCTAATAAATGTAATAAAGTTTTATCTAATAAATCAAATGAATTTATTAAATATGAATCAAATAAATCTATAATAAATCAAATAAGTCTAATTAATTTTATTAATATATATATTTTTTAATGAAATTGATTTTAATCATCTAGTTATTTAAATAAATATATATATGTAATTAAAATCATAGATATAAATTTTTTAAACATTATCTATATATATATTAATTGTTAAAAAATTTATTAATTATAAAGATGCATATTTTATTTAGTGTACAAAAATAACAATTATTTTTGAATATAAATATAATAATTTTATATAAATTAATTAAATTATTTATTAAAAACATTTATGAGCACTATAAATATATATTATAAATGACCCATTGATCAGCGCTAATAGAAGCTATAGCTTTATCAACACTTTTCATAGCACTGATAATGAGTTCATTTATTAGCCCTTTTAGTTGTCAGTGATAAAGGTCACCAATTTATCAGCACTTTTTTTATTACACAAATAAAACGAGGCTCTTCCTTTGCCCTATTTTGTTGTAGTGAAGTGTGGGTTCTTTTATATAATAATGTTGGCGACGATGTGGTTATTTTAAATATATGGTGGACATTTTTTTTATTGGAGAGTTTTGTTCAGTGGTTCGGTTCTACAATGGTGGTGGTATACGATGGAAGAGATGTGTGGAGGTTGTGGTGGGATGACTTGATTTGTGTTTGTGGTGTGATTAAATATATTCAATACCTCACATACCATAAAAAGGATAATCACATAATGTCATAAATAACATAAAATGGAAATTTATTAATTATGAAATTAATAAAGATGGTCTTTCCTCCCATGTATAAATATTTTAATAAAGGAAGTGATGGGATTCTTATAATACAATTGAGTTGGTTGGTTTGGTTGTGATTGGTCTAATGTTGACCACACATGTCATTAAATCATACTTATGATGAATGAGAAACACATTTCCACCTCATGATTCATTATATTACAACACATATTAAAATTGTTCAGGTGAGTTAGTTCCATCCACATTGGATTATATCACTATGCAATAGATGAGTTACTTTGATTTTTATTCTTTCAATTGCTCTATATATCAATATATGAGTGATTTTGGTGGTTGAAGAATGGTAGTTTTTTTCATGAATGTCCTACTTATGAATAATTTCTTGTTATGATACCTAAAAATTAGTTTTAATGTTTGATAAGATTGATTGTTCCATCCTTACTCATTGTTTGGTTTACATTTCATGTCATATGTTATATTTAAGACAAATGAAAAATGATATGACATTACACGGTGTGTTTGATTAAAATCATAAATAGTGACTTAAGAGAGATATATTGTTATTTATTTTTAAAAAAACATTCTTTAGTTGAAGCATATTTTTAGATGAAAAAAATTGGTTTCAGTTGTTTTGGGATATGGATTGGGAAGATTTGAACTAAGATGCATGTTTAATAAAAAAATTATTGTTTATTTTTTAAAATAAAAAGTTTTGGAAATAGAAAATAAAATATTTTTTTAGCACATTGGATATTTTTAGGAAATATAAAAATACCTAATATGAAAATTTATTTGATGTGGTGTTTTTTTTTGTATAAAAACGCTATAAATGAAGGTTGATTTTCAAAGTCATGAACTTGTTTGAAATATTGAATGATGAATTGAATTGAAAAGAATGTTTTTTTATAATTTAATGGTATATGCTTCTTGATGTGTCTTTTATAGCAATCTATTTGGCCTTATTATTATTTCATAGGTATCTCCCATTATATATTGTTTTTTAATGCATGGTTTACACATTTTTCTATAGATGTTATTGTTTTCGAAATATACCATGAAGCATTAGTGGTATCTCATCACTTCGTTATTCAAAAAAATTACTTCACATTGTTGTTTTTTTATTCTTGAGGATAATAATTTTTTAATGGTATCTTATGTAATGGTCTGAAATATTCTAAAAAATTCCATTATCATTCTGGGAATTTTCTAGAAATTTTTAGGATCATTTGTTTTTTGTGTGATGTCCAGGACCTGGACGCCACTATGTAGGTTCTCGAGTCGGGTGGACCACATGGCCTAAAGAGAATCTCCCCATATTCCAGTGATTTCAATCTACCAATGAGGGCCTATGGTGTTTATGTGGGGAGACTATGTCCTCATTAGTAGAGTGTAACACATCGAATGGAGGTTAACAGAGATAATTAGTGGATGCATTAATAGTAAAAAACAGTAGATTCCTTTTAAGTAAACAATGGAATCATACAAGAGAAATTGATAAACTTGAATAAAAAACTATATCAAATCGAACAAATGATGATGATATTTCATGTCAATATAAAAATGGAAAACAAAGATACAAGACAATATGAATAACATTTCACACAAAATAATAATGAAAAAAAATAATACACAAAGAATATCGGTCTTTGAAAGAGTCATATTCAATCAAGCTATTTATGATCATCCCGGAATGAAGTGTTCAAAGTCATCATATTCCCTTTTTCAACACATGTAACCATGTAATATACACTGGGTACCAAACAACGCATGGAGAGGGTGATAGTTAATCTCAGTGCGCTACAACCAATAGTTTCTATAACATTTGACCTCTGTAATGAAAAATGATAGTGTGCAAGAATGAATATAATAAGTAATGTAGTAAAATGCATCAAAATACCCATGTACATGATTCATCCCTCGACTACTATCTGGACGTGTATCCAATTAATTAATCAATCAATTATTGGTTCATATCAATATGTCGCATGAGGCATGCCCATCACGGAGATAGTCTCACGATAGTATAAACATGTGAGAGTTCCATGGTGGAAATCAAGACAACATAAACCTCATGGAATGCTAGCCTCATAGTAACTACATCCTAGCTATGTTTAAGAGAGTAATCAAGTGAGAAATGTCCATGAAATTCCACAATATGTTGCCTGTTGAATCCAAAGTGACCAACCAAGTTAAAATAGTGCTAAGCAGTGAACATGCCTGATGGGATGTAACCATGGAACCTAAATTTCAATGACAGGTCTAAGGATTTTATCCATTTAATCCTATAATAATATGTTGGAATATTACAGTTTCATTTCGGGAATCAAAATAATAGAAAACAATAGGGATCTAGGTGGGTAATAAACTATGAAAGCCATATCCTTGAACCAGGATGGTGTTCCTCAGTTCGAATGGAATTATCCGATAAGAATTCAGGGCAATATCGATTAAGGGATTCTTATTTGATAAAGAAGCCATTTAATAATTTGATTTAATAAAACCTTGAATCCCATTAGTTAGGATAGTCTAAGTAGCATACTTCCATTGGTTCAAGCATTTCTTTCCATTACTGTGGATAATCCAAGTTGCATGGAACCATTCATTTAATCCATTTTGGAATATAACATATTCGAGTTTCTTTTTACAACTTCTATTAGAGTGGTAGGGGTTCTATTAATATGAAACATATTATTTAATTACAATTCAGGCCCTGTCGTTTACATCATATAAATTCCAATCAGAATTCAGATATAATTATCAATGTCATGAACATACTTTAGCCAGGTCAAGTGGTATGAATACATTATACATACCATAATGAAATTCACAATGTAAGATAATCTATTTAATATAGGAATCTATACCCATTGAATGGACATGTAAGGGAATACATAAATAGTGGAACAATCATGTCAAAACACCAAAACACTCAAATGTGGCATAACCATTGTTATGGAAGAAATGGAGATGTGGGAATAATGAGCAACAACGAATCCTATATTTTTAATGAGCATAAAAATGTTGTTTAAATGAATATTTACATGGAAGACAATTTCAATAAATTCCATAAGATAAAATTTTTGGGCCCCCACATTAATATTCAAAAATCAATGAACATGAGGGATTATTTATAGACCACCAACATTAGGATTTCATGACACTCCATCTCTGGTATCAGCCCATTATTTCCCTCATATCTGAGTAGATCTAATAAAAAGTAAAAAAATTATCAAACAATCATAACTAGTTCGAGAGAAAAATATAGGTTGAACGACTAAAATTGACTCGAGTACTTACCATTGCACATCCAATGTGATAAATGAAAGCTTGATTAGCTGCCGAATGAAGGATATCTCTTAATCCCATGGCATATAACAACACTTCATCATATCATCTAAAAAACATTGCATCACAATCACAAAGAATTACACATCATTCGCACAGAGCACACCCTCTTTTCACATTTTCATATTTATTATGGGAATTAATTTTGCTTACACATACTCATTTTAATGGAATTGTAACATAAACCACAATTATCCTAGGGTAACCATTTTATTTAACAGATATAAGTTACAAGAAATTTTCCCTCTTATATTTGGTGAAAACAAATTGCACGAATTTATTTTCGTAAAATATCAACTATTGGAAAAAAACGTTCCCTAGTATCTATAATTTCCAAATGGAAATCTAGCTCATACAATTAACAATATAAATATAACAAAATATATAATATCATGTGATTCAAAAATCCTTCCATTAAATTTAATTTAAATAGGTTTATTACATTTATTTATTGAGATTCATCCATCGTAAAAAAAGATGAAATAAATCATAACCCCAATAACATAATGAAACTAAATGGGAAAAAAGGATCCCCTACCTCTATTTAGAGACCCAACAAAGATGAGAGACAATGTTCTGAAGGGCCGGCATAAACCAAAAATCTAATGATTCTCCATATTAAATTATTTTAATGTAAATATTAATTTAATAAAATGGAAAATTTAACACAAAACCAATGAAAAAGCTCCCTTATCATACCTTTCAATCATCTACATATATCTAACAAAACGGAAAGCATGCCAATATGATTAGTATTGAACGAGATATGTCATAAAAACATGAACATATATATAGGGTATTTATGTAGCTATTTTTTAGTTGCCAAAATATATTTTCCATTTAATTAAGATAATTTATTCTGTAAATTAATTCTCTTATTAAATTCAAAACCTATTACCCAATAATTATTTAATTTTTATATTTCAATTTTTCCATTTTAAAATTATAATTATAACCACATGTTTATTATTTAAAGCACAACACATCCCACTCTTTATTTATTATTCCCTAAATTTTATTATTCGTAGTTATATTATATTTATTAATCTCATTTAATTTCTAGAAAATATTAATGTCACGTATTTTGACATGATCAAATTCAATTATTATTATTTGAATATATAATTACTAAATTCACTCTCCAATATCACATTTATATCTCTTATAATTTATTAAAACTATTATCCCACTTCAATTCTATAAAACTCACGTTTTCTAAATTATTATTGTTTTATTATTTATATTTTCCTTATTCTATACATTATTCAATTTTTAATTCATTTCTCATTTATTTATTCACTAAAATGAAACAAAATCTCCCATCATTATTCTCTTCATTATACACACACTCTCACCATTCCACATATCATTTCATGCCCATCTCCCCCTTATGTTCCCATATTTATTTTCTGTTTTTTACCATTTTACCATTTTATTCTTCTCTAAATAATCAACCATCATTATTCTTTAATTATTATTATTATTTATTTTTCTCATCATCCACTATTCTCTCATATCATTATGACCATTCATCTTCAATCCACTGATTAATTTCATACACCAATCTCATAACCATCCATTTTGATTAATTTTATGTATCTAATTATAAATTGACACTCTCTATAATTAGGAATTCTATTTAATTTAATTAAAAAATATCTGTATTCTGTCAGTTTTTTCTTTAATGTGTTTTTAAATTTCTGGTCATATTTTAAATTTGGGACTCTTACAAAAAAAATTACAAGAAATTAGATTTATGGGTTAACAATATATTTAACGGTATATTTTGAAATAAAATGTTTCTAATTATGAAATAAAAATTTCTATTAAATGATTTTAAAATAATTTATAGAAAACATACACAAAGAAGAAAATTTATTTGATGAAGTTCCATTATTGTAGATAAATATATTGACTTTAAATGATGGGTTATTTTTAAAGGCATGTGATTGTTTGAAACAATATATTATAAATTGAGTGGAAAATAATTTTTGGTTCATAATGGGTTGATATTTTTTATGTGTTTTTTATAACATATGTGTTCTATTCTTGATTGAGATGTATCTCCAATGAGACCCTGTTTTTAAGGTATTAAGTATATTTTCCCTTATTTTCTATAGTGGTTTTTTCCAACTACATTGAGATACTTGGGACATACCTGATGAGTTGGTTTTCTAGGCCACCACTCTATTTTCATTATTGTTTCTTCATTCCCGAGGAAGATAATTGTTTGATAGGTATCTAATTTGCATGTTCATAATTTTCATAGGTCATACATTTGGTGATTATTCTTGATTTTGAGGATAATAATGTTTTGGAAAATATTAATAGATATTTAAAATGAATTTCATATTTTATTAATATTAATTTTTATATCAACAATTTAGTTTTATATTTTGTTAAAAATTATTTACATTAAGATTATTTGATTAACTGTAACCAATTTCAAATTATTTAATTTAAATATGATTTTCAAAAATGAAATTATGTGTTATATGTTAAATACTATAAAACATATTATACATGTGTGTAAATATGTATATTTACTTGCACCATGTTGTAATAATGTTTCTCAAATATTATTTTTGTTACAAAATGAGATATACATAATTATACACTCATATATATGTATATATGATATATTTTTTTAATCATACATATATATATATATATCGATAATATATGAATAATAATAATTTATAATAATTTATATAAATTCATATATGTTCACACGAATATATATATATATATATTAGAAATAAATATATCTGTCTGTATATATATAGTGTTAAAAAAATATGGATATTATGTGATTTTAATAATTATAATGAAAGTGGTTAATGTGTTTTGTAGTAATGGAAAAATTGAAGATTCAAATTAATTAAAAAATAGATAAATTGTAAAGTTAATGTGACACTCAGGAATAGTGGCTGTTTGTGAGTGTAATGATGTTAATTAGGGAAAAATATTTGAATAAATTGGTTTGAGGGAGAGTCATTAAAAAATATTGGGGTTCATCGATGTTATCATAAACTAGTTATTAATTTTGTTACGTACATAATTTTAATTTAATATTTTAACGGTTAGGTTAAATAATATTTCAAAATATTTTATACAGACCATGCTTAATAGATGTTGGAAAATTTGAGAACACTCCAGGTTAAGAAAATTGTGACAAAACATTTGACATATTATATATGGGTAAATATATATATTTATGTGAGTTATTTTAATATTAAATGTTGAAAAAATATTTGGGTTATGAAATGGATTATATATATGTATATATATATGTATTTATAAAAGTGTGTATATTTAATTTTTTTATATGTACACATATTATATATATTTATATATTTTTATACATATACTATTTAATTATTATATATGAGAGTATATATCTATATTCATATATATATATATGTGTGTATGATGATTCCAATATAAAAATTCTTTAATGTTATAAATGATGTTGCATTTTAAAAAAGGAAAACAAAATCTTGAATCCAAAAAATAGTGAGAACAATGAGGGTTATTTATTAAATGAAAGAAAATTCATTATTATAGATATTGTCAAAGTATAATTAAAAAAATGAAAGAACAAAATATGGAAGGTTGTTTGTTGGTCCTACAAAATTTATTGGTGGGAAGTGTATGAAGGGTCATAATGATATGAGGGAGTGGTGGGTGGGGAAAAAAATTCTAATAATACTAATAATAATAATAAAATAATAATGATATTTGATTTGTGGGTGAATAATAAAATCGGAAATAGAGAAAATAATATTAATAATAATAAATGAAAGGAAATGTGGTGGATTTCAGAATAGAATGTGAATTATGATGGAGATAGAGTGTGCTTAATTATGATAATAATGATGTGGTTGTGTGGTTTTGTTTATTAGAAAATTAAATGATAAAAGTAATAGAGACTGAATAATGATATAAAATAAGTGAAAAATAAATATGAAAAATTTATTAATGGTGAAAACGACAGTTTTATGAAAATAATTTTTTATATTTTTAAATTAATTAAATTTGATATAAATATTAGATTGGAGAGATAATGTAATATTTTTAGATTAAAATAATAATAATGGGATTTAAATTTTTGAAAACCTGTGAAATTAATCAGGATTATAAATTAAATTAGATTAATAAGTTAACGATAAAAAAATATTAAAAAATATGAATGATAATATAAAGGGAAAAAGGAATATTGATTTGACATTATTTATGTGTGGTTTAAATTTTAATATTTATATGAACAAAATTGAAACATCAAAATAAAATAATAATTGTTTATAGGAATTGAATTAAATGAGTGAATTAGATAGAGTAATTGTTATAAAATTTTTCATTGATAATTAAAATTTGGGTAAATAAATTCCCAATATATTATATACATTTTCCTACCGTATATACCTTAATAATTATTGGATTGACATACTAAATACTTCATTTGATTCATTATGATGAGTAGTAGGAATTTAATGTGTTTTTTAATAGGAATTTCATATACTTTTCTAGGTTTAATTAAATCCAAATTTTGAAATGAAAATTATTGAAGATGGAGACTCACATGATTTTATGTTCACGCAGGCCCTTGCTAACATTGTTTCTCTTCTATTTTGGGTTTGTAAATCATGGTAGTGGATCCTTCATTTCCCATTTAGCTGCATCATGTAGATGGGATTATGATTTTTTTCATCTATAGGAGTATATTTGTCTCAAGATAAATAATGATAATACAATGGTTTAAATGAAATTGAATGATAAGTGTTTCTAAATGGCATGCTTTTATAGATAATATTCTATTGATATTTTGAATAATTTTATGCTAGATTCCCCATTTAATATTAAAGTTTTTGGTAACATTTTTTGGGAAGTATATTATATGATGTGAATAACTTGTTTTGAGGTGTATTTAAAAAAAACAATAAGGGAAATATTCCAACAACATCTATCAACTTAATATAATAGTTTTCTAATATGAATTATGGTTTTTATGTGAATATCCATATAACAAATAATTTTACGTAAAGTAACTCCCTTACAAAATATTAAATCATGAATAGTGGTTGTGTTATCTGGTTGTGATGAGTACTGGTGTGTGGTTGTGATGTAGTGTTGTTGTGGTGGATGTGAAGAGATATTTTAACATAACACGGGTTGAAATTGATAATGATTGTTTTAAGCATATTAACACATTAAACATCTTGGACCAGTGATGTGTATTTCAATATTACAGATTCGGTGTAATATAACAAAATTTTGGTGACATGAAAACAAGGAACATATCTTATTTAATCGAACTACATGAAGAAAAAAATTAGAAATAACAGAAAAGAAATAAAACCAGATATAATGGGATTCAAATTAGTTTATTCCTATGTGAACTGTGAGAACACCACCCAGGACAAAAATTTATTATTTATAAAAATGTAGGAAATGATATATAGACATGAATAATTAGGAATCAATAATCAAAAGAGGATTTCTAAATAGGGCGGCCATGTTTAACTATATATTAGAGGTCAAATATGTCCTATAGAGTCAACAAATTCCACTATAGTAAGAACTCATGAAAAACCCCAAAAACAATATAGATCTCTACTAGATAGAAAAAATTAAATCACTATATAGAAAAAAAATCTAAATAAAAAACAAGTTATGATGAAATGCGATCCCATATCTAGATCATCCTTGAACCTCCTTGATTCATAGTCATCATAAACCCAAGATTGAGTTGATCCCCTATAAATCTAGACTAGAGAGCTAAGTTGGTTCCATGAGGTTGCACAAACATGATGGAGGGTAGTGAAGATGGTAGAAGAACTCTTTTTTAACTACCTTTTATTCCTCTAAGACATTGCCTACACAATGAAGTATCATCACATAGAGGGAACTATTTCCAATCCAAAAAAATCCCTCTAAGCTGACAATTAAATCTATGATATACATAGAATTGAGAAAAAAATACGATATAATCATCGCCTATAAAATAGAACATCCTGAGCCATATGAATGACCATAGGACGAACACCACATGAATGTCGGAGAAAACACATATTGTTCTCCTATCAAAAGGTAAAACAATTGATGGGATAAGTGGCACTGCGACATTGGAATTGTGCAGAAATCCCAGATCAATGATAGGGGAATGAAGCACAGTGGGAAATTTCTAGATCTAGTGGATATGAAATAATTAATGGTCCTTATCAAACTGCAATACATGCAAGTAAAACATGGTATTTACATTGAAATATAATTGCTGCAGAATAAATAAATGCATATGATATGAACATCCCCATGAAAATAGTAATATCCCCAGGGAAACTATAAACCGTTTAGAAAATATGAGTATATCATATGAATAAATATTAAAGGAATTAAATTGAAACAATTCATGGGTAAAATGAAAAATAAATCCTCCATTCAATTTAAATAATTCAAGAATGGTGTTCTCATAACCTAATTAATAGAATTTGGACGTAGAACATCAATTCAAGGAAATGCACGAACATGGATTGTTGAATAGCTATAGTCAACATATCATCTAGATTGTACACTTTGAGCATATTAATGACACTCACAATCCAGTATTCTATAACATCCATAAATATATTAAATCTACTGTCAATGTGATTCTATCTAAAATGGAAGTCATAGTTTTTAGACAGATGCAATGCAGATTAGCTATCATAGTTGTAACTGTCTACTCTATCACATGACCATGATATTGTATACTTTGGGACTAGCCCACATGGTTTTTCTTGTCCCTGGAATCTAGCCCTCAATCATCCCCCATGAAAGGGCCACATGATGGGAGATGTATCCACACAACTTTAAAATTGGGTGCCTTGTTGTCATGCTCCGTTAATTTGGGATTTCCATAGTCCTCCCCACATTATGGTCCCAACATCATCACTAGTAGATGATGTAGACACTGGCACTAATAACATTTTTAAGGAACAAAACCTGGTAACCTCAATCTAGGCGCCCAACCCAATCTATCACATAGAGGAAGGGCACTCCCAATTCCCATGGGATGGTAACAAGCACCAGAGCATCAAAAAATGTTTTATAGTGGATTAAATAACCCAAGTAAAAAAATGGATTATGTATGTATATATATATATTTATAACGATCAATGGATGATAACAAATATATGTGATAACTGTAAGATGAAATAAGAAACAAAACTACTATAAAAGTAGCTAAAACCATCATGAGGAAAGTCCAAAAACAAATGTAAAAAACCAAGAGGTTATTCTATATGATAGTGTGGTTTTTCTCCAACCATTACACCACCATCTACCCAACCCAACTGACATGAAACATTTCCTCATCACTATGGTTCCTGGCCTTAACATTCATTGTAAGACATACATAGTTATGCACACCGCTGAAGAAGTGTGCACAGTGTGGCATAGTATAAACAATAGAATCCCACCTATGAGTTTCTTAAGAAACCTATATATAAAAATTCATGTACGCTTTGATACCATTCTATAAAATCATAAGCAAGGTCACCCTCAAACCTTTCACACAACCTCATCTATAAAATATCAAAGGGCATTCCTTATCCCCACACGCTTGTGACAATCACCCAACCATTAAATGGAAAACCAAAGGGAATGATTTACCCCAACCTAAAAACACAAGGAATATTTATATTCATATATAGGGAACGAAGGAATGGTATAACCTAAAAATTATATTCCATAACTATAATAAGAAAATGGAAACAAAAAAACTATAAAAGTTGCCAAAATCTCCTAGTGACAAGTCCAAACACATAGGATAAAACCAAACAACTCGTCTATATGATGTTGTGGATGAACTCCCAAATTCTATCTACTAGATACCCAAATCACATGATTAGAATCCTCACCAACTCAATATGGTACCTTTCCTTTCCCCACATTGGATTAAAATTTAGGTCTACACACCATCGAAGAGGTGCACATAGTGTGAGATATGAGGATAAATAATATTTCACATTGTTGTTCTATACAATGAATTTGTATAACAATTCATCCATTATAAATTAAAATAATCCATGGAATTATATGAAGTAATGGTGTTTTATAAAAAACATGGTAGAAAATTCCATTTTTCAAAGTGCTAATAAAAAATTGGATATATCAAATTCATTAAACATTTTCCACGTCATCTTCCTTATTCATCACCATGCATATCAATGCTAAAACAATAAAAATCCAAAAAAATACAAATATAATGACATGTAAACTCCAAGGATAACAAATGATCATACTAATAGACTACAAATACATTAATAAATCATGTGCACAATCTAGTTCCTACAAAAACTTCGTTGAATGAAAATTAATACCCAAATAGTATAGCCCCAATAAATTTCAATAACAATCCCCTAGAACAATGGGCCTTGGAATCATTGGAAATCAAAACGAGAAACCCTCTTGATAATCATCGAACAATGGATTATGGACTCATGGTAAACTGTCCAATTATGTACTCATTTTAGCCCACATGCTCAATTTTATAATTCATTCCAATACATTCAAAACCATTTCAATGATCCATTTCAATGCATTGAATATACCAAATTTCATTCCAGTTATAAAAAAATACGGGAATCCAATTTTTCTTAAAAAATCAGTACACACAATACAATCATTCTAATTACCTAGATAAATTAATTTATAAAGAACAAACAATAAGGTACATCAGAATAGGTAAGATAAAGAACCAACCTTCTCAAAACTAATGTCACCCATGCCTGCAAAAGGATCCACAAACGACAAAAACCCAATGAAGTCAACAATGGCCATAAAATATAATCCACATCTAAATATTGATCCAATTTAGAATATTAGAGGTTAGAAGAAAGGAAGAAACAAAACATACCTAATGAACAAACACCCACCACACAAAAAACAAAAAATTTAAAGGCATATTGAATGAGATCACACAATAGAACTTTATGCAGACATAAAGATACAACATTTCTGATCAAAAAAATATGATAATGAAAAACGAGGTTGATACCATGATATAAGGAAATGTATATTATGAAAGTTCACTCACCCTGAGAAATGGAAATCAACAATAATAGAGATCAAATGCTGAACAGATCGATAGGGAAGGAAAGATGATTTACATAACTGACCTAGTGGAACCATGTATCGGGAGAAAAGGGGATATATTACTCGAATTGACACCCAAAACCCAAGAGACACCCTCGAAATCCCTACTCTGGAAATTAAACAATATGTAATCCATTTATGTATCATGAAATCCGTGGTGCCTACGTACACTGGAAAACATGTCACCTATGATTAAAATTCCATTAATTATTTAACACATGATCTTAAAAAAACTCATCATGTCATATAACCTTTCACGGAGTGACCCCTTTTCACAATATGCACCCAACAACCCTTACACATCATGTAACCAATATACATGTTGTCTAACCCTCTTATAGCCTCCATAAAATTCATAAATGGTCACCAAAAAAAATTGTTCCACAAAATGAACATGAATAGAGGTAAAATCATACACAATAAATGTAATGGTATATTAAAATATATACATTATAAAGACATTCCATCCATGAGATGTAATGTTGATGATGATGGCCCTTGAAAGAGATGGTCACTACTCCCTCAAAAATTACTCACATTCCCGACTATCATGAGATTATGATCTGGGATGCAATAAAACTTAGAAAAACCAAATAAACATCCAATGAAATACATTAAATTGAGATTCTACAGTCTCAAATAGTTTCTAGAAAAAGAAAAAAAATAATTCTAAATCAATTTCTTCGCAACGAAGATTGATAGCGAGATCAGGATGATAGATCCTATTCCGAGATATGCTAATAAAATCATTAATACCTGTCAAATGACTGTGAAATGAAAATTTGTAAACATCATACATCATCCAATCAACATCCTAAAATGGTGTATCATATATTACTACCATCATATCCAATATTCCAAACCGAAAGTGACCCAACCGAGGTGAAAATTACAAGAAAACCCAATATCCAAGGAAAGACTCCAAGAGATTACCCCACCGATCTACATATGATTTATTTTTGACTGTGTTATTACCAATACTCGATGTAAATCATGATTTTTTTCAATCATATCCTAAACCATAATCCATCCATCCAAAGCTACTTCTCCCACATCAGGCTAATAAAGAGGTGATCTACATAGGTGACTATACAATATCTAAATGGCAGCCATTGTGATGGACAAATGGAAACTGCTGTTATAAGAAAACTCATTGAGTTTCATTTGGATGTCACATTATCCACTAAAATTCAACACACAAGCATCAATCATACCCTATACGATCTGATTATCATGCTCCATATGACAATATATCTGTGGATGGTAAGAAAGGATCAACATGAACTATGTTCCCATTAACTCTTGGAGACTCCACTAGAACATCAAGGTAAACCTATGATCCCTATCTAAACTAATGATAGAAGGACTCTCATATGGACCCACAATGTACAACATATACAACTTACCAAGATCTGCAAGAATAGTGTTACCTTTAAACAGAAATAAATGACCATAATTCATCAAATGATCTATGATTACATTGATATAATTCCTCCGTTATGGACTCTATGTTATTCGAAAAAAAAATCCATGGAAGCCTCATCCCAATTCAAATGATGTACCAGAAGAGGTAGAAGAAAACCATAGGGTTTCATGTGCACTGACTATATATGTTGGAAAATGTAATAGCGTGATACATAATCAAAAATTTCATGATTCATACACAACCTTCATAATAATCATCTCATGTCATAATACATCTTCAATGTTCCTGGATGTATAGACCACAAAGAGTTGTGACAATTAAATAGTACTAAATTCCATATATATTCCAAGATGAAAACCCACTTCCCAATGTAGAGCATACCATCTAAATAGGGAGACCAACCAAGAACTGTCTCCCCAATATAACAGCATTCTTTAATTTCAATAAAATCGTCATCCTGTTGTTGAATCTACAAAATAGACTTTATATGAGTTGATGATAATATATCACTTGTCAAAACCATAGCTAAAACATTCTATGAGCATCAATTTTTAAGGAAGAAAAAATCCCTTCATGGTTCCACTCCTTTTATTCCAAAATAACTTGTGATGGTACATTCCTTCTAAGAGAATCTTCAACCAC
Organism: Viscum album; assembly: GCA_963277665.1. NCBI lineage: Eukaryota > Viridiplantae > Streptophyta > Magnoliopsida > Santalales > Viscaceae > Viscum > Viscum album. The sequence goes on from OY728151.1 coordinate 1,522,930,308, forward strand.
ATTCCCGTCCCTCAGGTTGAAGGTAATATCAAAGTAAAATACCAGAATGTATTCTACCCATCGTCTCTGTCTAATATTCATGTCATTCTCAGAAATGATATAACTCTATCTTTTATTAATATGAATGACTAGGGACCATTCACCATAAGCGTAGTGTCTCAAACACTTAATCAGATTCATAACTATAGTGACATCTAAATCATGTTTAGGGTATTTTTTCTCAAATTTTTGAAGGTAATGAGAGACATAAGATACCATAAGGTCATCCTGTGTATGCAAGAATCCAAAATGATCACCAAAATCATTTAAAAACTCATGTAATACATATTTGGATCACTTAGGATCAAAATGGAAGCCAATTTTAGAAACCATTTAATTTCATCAAAAGAATACCAACACTTATAATTCAATGTGAAATTATCCTCTTTAATTGATAGACCTTTCAAAGGTGAATCAAGCATAGTGAAATCCTTAATAAATCACCAGTATTAGGAATTAAGACCATGGTATTTCATTATGTGTATGCCATTTTATTATTCATTCATTAACAATACAACCTTCACATTTTTAGGATCACCGAATAAATCATGTTCATAGATTACATGTCCTAGGAACATCACATACTGAAGAGAAAAATTACATTTTCAAATCATTCAATAAAAATAGTGGCTTCATATAATTTCAAAAACCAATCTAATGGGGTTCTTGCGCTCATTCTCCAATTTGAAAAAAAAATTATAATATCATCCAAAAAATACCAAAAACCAGTCAAGATATTGACTAAATTTCTTATTCATCAATTACAACAAACTACCTAACAAATAGTAAGACCAAAATGTAAAACATGATATTCATAAGGGCCAAAAATTATCCTAAAATCGAAATTAGGTATATCAATCTCTCAAAGTATGAGTTGATGATAAAGTGACCAAAGATCAGTCATGGAAAACCATTATCCCCCATTAACAGATAAAACAAATAATCCACATGAGGCAGATGATACTTCTTCTTAATTTTTACCTATTTCATCTTCTAATAGTCCCCAAACAACTGATGTTAACTATATACCTTCTTGGAAAAGAGATCAGGGGCTTCACAATGCACAATAGTAGTGTGAAGAAAACATTTTTCCAATAGGTCATCCAACTGAATAATAATTTCTTTCAACTTTTCTAGTGCCACTTGATAATAATCTATTGATATCGGCTATGTCTCTGGAATAAGGAAAATAGTAATCCCGACCTCTCTCTTTTGTGGAAGACTATATTAGTATTTTGGTAAAACATTAGAAATGTCCCAAACAAAAATGGGAATATCAAAAACAAAAGATAATTCATTGGACTTAATCATAGATATTGACAACAATAATATTTCTCTTTGTGGGAAGGTCATGTGTGACCATAACTTTGTTCCCACTCCATTTGAAACACATGATATCTCCCATGGGTAGTAAGAAACAAAACATACCAATGATAATAATCAACCTCAGATCGATGAGTGACTATAAAATCCATACTGATGATGATGTAAATCTTATCCAGACCAAGAATGAGAAAATACCATACCAAGTCCATTTCAACTATTAGTAACAAAAAAATTGTATATTGAAACTCTATATCTTTCCTCATACCATGTGTAATCTATAACTCCATTAAAAAGAACATTAGATCTATTGGATGTTTATTAATATCAAAAAAATTGACTATATGAACGAGTGGGAATAACTAGTATCAAATATTTCATTTTCTACAGAAGTTGTAACAAATATAGTACCTATCACAATTTCTCTAGCTGCATCAAATTCTATTGGAAACACATCTTTTACATGAAATAGCTCACTCCATAAGACTATGGATAGACCCCTTTATTCCATGAAGTATATGAAATCCCCTCAGTATACTTTGGAGTAGAATAACCCTAATTATAATGAGGCATATTCATATCCTGATGTATGTGATGTAAATGACCAGCATGACTATAAAAATTGGATGCATTCATGGGAAAATGATATTAATTCATTGTTTATTCAAACCTAAAACACTGATAGTAAGTAATAGGAATAATACTATATGTAGTATTAAATATAGAGGATTCTTGCGGATGAGACCTAGCTGCACCACTCCTGTGGTGATCCATCAACTTTATCATTTCACATGTACTCCAATAAAGCTGCCACTAGATAGAAAAGAAGAGGGGGAAATTCCAACCATGGTAGCCACATTCATCTCTACCATCATAGCTTTATCTAATGGATTGACATATATAAATTGATTTAATATAAACAAATGTGATAAGATATCCAGTCTCAATCCCTATAGTTATTTCTTATCCTATAAATAGTCATTCATTACAACATCCTTAGAAAAATGAACAAGCACAACAAACTAATTGGTGTACATAAAAATGGAATTCTCTCCTATCTGTAGTGATAGGAACTCCAGTGAATTATGAAACATTGGAGAATCTAAAAAAATTATAAGATCTAGGTTTTGAATCCCTTTGTATCTAAGTCCACATGTCTGTCTTCCAGGACAATTGAATCCCAACATTTCTTAATGAAACCATCTAGCTGAAATACTACACATTTCACCTTGACATTCTTAGGTTTTTCTAGAAATTCATATTTTTTATCGATTTTATCTATAATATCCTATACCTATTTTGGTTCATTCATTAAATTAAGGTAAAATGGATTTTCATGAATGAATTACATTGATTGATCTCTATTTCCAACAGCTTTTAGCGGAACTTTATCAAATGTGTTATGAAAAGATTGTATGTTCTAACCTACAACATGAACTTCTCATATGATAGCGTTGATGAGATTCAGATCTATTTAGATATTCCCATGACCATAATCAATTTCACCCCCTAATGAACTCATGAAAGACGTCTAAGAGGCATACGTTTTCACACCAAAACAGAATAAAAAAACATACAATAATGTAAATTTTAGTTCAAACTAGAAAATATATAAGTAGAAATAGATATTTAATACAAATCCCATAACTAGAGACACATATCCCAACATCCCATGGAAATATGATCCTCAACTTGAAATGAGATGGTTAACCACATATCGTAACATATCTTTCAAGTCATGAGAATCTTATCTCTAGTCTAATAGATGTCCCAATATAAGATCTATAATGAAAAAACCTATCTATTACACCATTTTGTAATGTCAAAATATATCCCATTATCATGACATTGTTCACCTTGGCCTTATCCCACACATTTTTCTTTTCTATAGGCTCTGGCCCTCATGGAATCCCCAGGAAATGGAATCCTCATTGGAGAGGTTTCCACACTACCATACAATGGGTTGCTTCCGGCTCCTCCCCCTCTGATGTGTGATTTCCATAATCAAACCCTACTAGAAGGGAAAATAATACTTCATGGAAGATCTAATTGACTTTATCTTTGATTCCATTTTATAATAAACCACTTGGGTTACCCTCAAACCAGGCACTCTACCTAATCTATCACGTACGCGAAGAGCATTTCTGATCCCCATGGACATGTGACATGCATCATGACATTGAACAAAAAAAGTGGGAATCATTTATCTAAATCTGAAAAAAAACACAAGGAATATATATATATATATATTGAGAATGAAGGAACACAAGAAGATACCATATATATATTCCACTACTATATGAAGACGTCACAAACAAAACAACTAAAAATGTATCCAAAATCTAAAATAGACAAGTCCAGCCCCAATGGGCCAAATATGAAAAAAAATCTAAATAATGGTGTGGATGAACTCCAACCATCTCACCTCTATCTACCCAACTCAGTCCACATGAAACTTTACCACTTCATTATGGCACCATGCCTTTCCCTTCATTCGACGACAAATACAGGTCTTCACACCACTAAATATGTGCACATCGTGTAGGATAATAGGATCAATTGGATCTAATCATAGTGTTACATGACATGTCTCTATATAAAAATTCATTTATGCTCATTTCAAACAAAACATGGCATGATATGTAGTAAATAAAAATTATAAAAATATGGTAAACATATCTCTTTTTCATAGATCTAAACAAATAAGGTATATCAATTTAAAATAAAATTTTCCATATCATATTAAACAAACATGAACATTTATAAAAATTCTAGAACCATACTTAGAACATAAATACTAATAGAAGCATATGTAAACACATGGGATCACTATAGGTCTAACAAGAACATTATTCATAATACAATTAATGAAGTGGCCATATGTTTCCTAGAACACATGCCTATGAAAAAAAGGAATACACCAACAGTAAACCCCCACCCCTTGACAATGTAAATATGAGTCCCTGAGAATAATAGGACTAGGAAAATAGGAGACACCTATGATAAATCCTCATGATAGTCACAAAATAACAGACGATGGCCTCATGATTAACCATCCACCTATTTAACCAAGGTTACACATGTTCTTGTCTTCACAATTCATTATAATTCATTGAATACCATTTCAAAACCATTTCAAAAATCTATGTCAATGCATTAAAAAACCCATTTTCATTCTATTTTATAATAACCAGGGAAAACACTTTTTTCATTCAAAACTTCATACATCACTATCAAAAAATTCTGGACAATTCCATGTATATGTCAGTTTATAATTCATGATCAATGATGTTCATCAAGATATTCTAGATATGGAACCACCTAATTTGAATATTTGGTCACACACACCAGCAACGAGATCAACAAACTATGAAATCAAAATGACATCAATGAAGATACTATAATAGAATCCACATATTAATATATATACAATTTGAAAAAGGGGGTTGACATAATGAATGAAAAACTGAATACCTGAAGAAAAAACACCATGTGAACCACAACAAATAGAATAATAACCTTTCGAATGAGATATCGCAATAGATTTAGAATTAAGCACAAATAAACACTTGTTCAATCCAATGAATCATATAATGAAATGTAAGAGTGATACTTCCATCAATTGAAATTTAGAATTATAGATTTCTATCCACCGGAGAGATGCACCACGGTCACAATAAAAACTGAATATCATACTGATCTACTGTGGAGGTAAGGTTTCTCTTAAAATTTCATGTGTGTAACCTTGTATTGAGAGAAATGGAGAAATTGAAGCCGAATGGATACCCAAAATCAAAATGGCGCTCTAAAAACACTACTAATATAGTTACATAACATGCAATCTCTTTTCACATCATTAAATCCATGTTTTCCAAGTATGATGAAAATCGTTTTTCCTAGGATTGAAAATATTATATTTTAATAACTCAAGATGATCAAAAACTATTCATGTCATATAACATTTCACGGTGTGAACCCTTCTCATAGTATGCACCAAACACCCATTAAATGAAATTTAACCTAGTAATATGGCATGTAATCATCCCTGATCCTTCAATAAATTAACGATCCATCATCTAAAACTCTATGAAAAATAGTGAATATGAAGTTAGTGGGAAAACACACCAAATTAAGTTAAATTGATATTAAAACAGTGAACTATGTTGCAATCAGAAGATAAAGTCAAAATGGAATGAAAACCATTCATCTATATATCCTAATTCACTGCTTCATTCAAGGAAATAAGTGGGGCCTATTTTTTGGAGAACACCTTTGAATGTTTAGTGATGTTTTTTACAACATTTATCCATCTTGATTTTTATTATGATATATCAGCAAACTATTTAAAAGTTGAAATCTGGACTCACAATTTCATTTCTAAAAAATATGACTTTATCATTATAAATTTCCATAGTGTAAAGAAAAAGCTTCCTTGAAGAAATGGTTCTGATCAGACTCGCCTTGGGTCAAGAATGTGAGAAGATCGTGATTATGTACTAATGGTACTTATATTTAGTATGAATTATTTTGAAATATGATAATGCTTTGATATATTGTATTTCTCATAAATTATATGTATGTTTGGAAGCGTATCATACAATCGTTTTGAATAATAAGATGAGGAAGGAAATGTTCTAGTGAAATCTATGAAAAAAACAATGATGGAAGGGTATATAAAGAAAAAGATATTTGGGAGGCTTAGGGAGAAAAAGACGTTCATGAGGCTGAGGGAAAAAACATTCTAGGATATCATTAAGAAAAAAATTGTACTAGGGTTTCTTATGAAAAAAATCCTACTAGGATTTACTATGGATAAAATCTTTTTAGATAAAACATACTGATGAATTCGTAAAAAAGACATCATTACCAAGTAATTGTAATAAAGAAATCAATATAAAATAATAATACTCAATAATTCATACTTATTAAATCCTAATGAAGAAATTGAACTCAAGAAATCGTACTAATGAAAGCGTTCTACTGAATTTGTACTGAAGAAATAATACTGAAGATATCATATAATAGAATTCTTATTGAACAATTCGTACTAAATAAATTATACTAATGAAATCATAATGGGATTTTGTATGCAAAAAAATCATCCTGGGATTTCATAAGAAAAAAATATATTTGGATTTCATAAGTGAAAAATCCTACAATGATTTCACAATGAAAAAATTGTATAGGGAAATCGTAATGGAAAATATGAACTGAAATGATGTTTTTTAAAGAGTTATGAAAATAGATTAAGATATTATAAATTATTGGAAGGCTTACTAATATGTAATAAACCATGATGAAGTCATAAATCCATACAAAATTAGAGTACTCGTGAAGAAATCAATAAAAGACCTGATTTTAAAAGGTAATTGAATGATTCCTAAAATGACACGTGATTTAAGGAATATTTATGATTTTGGAATTTTCGTGAAGTGGGAAATCCATTTCCAGATCCCACATAATCCATTCATGATATCCAATAAAATTAGAATTAATTTTTGTGTTTTGATGGTACTTTTAATTATCATGAATGTACAGAGTGAAGCACCATATTTCTAGAATGTTAAGAATGTTTTCCAGATTATTCTTAATTTAAGATGTTTTCCTTCTAGAAATAAGAGGAAAAGATTATATTCAACACTGATCATCGTATACATCTAAAAATTTATATTCAACTGATTATTGTATTATTCTAGATTGATAATAAAAATAAGTGTTTCATAATAATTATAGAAGTGGTGATAATTTTATTCGACTCTATTCATAATGATTTATATACCTTTCATATATGGAAGTTTCATACTGGATAAATCGTAGTAGTATTTTTCTAATAGGAAAATCATACTAGTATTTTTATATTGGGAATTGTGTACTGGGATTTTTGTATTGGGTTTTTTGTATTGTATTTTGATACAATGATTTTTGTATAGAGAAAATAATTTTGGGATTTGATTAAAAAGTTCAAGAAGTTATTACCAGCTTCTAGGTAAAAATGATATGATTTTAAATTAATGTTTATATTGTTTAATGTTGATAATGAATCACTATAACATGTTCTCAAACAAATACATTATTTTACATCCTTTGTGCTAGTTGGGGAACATGCACTATTGAATTTTTTATGTAGTGATACATGTGTGTGAGGCAACACCCTACTCATTGTATTCCACAAAAAAGATTTTTTTATAGTGTGTTGTGTGTTATTTTATCATTTCCGAAAAAAATACCAAGGATAGAGTTATTTTTATTAAATAGAGAGCCTTATTATTTTTTATGTACCTATGGATGTGGGTTTGAATTGGTTTTAATAGGGAAAATATTCATTAACAAGAGGCAAAATTTTTTCATAAGTACAGAAAAATAAAAGAAATGATGTCAATAATTCACCTCTCCCACATAGTAATAAAAATATCCTGACTCAGCAATTACATTTGATATCAGAGGGGAAGGTTCCCATTGATAAATCCTTACTGAATTTTTGAAGAGAAGTAGATTGCAATGATGAATTCTATCAATAGTTAAGGTATTAATCTATTTAAATTAAATAACTATCATATCTAGAATTATAGATTTTTTTTCTTTTGTTATATCTCTTGTGTATGATTTTATTAAAGTTATAATAGATGGATTTACTCCTTTTAACAATGATTTTCCTATTAAACCTTATTATGAGATGAATCTTGAGAATTACTTAAGAGATATGAAATCATTAATTTCCTCAATTACTGAATGTGTGTTTATAAGAGTGAAAGGTGTTTCTACCTAAAATTGTATTTGGGATAATTTGAAAAAAATATATAAAGGCAATACAAAATGTAATAAGGAAAATATAAAAATATAGAAGCTAATTTATGAAGATCTAAAAATGGGTGATAATGAATATATTGGATAATTCTTTACTATGGTAAATGACATTTTCAATAATTATAGATGACTATGTGAATTGTAGTAGGATTCTACAGTTGTAGAAAAGATCATCAAAATCCTTCCTTACAAGCTCGATTTTTTTCTTCATTAGATGATAGTGGTCCTAAAAAATATCTCTTGTTTATCATCATTGTACACTCATTACCTATTACATTTGAAGTGAAAAAATTTATGATAGAAAAAATAATTTAGATAAAAAATTCCAAACTATAAATTATATAAATGTCTAAGAAGATTATTTTGGAAGTTGGTATTGCTGAATCTGACACTGAAGATGAGGAATGAAATTTTTTTATAATATTTTATCCGTTTTTTCTAGAAACGTGAGAATAGGAAATGATAAATATAACGGGAAGATTCCATTGATGTTTTTTGAATGTTGAGTCATTGGTCAGTAGGTTGCTAATTTTCCCCAATGAAATAAAGAAGAACATAGTGATGAAGATGAACAAAGAACAAAAAGTGCATTTAAGAAATTAGATGGTAAAGATAAATCTTATTCCATAGGGAATGATTAGAAATTATTGAAATCTACAAGAATATTTTTCTTATATAATGATGATGAAGTAGATGAAAGTCAATGTGAATAGGAAAAAACATGTGTTGACAATGTTGGAGAAAAAAAATTAGTTAAACTGTGAATAATGATGATTTCAGAAGAATTTATTATTGTATAAGAAGAAACACAACATGAATTTCATGTTAAAGAGCATTTTAAAGAATGTTTGAAATGATTATAATTATAGAAAAGGAAAACATGTTGTTTTTAAATAAAAATTCCTCATAAAACCATCATAGAGGTTTTTTGGATAAGAATGTGAAGATGTTGATAGAGATGGATAATGTGAAGAAACCTCTTGAGAAGTAGGAGATGCATACTGAACATATGTATGTTAAGGTGATTCCAAAAGAATTTAAATTTAATCTACTCCAACAAAAATATTCTAAACTGAACAAAGAGGTGAATATTTCAATAAATCTATCTCTGATGTTAGTGAATGTTATGTAAAGGATCAACGTAATAAGAATAAAATTTCACTTTTACCGGTTGATAATACTTTTGATGTTTTCCAAGAAATGAAATATATAAAAAAATTTGAAAATAATATTTTTTGTAATGTTATATATGTAGACAAGACCAACAATGTTGTGATGTTAGAAGATTCTAGCATTTCATTGTCAGAAAATGTTTTTAATCTTTATATATATGAAAAAACATTTATTACATCTAGTTATGATAAGGTATGAAATAAATATATTCCTATGAATAATAATTCTTTTAATAATAGATTTTTCATTGGTCAACAAAATTTTGTTAAGAATGTTGTTGAGAAACATACTCACAACATCAGTTAATCCTATAGTTTTAGAGGCAAATTATAATTCTATGTATACTTCTTGATTAGTTTTTTATTCGAACATATGGAAAATATGTGTGATCTCATTCAATAACATTACTACTATTCCAAATGTTAAGGAAATCGAGGTTTTATTGGGATTCAAAACACTCAATAAATGAATTTCAAGAAGTATGTTCATATGAAACCTAAAAGGTTGCTATACATGTTGAGAACAGTTTGAAACCCCTACAATGTATTCTAGAATATTGTGTAGAACCTAGAAACCTTTCAAAATGATGACTTGTTTTTTTACAGGCTCAAAAAAATTGAAAACGATTCTCAAATGTCTGAGGTGATGAGTTAAAAGGAATAAGAAAAGGAACTTTTAGTTGACACCTCATTGAATGCCATAAAAAGGAGAAATTACAAGGATTCTTGGTATTGGTTTTTATTATCAGATTACATGATATTTAATGTTTTTTATGAGTGTGAATGTATTCCGATAAGGAATAATGAAATTTGTAAATGATGAATCATTGAGAATCAAAGGTGTGGGATGAGAAATCATTGATAAAAAAAGATAATTTGTAAGAATGTTGTATATGTTTTTAGGATGAAACAAAATCTTATAAATGTTTAAAAACTATTACATGTGGGTAAAAAAGTCATATTCATTAAATATGGTTTTTGTGGATTGAAGGGAATATGGAAAAATAGTTACAGGAGTCGAACATAAAAAAAGAGACTTATTTCATGTTAGTCAAATACGATAATATTGTATCTTTGGAATGTTTAAAGAAATCAGATGTGGCATAAAAAATTGGGACACATGTTTTAGATAAAGATGGTAATGTTATCAAAGATATATATTTTCCATGATATTCTCGATTTTCCATTAATAAGATACTGATATTGGAATATTTATTAAAATGGAATGATTACAAATTTTGTGCATAAGAAAGTTCATATTTGATCAGAATGAAAACTGTAACTTATACGTATTGATATCTGTCGGCCAATAATCGAAAACTAGAGAAATGAAAATATGAGTTTCATCATATTTATTTATGACTTTACTTGCATTACTTGTGTTATATATATATATATATAAAACAATTTAGATACTCTATAAATGATTAAATGATATAGGAGAAATGATGAGAAGGAATGTGAGTATTCTATAAAGAATATAATAACTGATGATGGTTGTGAGTGTGAGAATGAAGAAATTTAATGTTATCTTGAAAAAAATAGAATTATGCATGAGATTAGTTAACCATATACCCCTAAAAATGGTGTTTTCAAAAGAGAAAATTGACGACCGGTGGAAATAAGAAGAATTATGTTACTTTAACATGGTATTTCTCATTACTACTAGTGGAAATCCATCAACACTATATTGTATAATCAAAACTGATGTCCCGATATTCCATGTTTTTATATAACTCAATATGTTTTTAGGGTAAAACTACACTTTTGAAAGACTTAACAGTTCATGGAAGCCCATCAATCATAAATAAGAAAGGTGGAAACATTTGAATTTTTGATCAGAGAGGTGAAGATTGAATTTTTCATTCCAATGATTCGAGAGGAAGTTGATATAGGTGTTTCAACAAAGAAACAATATGAATTTTTGGATTCATGTGATGATAATGTTATTGAATAGACTGAGGAATACAAATATACTCATGCAGGCCAGGATGTTAATCATGATAAGGAAACCTTCCTAAAAATTTCTGAGAAGGAAAAATTTCATTTCAATTATGATAAGGATAAACCTCCTACCCAAAAAGAAGAATCAAACTCATCTATTTCCATAGATGATGATGGTACATGAAAATAACATCATATGATGAGGAATCATGAAGTTGGTCATAACATTATTCATGATCAACATTAGAATGTTCAAACAACAAGAACATCATATAACATTACACACACTTATTTAAATTGAAAATTCATTACAAAAGATTTTGATGATTATTTTGAGCATCCACAATGGTTTCAATCCATGAAAAAAATTATGATCAAATTGAAAAGAATCATACTTTTGAAATCATACCTAAACCATATAAAAAAGTTATTGGTACGATTTTGGTTTTATATAACATGATTAAGGAATATTTTGAAGTGATAAGAGAATAAAAGATTTTAGTGGAAGGGTTTTTAATAGATAAAAGTAATTTAATTTCATGAAAACATTCAAGTTGTTGAAAGGTTAGAAACTATCATAATCATTCTTTATATTACATCACAATAAGGTCAAAAAATATTTCAGAATGATGTTAAGTATGCATTTATGAACGGTAAACTTCATGAAGATGTTTATATTGAACAATATTTTGGATTTGATGTTGAGAAATATGAATGGTATTTTTTTATGTTGAATTAATCCTTATATGTACAAAAATTCTCTTAGATGATAAAATTCAAAATTGGATACTTGCTTAAGAATTATGAGATTCAAGAATGATAGAGTTGATAAGAATATATATATATCATGGAAATTCAATAATTTTATATCATGATTGTTGTTTATGTTTATGAAATTATCATTGAATATAATGATTAAATAGCATGTAAAAGTCTTTCAGAGTAGATGATAATGTCATTTTAGATGTCCTTTCTAGGTAAAATGTAATACTTTTATTGGTAAAAAATAATAAAAAATATGAAAAATATCATTCTCTCTCATGAAATGTATTCGATGTATCTTCTTAAAAAATCCAACATGGAAAATTGAAAACTGGATTATACACTAATTTCAATTGGAAGCATGCTTTCTGAAGATTGATATTTAAAAGAAGATGATCATAAAGAGTATCAGAAGCTGATTGGAAGTTTGTTATATTTGATTACATCATAACACAACATTGTTTATGCATTAACCTTATATTAGTGATTTAAAATTTATCAAAGAGAATCACATTTTATGGCCATAAAAATAATTCTGAGATATATTAATAACATACAAAATATCATAATTAGGGATGATAGCTCAGAAACTATTGATTTTTTAGGGTATTCAGATGCTTATTGGGTAAGTAATGGCAAGAAACAAGATCCATATCTTGTATAGCTATCATTCTAGGCGTATTTTTTGTATGTTGGAATGCATAGAAACCAAAATCACAAAATCTAATAATGGATAAAGTTGTGTATATTACTCCAACTCAAACTGCTACTCATCTTATGTGTACGATGACACTATTATAAGATTATGTTGTTGAAGTGAAGTTACTGTTTCTCATTGGGTGTGATGATCAACGTTCCATTAATCATACCCCAAATACTATGAAATATTGTCATTAAATTGTTTTTGATATCGAATATCATTTCATAAAATAGTATTTTGAGAAGAAACAATTGATACTAGAGTATGCTAGTACATCAGAACAAGTTGCTGACATATTCAAAAAACCCAATTCAAAAAGTGACTTTTTATAAATTAAGGTTGAACATGGAATCCATCCTCATTATCATCAAGGGTATAGAATTTTTCCCCCTATATTACTATTTATTTGGATAATTTTTCCAAATGGGAGATTTGTTTCATAATTCCAACCCTATGAAGTCATGTAAAAAGGTGTATTTGTGGCTATTCTTGATATCAACAACTACAGGTGAGCAATATTGCAATGTTTTTAATAGTGGCTATAGGAACCAATTTTATTGTATTCCAGTTATATTGATTAAGTAATGTAGGTTGAGGAAAAAGTGATGTGTAAAAAACTGTGAGGAAGAAATTATGAGGAAGAAATGATGATGGATTTTAATAAAGACATATTTTGGACGACATGGGTTTGTTGTCAATAATTATTGGTTCTTACAATGAGTAAGCTCACAGAGGATTAGAATTTTTTATATTTCATCCATTTTAATGGTAAAAAGATATGTGATTTATGAATCTTTGTTTACAATCAAATCCAAGGGGGATATTGTTGTGACCAAGTAGGATGGAGGATGGATTATAGATGTTTACGATTGATTGTTTTACAAGTTTTTCGTGTTTTGTTATCAAATATAATATATAAACTATATTTTTAAAAGATGAAAATCAGACTCAAAATGTTCTTTTAAAAAACTATTCTATTTTTCGTTAATAAATCCCATAGTATCATAAAAATTGTAATTGTAATAAAAGGTTTTGATGGGACGCACCATGGGTTGAAATTGGGAGAATATCATAACGAGTTACTGATAATAATCAGATTCAGCATCGATCCTTTTAAAATCAGAGGATGAAATGCAGTTTTATATTGCTCATAAATCCTAAGTAAGATGTTATTCATATAATAAAATACATATGATGGAAAATGTTTTGAAGAAAAATTTATGATGATCGATGAGTATGAAAGAGATGTTGGGGAGGCTTAAGAAGAAAAACATGTCAATGATTCATGGGAATAAAAGGATGTTTCTATTGCTGAGGAATAAAAAAAGGATTACTGGGATTCATTAAGAAAAAATTCACACTTTAATTTATTAATGAAATATTCATACAGATGAAATCATTGTAATGAATATGTACTGAAGAAATCATATTGAAGAAGTCATACTGAAGAAATCGTACTGAATAAATTTTACAGTTGAAATGGAAATAAAGAATTCATAATAAGGAAAATAAATTGAAGAATCATAAAGAACAAATAATACTAAAGAAATCATATAGAATAAATAGTTTATAACTATTCATACTGAAAAAATCATTATGAAGAAATAATACTAAATAAATCATACAAATGAATTAATACTAATGAAATTGTACTGAAGAAATTGTATATGTTTTTAATGAAAAAAAATCATAATGGGATCTCATAATGAAAAATTAATACAGGGAAATCATAAGGAAAAATTTATATTGATATTTAATAATGAAAAAATATACTAGAAAATATTAATGGAAAATCATAACTATAATGATATTTGATAAATTATATAGAAGTGAGATAATGTTGTTAAAAAATTCAATAAGGTTCCAGAATATTTGAGATGCTTTAAAAAATACATAAATCAATATGAAATTAAAGTGTGAAGAATTTAATGAAATACCTGGATGTGAGAATGAATTTAATGATTCAAGGAATAACATGATATTTAATGAATATTTATGAATCCAGAATGTTGGTGAAGAGTGAAAAACATTTCAATATCCCACCAAAACCAATGTTGATTTCCAATTAAATAATAAGAACACATTTTATTTTGACTGTACTTGTATTTTATGTGAATCATGATAGGGATGCTACACATTTCATACAAAGGCCGTGGAAGCTCCATATTGTTCCTTCTTTATGATATTTTGTTTTTGGAAAGAAGACGAATATATTGTATTCAACTCTGATCATCATTTCAGCAAAAACAACATATTTAGCATATAACTGTACTCTGTCGGATTGGGAATTAGACTGATTATTTCATACATTTGATAAAATTTGTGTATATTTATATCTACCATATTATAAATGAGTTATATAGTTTTCATTCTGGTAAGATTCCAAATGGTAGAATTATACTAGTATTTTCATACTAGGAAATTTATACTTGAGTTTTCATTCTGGGATTTTGTTACTGGGATTTTTTTTAGAGATAATTCATAAAAGGGTTTGTTTAAAAATACAAGAAGTTCATAAAAACATCTAGGGAAGAAAGTTATTATTTGAATTAAAATAAAATATGTGTGAATGTTGCTTAAGAAGAATCATAACATGGTTTCTTATAAATAAATTGTTTTACATCATTTATCCTAAAGGAGAACATTGACAATTGAATTTTTTACAAAGTGTTATATGATTCTATTGTTAAATACTAATCACTGAATTTCATAAAAAGTGATTTTTTATCTTCTTGATTTTGATCATTAGATCATTTCCAAACAATAAAAATGATGTTACTATTCTTATTGAATATTGAACCTTCTAATTTTATGTGTTCCTGTGTATGTGTGTTTGGATTTTTTCAGTAGGGAATGATTTCTATAACTGGAGGAGAGGGATTTTTCAAAGTAAGGAAACAGAAAAGAAAATATATCTTTGATTCAACCTATCCCCCTTTCAGTGATACAATTATTCATACTAGGCTATTGAAATATATACACTTCCTCATTAATTGATAAGGAAACCACTAATTGCATGTTTTATTTTTAGGAGACCAGTCCTCTATACTCTCAAAACATATAACCACTGGTTGATTTTTTATTTTCAATATTTTCATCATAATAAGAGATAACAAAAACTATGATTTCATCACTGAAACTAATATTTAAGCCATATTAAATGAAAAAATTATTAGAAAATGAAAAATTACTCAGGAGAAAACTAATAGAATACCAATCAGTCTTACCAGGTTTCCCCATATTCCTTCAAAAAGTTCAAACATCACATGCTATATCTGGACTAGAATGAACCATATCATACATAAGAATTCCCACCCCATTAAGATAGGATTATTATTCTTCAAAGTATCTATATCATCACTTTTAGGAGATTGTTCTAATGGAAATTTAAAATGATCTCTTAAATTACTAATAGTAGGATTAAGGGTCTTCAATTGATACATTTTTAATTAATTTTTAACCAAATAAAACTGAGATAAGTCCATGGTTCGAGCCTTCCTATCTTTAATAATGTCCAAAATAAATATTTTTTTATCACACCCTAAGTATTTCATTTCAAAGACATAGTTCAAAAGGTTCTTGAAATAATTTATAATCCTCATCTTTTTATAGATTAAAATTATTTTATAAACATATAACAAATGAGAAATATATTCAGGTTTAATTGTTTTAAACTATACACATACATTAAAATTTCTTCATGAAAATTGATATTTGATCATAAAATAACAAATATTTGTAAATCATTTATTAAAATATTTTTTAAGTACATAATAAGACTTCATGTGAATGAAAACATGATTGGGATTAATGATATTTTAAAATCCTTTAGGAGGAGTAATATTAATTGTTTCATCAAGGGTAACCTGACAAAAAGGATGTTTTTACATAAAATTGTTCAATATGAAAATCAATTATGATAGAAAAATAAAAAATAATTCTTATAGTTTAATGATTAAAAAATGGGGTGAATATATGACTATAATAAATAACATCACCTTGAAGAAATCCATTATCAACCATTTTGGTATTGAATTTTATTTCACTTTCCCCATAATTTTTTCATTCTTCTTATCAACCACTTATAACAATTTATATTCTATATATTATATTTGGAAACCACAACCCAAGTGTATTTATTAAAGAGTTAATTAATCTCATCGTGTATAGTACCTATCAACATAGTGGATTATCTTTAATTAAGGAAATTCTTATAAGTTTTAGGTTCATAATTATATTCATGTTTGACAGGCTTATTTCATTTGAAGAAATATCAGCCTGATTAGATTTGTCTAAAGGCCTAATTACTCCTCTCCCACTATCTTTGGTGTGTTGGAATTTTAAAAAATTATATTGTTCCTTTATTTTAGGTTTAAAATCCCAATCAGTATCATATTCACCTTGATTATTAGGAATTATAAGAGTAGAACTAGTCCCAGACTAGGATTTGGATTTTTCAATGGATTCTAAATGAACATCAAACCCAATGTGAGCTTAGACTCTTGATGATTATCCCTTACAATCAAAATACCCTTTTAATTATGGTACACTACCATTAGAGAGACAAGACTCATGAATCAAAACATCTTCATCGACTATACAATTTTTAAAACCTTGTTTTTCTATCCAAAAATGAAACCTCCTAACCCTGTATATATAAAACATCAATATTCAATTCAAATCCCTTTGAGTTGGCTTATCTATATGGGTATGAGCGTAATCTAGGTATCTAAAATTCATAAGGTCTATGACTATTGGGGTAGAACCGTTATAGAGATCATAAGGATTCATAAAATAATTAGAAGATATGTGAAACAATGAATTAGGTAGACATGTATAGAGGTAGTCTCAACCCATAAAGATGTATGGAGTTTGGAGTGAGATTGCATACACTTAACCCAATCAAAAATGGTCATATTAATCACCTACACTAATCAATACTTTTTTTTGTCTCCACAAAGATATGGTATATTTTTATACACTCATATTGAAAGAATTGAATGAATTCATTGGTTTTAAATTCTAAAGTGTTTCCAATATTTTTTGTTTTTAGTTTCATGCTATCTTCACTTTATACATCACAATTCCATTAAATATATGCCTAAAATGTATTATAATTAGGTTTGAGAATATGAATCTTGACATTCCTAGAGTATTCACCAATAAAGGAAATGAAAAGTTATACTTTTCAATGGGAGGTGACATATAAGGACCCCACAGTTCCAAGTGGACATACTCCATGTGTTCTTTAGACTTATACATAGAGATTATAGATCTACCACTTCTAGATTTTCTATATAAAGTATATTCATTGAAATGATGATACCTAGGAGTAAAATTACCCAATTCCCCTTATTTTTTATGTTTGTTATATCTTTTTCCATTAACATACTATAGAATTCTATGAAAATTGTTGGTTGTATCAGGTATTGAATCATAATATGTGTTTAAATAATTTTGATATACTCTCCATCTAACTGATAAAGGAAACTAAGATGGATTCCATTAATGATAGTGAGGGATACCTAGTAAATATTATGAATACTAGAGTTCTATTTAAATGTGCAGCCCTTATTGTCAAGGACTCATTGGTTAATGAGGTTTATTTTTTGTTGAGGTACCCACCTAACTGCCTCAAGAGTTTTAACAGTGATATCATGATTCTCTAATAAAAACAACTCTATTATCATTATATGGTACCTAGTGTTGTTCCCAAGAAACACCACTCTAGATTTAGGTTCCCTCAACCGAGTGAAGAACTAATACCAAGAACACATATAGAATGAATAACCTCCATCAAGGATCAATTAATTAGTGATAGTAATGTCAGAAAATTATAGCACATCGACAGTGTCGAGATATTCTCAACTAAAATTGAATAGTCATTACTATTGTATCAACTGTCATCATTTTTATTAGGAAAATTCCTCTTGATGTGACATGCTGGTTCTCATTGGAAACATTTTATTAGTCTGTTAAATGATATATACCATTACTTATTATATGGAACCCTTTCATATATCTAACCCACAAACTCACATCATCCCTTAGATTCAATTATGTCCATAATATTAAATCGATCTACATTATAATTAACCGTACCCTTATATTGAATGTCTTTGTATAATGACATAGATTTAACTTCATTGAGAGTAAGAGTAACTTTTCATGACATCATATCTCATTTAAAAGAATTGTAGGTATCAATAAATGGAGATAACAATATTATGGACTGATATTCCTCAAACAATTTAATTTACATATTGTCTAGATCATAAAATAATTTATAACATTCATTAATGTGTATCATGGATACCGTTCCAAGATGCATTTTGAATGTATATAATATAATTTTTTTCATATAATCTACCAACAAGAGATATAATCATTTAAATAGAATCATTATTAGAGTATAAACCAATAGAAGAAGACTCATATGGATCCTATATAAGAACGTTATCTCCAAATGATAAATTGATTAAGCCACATGCTTCCCAAATGTTTTCTTCATGGGCATCAAAAACATTATAAGAGTATTTCCATCTGGGGAAAGGGTGGATGCTTTCAATTTTGTGCCAGTATGGGAATAAATTAAATCATTATGATCTAATAGAGATGTAATTTTAATTCACCAATGATTAAAAAAAATTCCCTATCAAATTTATCAACATTAAATTCAGTATAACATGTTATTTCTATTATAGTAGTCTTCGATACAACATTTTGGGGTTATGTCGGCAGACCCATAGAACATCCAGGGACAACTAATGAACATTACATGGTAAAAAATTCGATGTAAAAAAATAAAATGTTGTTTAAATGAAAAATAAATATATTTATTATTTTATCAAACAACAGGAAGCACAAAATCAAAATGTACTAAAATGAATGAACATAAGATATAACATGATACATAACAGTGTGATCCTACATGAATGATAAGAACAAAACCTAGGTAAATATTTTATTATTAAAAATATTAATGAAAATAAATATTTCCATGAATAAGAAGTATAAATAAACTAGAGAAAATTTCCAAGGAGTCTGGCCTTATGGTAATAAATGGTAGGGGTGAAATTTTTCACATTTAGAAAAAACCATCCACTATATATATAGACTCATACACAAACCCAGAAAAGAATAAAGATCTGCAAATGAATGAAATAAATAAATCTCTATAGAGCCTGGAATCTAAAGCTAAAACCAGGATACAATGAAAAATGATTTAATATCTAGTAACACCTTGAACCTTTGTGGTGCATTGTATCCAAGAATCCATGATTGAGTTAATCTCCATTGATTCGCCACCATATATGTACTCTGGTTCAAGGAGATGGCATGAACTCGATTGTGGGGAGTGCAGATTGTCGAAGAACTAATTTTCCACTTTTTTCCGCATAGACCTGGAAAACACGGTGGAGGATCCTCAAATAGGGAGCGCATTTCCACATCTGAAAAAAACCATCAGATATGAGAAAGAAATCTGAGATATTGTTTGAATTATGGTTCAAATGTTGAGAAATTATCACATAGAAGTGGGAAATGAGGAAAATTTGAAAGATTTCAAAATTAAAAGCACATGAATGGTGGTGAAAAACATATGTGGTTCACGTAACAGATGGTGGCACAACCAGTGGGAAAGCTGGTGCCACAACGTTGGCATAGGTTAGATAACCCGGATCAAAGACAAGCCAATTGAGAAATACAAGGAGCGTCCAGAGCCGTTAGATATTATGTTTTTAATTTTCCCCATCCAATAACAATGTATAAAAGGAAAAAACATTATTTCCATAGAAATATAATTATGGTATAATAAATGAAGTAAAATGACATGAATACACCCCATGAAATATATAACACACCCATGTAAAGATAATGCCCATTAGAAAATATGAATATATCATATATTTACAAATTGATGGAAGTAAATAGATACAATTCATGGGAATAGAAAACAACTACTAAATGAATAAAATTCATTAAGATGTATAGTTTTTTTGTTGATATTTAAATGTGAAATAATGATTTGGAAAATAAACTATAATAATGATTGAAATCTGTTGGAAAATGAGTTGTACTGAAAATGTATTATATTTAATATAATGTGGCTAGTTGAATGTTTCTTGTTTTTATGGAGTTATGAATTTAGAAGTACTGGTGGATTTGAGAGTAATGTGGAATTGTTTTTATATTGGACGTGAACCCCATGGATGTGATGTTTTTCTTTCATACTATATATCTATTAATATACCTTTTATATTCTATTGATATCATATACACACTCCACCCTACTCAAGCACTATCTGCTGACTACCACCTAGTCTTAGGGGGGGGGGGTTTCTATATCCTACTAGGAGGATGGATGGATTGATACCCACACATTTTCACTACCTATTCCATCATGTGATAAGTACATAAGCATAATTTGATGTCCAGAAGTAAAAAATCTCCACTATCGAGTTGTCATGTGATGATATATGATGGCATAGGTGTGTTTGGGTGGAATGTGGTGAGATTGAATATGGTGGGGTTCCTTAACGGTATGATGAGGGAAAGAGTTTCATGTCTTTCATATTCACAAAACCCTACTACCCTGGTTGTGAGATATGATCTGATGTGATGAACTAGGTGTAAATTAGTGGAATGTGTTGTTATGTTCTATGATGTTCATTGGAAGATTTGGGAGCACTAGGACATTCTTCATTACAATGTGATAGAGGAAAGTCATTATACAGTAGGTCATGGGGTACTAGTCATTATATGCTTCATATTATATTATTAAACATGTATTCTTCATTTGGCGAGAGATCCATTTTCATGTTGGGGTTTTGGATAGTATACCATTTTAGGTTCTATTTGGTTAGATTACTTTTGTAAGGGTAAATTAGTATGTTATTTTCAAATGCGCATGAGAGACACTAATTTTCCAATTGATTTTACGTATATGATAATCTTGTTTATATAAAACTATTTTCATGTTATCTTGGAGGAATTTGTGGGCCTTTTGGACATTAGTAGCTTATACCATTGGATATATTGTTGTGTAACAAACTTAACTTTTTTTTACCGTTATTTGGATATATTATGTATATATTTTTTATTTATACATGAAATGTGGAATGATTTTAGGTTTATTTATATTATATCATTGAATTTTTTCGGTAGATTCATTCTATATCTGGATCGTTTTTTCATGTAGAGGAAAATTCCTCCCATATACTGATATTTTTATACCCTTAGTGTATATCTCCAATCACTATGTCCCACCTCCTATAACATCCAGGTTGGGTACTATCACCGAGGGTATAAAAATATCAAAATATGGGTGGTATTTCCAAAAAAAATAAAACATGATCATGAGGTAGAATAAGTAAAATTAAAACAACTCTATTACATATTATAAAAACCCCAAAATCATCTTATAATGAATGTGTAAATAAAAAAGATAGAGATCAAATTTTCTAAATGAATGTCTCAAAAAAATCTATGGTAGGGACATAATAACATTTGTAATGGTTCTAGCTGGTAATGTACAACATGGTCCATAAATTAATTTTGAAAAAATAGATCATTAAAGTATTCTAAGTATGAAAACTAAGATCTCTCTTAATAGTGTGAAAATATTTGGCTAATTCATCCATTAGAAAATAGTCGATCCGAAAACACTATAATAGGTCAACTAACCAAACCCAAACCTCACTAAAGATCTCTCAACAAATAAATAATTTATGAATAATAATAATATATGAATCATATCGATGATAGGGTAGCATTCACCACATTCCCACTGATATGCTTCTCTGACACCCAAATTATGTACATCATGGCACCCCAACCTCGTCTGAATATAGAAAATAACATCTCACTCATAAAATACTAGGAAATTACATCACATGACATATCACAACCAAGGTCAAAGTGTATCTTGAATATGAAAGACATCAACCTCATTCCCCCCTCTGATGAACCAATACCACCACCATAATCCACTAACCAATCTTTCTTGAACACATTGGGTCCATGACATCTGATCACATCACAATTCAACATCGTCAATTTTGAATTAGTACCATCATAGCCCAATAATGACATTTAAATGTCTACAAAAGGAGTGGGGAAGATCATGAAGCCATCCATCCATCATCCCACTGGGATGTTAGAAAAAACACCCAACTGTGACTATGTGACTGTTGGAACATAATACCTTATGAGGGTGGGGTTTATATAGAAAATCATAACAATATGAATGTTATATATATAAAGTATCAATGAACACAATCCCTTTATATGGGTTCACAACCAAGGTACCAACCATTTCATTGAATGTGTACTTTCACTATAACCTCTTAAATCCTAACACCACATAGACATGACATATGCCACTAGCAACATTTTATTTCAAATAATCAAATTTCAGGATTTCCCATTTACCGACTAATTCAATTTTTTATCCAATTTATTTAACCATCCCATTATTTCAAAAATAAGTATCAACTACTAAACAATTATTCTCAATTATATTCTTTCTTTCATTGTCCATTTCATTCCATTTCATATCACAACACCTATTCACTTCCACCACAACATAAAATCATCACAATCACATATAAGTAAATTCCACACCCACATTACACAACATATTTTCAAATATTACTATTTTCTAAGGGCGATACTTTACATCAATTTATTAATTATAAATATATCCTCACACAAACAACAAGTTTCTTTGGAAACCCATTTTATAAACCAATTATATGTTGTAATCCAATTTCACATTTGTTTTGAGGGAAAGAAATATCTAACATCATTTTTTCATAACACATTATCAATTATAAAAAAACTCCAAATCATCCATAATATTTAATAGGAAAAATTTCACGTACATTTCATAATATCAAAAAATCAATATCTGTAAATGCATATGATTGAAAAACACTTCCCTATCAATTTCATCAAAACCAGTTTATTATTATTATTTATCCCCCACCAAAAATATTCCATAAGATGAATAAAATCATAACCCAATGCACATGATGCAACTATATCAGTCATCAAATATCCCCTACCTCAATTTTTATATCCATCAACGATGAGAAACAATTTTCATATGGGCCGACGGGAACAGTAATCACCTAATTATCCGTTTTCAATAATTTAATTAAAAAAATACAGATTTAATTATATATTTAATGTATAATGAATCACATCTTACATAAAATCCTAACATTCCTTATAGTCATCAATAAAATTCCATCAAAATAGATGGCTCATCAATTTTATTAGTATTGTGAAAGAGACAATAGAAATAAGTCAAATATTAATTAAGTATTTATTTACCTGATTATTAATTATCACAACACTTTTAAATTTAATTTTTCTTTTTAATTACCTCATTTTATTCTCACATTTAATTCAAAATTCATTAAAAATGTATTATTTATTTTTTACTTTTCAATTAATTATATTTAATTAAACACTATTTCCATCCCATCAATTCTTCTCATTTATTAAATGGGGGTCCATTATATTATGTATGCTATAAGAGAAAGCACCCCAGGAATTCTAACCCATGACTGAAACCCCACACACCATCACCTACCTCCATAGTCACCTACAGTGGGCTAAGTGTCCTCATTTGTTAATATTATTAATAAGTTAATGAGTTCCCACATTTTACTCACAATTAAAAACAAATTTTGTTATTTGGATTTCGTTTATTAAATTTAGAAAATCATCATTGTTTATCTACCCAATCAATAAACTACACACATTATTGATATTTCCAGAAGTAAACATCTTTTTTTATTGGTGTTTTTTAATGTTTTCCAATTTTTGATTAAAAGAAACATTATTTGTTTATTTATTTTATATTTTTATATTCCAACATCATAATATATATATATAATCTTAAATATATATAAATATAAATAAATATATATTAAACAATATATATAAATTCAAAAAATAGATATAAAATAATTTATTCAAACATATATATGTGTATAGTTATTTATATACACAAAAAGATTTACAAATCCAAACATTTTTTTCAACATTTATTATAGAAAAGACTCGCACAAATATATATTTTTACACACACATATAACATTTCACATGATGTTGGAAAATTATATTAACATGCAGTGTTCTTATATATTCCAAAACGCCATACACAAGGACAGTATAATAAATTTTAATATATTATTTAACAATGATGTTAAAATATTAAATAAAAAATTCATGAATAACAAAAATAATAAAAATAAATTTATATATTTATAGATCTCTGTTATTTTATATTATCACTCCAACAAATTTGTTATTATTAATTTTTATTTAACAATAAAACTTATTTAATTTCTATACCTCATTTAATTTTTCACAAAATTAAAATATACTATATCTTATAATTACTCCCCAACCATTCATACTATCTCCAATCAATAATATTTTATTATTATTATAGAACACATTTTAAACATAGTAATATTATTATTAAAGTCATGTAATATCCAACTTTTTTAACCCCATAAATATATATATATATATATAAACACACAGATATATATGAATTTACAATATATATATATATATATTTCCACAAACATATTTCTATTTATATACATATATAATAATTCTTATTATATAATATCATTAAATATATATATATATATATTGAAATGTAATATATATGTATACATAAATCAAAACATACATATAAACATGTATATATTTATATTTATCACACTTTTTAACACAAATAATTTTTTAAATTATTAATTAAATCCTGACACATGTAAATATACCTACATACAAATGGGTATAACATGTTTTATAATATTCAATATGTCATATGTAATTAAAAATTTTACAGACATATTTAAATTCATTAATATTGAATTTCTTTCAATTAAATAAACATTCCTAAAAAAAATCATTTTAAATACTTCTAAGATAAATTCCTGTTTTGTAAATTAATATTTATAAATTATCAAACACATTTTATATGGTTGTGAATTTATTATAAAAAATTATCAAAAATCAAAATCCCTAAGAAACACCATATAATGAAAATGTAATGTTCATGAATGTTATATACCTTTTACATTAGATACCTCTCAAATAATTATCATAATCCAAAATAAAAAAAATGAGTAGGAAAAGAGAATGCTTGTCTAAAAAAACAAAAACTTTTATTAATACCCAGCATTAACTTAGCTTTTCTAATGAATTTTAACTAGAATTAAATTTATTTCATTCCCAAATATATTTTATGTCTATAGTTTTAGATAATTTGGAAAAATTATTAAATAATAATTCAATATTAAAAAGTATATAATTCTCCACTCCACCCATTTTATTCATAAAACAAAAACGGCGAACCTTGCGAAGGTGGAGTACTGATATCATGACATGTGATGGGGAGGAGCATTTCCAAGATGTATTTATTCAGTGATTTCTTATAAGACCTATGGGTCATGATATTACCTCTAATCCTTAGAGTCTTGTATGGGTTCCACCTCACCCCTTTAAAGATGGATTATCAAAATAAAAAAATGAAGGCCTTCAAGACATTCTGTTAGATGAAAAATGGTTTCTATTCCTGAATAATTCTCAAATACATTCACCATATAATCTTCATTATCATTACCAATTTAGATACATTTGAAAAAAATATAAATTCATGGTATGTGAATAAAATATTATATATGTAAAATCAAGGGAAATCATTTACATTTTATCTCAAGAGATATAAATAAAAATATGCAGACTTTCATAATGGCATGGGAAAGAGGAATATCATAACAATTAGAAAATTGATCATAACATTGAAATTTTGTTAAGAAATTTAATTTAGACATCAATAAGAATAACAAAAATGTCAATCCCTTAGTTGAAATTTCACAAAGGTATATCGCCAAGGTTTCATAAATATTACCAAGGTTATTCACCAATGAATCATAAAACTTGCCATCTTTAGATATTATTTTAATTAAAAAATGCATTAGAAAACTATTATGGAACACTGTTAAAATATATTTATTTTAATTTTATCCATATAGATCATAATAAAAAAAATAAAAAAACCCTAATAGAATAAAATAAATGGGTTTAATATACAAATCGCGACGTTTTAAAAAGTGCCTGAAAACATGATCACTTAGTCATTTATTACCCACAGAAAGGGATTGAGGGTTATATTTATTTAATTAGTTGAATAAAATATATAATTTTTATCCTTGATTAATATACCATTAAATGAGATAGGTTTTGGTAATCACATAAATAAAATAAGTGAATGTCAAGGGAAAAAGGGAGATATTTTGAGATGAAAAGTCTGCAGCATAACGACTATGAAACATGGTTTTAAAAAACAAAAAAATGGTAGTTAAAATGGTACTCCCATCCATAAATTACTCATAATATATTATATATACTGAATAAAATTGAAATTGTAACATGATATAGAAATTTGAATAGTATACCACATAAAAGTTAACTTGAAAGGAAAGCTAGGTTGACAATTCTCTTACCACAAAAGAAACCCTTGAATTTATATAATTAAAATTTTGTTTTATACAAAAAAATTAAATATCATTATAATAGAGTAATTAATTTTATAATTATTCAATAGTTTTTATATACACCTTATAATAAAATAATGTTCCATGACATCAGTATATTCCTCACATAAAGGGGGTTGAGATGACATCACATACCTTGAGTCCGACTTGTCTCATTCATAATTTATCTTCCTCAATAATAAATATAAGTTTATCAGTACATTTTTGATAAAATTATTCAATTTTTTATCCCATTTATATCAGTTTTTACAGTGTTATGACAATTACTTAATCATTTATGTTCATATTGGACGTTTAGTTGATATTCGGTACATTAGTCAAAAATGAATTTGTAATGATTGCATATTTTCCGTCTAGTAATAATTAATTAATTTCCAGAATTATTTTCATGATTTAAATACCATATAAGTCCAGTATATATATATTTATAATAGTCCATAACATTTCGATATAATAAATGAAATGCACCGTTCATAGAGACATTAGGTCGTACATACGAATGAACTCTACTTTCATTTCATTTTCGTATTAAACAAATGAAAACAATATGACACATAGGTATATTATAATTAAATTATAATATATTTGTTATATATGTTAAATAATTTCATTAAATCTATCCTTTATATGTTCCATGTATGTCATTAATGGTTCATATCGCTTTGAGAGATCAGTAGTCAACCCTTCCTCAAATGAAATTATCATACTTTAATAATAAGGAATGAATAAAGGTATTTTGTCAATAAAAATTAAATAATAATGTTGAATATATATATATATATATATATATATCCATCATAATGGCCACCAGTAGAGGTTGAAGAAGAAATTTTAACAATCATTGTTTCTTGAGGTATTAGTTCTCTGTAATGTGAAACTATATCTTCTAAATCAATTAGATAGAGGTGTGTGTAAGTGTTTATCAAATATATATCATTTAAACATACAATTATATTTATTATGTTGGTTTTTTTATAAAATAATGGAATAAATATATGTTTATGGGTTGGTAGGGGTAATATAACATAAAGAATCTTGAGGAGAGACGTTACCTCTAAATCGGGTAACTCCTTTCGATATGTGTGAAAAGGGTTTATTTAATTCCCATATACCGATGTTAATGATTATAGGAGGAAGATAGAGATGTTTTCAGATTATTTTATTAGATTTTGGATGATCCAAGGTGCATGATAGTTTTGATTACGTGGGCAGAGATAGTGTCCTTTTATAAGAGGGGGGACGGACACTTTATGTGAGCCTTGAAGTTTATTTCATTATAAATTAATATTAGAATGATAATAGTTTGAATTTGATATATTTTGACTATATGATGAGTATGGGTCAAAATAATCTCAAAAAAATTGGTTTTAGAAATGATTTGGTCAAAAAATTCTCCTCGTATTTTATCATTAACTGTTAATTAAAAACATTAACTCATACCATGTCTTCTTTATTTTTAGTAATACCATGTTACTATAGTTAGTATAAAAATACAATAGAACCAAACATGGAAAATTATTGACATTTTTATGATTGTATTAGTCTTTTGGAAAAATCATTTACTTTAGGACAATTACATCATTCAATTTAATATTATTTGTTCTAAAAACTTATTTATGTCAGTATTGAAATTATTCAGTAATTGTTGTTTGTTATAGTTTTAATAACATTATTACTTAGAGGAAAAGACGTTAAATCTTCCATAACTTTTCAATGTCATCATGAAAATTAGTGTATGACATAAAAATCATCAAATTAAATTTATTTTAATATTTACAACATAATTTATTTTAATATTTCATTGATTAGTTAACCACTACATCATCATTGTTTCATAAATAAATTTAAATAAATAATGTATAAAAATTATAAATTAAATACCATGATGTAGGAAATATTTTTATCATTATAATGAATATTTATAGACAAAGAGATAATTTATATAAACTAAATCATAATTGTTTTAGTATGTATATAACTATATATGTTATACTTCCCTTTTCTATAAAATAAATATTAGAAAAGGACATTACTCCAACCATGTGGCAATATGGGGTCCTAAATTCGACCAAAGGATTCTCATGGTTGGAAATATCTCATAAAATAGGATTATAAC
This sequence comes from Viscum album, assembly GCA_963277665.1. Lineage (NCBI taxonomy): Eukaryota > Viridiplantae > Streptophyta > Magnoliopsida > Santalales > Viscaceae > Viscum > Viscum album. The sequence continues at coordinate 1,522,959,753 of OY728151.1, forward strand.
TTGTTTTAGTGTAGTTTTATATTATAATAATATTAATTTTTACCCATATTTACCATATTTTATATTTAAGCATGATAAAATATTTTTCTACTAAAGTTACTATTCATACTGTTCAAAAATAAATTGTACCTATTTGAAATATTTGGGCCATATTATTCAAAATAATTTATCAAGTTTTCCATATTCAAACACAAATGTTTCATTAATTAATTAATAATTAATTTCCATTTTCAAAACTAGAAAGTAGGTTTTTAAGAAGTATAAACTACTAAAATATTGACAATGTGTTTATGTCCAATTTAAATGTGAAATAACATAAATGGCCATCATTGGATTAAATTAATAAATATTATAACAATTAAAATTTAAAACCATTTAATGGAAAATATTACTATATAAATAAAATATAAGAAAAATATGTTTGAATGAAAATGCATTATTTTTCACTATTCATAAAAATATGAATTTTATCAGAAAAATACAAAAAATTCAACCAAAGTAAATTTTGATGTCCCTATTCTAAATAAGAAGATTATTTTATCTAATAAAACATATAAAAGTGATAAATATTATATTTAAAATGGGTTCAATAAAATAGGGATATGAAACAACCTTTTAAAAATGTTCCAGTATTTTATTCTTAAAATTGGATTCATTTTCATTTAAACTTATAAAATTCATTGGATAAAAATAAACAAATTTAACATATATGTAAAATCATAATATTGTAAATTCTGTTCATTCTTTCCAATACAATTTCTTGGAGTTTACTACTATTTTAAAAAATATTATTATTTTTTTATTATTTTTCTGTATAAGTCAATGTTGTGTGCAATGTAGGATTTCAGAGAAACATATGGTTGCATGTCGGGTACCCTAATTTACAAAGTGTCCCATTTAATCTAAAATGAATATCAAATTCATAAATGGTAATATATAAAAAAAAATATTGTTCTCTAACTACATGCGATGTTACAAATTTGATTCCACTCAATTTTATCGATATTTTTTGGAACATAACAACTGTTTGGGAAAAGAGGACAAAGTCTACAAAATATAATAAAAAAATCTCATATGGGAGGTACCTTTCAAAAAAGAACAAGGAAACACAAATGGTGATAAAGAAACACATAGAAACAAATTATAAACAAAAAATTATTTTCATCATTGATATTTTAAAAAGTACATCGTGTTAAAAACCACGCTTCATATGAATACATTTATTATCAATAAAAAGCATGATCAATCCAAATTTCTTTTTAAGTAATCGTTTCACACAATATTGTAAAATACTTTAAAATAATATTTTATTTCAGATTTCCATAAATTTTATATCAAATAGAAACATTAAATTTGTAACACCCCGACCCCAGTTACCCAGAGTTGGTGCATTATTACATAACATTGGCATGATCACAAGAAAGATCAAATCTCAAAAGACCGATTGGTTTAGTAGCCTTGGAAACACTAGATATATTCATAAGGTTTTACATTACATCATAAAGTGAAAAACTACTACAAAAACATATTGTCTCCATAGTCCACACTATTATCCCCTCATAATATCCCTCCAGGTCATTCATAATTTACTTCATCACATCCTGGGAAAAATAAAACATAGAAAATGGGTGAGATCAAATATCCAGTAAGGATAACAATATAGCCGAAACTTTCATAAATAATAATAAACATTTAAGGCTATGTATAACTAAAACAAAAGACTTTTAAACTTGAACATCAACATAGTATGGATAAAATAAAATGAAGTAATTACATTTACATATTCACTTGGATATTCTAATAATCGAATAATCACATGAAATACCAATAAACACTTTCATAATGTTGGAATGCATAATGCCAGACTATCATAACCACATAGCCAAGGCCTCGTGCCAAGACTACAAATACGATTTTGACAAGGCCTTGTACCAAGACACTATTTTGTCTCATTAGACCTACCGATGCATCGAGGAGCTATAGCGGGCTCCACCTGTCACATATTAAGTCCAATGCATTCACATATGAAAAGGTTTAAACATAACATAAACATTCCTATTAAAACTAGCATACGAAATGTCAATACTTTCACCATAAACCATGAATGGTATAAAAATATCACATCCACATTCAAACATATCACAAAACCTATAATACAATATAGACGTTTTGTATCATAATAAATCAACTTCAAATAAGCATAAAATCCATCAAAGGATGTTGACATAGGTGAAATCGAAACTCTTTTTAGAGAAATATCTCTTTCTATTTTGAAATCATTTAAGAGTCATATATTTATAAAATAAAAAATTTTCTTTGAAAATATTATTATAAGCATGTAAGGGAAGCTTCAAAGATTTTATAACGGCCGAAAATAGCCGCCCCCGCTGTATAAGTTAAAAAAACATTCTTACCTTAATTCTGTAGAAATGGTTAAAAAGAACCTTGTTCGGAAAACGATAGAAAGATTCCTTTATAAACCTCTTATAAAAAGTCAAACAAGGGTATAAATGACTTCAACCCATATTCTAGTAAAAAGTAAAAATGTTTACAAATACATTTTTAAGAAACATGGATGTGGATGATAAAGAGATCCCAGTATATTAATACATATAAACAACCTCGGATAATGAAGATATTTCGAAATAAACCCTTACCTTGTACTTTTCCTTGGTTGGGGTAGGTTAACATCCTTTATAATGGTGAAAAATTGTTATTAAATTATACAAGAATCATAAATATTAATATGATATCATATATGATCTTTTAACATTGATTTGTTAATAATATCTTAGTATTATCGTTGTTTCGAGTGTTAACTTACTCGTTTTCAATAATATGTTTTGTTACGTAGGCTATGTTTTTCATGGATAGGTTGTATCTTAATCATATGAAGAATGATATCAAGTCCTTATATGCTATTATTAATCATCAAATGAGAATTATAATTGAATGGATACGATGGAGAATGAATCCTATCGCGTTCGTGGAGACGATAGTCCGTACGTACGCACAAGAGACAATATCATTCTTTTGATATTAAAATAATATATAATTGGATGGTATATCATATATAATGAATCATTATCATGCTATATTTGTTATTTAAATGAGTTACACATCATTATTATACCCATCCAAATAATAATTTATTGAATAACAATTACACCACGACGTGGAGACGGTAAGCCGTACGTACGTACGTATGGTGACATGTTATTCAAAGGATGGATAGAATACATAATATGGGTTTACCATATTTATAATAATGGTACAGTATATAGGAGATACTGGATTCATTGTTTTAGAATGGTAATAACAAATAATGAATAAGTAGAAGAAGACAGGAACTTGGAAAAGGGTGGTGAAATCATTACCTCTTCTTCGAGTTCTTCCTTTTGATTTGATCAAAAGGGCTCTTAGGTTGGCTTCATTACAAAAGGAAGGCCTCTAGGATGAAGTGAGAGACGTTGAGAGATATTTGGGTAGAGTTTGGCCTAACCAAAAGGCTTTGATGTTTTGAAGTAATGAGGAGGAGTGCCCTTTTATAAGAGGGGTGAGGGGAACCTTTGGAAAAGCTAGAAATATTTTTTTATAATAAATTTATTTTCGGTTTATAATGGCTCCAAAGTGGATTATTTAAAGGTTAAGGTGGGGATAGTTCGAAAACCACTCAAAAAATATAATTTGGACAGGTTTGGGTCATTATATAAACCTTATCTTTAAGTATTAACTCTTAGTTAATTAATTTCACTTTTACAATGACTCTTTGTATTTTTACATTATATGGTTAATAAACTTGCTATATATATCCAAGCGACCCCCAAGTGGTCCATTAATGATACAACTATCGTTATATATGTATCTTGGCCGAACCTTAGATTTTTATGAATTTAATATCAATTAATAATATAATATTGTTTTAAAATACTCTTTTTTGTCAATTTTGACACTATTTGGAAAATTGATTTTTGTAAAAATCATAACAGAATGATTAGTTATAAAAAAGTCAATTAAATCAATCATAATATGTCATATTATCTTATAAAATTGATTAAATTCATTAAAAGTCTCAAATTATATTTATTTGGGTATTTATAATTCAATTATTTTAATTTTTCACTATTAAGGTAATTACTGCATCATCATTGTGTCATAAATAAATTAAATTATTTAATGTATAAAAATTATAAATAAAATATAATTATGTATAAAATCTTTCTATATTTCTAATGAATATTTACAATCATATTTATCTTATGTATAACCATATATTAAAAATGTTTTAGTAAATAAACTTCGATTTTAACTCTTTTAACTCTGTTTGGAATTAAATAATAATAAATGTCCTAATCTAATCCAAGTGGACCTAAATGATAATATTTTATTCCTAAGGTTGTTTTTGGTCGAGATAAACTTGTCTAATAGAATTAGGACATGTGTTAGGGTAATATTAATATCATTTTTACCCTTAATTACCCTATTTACTTTTAACCGTGGTAAATAAAAGTAAAAAGTTACTATTCACCCAAAATTATTTTCATCTCATTGAACCAAATTTTACTCCATGATATTAACCGTGTTTCTCGGATTTTTAAAATTCCATTCACAGAAGCGGTAAAATTAAGTTTTATGAAAAATTCAGTTTTTTAACTACCACTTAGTAGTTTCACTATTCATCAAAAAATGATGTTTTTCAGAACAATGCCAAAATTTCACCCTAAGCTATAATTGATATTCCAAATTCAAAAATGATGTATATTTTACAAAATTACAGACATATAAGTTTCATTAATTAATTTTATAATTAATTCCCGCTGTTACAACAAACAACGTGTTTTTAAGAAACAATATATATCAAAAGATTGACAATTGTTTACGTCCAATTTCAAAGTAAAATTAATTCTAATGAAAACCATTGGAAAAAATGGTAAAAATATATATTAATTATACTTTAAAATCACTAAATAATATAATTTATCACTATAAATTATTTTGATTAAAAAAGTTGTTTTTAAATATTTTTACTATTCATAAAAATTGGAAGTTCTCAGAAAAATACCAAAAATTCAACTTAGGATAATTACGATATTATGAATCGAAAAATGTATTCCATTTTGAAATAAAAAATATATATAATTTCAAAAATAAGGTATTACTATTCATGACGGCTAGTTTGATTGGTTGTGGTGTGTTAGAACTCGATGTTGCGTACAACACACGTTATCGCATTATTCAAAGAGAAACGTACCGTAGAAGCTTGGGGTGTTACATTCTCCCATCCTTCAAATAATTTCATCCTTGAAATTTCTTGAATACTACCACATGAAAGGACTCTGGTGGTTCTTCATCATAAGCTCCTCATGTTCCCATGTTGCCTCCTCCATCTGATGGTTTCTCCACAAAACTTTTACCAGACGCGTCGTCCGATTTCTCAGCACGTGTTCTCTCGTATCAAGAATCTTGACGGGCTCTTCGTAGTAAGATAGATTGGGTTCTAGTTCTAATTCCTTGTAGGTGAGTACATGCATTTGGTCAGGCATGTATTTCCTCAATAGAGATATGCGGAACACATCGTGAACTTTGGAGAGACATGGCGGCATTGCCAATCGGTAAGCTACAACCCCAATTCGTTCTATAATTTCGAAAGGTCCAATGTACCTGGGACTCAATTTACCTTTCTTACCAAAACGTATGACTACCTTCCACGGAGATACCTTTAGGAAAACATGATCACCGACCTGAAATTCCAAATCCTTGCTTCGATTTTTGGCATAGCTCTTCTGCCTACTTTGAGCTGCTTTGATGTGATTTTGGATTACCTTCACCTTTTCCATCATTTCCTCCACCAGTTCTGGGCCTACAAGTTTTCTTTCACCAACGCCATCCCAATAGGTTTGTGTACAACATCTCTTTCCATATAACACTTCATATGGTTCCATCTAAATACTCGAATGGAAGCTATTGTTATAGGAAAATTCTACCAGAGGTAAATATTGATCCCACATACCCTGAAAGTCAAGTGAGCAGGATCTCAAAATGCCTTCTAAGGTTTGAATAGTTCATTCTGATTGTCCATCTGTTTGAGGGTGGTAGGCAGTGCTCAAATGAAGTTCAGTATCCAAGGTTTTCTGAAGACTTTTCCAGAATCTCGAAGTAAAACGGGGATCACGATCAAGAACAATCGATAGGGGTACTCCATGAAGTCTCACAACTTCATCAATATATAGTCTTGATAGACGTTCCACTGGTAGATCTTCTCTTATAGCAAGAAAATGTGCTGACTTGGTAAGATGATCAATAATGACCCATATTAGATTGTTCCTTCTAGGAGTCTTTGGTAGCCCCGTGACAAAGTCCATCATAATATTGTCCCATTTCCACTCTGGTATGGGAAGAGGTTGCATGAATTCTCCATGATATTGCCTTCCAGCTTTCACTTGTTGACAAACCATACATCATGACAAAAAATTAGCAATCTCCCTCTTCATGTTGTCCCACCAAAAATGTTCTTTCAAATCTCTATACATTTTTGTGCTCCCAGAGTGTATAGAGAAATTGGAACTATGAGCATCATCCAGAAATTCACTTTTAAGATCAGGTATATCAAGAACACAAAGTCTCTTCCCAAATTTCAAAATTCCATCTTCACATAAAAAGTGTCTCAATCACCCATCATTCACAGCTTTAATCTTCTTTTTAAATTCTTCATCATCGGTCTAATAACTCTTAATTATTTCTAGTAATGATGGTTTGGAAACCATTTTAAAAAGCATTGATGTTTCACCTTCCCTGGTTATTCCCATGTCCATCTTCACTAGATCCATAAAAATTGGATCCCTTTTAATTCTCATATTGTTAAAAACTCCATGGTCTTTACTTCTCAAAGCATCTTCCACCTTGTTTGCCTTCCCCGGGTGGTAGTGTTTCATGAAATCATAATCCTTGAGTAATTCAAGCCATCTCCTTTGACTCATGTTGAGTTCTTTTTGTGATAAAATACACTTCAAACTCTTTTGATCAGTATATTTCTCAAAATTTTCACCATAGAGGTAGTGCCTCCATATCTTCAAAGAAAAGATCACATCTGCTAACTCGAGATCATGAGTAGGGTAGTTTTTCTCATGAATTTTCAACTGTCGGGATGCATAGGCAATAACCCTATCATTCAACATAAGGACACAACCAAGTTCTTTCTTCGATGCATCACTATAAATAACAAAGCCATCATTCACCGATGGTATAATTAATATAGGAGCATTGACTAATCTTCTCTTCAGTTCTTCGAAACATTATTCACACTATTTTGTCCAAAAAAATTTAACCCCTTTACGTGTGAGCTTCGTTAATGGGTTTTCCAATCAGGAAAAAGTTTGGACGAAACGTCGATAATAACCTCCCAAACCAATAAAACTGCGTACCTCAGTTATACTCATAGGTTCTAGCCATTCTTGGATTGCTTTGGTCTTATAAGGATCAATAGAGATTCCATCTTTAGAGAAAATATGGCCAAGAAAAAAAATCTCATGAAGCCAGCATTCACACTTTCTAAACTTCCCATATAATTCATGTCTTCTCAGAGTCTTCCGGATAATGTGCAGGTGACTTTCATGATCTTCGTATCTTTTAGAGTATACCAAGATATTATCAATAAATACCACCACAAATTCATCATGATATTCCTTGAAAACTCTATTCATTAGATCCATGAATACAGAGGGTGCATTAGTCAATCCAAAAGGCATTACAGTAAACTCGTAATGCCCATACCTGGTTCAAAATGATGTCTTCAGAATGTCTTCCTTCTTTACACACAATTGATGGTATCCAGATCGAAGGTCAATCTTTGATAAGTAATGAGCTCCATGCAGTTGGTCAAATAAATCATCAATGTGACGTAGGGGATACTTGTTGTTTATTGTCATAGCATTGATCTCCCTATAGTCGATAAATAACCTCATAGATCCATCTTTCTTTTTAACAAAAAGAAAAGGGGCTCCCCATGAAGAAACACTAGGGCGAATAAATCCCTTATTACACAATTACTCTAGTTGTTTCTTCAGTTCAACTAATTCTACAGTGGCCATTCTATATGGGGACTTCAATATAGGCCTTGATCCAGGAATTAAATCAATGGAAAACTCAACTTCTCGTTCTGGAGGATGTCCAGGTAAATCTTCCAGAAATACATCGACATATTCTTTCACAACAGGTATATCCTCTATTTGAACATTCCTTTCCTCACCCACAATCATTTCATTCTCTTCCTCCCCAATAATTGAATTTAGTTGAGCTACTAGGGGTGGATCTAGATATGAATTAGGTGGTGACGATTCTGCTCTAAAGATAAGGTGTTCCTTATCATCATCATCAAAAATCGTAACCTCCTTATTATTAAAATAAATATTTGCATCATAGTCCGAAAGCCCATCCATAAAGAGAATTATATAAAACTTAATCATAGGTTTGACGATGAGATCAGTGGATAAAGAACATTTATGTGCTCTAATGGGGACTGATTCACAAAACTTTGTTGCAATGATACTTCCTTAGGAGTTTTAACGAACAACTCCCTTGTTAAATCAAATTGGAAATATCTAATTTTCTTAGAAAACTGGGAAGATATGAAACAATGCGATGATCTAGAAACAAATAATGAATTTTATAAACTTCAGGAAACCATTAAATTACCTGCCACCATGTCTTTTGTATCTTCTACTTCAGCAGTAGTGATAGCAAAATCTTTGCCTTGATCCCTTGGCCTTTTCTGAGGTAAGTTCCCCTAATGATTAGGACATTCATTTGCATAATGTCCCATCTCCCTACAATTGTAGCATTGAACAGTGGTAGCTTCCTTCTTCCCTTTGCATTCACGAGCTTGGTGGCCTTTTTCACCACACTTGTAACAGACACCCATTCCCTTCAAGCAAGTACCGGGGTGTTTCTTCCCACATTTACCACAGGATGGATATTCATCCTTTCCATTATTCCCCTTATTTCCATTCCCATATTGATGAGAAGATCTATTCTTCTCTTGCTTTTCTTTAAAGTCATAAGACTTAGACAATTCATTTTCTGTCTTGATAGCACATGAGACAATGTCTTTGTATGACGAGAAGGATTGTGAGACTAATGCTCGACAGAGAAATGGTTTTAACCCATCAATGAAATGATCAATATTAATTCTTGGGTTACATATATAATATCCATAATTCCTTTATAACCATGTAAAGTTTGCCTCATACTTTGCGACATTCTCATCCTCCTTTTGTCTCAGACTCAGAAATTGCCTTTCCATATCTTCTTGATGGTCACGAGGAAAGTATTTTTCTAAAAACAGATCTTTGAACTCCCTCCATTCCATATTTGATACTTCATCATCTTCCTTCATGTTTTGAATCAATGACCACCATTGATCAACATCTCCAGTGAGGCGGTAAAATGCCATGATAACTTTTTCCCTTTCACTACTCCCCAAAGCCTGAAATATTTTCTCTAGGGAATTTATCCATTGCTCAGCTACTAAGGGATTTGTACTCTCATTGAACGTTGGTGGTTGTTTCCTCATGAATCGATCTAACATTGATCCTCCACACTGTGGATCAGGGTACTCCATACAGGTAAGGTTATTATTCATAACCTGAGTGAGTTGTCCCAGTATGGTGATTAGCTGATCGGCACCAGATGCATCACCAACTCCACGATAATTATCTTGAGCAGGAGGAAAATACCTACATGGAGTGCGTGCATTGATACGATTTCCATTTCTTACACTAGGCGCCATTTCTAAACAATGGCATAAAATAGATCAGTATATGAATCAAAATACATAATTCCATTATTAAAAAACACTTAACATAAATTGAACTATTTATGGATATAATCCATAATCATAAAAAAAATTCATTGAGGAAGTATATACTCATAAAACTTTCATAATTATTTGTAAAGAAAAGGGGAGTTATCCTAAGAATATCCCTCGGGAGTGTCGTAACCAAGAGTGCAACAAGGCCCATTGTCGTGCACCAGTTCCCGTTCGAGTATAGCTCAAAGCGGTGTTTTCGGGTTTTACCCCTAGGTACATCTCTGCCAGAGCCGCCTCTACCTGCTCGTATCCAGATAGGGATGTATTTCTCGGAAAACTCACAAAATCTCTACAATACCAAAATTCTAGGAAGTTCTTCTATACTAATCCTCAATGTTCATCTTATGTCTACGTGCTCTAATCAGAGTTTATCTAAATATAGCATCCAAGGTTTGTACTAAACTTCCTCTCATACCAACTGTAACACCCCGACCCCAGTTACCCAGAGTCGGTGCATTATTACATAACATTGTCATGATCACAAGAAAGATCAAATCTCGAAATACCGATTGGTTTAGTAGACTTGGAAACACTAGATATATTCATAAAATTTTACATTACATCATAAAGTGAAAAACTACTACAACAACATATTGTCTCCATAGTCCACACTATTAGCCCCTCATAATATCCCTACAGGTCATTCATAATTTACTTCTTCACATACTGGGAAAAATAAAACATAGAAAAGGGGTGATCACAAATACCCATTAAGGATAACAATATAGCGGAAACTTTCATAAATAAGAATAAACATTTAAGGCAATGTATAACTAAAACAAAAGACTTTTAAACTTGAACTTCAACATAATATGGAAAAAATAAAATGAAACAATGCAATTTACCTATTCACATGGATATTCTACTAATCTAATAATCACATGCAATACCAATAACAACTTTCATAATGATGGAATGCATAATGCCAGACTATCATAACCACATAGCTAAGGCCTCGTGCCAAGACTGGAAATAAGATTTTGCCAAGGCCTTGTGCCAAGACACTAGTTTGTCTCATGTGACCTACCGATTCATGGAGGAGCTATAGCGGGCTCCACCCGTCACATATTAAGTCCAATGCATTCCCATATGAAAAGGTTTAAACATAACATAAACATTCGTATTAAAACTAGCATACGAAATGACAATACTTTCACTATAAACCATGAATTGTATAAAAATACCACATCCACAGTCAAACATATCACAAAACCTTTAATACAATATAGAAGTTTTGTATCATAATAAATCAACTTCAAATAAGAGTAAAATCCATCAAAGGATGTTGACATAGATTAAATCAAAACTCTTTTTAGAGAAATATCTCTCTCTATTTTGAAATAATTTAAGAGTCATATATTTATAAAATAAAACATTTTCTTTGAAAATATTATTATATTCTTGTATGGGAAGCTTCAAAGATTTTATAATGGCGGAAAATATCCGCACCCACCGTATATGTTAAAAAAATATTATTACCTTAATTCTGTCGAAAAGGTTAAAAAGCACCTTGTTTGGAAAACGATGAAAAGATTCCTTTATAAACCTCTTATAAAAAGTCAGACAAGGGTATAAATGACTTTAACCCATATTCTAGTAAATAGTAAAAATGTTTTGAAATACATTTTTAAGAAACATGGATGTGGATAATAATGAGATCCCAGTATATTATTACGTATAAACAACCAGGAATAATGAAGAGATTGCGAAATAAACCCATACCTTGTACTTTTTCTTGGTTGGGGTAGGTTAACCTACTGTATAATGGTGAAATAATTTTTAATAAATTATACCAGAATCATATACATTAATAAGATATCATATATGATCTTTTAACATTTATTTGTTAATAATATCTTAGTATTGTCATTATTTCGGGTGTTAACTTACTCGTTTTCTTTTATATGTTTTGTTACGTAAGCTATGTTTTTCATGGATAGGTTGTATCTTAATCATATCCAGAATGATATCAAGTCCCTAGATACTATTATTAATCATCAATAGATAATTTTACTTGAATGAATACGATGAAGAATGAATCTTATCACGTTCGTGGAGACGATAGTCCGTACGTACGCACGAGCGACAATATCATTCTTTTGATATTAAAATAATATATAATTGGATGGTATATCATATATATATAATCATTGTCATGTTTTATGTATTATTTAAATTAGTTACAAATCATTATTATACTCATCCAAATAATAATTTATTGAATAACAATTACACCACGACGTGGAGACGGTAAGCCGTACGTACGCATGTATGGTGACATGTTATTCAAAGGATGGATAGAATACGGAATATGGTTGTACCATATTTATAATAATATTACAGTATATAGGAGATACTGGATTAATTATTTTAGAATGGTAATAACAAAGAAAGAAGAAGTGGAAGAAGAAATGAACTTGGAAAAGGGTGTTGAAATGATTACCTCTTCTTCGGGTTCTCCCTTTTGATTTGATCAAAAGGTATCTTAGGATGGCTTTCGGACTAAAGGAAGGCCTCTAGGATTATGTGAGAGAAGTTGGGAGAGTATTTGGGAAGAGTTTGGCCGAGCCAAAAGGCTTTGAAGGTGTGAAGTAATGAGAAGGAGGAGTGCATTTTTATAAGAGGGGTGAGGGGCACCTTCGGAAAAGATAGAAATATTATTTTATAATAAATTAATATTCGGTTTCTAATGGCTCCAAAGTGGATTATTTAAAGTTTAATGTGGGGATAGGTCTAAATCCACTCAATCAATATAATTTAGAAAGGTTTGGATCATTATATTAACCATATCTTTAAGTATTAACTATTAGTTAATTAGTTTCACTTTTACAATGTCTCTTTGTATTTTTATATTATATAGTTAATAAACTTACTATATACATCTAAGATACCCCTAAGTGGTACATTAATGATACACCTATCATGATATAAGTCTCTTGGCCGATCCTTATATTTTTATGAATTTAATATCAATTAGTAATATAATATTTGTTTTAAAAACTCTTTTATGTAAATTTCGATACTATTTGGAAAATTGATTTTTGTGAAAATCATAACAGAATGATTAGTTCGAAAAAAGTAAATTAAATCAATCCAAATATGTAATATTATTCTATAATATTATTTTAATTCATTAAAAGTCTCAAATTATATTTATTTGGGTATTTATAATTCAATTATTTTAATTTTTCACTATTATGGTAATTACTGCATCATCATTGTGTCATAAATAAATTAAATTATTTAATGTATAAAAAATATAAATAAGATATCATTATGTAGGAAATATTTCTAGATTTATAAGGAATATTTACAATCGTATGTATCTTTTGTATAACCCTGTATTAAAAATGTTTTAGTAAATAAACATTGATTTTAACTCTTTTAACTCTTCTTTAAATTAAATAATAATAAATGTCCTAATCTAATCCAAGTGGACCTAAATGATAATATTTTATTCCTAAGGTTGTTTTTCGTCGAGATACACTTGTCCAATTGAATTAGGACATGTTTTAGGGTAATATTAATATCATTTTTACCCTTAATTTTCCTATTTACTTTTAATCGTGGTAAATAAAAGTAAAAGTTACTATTTACCAAAAATTATTTTCATCTCATTGAAACACGTTTTACTCCTTCATATTAAACATGTGTCTCGGATTTTCAAAATTACATTCACATAAGTGGTAAAATTAAGTTTTATGAAAAATCAGTTTTTTAACTATCACTTAGTAGTTTCACTATTCATCAAAAATTTATGTTTTTCAGAACAATGCCAAAATTTCACCCTAAGCTATAATTGATATTCCGAATTCAAAAATGATGTTTATTTTAAAAAATTACAAACATATAAGTTTCATTAATTAATTTTATAATTAATTCCAACTGTTACAACAAACATCGTGTTTTTAACAAACAATATATATCAATAGATTGACAATTGTTTATGTCCAATTTTAAAGTGAAATTAATTCTTAATGAACACCATTGGATAAAATGCTAAAAATTTATTCTAATTATACTTTAAAATAACTAAATAATATAATTTATCACTCTTAATTATTTTTATTAAAAAAGTTGTTATTAAATATTTTCACTATTCATAAAAATTGGAAGTTCTCAGAAAAATACCAAAAATTCAACTTAGGATAATTGCGATTTTATGAATCCAAAAATGAAGTCCATTTTGAAATAAAAAATATATATAATTTCAAAAGTTATATATTAATATTCATAACGGCTAGTTTGATTGGTTGTGGTGTGTTAAAACTCGATTTTGTGTACAACACACGTTATCGCATTATTCAAAGAGAAGCGTACCGTAGAAGCATGGGGTGTTACAAAATAGGTATTTGAACCTGTACCTCTTATTTAATTATTTAAGAGTCCCAAATTCGACATATAAAATTCAATAGAAACAAAGAAAAATATATTATTAAAATAATACATTTAATTTATTTGGAAAATATCCTTCTATATTTAAGAAAGGATTATTACCATCATCATTCTGATGCAAAAAAATTGTTTGAAATTTCCCAAAGAACAAAATAACTTATTTCAACAAATACAGAGATTCCTAAAAAACCTAAATCATAGTGTCATATCCACTACACAGTGATGGTCCGATTTAGGTTTCACTAACATTCCCACATAGTTTTGAAATGTTTCATAATAAAATGCATCTGGATATGGGAATGTGTTTCCCACGATTCATATGTTTTAGGACATAAACCTTGTAATCTGCATAAAATCAATTACAAATAACATGTCTAACTAGATAGTAGTGATATAACTCATATCTCTTGGCTACATAGTCCATCCTCCAATAGGCCACAGATTGGTGACTCGCAATGAGGGTGAAAATATAAAAATATGGGAGATGTTTCCATCAATAGGAAAACTAGATATGGCGATATAATGAATCATGAAAGAAATATCCATGAATTAAAATAAATAAATCCAAAATCCTCCAACTATTCATTTATAAATAAAAAATTATAGATGAAATTCATCAAATGATTGTTATAAAATAATACATAATATATTGACATAACAACAACTAAAAAGGTTTGAGCTTGTGTTGTCCAGAATAGTCCATGAAGTCCTCTGATAAAACCAAAAATCAATTTTAATAAAAAATTGAAATAAAAGTGAGAACTAATAAAACTCACTTTGATAATTTAAAATAGAGTAAATAATTACCCTATATAATTTCAAAATATTTCTATCATATCTCCATAAATAAAAATGGGACTGACTTGCCACTAGTTTTGTTGTCTTCTTCTTAACGAGGAGATTGTTTTAGATGAGTTTTTTATAGGATGTGTATTAAATTTTTTAGATTTAATTAAATACAAAAATTTTACATTTAGGTTATTGAATATGGAGAAAACAAATGGTTTCATTCTGGTCCTTGCGAATATTTGTTATCATCATAGTTGGTTCTAAAAATTAAGGCAAGGGATCATTATTATTAATTTCATATTTTTATATCATGGATTTGGGTTTGTGATTTTTTGAATCATATTGAAAATGTTTGGAACTGGATAAATAAATATAATAAATATTCTTAAAAAATTCAAGGGGAAGGGTTTTAAAATAGAATGATTTTAAAGAATTTGATTTTTTTTTATATTGGGATTTGTATATGCTAGATTCCCTACGGAATACTTGCCCACTGGGAGGATTTTTCATGCAACAGATGATATGTTATTAAAGCTTGTTGTGTGATTTTTGTTTCTCTAAAACAAAATATAAATTGTATAACCACTTATAAAAAATTAATAAAATATTTTTCTATAGATAAATGTTGTTGTTTTTAGATTAACCTAATTATAAATAAGAAGATATAATTTAAATCACATACAATATAATAAAATATGAAAAGTATTTTTTTCTATGAGGTTGTGAAATGTGCTTGTGTGTGGTGTGTTGCAGTATTATTATGGTTTATGTGATGTAGTGTTGTGATATTACTTAGGATGAAATGGAATGTTTATGAATAAATTGAAATGAGAAGGGGTGATTAAGTATATGAAATTTGTATGTTAAATAATGGGATTGAAAAATAAATTTGCTTTTAAATGAAATTGGGTGGTAAAGGGGAATTCCTAAAAATATATTATTTGAAATAATGTGTGTATTTTTTCTGGTGGCATGATTATTTGGTGTTGTGATTATATAGGTAGCAGTGTGAGTGGGAATTTGGTGAAATGGGTTTCACATTACTAGTGAACCCATAGAATGGGATTGTGTGCTTTGATAAAATATATATATTGTGTATTCTTGGGATTTTATATATGCACCACACCCTTATTGAGAACTATACGCTGACACCAGCATAGTCACAGAGGGGTGTTTTTTGCAATATCCTTGGGTGAGTATAGGTGAATGGCTACCAACTATTCCTCGATCCATCTTCGAGGGGATGAAAATGATATTCATGGGTTTGGATGGCCTGTAGTCAAAATTTCAACTAATGAGTTGTGATGTGGTGAGATTTTATGGACCATGTTTATTTAGGTGAGATGTGTTGAGATGAAATACTATGAAGATCGTGCATTATTGGAGTGGGAATTTTGTTGATGTACTTTATGTTTAGGATATCATACTACATTAGTTGTGAGATGTGATGTGATGGCCACATTTTTTTCTGTGTGATGTGGTGTGATGTGTTGTTATTCAGAAGAGTTGGGAGCACTAGGTGTATGATGTTGGGGTGTGGTAGTAGAATATCGATGGGAAAGTTGTACAGATTACCCCACCATCGATTTTCTTCATAATTTATTATTATACTTGGATGCATTATTTGGTGATCAAGACATGGTGATTTTAGTGTTTGGTTAAATTACATGTTTAGGTATTTTTAGATCATTTGTTTCGCCATAGATGTATTTTCATGATTATTTCCAATATGAATGAGAGAACATGGTTTTCCTACTGAGTATATTTGTATGCGCAGACAAAATATAGGAACATGTTTTCAGGATTTGTAGGAAGAAATCAATTAATGTTCTCAACATTACCAGCTCATTCCATTTGTGTTATTGTTTTGTCAGTGCATTATATTTTATTTTATAAAATTAATTCGGAGACATTTAGATGTAAATTCGTTATTTATAAATTCTTTTTGAGATTATTTTGGGTTTATATATATTATTACATAGATTTTTTGGTGGTTAATTTAATCTATCTCATGATCTATTTTTCTTATAGGGGAAAATGCCTCCCATATTTTGAAATTTTTATAAATTCATTTGTAGTCTCCATCGTGGGGTCTACTAGTGGTGGGACTGAAGTGTCTTCATATATCTCCATAATTTATGTATCATTTATGGGTGGGACACATTCGAGTAGTCCATGGGTTAGTGACTAGCACTGAGGGAATAAAAACCTCACAATATGGGAGACGTTTCAATCTCTATGAAAACATGATATGGAGATAGAATGAATAAAATAAAAAATTAAATAATAAAAATAATCCAAATATTGTCAAAAAATTCATGTATAAATAAAAAATATACTTATAAAAAACTCCAAATGAAATTCACAAAATAAAAGATAAGGAAATGACATTGAAACAACACCAATGGAATGCGGTAGAAATCTCTAGCTTGTTTCGTGAAGTCCTCAGAGGAAACCTGAAATCTATTTTATATACATATGGTCAGAATTCATGTATAGTCATCGCAAAAAACAATGCATCTTGTGCACATGTTAAAAGTGAATACTAATGAAAAAAATGAGAAAACAAATGAACCAACAACACTTAATCAGTTGAAATAATGAAACATCGACCTCACTAAGTCTCACTCAATAAATAATTCATCCAAATAGAATAATATAATTTAAACCATACTGATTATAGGGTAACTCATACAGCATTCCAACTAATTTTCCACTCTCAAACCCCAATGTATTAATCCATGATGCGAAAACCTCTTCTAAATAACATCCCATCCCATCACATCACATCACATCACATTAGATGACAAACTTCCTACAAACACTATAGGAAACATAAGAATTATCATAATCATTAAAGTAGGTCATCGTGAATTTGATGGACATCAACCTCATTTCCTCATCCTACTACACCTGACTCCCACTTTAAGTCATCTCACCACATTTCACCCGAACACACCTATGATATCATAGAGTCATAAAATCACATATAGACTGAAAAAAAAATTAGATCTAGCCATCACAACCATTATATTTCATTCTCGTATAATCAGAGAGAGAATATGGAAGGTTAGGTATCTCTTCATCCATCCTCCCATCTAGATGTAGGGAAAAGTACCCCCTACATTACTCTGTGGGTTTCGTCACAAAGTTCTCAAATTTTGTGGAATGTTTATATAAAATCAATTAAATATAAATGATATATATATATATATATATTATCGATGCACACAACCCCATAATATGAGTTCAAAACAATGGTGCCCATTATTTCAAAAAATTATCACTTTAACTGCTACCTCTAAAATGACCACACATTATATACATGACACCAAACACTAGGTGAAATTTATTTCTAATAATCCATTTTCAAATTTTTTCCATTTCAAAACACATTTCATTCGTTAAGCCAATTTACATATCAATCCCACTATTTCACATATATTCATAAACCAAATAAAATAAATTTCTCAATAAAATTTATATATTTGTTAGCCATTTAATCCCATTTCATATCACTACACCTATTGACATCTACCACAACATCATTGCATCACAACCACACAATGGTATTCATCATATACACATATCACAAGAACTTTTAAAATTTTCATATTTATTAAGGACCTTTATTTACATCAATTTATTTATTACATTATATTCACACACAATCCATAATTCACTAGGGGAAACCATTTTTTAAATGGGTAATAATTGGACAGCCAATTATCCATTTTTCGGTGAAAAAATCATAACACATCATGTTTTTATTAACAAATAATATATTATGCAGACAAGTTCCCAAACTACCATATTATTTAATATGTCATCCATTTTGTATTGTTTAAATTATAAACAAAACAAAATATCTTAAAGCATGCAATTTAGATACCCATTCCAATAAATTTCCTTTAAACAACTTTATTTTTTTATTTATCTTGTGCCTTCAATCATCCCAAAAGAAAAAAATAATCATAAAACACATCCACATGATGAATCTAAATGAGAAATTTAGGAACCCCCTACATCAATTTTCAGATCCAACAATGCTGAAAATCAATGTTCTCATGTTCTAGTCCAAACCCATAATCGTTCAATTCTCCATCTACAATAATTTAAATATTAAAAATTTATTTAATTAAAAGTTGAAATTATAATTCAATGACTTTCAAAATAGTCATTACTCCAACATTCTACCAATCATGAAATACATAACAAAACTGATATCACATTAATTGTATTAGTATTGTGGTAGATATGAAAAAACTAATTTGAATATAAATAAGTAATTTATTTAAATTATTTTTAATTACCAAAACATGTTATTCATTTAGTTACCATATTAAATTCCCTCATTTTATTTTTTTTATTTAATTGAAAATGAATAATAAATTTATAAATTATTATTGATATATCAATTACTAATATTTATTTTAATCATATTAGTATCCTATTATTACTACTCAATTATTAATATTAATTTTTAAATATAAAATTCTGTTTTGGATTTTTTAAAAATGATTTAATTTAAGAATATCTATTTAATAATTGGGAATTAAATTTTATTGAATTTTAATATGTTTTTCAAAATTTAAATTAAGTGTTTCAGTATAAATATTAAACAACATATTACAACTCTATGTATATATGAATATTTACTTTCTTAATTTCATAATTAAGAATTTCAAAAAAAAAATATGTTGCATATTGTGATATATATGAATATACACATATTTATATGTATAGTTTCATATAAATTTAAATATATAATATGATATAACATATATATATATGTTATAATAGTTTATAATAAGAATTAATATATATTTATATAAATAAATAAATGTGTGTGGGATAATATAGATATATTGGAATTATATATATGTTTGTGTATTGTTATATATTTATGGGGTAAAAATGATAGATATTAAAGGATTTTTAATAATAATAATAATAATGTGTGTAAAATGTTTGTTGTAATAATGATGAAAGTGAATATTTGAATTGAATGGAGTGAAAGACGTTGTAAATTATATATGACTCATGAATGGGGTGTGTGTCTGTGATACAGAGGATTCTGAATTGGAGAAATTTTTTTGAACAAATAGATAGGTTATAGAATTATTAAAAGGATAAAAAATAGTGGTTCTTACAAAGTTATCATATAATAATTATTACTTTTGTTACATACATAATTTTTAATAAATATTTAAATTGTTTTTGTTAATGAGAATGGTAACATATATTATAAATATAAACATTGTGTATATTGATTTGGAAGTTCCATAAACATTGCATGATAATCCAAATTATTTCAAACATCATGTTCATGTCATGACACCATCACCCCAATGATACCACAATAAAGGGGGAGAGAAAATTACCCACAAATATAGCCTCTAGTAGACTTAGGTTTGGTGACTAGCACCACAGGTATATAAATTTCACAATATATAAGGCATTTCATTCTATAAGAAATCAAGATCCTGATATAGAATGAATAAACCACAAAAGTATCTTTGATATAATATAAATTAAATGAATATCATCCATCAATGCATGTAATAATTAAATAGTTTTAGATAAAAGTCTTCAATTTAATGTTAGAAAATAATTTCAAACATTGTGACATAATAACAACTATAAAGGTCCAAGCTAGTAATCTCCAGCACATCCATAATGTCCTCATGGAAAATTTGAGAGCATTTTTATATACATGGGGTGACAAAAATTATACTCAATATGAAAGCCATGGTCCTTTGTGCAGATGTGAAATGAGAAAACTAATGCACCAACATGAATATAACAGAACCAACAACACCTAATCAAGATAACTAACTGACCCCCGTCATAACTAAAACTCACTCACCAAATAAATCAGCTATTAATAATAATATAATATAAATAATTTTGATTATAGGGAACTCTGAAGAACATTCCAACATGTTTTTCTCTCTCACACCCCAACCATTGCTGCCCTGGCACTCCCAGATTTTACGAATAACTTCTCATAACATCTCATTCCACCAAATCACACCATGGAAAACACATCTAATATCATAACCATGGTAGTTGGGTATCGTGAACGTGAAATAAATAAAGATCATACTCACTACCTTCCTAGTACAACACCACCATAAGGCATCCCACCACATTTTTCCTGAACACGACTACACCATCACACACTCATCACATCACAAGTAGACTATGGGACTTTTGACTTTTGGCCATCACATACCATGCCTAACCATCTCATCTTATAGAAGATGGAGTGGGAATGAGATGGTATCTATTCATCAATCCTCCCATCAAGATGTTGGTAATAATACCCCCCACATGACTATGTTGGTGTTGTCACATAGTTCTCAATGAGGGTGGAGTGTGTTTAGAAAAAAACAAGAATATAGAAGGTATATATATATAGTATTAAGGCCCAAAATCCCATTATATGGGTTCAAAACAAAGGTACTGTCCATTTCATATAATTACCCATTTTTCAACCTCTAAAATATCTATACCACATTGACATACCACTCCTAAAAAATCGCAATTTATATCAAACAGTCCATTTTAATGATTTGTCATTTTCTTAACAATTTCGTCTATTTTGAATATTTATTAATCCATAACATTGTTTTGTACATAAACAGCAACCACTTAAACCATTATTCTAAATATAATTCATTTTTTCATTATCCATTTCAACCTATTTCTTATTTCTATACCTCTACATATAGACCACTACAACACCGCATCATAACCACAAAAAAGTACACATCACAATGACATATCATAACCACTTTTAAAATTTTTATATATAGAATAGATGTTTCATTACATAATATTATTTCTTTGAAGGACATTCTCTCAGAAACCAAAATTCCCCTAGGTAAACCATTATATCAATATAATATAATTTTTTTTAAAATTAACCACTATTTGTAGATGAAATCACAAAACAATGTTTTCATAAAATGTCATTTATTTCTCAAAAAACACTAAAGAACATAATATTAAATGGGAAATCTAGACCAAACAATTGAAAATATTAATAAATAAAAAGTTATAAAGGAATGAGATTCAAAAACCCTTCCCATTCAATTTTGTTTAAACTAGTTTGTTATAACGACCCAAACCTTCATTAATGAAATTTATTCTAGATGAAATTATATGCATTATTACGGATATATAAATAATTATGATCTTCATAGGATTATTTTTTTTTGATTTCAAAATAACATTATGAATTTTTACCATTTCTAAAATAGTCTTTTAATAGTAATCACATGATTAGTATAAATATAGGGCTTTAACAAATCCAATTAACTCTGGAAAAGGAAGTGATTGTCACATCCACTAGAATTGCCCCATATGAAGCCCATCTGACAGAGCTTGAAAAGTAGTTAGCATCATTGGGATTTCTCTTGAAAAACACCCAGCTGAGCTTCTACAGATTATGATCAAGCAAAACAACATATGGGAGAAATGGAATTTGATAGAGATTCTCACCTAGGTGATGTTATCTGAGCCAACCCAACAGTATTTCACCATGACAAACTGTGCCCTTTGGACTTATGCGGGTGTTATAAGGGGTTATGTAATAAGATCCTATATCTATGATTATGTGAATTAATTTTGTATAGAATAATGAATATAATGTCATTATATTATTTTTAGTCTATAACTAGTTTTTAAAACATAAATATTATTTATTGTTAATATTCAATTAAAAAATTTATTTTGATGAAATAATGGATTTTTTAACTAAATAATTTTTTAATGAAATATAATTACTAAATTTCATTTTATTAAATATAAAGGATCGTATAATATATATAAACTCAATAATAATTTTTATTAAGGTTCAAAAGCTATTTTCATCAAAACCCATTAATTTTTGATAAATATCTGTTTTTATTTTAAAATTAAAAAGTCACATATTAATAAAATTATTTAGATAAAATGAATATTATTTTAGGATTCAGGATTTAAAAATTATCCAATGTTGAATTTTTATTAATTTTTTGAGTCAATATATGTTTTACCATTAAATTAATATGAATTTGGGTTTGTTTGAATTATTTTACAAAACATTTCATGGCACTCCAAGAGATTTAAAACATTTCAACTTTTTAAATTGATTTCCATGAAATTGTGACTCACCTACATATTAGTATGGATAATATTTTAAGAAATTAGGTCATTTCACATATAAAATAATGTTTTCCACTCCCCTTTGGAAAAAATGGGAAAAACATTGGGCTACTTAGTGGTTTTGATTAGTTTAATTTGAGCTGTCCCAAAACTAAATAATAAAGAATTACGTCTATTTTTCAATTTAAACCCACCAAATATCCCACTTCTTATTTACTCAATGCCTTTAGAGATCGAAATTCCTATGGCCTCCTCTCTCTAGAATCCTCCCAAGGCACCCCATGCTCCCATGAAGCCTCTCTCAAGCCTCTCCAAATCCATTGAGATCACACTTCCAAGTAAGGGATTCTTTCCTTTTTTTATCCATGTTTCTTTATATTATAATACCCTTCAAATTTCAACTACAAATGTTTTTTTCTGATTTCACACCTCCCACATACTTCAGTCTTTATTTTTCAATCATGGGAGTCCCCTTTATATCTCATTAAATTCCTCACATGTACACCCATTACAATGCTGAAATTCCTTAAGGAATTTATCTCTCCTCATTTACATTAAAGAAATTCATTTTTTTTTGAATCAAAATTCAATTAAATATTTTGAGACATGTATCTATATGACCTCTATACTTTCTATTTCATGTACATATGACGAGAGACCCCTTTATCTATCATAATGAATTTTTTATGAATCTTTTTGTCATGAGGTTATGCTACCGAAATTCCACCGCGATTTTCCGAGCGAATATCATTGTGCAGTGCATACCATACCCATTTCTCTATCAAGTATATTCACTTTTATGAACATTTACTTATTTATTATAGAGTGTAATGTATGTATTCCACAAACCTCTATCATTTCATAAATTATTTTTTTAATAAATTCTTGTTACATGATCAATGTGGCACACTTATTCATGAAATGAAATGATCATGAACGGTGTGCCCTAATAGTGCGCTGATGCATTGAGTAACGACTAGTATCATGATATGTCAATTGATATGAGGGTTTAATCATGCTATTTAATGTGAAATGGGTATTTACTCATTATAATTAAAGTCAAATGAGGTTTTAATCATGCTATATCTACAATTAGCCTTGGATCATGCTAATACCATGTTAAGTGTTGTTTCCACATTTCCATGTTATAATAATCATTATATATTATGCCTTTATGTTCATGTTTATTTTATAATCCATTGATATAAATATTTCTTAACATGTATTTTAATCCTTATTTTATTCCTTGTTTACTCCCATACTAGGCTTTTTAGCTCATGATTTTTATATCCATGTCCTCAGGTTATCCCATTCAATGCTCAGTATGAGGGAATGTAGTGGTAATGTAAATGATGTTTTCAATAAAGACATTATGTTTCATGTTTCATGCCATTATTTACTATTCATAATCCAAAAAATTGTAGACCTATCAATCTTCTTTGTTGTTTTAATTTAATATTTTATGTAATAAATCGTGTTTAAGTGTCTAATAAAGAGAAGGGTTATTATTGTTAGTATCAAAGTGCATGTTTAGATATTTTTGGGATTGGGATTGGAAAACTTAGTGAATTCTTTAGAGGTAAGAATAATTATATAAAAAACATCCCTACATTTTCGTGAGTATTGAGTAAGTGGTTTATCAAAAAAAATACATCCATGTCTAAATATGAGAAGGAAGAGGAGGCTGAGGCACAGATGTAGCTAGGAGTGATAACTCCGACAATGAGTTTTGGGTTTGACCTGCGGTATCATATTATATGATAACAGTACTTGGTTCACTCTTTATTAGAGCACTCTTAGGGGATATTATTTGGTAAATTCCCAATCCTAGTATGAACCATTGTTAAGGGAATAAAAATTCTCTTAAGAACATATGTTGGGATGTATATCGTGGATAACATAGATTAAATCCTATATATTCACAAGTGAAGGAAATAAAAGTTATTTATTAGTTATGAATTTTTGTATTTGGATTACTCTTTATGTGTTACCCTTAACATTACTTTAATACCAGCCAATGGCTGGGAATATGTGGACTCAAGCTAACAATCGATGTGAAGAATAGTGTATTGACTGTTCTAATGAGATGCCCATTACTATGGGGGCTGGAATCACAAACTGTTTCACAATTCTCTCCTAGTTAACACAATATTTGGAAAAAAACAAGGGTCAATAAGAACATTCAACCCCCCTAATAAATAATAAGTTGCAATCTAGAGCTTCATGAGACAAAGGCCTCCTACTTCTAATATAACATCTGATCCCTCAATCTCCGAACAATGGATCAACACCATTGAGAAGAACATCTCCATCCATCAATGATATGAACAATATAAGGATCCTGTAGCTACTTATCATATGGAGCGTGAAGCCGATCAATGGTGGACACTGATACAAAATATAAATCCAGAAGAGAATATTGGAGAATTAGAATGGACGGATTTCGATAAAAAAAGGGTAAATATTTTCCTCGAACCCTCTGACATAATATGGAAATAGAATTATTTTCCCTCAATCAATAAGATGATGAATCCATCATATAATATGAGTAAAACAACACAAGTCATGTAGAATACCCTTCTGACAATGTCATTACCCTCGAGTTCAAGGTTTACCTGTTCTTTGATGGGCTTAATCATAGCCTACAGAAATCCACGGTGATCTGTGACATCGATTTCTATGAGGAAATTGTATGATGTGTCATCAAGGTCGAAATAGAGATCAACGAATCTCAAGTGTAACATAGGGATAAGAAGAGTAAGGTTGAATTCAATTCTGGCGGTCCGATTGATAAATCCAATGGTCCTACAAAGACCTAGCACCCCATTTTCCAAATGTGTGGAAAGATGCACCTAGGAAATTTCTAAAGGGGTGAGGAAATGATTTAGGTGTGGAATGGAAGGGCAGCGAGCCATCAACTAACAATAAGAGAAACACACATCTTTGACAGAAGAGGGGAATCCTATATTCAAACCTCAACATGTTGTTCATTGATTCAACTAAAAAAACAGGGGATCCGTGAAAATAAGTGCACTAAGACAAGGGTTTTAGGAGGTGACCGACAACCACCAAGGCATCAAGGGTGAGCTTTTTCCATCACCACCGCCCTAATGAACACCGAAAATGATGTGGTTATAGGTATGCTAGTTATTAATTCATGAATAATGAAAATACAATTTTATTATGGTTCTACACATTATTTTATATCCCAAATGTTTAGTAGAACAATCCCAGCACCACCTGAAATCGTGGAAGTAAAGATGTCGGTGAGTATAACAAATGAGGAAATCATTGCATTCCATGAATATAACTCCCCCTGTCATAATTTGTTAATTTTAAATCCCATATAACCTTTTCTTACTCCCTCTGGTAGAATGTGAAGCATTTATCTACATGGATTGGAATTCCTTATATAGAGCCAACATACGTTTATATGAGAGGGAAATCACTCTCCAAATGGATAATCCACCCCCGATTCTATAAAATTGCAAGGACGAATATGAATAATATTTAGAACCATCATCTCTAGTGTGGAGATTACTTCCATATGAGCACACATATCTAGCTCAGATCATTGATTCTAAGGAATCATCCAACATTGAGGACAAGCATATGGTTAGGGAATTCACTGATGTGTTTCCCGAGAAATTTCCTTGTCTTCCTCCTGAAAGATATGTTGAATTCTCATTTGAACATATAAGTAGGGTGTTTCCAATATCCAAAACTATGTATATAATGGTTGTTGTGGAGCTTCGGGAGCTGAAAAACTACTACAAGAGAACCTAGATAAAGGGTTTATATGCCCAAGTGCTTCACCATGGGTTTCACTATTCCTCTTCATCAAGAAGTATGATGGGTAAATGCTCCATTGTAATGATTATCTTGAGCTCTATAAAATCACGATAAAGAACAATTATCCTTTTCCATGAATTGATGACATTTTCTATCAGCTATATAGAGCACAATACATTTCC
Source organism: Viscum album (assembly GCA_963277665.1). Taxonomy (NCBI): domain Eukaryota; kingdom Viridiplantae; phylum Streptophyta; class Magnoliopsida; order Santalales; family Viscaceae; genus Viscum; species Viscum album. The sequence goes on from OY728151.1 coordinate 1,522,986,930, forward strand.
AAGGTGTATTTGTGGTCAGGATATTACCATGTAAGGGTGAAGAAGGAGGATATACCCATGACTGCTTTTTGTAATTGGTACAGGCATTATGAATTCATAGTAATGCCTCTTGGACTCACTAATTCTCTAGAAATCATCATGGACATTATGAATAGAGTCTTTATAGATTACCTTGAAAAATTTGTGGTAGTCCTTATAAATGATATTCTAATATGCTCCAAAATAATAGAGGAGCATGAGGAGCACTTAAGAACTATACTAGAGACCTTGTGAATGGAAAATCTTTATAAAATGTACAACACATGTGGGTTATGTTGGAAGGATGTATGATTTTTGGGTCATATCATCATAATAAGTGGGATATCTAGGGATCCCTCCAAGATAGCTGGAATTGAGGGAAGGTCGAGGCATACATCGGTAATAGTTTTCGCTACCTTCCTAGGGACAACTTGATGTTATCGCTGATTTGTGAGGAATTTCTCAATATTTTCCAACTCTATTTCCAAGATAACTCATTAGGTACAAATGATTTCTTGGATTTATGAATACAAAAAGAGCATCAAGGAGTTGGAAATGAGGCTTATTACTGTGCATGTAATCAAACGCCCAATGTGTGTATAACTCTTAATGATGTATAGTGATCCTCTAATGATGGTTTTAGGCTATGTGCTAATGAAAAACGATAATTTTGTAGCCTAATCAATAAGGAATCTGAAAATCTAAAAGAAAAACTATACCACTCATTATCTGGAGTTGGAAGATGTGAGCATTGCATTGAAAATATGGTGGTATTATCTCTATTTGGATAAGTGTCAGATATATACTGATCACAAGGGAAATAAATATATATTCACCAAAAAAGTGAATAATATGTGTTAGTGAAGACAGATAGATATTATCAAGGATTATGACTTCTCATTCCACTACCATCATGGTAAGGCAAACAAGCTGTAAGATGCACTAAGTAGAAATGATCCTTCATATTTATCCATGATGAGAATTGAAAAGGACTCAATATTTATAGAGATTCATTGGATGGGAATGGGAATCCTTAAAGGAGGAACATCATCAATCCTTTCTCAAATGATGGCTCAAGCATACCTCATGATGAAAATAATGGATTCCCAATAAAAGGATGTAAAAATTCAGAAAATGGTTGAAGCTATCAAAAATGGAAAATCCTTAGAGTTCGTGGTTGAAAAGGATGGAATTGTTATATTTGGGTCCCAATTATAAGTACCATTCGATCAAGAGATAATGATGTAGCTTCTGGATGATGCACATAGCTCAACCTTCTTTATTCACCCATGGAGCACAATGATGTATCGAGGTCTCCGAGAAAATTTTTGGTGGGACAATATGAAAAGAGGGATTGCTAAATATACATCAAAGTTCCTGGTATGTTAGAAAGTGAAGGATGAGAGGAAAAAATCTTTGGGGATGATGAAACCATTATCCATACCAACATGGAAGTGGGAGAAGATTACCATGTACATTGTCACTATACTTCAAAGGACATCCATAGGAAACAATGATATATGTTTCGTTGTGGATAATCTTACGAAGTCAACTCACAGTATTTCGATACTAGATGACTTATCATTGGTCAACATGCATGGATTTAAATCAATGAAGTTTTAATAATACATCGATTACCACTATCTATTGTATCTGATCATGATCTGATATTCACCTCAATGTTCTGGAAAAGTATCCAATATGCTCTAAGCCCTGGAATGAACATCAGTATTGCCTATCATCCTCAAACTGATAGACAGTCTGAGAAATCTATTCAAACATTGAAAGATATGTGAAGATCATGTTCAATAGAATTCAAAGGAGGATGGGAATAACATATTACACATGTTTATTTCTCCTAAAATAAACGTTACCACTCAAGATTCTAAATTTCACCATATGAATCCCTTTATGGGAAAAGTTTTAGAAGGATGGAATGTTCATATGTGTTAGTGGTTGTAAGCATCATGGACCTGAAATGGTCAATTAAAAGGTGGAGAATGTAAAAACCATTCAATAGCATATCAAGGAAGCCCAAAGTTGTTAGGAGAGATTTGCAGATAACCGTCAAGGAGACCTTGAGTTCAATGTTAGAGAAAAGGGTTTTCTACACATATCTGAATAGAAGAAGGTCATGAGGTTTGGAATGAAAGGGAAGCTATGTCCTAGGGATATTGGAACCATCATGATTCATGATTGTGCTCGGGATGTGGCCTATTGACTAGCACTTCCACCTACCATGGCCATAATACAAGATGTATTTCATGTATCCCTTTTAAGGAATAACATACCAGACCCTTCAAATGTACTTTTTTCATAGGTAGTACAATTAGAGGATGGTATTTCTTATGAGGAGCAGCCAGTGAAGTTCTTGGATAATAGATATAAGGTTCTATGTAACAAAACTAACCACCCGGTCAAGGTACTGTGGTGAAACCATAAGTACGAAGAGGCAACCTGGGAACTGGAGGAGGTACTGAATGAAAATTACCTGAACCTGTTTTCATCTTATAATGTAAAATGTAAGTTTTATGGAGAAATTAATTAATGGGGGAAGAATATTACAACAACGAAATTCATTAATGAAACCACCTTTTTATCAAATTAAATGTCTTATTACGGATATTTCAAAACTTAGGAACATCCTTAGTATTATGTTTTTTGATTTCAAAATACAGTTATGAATTTTTACTATTTCTAGCATAGTCATTAAACAATGATAACATGATTAGTATAAATATATGTCTTTAACTAATCCAGTTTACTCAGTCAAAGGAATCGATATATTCATTAAGTAGATTTTCTCTATACAAATCCCATTTGATAAAGCTTGGAAAGGAGGTGGCATCATTGGACTTCAGTCATGACCAATACCAAGCTGAGCTTCAACACATTAATCTCAAGCGGAACTATCTACAGGAGAAATGGATGTTTAGAATGATTACCTCCTGAGTGATGTTATCCAAGCCAACCCAAAGGTCTATCAGTATTGCACATCTTACCCTTCAGTCTTATGCGAGTGTTAGATGGGATTATGTAACAAAACCCAAACACTATGACTATCTGCATTTTTTTATATAACAATGAATATACATTCATTTTATTATTTTTACATTGAAAATAGTTCTTAAAGCATAAAAAATATTTTTAGTTAATATTAAATTAATAAAAAAAATTTGTTGAATTAAAGTATATTTGAAGTAAATAATATTTTAATTAAATATTATTACTAAATTAATTTTTATTAAATTTAAATTACTACATAATATTTATGAACACAATTGTAATTTTTAATAAGGTTTGAAATCTCTTTTTAACAAAACACAGGAATTTTCGATAAATGTTGGTCTTTATTTTAAAACTAATAATTTACATATTCATAAGTAAAATTAGATAATATGATTATTATTTTTTGGAATCCGGATGTTGAAATTATCAAACAGTGATTTTTTCATAATATTATAAGACAGAGGAATTTTTGGGTAAAAATTAAGTACCCTTTAAATATATAATGTGTTTTATTAATTCTTGATTACACATTTGTTATTTTATAAAATACTATAAACATTATTTTTTCCCAATATCTATTTTACCATTAAAATAATGTGATTTTCGGTTTGTTTGATTTATTTTACAAAACTCTAGTGGACCCTCCAAGAGTTGTAAAACATTTTAACCTTTTAAATTGATTTCCGGGAGAGTGTGACTGGCCACCAAATATGAAAGGTTAATATTTTAATAAGATCATTAAATTCACATATAAAATAATATTTCCTCATTCCCTTTTGAAAAAACCATGGGCAATAAAATGGGCTGGATTTTGGTTTTGATATGATTAATGTGAGGTGTCGCAAACCAAAATAATAAAGAATTACCTATCTTTTTCTTATATAGACCCAACCTATATCCCACTTACTCATCCCTCAATGACTTTGGAGCTCGACCAAAATCCTCCCTCCTATCTCTAAAATCCACCCAAGGCACCCCAATAACAATAGAAGCCAATCTAAATCCTCTCCCAAGCCTTTGGGATCACATATCCAAGTAAGGGAATCCTTCCTTTCTTTTTTATGCATGTTTCATTATGTTTTAATACCCTTTTAAATTCAATTAAAAATGTTGGGGTATTATTTAAAAACTCCCCCATACATACCTCTTTATATTTTAAAGATGATATACCCCTTTCTCTCTCATTAAATTCCCCCCACGTACACCCGTTACCATGCCGAAATTTCGTGAGGAATTTCTCTCTCCCCATTTACATTCAAGAAGTTATTTTGTATTATGAATATAAATACAATTAATTAAGTCGGGACATGTATATATATGACCAAATTACATTCAATTTCATGTACATATGATTAGACACCTTATTTTCTCTCATCAACCATTTTTATGAATTCATATGTGACAACGTAATGCTGCCGAAATTGCACCACAATTTTCCAAGCCAATGTCATTGTGTAGGGAATACCATGCTCGTTTCCCTATAAAGGGTATTCTCCTTTTTGTCAATTTACTTATTGATAATAATGTTTAATTTATTAATTCCACTTTCCTCTATAGTTAAATAAATTTTTATGTTTAATTTATACATGTTATATGATCCATGTGGCACAGTTATGCATGAAATGAAGTGATGAAGAAGGGTATCCCCTGATAGCGCTCCAATGCATTAGGTTAATATTAGTATCCTGATATGTCAAGTATAATGAGTGTTTACTCGTATTAATTCATGTTAAATGAATATTTTATCGTGATAATTCTTTTTAAATGAGGGTTTAATCATGATCTAGATGAAATGAGCCTTGGTTCATGATAATGCCATGTTAAGTGTTGTTACCACATTTCCATGTTTTAATAATAATAGTATATCATGATATTTATTCATGTTTCTCTTATGATCCATTGATATTCCTATTTCCTAACATGTCTTGTAATCTTCATGTTAGGCTTTTTTTAATCCATTACTAGGCATTATAGGTAACCTATTTCATATTCATGTCCTCAGGTAATCCCATTCAATGCTAATTACGAGGGAATGTAGTGGTCATGTAAAGGATGCTTTCAATAATGATATTTGTTTCATGTTTTATGTCATTATGTAATGTTCCAATGACTTAAAGACACTAGACATATCAATCATATATGATGTTTCAAGTGAATTTTATATGCAATAAATTAATATTAAGATTGTAACAAATAAAGAGGTTGTTATATATATTATCTTCATTTATCCAATGCCAACCATCTTCCAAAAGATGAACAACATCATGAACCCACATTCATGATGCAACTAAATGAGAAATAATGGATCCCCTTCCTTAACATGTTGCCCCGCAAAAAATGAGGGACAATATTATTGAGGGTTGTAAAAAACAATATATATATGTATGTATGTATGCATAAAAGTATTAATATTTCATTCTACTGTACATATATATATATTGTCTTATATATATATAATAATTGAAGAATTTTTCGATATGAAAGTATTTTTCAATATATGGTTATATTAATTTGATGTTTCAATTAAAAAAATTCATTTCTAGTTTTTAAAGATATACTGTATTTAAAAAAATGAAAAAGATAAACATGAATAAAAAATAGATAATAATAAGGATGGTAAATTGGATGGATCAAAATGCTTAATTGGAGAGAGGGTTTCAATGTATAATTAAATAATAGAAAAAATTATTGATGTTTATGAGTTGTTTGTCAAAAATTTATTATTGGATTGTGGATGAATGGTCATAATTATTTGAGAGGTTGGTGGATAATGACACAAATAAATAACTAAAATAATAATAAAAGACTAATTACGGTTGATTTGCTAGAGAATAATGAAATAAATAATGATGTAAAAAATAATAATAACAATAAATCAATGGAATTAAAGAGATTTCTTTGCGGAATGTTAAGTAAAATGAAGGGATGATGTTTATAAAGATGAAGTTATTGATGAGAGTGTATCATTTAGTATAGAGAATTATTAAATGATATTGTAAATAGAAATTTAGTAATGTTATAGAATAAGGTAAAATAAATAAATAAAAAATAACAAAAAAGAAAAAGGGAGTTTTATGGAATTAATGTGGGGGAATTTTTTTATTCATTAAATAAGATATAATTGTTTCATTGGAGAGAGAGTGTAGTAATTGTTGATAAAAATAATAATATTGTTATTTTAATGTATGAAAATGTGTGACTTTAATCAGTTTTATAAATTTAATGATATCAATAATTAATGTAAAAATAAAAATATTAAAAATAAAATGACAATAAAAGGCTGTGGGGCATTTGGTGTTTTAAATAAAAAATTGAAGTATAAATTATAATTTTAAAATTATAAAAATTGAAGCAAAAAGATTATGTAATTACCATGTAATTTTTTTTAAATTAAATGAGACAATAAAAGTAGGGAATTAAATTTTCGAGTTTAATGAAAAACACATTTTAAAAATTAAAAAATAGGTATATAAAATCCCTATATATATTCATTTTATTTATTCCATATATCCCTCCATACTAATTGGATTGACAGGAGATAAGTTTGTTTTGATTCATCCCGATTATTATAAGGTTATAACAGATTTTTTTTCATCAGAACTGTTTTAAATTTACATGCTTAATTAAATCCATATTTTACATTTAAATTTTTAATGATGGAGAGTATTGAATGTATGGGTTCGCATAGGTACTTCGGAAGGTATGTTATCATTTTTGTGGGTTATGAAAATCATGGAATGGTATCCTTCATTTCTAATTTTGTTTCATCATTTTTGGTTGGATTATGATTTTGTTCATTTTTGGATTATGGTTGGAGCTATATAAATAAAGATAATAAACTCGTTTAAATGAAATTTAAGGGGAATTGGTTGGGAATAACATGATTTTTTATCTTTTGATTTATTGATATTTTGAATTGTACATGCTAGATTCTCCAAGGAATATTATGGTTATTGTGGGATTGGTTTGTTCAATAGATCATATGTTATTAATAACATGTTGTGTTATTTTTGTTTTAAATAAAATGGAAAAAGAAATTGTCTAACTGCATATATCTAGTTAATAAAAAATTTCTTCCAAGAGAATTATTGATTTTCTGATAACATAGATATAAAATATAACTGAATGTTAAGTAACAGCATTAAAAATAAGGAAATGTGAAAAGTGGGTGCTCTATGTTAGTCTGATGTGTACTTTTCTGTGGTTTTGATGTGGTGTTGTTATGGTGGATGTGAAGAGGTGTTATGATATGACATCAGTTGACATGTATAATTAAAAAAAACTTAATTAAGAAGTATGGATTATGATGTTGAGGTTTTATATGTGAAATAATGAGTTGGATAAATAAATTGCCATAACCAATGATATTGGTTATTAAATGAATAATTGTGAAAATGGATTATTTCAAAAAATTGTGGCTTGTGGATTTTGGCATTTTTTGTGGAATTTTGATTTTAGATGCGGTAGTGAAAGTGATATTTCATTAAAATGGTTGGTTCATTTGTTATGAACTCATAGGTTGAGATCACATTCATTGATACTATATTTATATCTTTATACTCTGATAATGTTCTATATGCATCCCACCCACATTGAGTTCCACTTGTAGACAAATTCATATTCATGCATGGGGGTGGATTATTCTCAGGATCTAGGTAGGAGGATGGATGGACGGAAACCCAATATTCCTTAATCCTATTATAGTAGATGAGAAGGACATGAATAGGCTGTGATGGCCTAATGAACATTGTTCTGTTGTCGATTTGTGATACGATGAGATATGATACCTGACTGGTGTTTGGGTGATATTCAGTGAGATGGATTAGAGTGGGGGTTGTTCATGGTAGGAGGAGGGAGTATATTTTATTTCCTTCATGTTCACAATATTGTACTATCGTAGTCTTGAGATGTGATGTGATGAGATGGCCTAGGTTGTTGCGGTGGGATGTGATGTTATGTTTTGTGATGTTATTTTGAAGAGGTGGGAGTTCCAAGACCTACTTCTTTTGGGTGTGAGTGTAGAAAATATTTGGGAAAACTAAGTTTCATACCATTATATTGATATTATTTAAATTATATTATTAGACAGGGATGAATTATTTGGAGAGAGAACCTTAGTGAGGTGGGTGTTTTTGATCTTATATATTTATAGGTGTTATTTGGTTCCACATTTTTCCCATGGGTAGATTAGTATTCTCTTATCACACGTGAATAATAAAATTAGTTTTCCTTTTGAGTAAATATATATCCTCGCCCTACATATAAAAAAATATTTTCATGGTTTTGAGGACGACATCATGAACCATACTAGACATTACCACCTAGGACCCATGGATCGTTGTTGTCTAACTGCCATTGTGTTTTTTTCATTAATTGGGATAATTTTTTCTTTATATGTTTTCATTATAAATCCATTGTGATCTGATTTTGGGTTTATCTATAGCTTGTTGGGGTAATCACTCTATTAACGATATGGAGGAATTATATGATTTGTGAAAGGTGTGATCTATACATTGATCATAAAATATTTTAATTTATTTTCTACAAATAATAATTCCAACGAGCTTGTATCCAAGTGGTACATGATTCTTATTGGAATTCAAAAGACCCATGATCAAATCCAAGTAGGGATGAATTTCTGTGTACTATAGAAGCACAATAGCAGGGCACTGTAGTAGGTTTGACACTTTAGCAGCGACATAACTGTTGCAACGGTTACATTGTAGCGGAAAAGGCACTAGATTAGGAAATGTAGCGGAAATGGTACTATAGAAGGTAGAGTAGGATCTAGAGTACTGCAGTAATACTATTCACCAAGAGGACATTTGTGCCAAAAAAGGTCTTTCTACGCCTTGTATGCAGGCCACTTAGCCTTGGCACTTCGGGCTATGTAATGGGTATCCCTCTACCCAATCAAATGTGACATTTTCTTTAATACTAAAATAAGGCATTGGACTCAACCATTTAAAAAATCATCATAGAAGATTATTGGAGTCGATAGTAATTTATGACATCTCAATACATTACCACCCTAGGATGTTTAATAATGTGGTTCATTCCCTTTGTCAGAATAATAATGTTATATTTTCTATAATGAGAATTTAATTATATCTTTTATTTTTTAATTTGACGATGTTGGATATTGTTATCATGATGATTGGGGAATAATATTTAATATATTATATGAATGTTAAAAAATATATCTATGATAGTATTAAGAATTCATATATTTTATGATATTGAATTATAGTAGATTGTGAGGAATTACCTGTTTCTCAACCATGATCATGTTTGAAGGATATGTTTCATCTTCTAGGTGTGTGTCCCTTCAATTCAACAGCTGAAGAAGGATATATTGTTTAACGCTCAGTGTTCATCATTATCTATTTATCATAAAAGTATGATGATGTATAGATTTATAATATAATTTTTCAATTTGGATTACCTAAATGGACATTTCTGACTCTGTATCACAATTCCCAATCTGTTAGAAATTTAAAAATAAAAGGAAGATGTATAAGGTGATTTTGAAACCAATACCCATTTAATAATTGAAGTTATAATATGATACCATGAATTTCGTCATCATATTCCCCAAAAAAAATCAAGAGGGCATAATACTATTTCGTTTGTAAAAGATCACCTTATAAGATTAGCATATTTCATCAATAATAGATATGATTTCTATCATGATATACATACTCAGTTATATATTAAATTGAATATAAATATTCATGCTCTAGAATTCTCAATCATATTACATCAGTTAATAAGAATTGCCTAAATATTTTATACAAGACATAATTGTGATCTATAATGTGTTTTTTTAGTACTTCCTGTTATCCTCAAATAGATCATCAGTCTCGGTCGACCAATAAAACTCTAAAATACATGTATTGAAATTAATTTATGGATGTCAAAGGTAGTTTTTATCAAAAAATTCCTTTGGTAGAATTTTCTTAGATTAATATATTTCACTGAATCATTTAGCTGACTACATGTAAAGCCCTCTATGGAATGAAATGATGAACTTCAATATGATGGGGTGAAGTTGATGAAAGAATCTTAGTGGGACATAATATAGATTAGTACGTGTAATACAGTGTTATATCCATTCAACTACACATGTGTTAATATCAAAGTTTATGTTTTTATTCTCTCGTGATCATTAGTGAGATATTGAGTTCAAATTTTTTTACATGGTATTTCTATTGATATTTCATCAGAATAATTTTATTAGATTCATATTAAAGGTAAATAAGAGACCAATATATATTGGTCCAATTAAATTCATTACATGTAAAAATGGTAGCTTATCACATTTATAATAACTTAATCTCTACCCAGATATGGATTCTTTCAATGTCTATATACTAAGAATCTAAATACCTAGCCATTCACCTAAATTAATTATAGTTGTTCAACCCCTATATGAATATATTTCTTATAAAGAAGAACAAGTGGTAATTCTCTATTGTAGAGATAATTTGAAATGAAACATTGGAACTCATTAGTTCAATGTTATGGCATCAAAATTTAAAATTAATGAGGATTTGTGAAAAAATGAGATTGTGACGAGGTAGATTCACCATTGTAAATTCCTATTACAATTGTATAATTTAACTTTATAATTTTTTATAAGGGAGTAGAGTGTAATAACCTATAATATTATGATTTTATATATTTTTATATTCTTAATTGATATATTTCATTGCACATAACATAAAATTATAACAAGACATAAAAAATTAATTTATTATTACTGGTAAAATATATCATTTTTTATTTCACCATGTCAATATTATTTTCAGAAATAGTTTTTATATTTATATAAAATGATTTATTTTTATAGCGAAAAGAGATAATATCATTTTTCACAACCATAGTTTCTTATAATAAGAAATTCCCCATAATGATTTGAATCCACAAAAAATAAGTATAATATGGGTTTAAATAAACTGACTAATTACATTTGATACATTATTGAAATTATAATTATTATTTGTTTCTTTTTGTTCTAAAAACACATTTTTGTCATGAAAAAGTCTTTTATTACATTTTATGTATTTTTAATAAATAATTTTCCTTGACTTTAGGGAATTTGATTTAATAAAATATATTCAATATTTCTAATAATGTTTTTATATTTTATAAATCGTGCTATAACATTTTTTCGTTATGAATAGTAAATGATAAAAAACATCTCACCCTCATAAAGGGTATGTCATGTAATTAAGGTAAAATACAAACATGTCTAGGAATAAAAATTTATATAAAACACTCATTTATCCTATAGGATTAATATAGTTTGGAAATTTCAATAAATTATATGAAAATATGTCCAATTGGTGCAATTTTTCATCTATATTTACATTTACATTATATTAATAAATGAATAAAACCAAAATGTCACACTATTGAATTTAATATACATAATATTTTAATATAATTATAAGAATAATTTATGATAAAATATAATTGTTCATTTCATAGAATAATTATTTTTATTTCTAATTTTAGTTATATTTTATTTTTTAATAATATAAAATTTAAATTAAATTCTTACGTTATTTCACCATAATATACACTGAGTATATAGAAAATAATTCAATTTCTTCCAAAAATATTAAAAGTAATTAAATTTTGAGGACAAATTATTTTCCATGTATTTTATAGATACATTTTAAATATTATATTTTTATGAATATATTATATTCTAATGTCATGTTTTCATTTCAGAATTTAATGTCAAATTTATGGAATATTGTCAAAAATTGAATTATTGATATTTATAAATAAATTTTTTTAATTATATTAATTGGAAATCACAAAAAATATGAATGAGAATATGAAGTTAAAATATTGTTTAAAATTTCATAATTTTTGTATTTCTGAATCAATTTTCAACTTATACGAAAAATTTTATCCAATTAATATTTAAATGCACATCACCACGATTAAGGTTAAAATAAGTTATAATGTGGTTAATACAAATTATATGATTTAAAATAATATCTATAAATGTAAAAAATTTATTCTATAATTATATTACGAACATATATTATTTATTAATTTACATATTACACTTAATAAACATATTTAATTAGTTAGATACATATAATATTATAATATATCCAACATTTCTAAAAGTGTCTCTCCCTTGAGTTTAAAAAGGACACCCCTTATCACATTTCCCTACCCAACATTGAGAATTATTTATCAATTGACCAACTAGAAAATACACATATAAACATCATTATTGATGTTATATAGGTGTGGATATTCCCAAAAAAAAACCCGTATGACATCTAATAGGATATCCAATAGTTCACTCTCAATGAATAGACAATCTTCTTCATCGAGCAGATTCATTTTTCATCATCATTTAAAACATAAAATTAGAGAATTAAACATAATAAATATATTATATATTATATAATATATAATATAATAAAATTATATTTATTTCAAAATATTTATTAGTCTCCTTCTCCATTAAATGTTAAAATAATCTATCTCTCATGAGTATAATGGACAATTACTCAATGGAGTGATGGGAATTGATTTCCATTACCCCCTCACGTGGATTTTTTTAAAAATGGGAAGTAGTCGTTATGATATTTATGATATAATTATTCTTCATGAATATTAAAACCATATATACAATCTTACTATCCTATCTGTTTTAAAAATATTTCATGTTTCATGTGTATCTGTGGACTACCACCTCCACGAAGTGATGTGTTATTTTTTTCAGTTATGATTTAAATAAATTCTAATAAAGATATAAGTAATAAATATACATGATATATAAGATATAATAATGACTCTATAATATTAATAATTAATTAAATTTCATTTTACATTTTTCAAAAATGTGGAATCAACATTCCTCAGTACATGCGACATTTCGTCTCTATGAATATCCTAATTCATTTCCCTATCTATACATTTTATGGATGAATATATATATATATATATATTTCATGAATATATAAAATATTTATATAATGATTATAAATTCAGTGTTTATGGAACCATAATCAATTTACAATGAGATGAACTACAAAATCCAAAATTAAATTGAATACATAGTAGGTATCACCTGAAACAATTATAATAATAAATTATTGTTAACAAATAGCTAAAAATATGATATAAATGGATCATTTCTGATATTATATATATTTATTATAATATATTGTTCTTTTATCAAAAATATTATTTTTTAGAGTGGTGGTTTAAATGACTTATGAATCATTTTGAACATGTTGTAAGTGATTTCATCTCAATTTCACCTACATTTATCAATATTTTCCATTATGAAGGAATTTATTTTTATATACTATTAATATAACACATTTAATTTATTTAACACTAATATTAATGTATTCATGATGATTAATGATTCAATTAAAATTTTTTCAATGGGATAACAATTATATGTTACCATTGAGGAAATAATTTATAATATAATTTCAATTTTTTTGTATTGAACTAATTTTAAATAAAGGAGTCTTTATAAAATCCTCTTAATTTAATATGCTCTAATTATTTAATATTTTTCAATCATTTATTCTAAACTTTACACATTTTTCACTCCAATCAAGTATATAAGTTTTTAAATGATATATCTATATAATTTCTCTTTTAATCAGGTACATTTTACATTCATCCACATATTTTAATAAAATTTACTAAAAATATTGGTTTCATTTAGTGAAATTATTTATCAAGGATACATTATGGTGTAATTTACATTTTTTAGGCTTTATTGTAATAATTATATATTTTTCTAAAAGGGTTGTTTTCTAATTTCATTATGAAATACAAAAGGAATTTTATTTAAGGTACACATCTTTACTTAACATTCCAGCATCCATATCTATTTTAAAGTGTTCAAATTTCTCTACAAAATTTCAATTATTTTACATTGAAAACCCTTCAATTAGTGATTGTGTTAATTTTTCAACTGGTTTTCTATCTTATCCTAAGGAAGTTATTTTTTTAGAAGACCTATATATATTATTAATGGATGGGAATATTTTAACTCATATCAATTATATGTTCATTAATATTATCAATAAACAGTCACATTCATGTGGCCATTAATAAATGGGCATAACATTCTTATTTAATATCTATTTTCATTGTATTTTTTATGTGAATATTTCTAAAAACATATACCACTTTTTTATGTAGCTATATACTATGAATGTTATTGTATTAATATGATAAATATTGATAATCCATATTTTACTCTATAAAGACAACATTTAATGGGGAATACTATTTTTCTATTACACTGGTTGCTAAATATTTATGGAATTCATTGGCCATGCAGTGATGGGTGGGGCTTGGTTATAGATATCCACCTAATGCATCGACGTGTCTCATTAAACAAAACTATTAGGTATACTAATATAAAATCATTTTTTGTATATAACAAACCATCATTTAAACTATCATTGAATGTGGCCTTGATGGAAATGATAACATGATGATTAAGATAATGAAATCGAATATTATTAATTTTTTACTTTGATAATTAATTCATGATTATTCATGATATTACTACAATGATTTTATACATAAATTCATTTCATGGTCAAGTTATTGATTAAATGGAATGATTTTTTCTTATTTTCCAAACAATATTGATTATGACTTCTCTAATCATGATAAAATTTTCTATACATAATTGTTAATGATAATACCATATGAGACATTATTTGGTTTCCTTTCCCTTGGATATGAAGAAGTATATAAGGAATAATATCATGGATGAATGTGTTTTTATTACTCTAATTATTTTTTATTTCAAATGTAATATGAGATTCATATATGTTTCAAGTACATCAAGACTACTAATCTAATTAGTTCATGGTAATGAGGTCACTTATACCTAACACATTGTTAATAATGTAGACATTGGCTTTGTGTAACTTGATTTGTTGTTAATAAAATTTATACATCATTAGAAAAACATATTGTCTTAATTTTACACATTAGGATAATCCATATCAGTTTCCTCAACACATTCCTTATTATAGATGGTGATATGTCAAATCACATATTTGGTATAATGCTTAATACTAGGAGCATATATATTTTGAGGGATATTATGAAATGTTTCTTGATATATATTCTATAAAAAACCAAATGTTTTAATAAAAATATATATTTTGAAGTCTTATGTGAATTATTATAATAATAAAACCCAATATCAATGAAATTGATTATTTTTATTATGTTATTATATCTTCAACCACAATGATCGATATATCACAATATTGTGTGAAATATCCTCCTAAATTATTAAATATTATGTATGTTTTAAACACGTATCATGAATCCTAACACAATATATCAATATCTTAAAAATTGTAATTATTGGTGTAGATGGAAAAAATATTTATTAGAATTTTAATATTTAGTTAATATTTTTATTTATATCTAATATAGTTATAATGTTTCATAATACATCTATATTTCCATAAATTGTCAAATAAGATAACAAATCTCATTAAAATAAGATTATACATGATTGATTTATTATAAATTATAATATCATGAACTTTTGTAGAGATTTATTAATGAATTTTATTGGTACTCATTTTTATTTGTTTTTAGTTTATCTGATTTGAGATTTACATTGCAGAGTTTTTTGGTGAAATTAATGAATTTTAGATGGAAAGGTACAGTGAACATTTGGAGAACGAGTTTCCCAAACATTGTGCCGAGTCTAGAAAACCATGCCAAGAAAAATAGAGGGGATTCACATGGATAACACATTATTTTTCAATATATTCACAAAATTATGAGTAACCATATGACACCGTTGGGTGAGGTGTAAGGTTAGGGTGCATGGTTAGAGGAATACTATTCACCCTTTATAGAAAATCTTGTGTAATTTATTTTAATAACCAAAAAAAATATTAATGATATTCTCAAACTCCCATTTTGTATCCTTAACCCCCCCCCCCACCCCTAACTCGTCCATATTGGATTATCTCGTTTTTTTGTGTTCCTAGATGAATACCTTGGGCATACAATGCTCATTCACCATGATTCAAATAATTTATTGAGGATCTCCACGTCACCTGGTATGAGTTTTTAATATCAATGGGTTTCTTGCTTTCTCCCATATTTCTAAATCCTTTTAAGGGTTGTTTTCCACTATTTTATGATTCTATATATATTGTTTAATATATTTATATATATATATATAATAAATTTGATCTTGGATCTGGGATTTTATTATAGATCTTCTACTTTGAAAAATCCTCTATCATTTTTCTTTAGTTTGGATATTTCTGTTGGTGGTTGTTATAAAAAATATTCATGTTTATATAATAAATTGAAATTCATATATTATTGAATTCCAATTTATAGTATTGTTTATGAAATTAAAATTTTATATTTTTTTAATTTAATCATGTATTTTTTTAATTAATTTGATAATTAATTTACGTAATCATGTATTTGATTTAATGTAATTTCCATGTAATTATGAACTTGGAAAAAATCATCACAAATAGATTTAGTTGAGTTAGAATAATTAATTCGTGAGTTAATTACGTGAAATTGTTGTGTTTATATAAATGGGTGAAACTGGATTAATTAATTAGTGAATTAATTAATGGTC
This sequence comes from Viscum album, assembly GCA_963277665.1. Lineage (NCBI taxonomy): Eukaryota > Viridiplantae > Streptophyta > Magnoliopsida > Santalales > Viscaceae > Viscum > Viscum album. The sequence continues at coordinate 1,523,003,605 of OY728151.1, forward strand.
TTTTTATATTTATGAATATATTGATTAAATAAACGTTGATTTGGTCAATTAATGCGTTTGCATGATTGGTAAATTAACGTGTTATGAATAATAGATAATGGGATATATGTGATGACAATATTAATCTTAATGGGTTAGTGGGATTTTTGATTTAATGTTGATAAATGTAATAATAGGGATTTGTCAAATTATATACATGTCCCTAAAGTATTTACCACGACTTTTATTCATAATTGAAATGGAATATCATTATGTAAAATTTAATAATAGGGTTATTTTTTATTAACCATCATTGATTTGATATTGTGATATATGTGATATAAATGTCGGGGACATGATATACTGCCTCAAAATACCATAGTGATAAAATGATAAATGTGTGTGGGACATGGTATGTTTCATTAGAAGCCCATAATGATAAATGATTGTTGGACATGGACTGCTGCTTCAAAATCCCACTAGTGCGATTGTTTGATAAACATGTTTTAGGTCACAGTCTACTAAATCAAATACAAATGAGGTATATGGAATGGTGATGTGGCCCCAAAATGATGGTAGTTGGATATGGTTCCAATTGGGCATTTATAAATTTAAATGAAATGGGTAATGAAATTTAATGTGTTTTTTTGATTTGTGGAATGAATAAGTTATATGGTGCATAAAATGGAACATACTGAAGCATGTATTGGGGTTCAGATTTTATAGGGAACAGGACTGTTTCTGTGCTCAATATAAAGTATGATATATTTTATAAATATTTACATACGAATTTTTCATTATTCATTATAAAAATTCATACACTATTATTGAATGTAAATTGTTTTAGAGACCCTTGGTGGTGGCCTACTGAGTTGTACAGTAACATCCCAGGTGAATAAATAATATGAAATTTTCATATTTATTAATATTTATGAATGAAATTTTAATTTTACTTTAAAGGGGATTCTATGTTTGATAGTGTACTCAACACGCAACAAAGGGTTTTTTGAAATAATATGTTGCACACAAAGTTGAGTTATAATGAAAATTAATATAAAAATATTATTATTTCAAATGGTTGTTAACGCCTAGCTATTATATTGGAGAAAATGAATAGAACTAACTGAAAAATTATTATACATGTTTATTAAATGATTTTTCATTTATCCAATAAAATATAGAGGCTTAAATGTTAATGAAACCAAATGTAAGCACAAAATACTCTAATATTATTTAAAAGGCTGATTTACAGCCTTTTTATGGAAAACTTTTATTAAAACTAGTATTTGTAACTTTTATATGTTATATTTGAAAAAATATAATTCTTATTTATAATTAGGACACTGAAATTTAATTTGGGAAATTTTTTGGTATTTTTCTGATAAAAAATAGTTTTTAATGAATAGTGAAAAATACTGTATTTTAATTTAAATATGCCTTTTAATATAAATTATTTATATGGATACATCATGATTTTTATTGTTTTAAATTTTTACATAGATTATATTTTTACCATTTTATCCAATGTTGTCCATTGAAATTAATTTCACTTTGAAATTGGACATAAACAAATACCAATCTTTTTATAGTTAATATTTCATAAAAACACATTAATTGTTTTGACAACGGAAATTAATTGTTAATTAATTAATCAAACATCTATGTTTATAATTTGGTAAAATAGGCATAATTTTTTAATTCGTAATTTAAAATATATCTTAGGATGAATTTTTGGTATTATTATTAAAAACATCAATTTTTTAGAAATAGTGAAACCACTAAGTAGTAGTTTAAAAACTGACTTTTACATATAAATGAAATTTTACGAATTCTATTATTTTAATTTCAAAAATAAAACATTCATGGCTATGATTATTATGTAAAATTTTGTTCAATGGGATGAAAATAATTTTTTATTAATAGTAATGATTGAATCTTATTAACTGCGATTAAAGGTAATTACGGCAATTTAATGTAAAAATAATATTATTTTATTAAATAATTATCTTAACACTTTTCCCTACCTTATTTGATGAGTAATGGCCAACCAAGACAATACATGGGTCAAATTTGGGTCCCCATGGAGCCACTTGGTTAACATAGTGGCATTAATAACTATTTATTTAAAGTAAAAATAAAAATGTCAAAAGGATGCATTGTTTTACTAAATAAATTTTAATTTTGGGATATGAAATAGATATATTCGAATATAAACACATATTAGAAAGATAAAATTATTTCATACATCATGGTAATTTTTTACAATTTGTAGACATCAAATAATTAAAATTATTTATGAAACAATGATGATGCAGTGTTTACATTGTTAATGAAAGAATTAAATAAATAAGAAGATTAAAATAAAAACAATATCCAAAACATGTCCAATTCTTATTGGATGATCTTATTTCGAACATGGGTCACCTTATAGTCTACTGTATTGATTTTTGGACCATTATAAACCGAAAATAATTATATAATAAAATAATATTTTCAAATATTAAAAAAGATCTCATACTCTCCCTTATAAAAAGCCCTCACTTCCTATCAACTTCTCACACATCTCAAGCCCTTTTTATCATCTAAACTCTTCTACAATGATCTCCAAAGATCCCTATCTTCATCCTATAACCCTTACCATAGGAATAAATCACTTCAAGTAACCTTTTTGGTTCAAACCAATGGGAGTTACCCGATTTAAAGGTAACGTCTTCTCTTAAGTTCTTTTATTTTATTTTACTTCTACAACCCCATAAAATATTTTTATTCCATTATTTTATAAAAACACACGTATCCTCAGTATACTAGGATGTTCATATGAGAAGGATTCAATCTACACTTAAAAACACCTCCATCTAATGGATGATGAACATGTTGTTTATGTGGATGACAAAGTAACGCCTTACGAAACGATGATTGTACAAAAATATCTTACCGCCTCTCATGGTGACCCTAAATATGGAACTTCATATATATATATATGAAATATAATATGTTTATGTTTTTTTTATTTTTGTTTATTTTTTAATTATAACTTACCTTTGTGGTTTCCATTATGGTTAAACACAATAATTTCATTTGAGGGTGTGCTGACTACCGCCCCTTCCAAGTGATATGACCCGTTCATACCATAAGTGGGATGTATAAAGGACGGAGTTAATGTTATTATATATGATATTATACTGGAATTAAAATATAACTACGTATCATTATGTTTCAAATCCATTAAAATATGAAATAGAAATGAAAGTAGTGTTCATTGGTACGTACAACTTACCGTTTCCATGAATGGTGCATTTCATTTCTTTCCTCTAAATGTTATGTAATATTATAAATAGCTATGTATACTGGATATATATCACATATATGATATTTAAATCACTAATATCATTATGGAGATAATGGAATCTTGACCACAATGACAACTTGTAAATATAAGGTGTTCATTTTTTACTCAAGCACCAGATATCGACAAAACGACTATTATTAAATTAAATGATTACATAATGTTTATAACATGGAAATACATGATATAAAAGGAATAATAAACTATTAAAAGGTTCTTAATAAAGCATTTCTTAACTTTAGTTTATTATTCAGGTGATTAAAGAATGAACAGGTCATGTCGGACATGAGGTAAGGGACTTCATCTCAATCTCCTTTAATTGAGGCATCCTTTAATTTCTACACGATTTTCTTTTTTATAGTGTATTAATACCTTTTACTTTTCATTTCATTCAAATGGAATATTTTTCTACGAGTTGTTTTAATAAATTACAACAAAAAAGAATGTTTCTTTTTAACGTAAGTAGTTACAATGTACTTTTCCGCCGCTGCTAGTATTATTTGATATTGGCTTCCCTAAAAAACCATAATGTTTTTTAAAACAAAAAAAATACCATATACACTTTTTACATATTTTGGTACTGAAAATGATTTTAATAATGGATTTGTTATGTCAATATAATTAAATGATATATTTCTATTGAAATTTGGAAATGTTATCTTTCCATTATGTTTGTTCTATGTGTTATGAATATGTTATGTTTCATGGGCATGGTTTACGTATAACGATGGTTCCGTGATAAATCTAGGATGGGTGAGCCTGAGATAGCTCTCAAATGCATTGGGTAACATAAAGTAGGTAAAATTTAATGTTTATCCGAAGATATTTAGGGAATATATTATGATGGGTATTCCAAATGTGACACTCTACGTGAGAGCTACAACGTAAGTGTGTTGTGTATTACACAATTTACCTTTATGATTTATGATTTATATGTGTTATTCATAAATCTTATAATTTCATTAGGTATGATAAAAATCTTATGTTTTGATAGACTAATGTTCACATTCTTTATTTCATAACACTTACTATGTTTTTTATGCTAATCCCATGTTTTGAAAAAAATTTCACAAGACATAAAGATGAATAAGGTCGAGGATGGGACCAAGGAAATGCCATGTTGTCTAAAACATGGAACTAAACATAACACTTTTTTTAAAAGAGTATTTATTCTTGAAAACAATGGAAACAGAGTATAAGTGTCTACTTTGTATTTTTTTTTGAGATGTAATGTAAGAGTTAAGGCCAAATTCTCTAAAAATATAAACCTGAAAAGATCCTAAATGTGAATTATTCATTTAAATCAATATTATGTAATGTTTTATGGTCAGGTCCTTATAGTTGGTATCAGATGTCATTTTAGACAACATTAGTTGTTAGAGTGTTGTTAAATTTATTTACATAAATTAATTTGTGGTATTATTGAAATGAGATTGCATTTATAGATTAAAATGTTGCTTTTCCTAAGATAAATTGATGGTCAAAATGGCTTTCCACAGCGGAAATAGGGTAGCTATGTTGGGAAGACATCTGGAGGAAGACAACCTTCCAAATTAGCAACCTGAGATGGTTGAAATCGGAACTAAATAGTTTGTTGCAGTGATGGAACCGTTGACTGAGGCTATAAATGGTTGTGGTATCCAGGCCCGAGATCTTCTAGATTATTAGTAGAGGAACATTTCAGTAGTGGAGCATTTCATGAGACAGAATCCCCTATCATTAAGAGGATCATCTGGCTAAGTTCTAGAAGATGGGTGGATTAATGCACTGGAGAAAATTTTTTATTGCATGGGGTGATCATAATATCCAAAGGTTAGTGTTGTTTTTTACAGTTTAGAAGGTGAATCTGATCAGTGGTGGTCGATGTTGAAAAATATCAGGGATAATGAGGAGATTGATGATCTTGATTGGGTTGAATTCAAAGGAATGTTTCTTGAGAAATATTTTCCTAAGGTGGTTCATCTTAGGATGGAAAAACAATTCATATAATTGAGGCACACTACTTAAATTTTACACATTACCAATGGTTGTAAACCATTGGTAAAGGCCTGGAAACTATTGGTCTATAATACACTAACGGTTCCCTCAACTATGGGAATGTAAGGCGTGACAATAGGCCTATAACAATGGTTCTGTGAGAACCATTGGTATAGGTGTCAGAATAGAAGGTATACCAACAGTTTGCAACAAATCGTTGGTATATGTGTGTTAAAGTATAACATATACCAATAGATTGTAAACCATTGGTATATGTGTGTTACACTTATACCAATGGTTATAAACTATTGGTATAGAGGGAATATTGAATGCCATGAGGCTATACCCACAGTTTTGTTAAAACTGTTGGTATAAACTTATACAAACGGTTATAACAAACTGTTGGTATAGTTATATTTTAGTATCTATACCAACGGTTTTGAAACCGTTGGTATAAAATTGCTCAGCTCCACAGCATCAGGCCCTTCTCCCCTCTACATACCTGCAACAAGACAACAACCCCTCTCCAGACCTAAAACAACCCCAATACAATATCCCCATCCAATGTATTCAAAATTTATAATTCATTCCCGAATTTGGAAATTTAAAAATTAAGAACATCAAATGCAATAACACCCATAACAGAAAAATCCTAAATGTTATAGGAAATGCAATAACACTCATAAGAGTATTCAAAATTTAGAATTCATTCCTCAGTCAAACGACAACACCAACACACATAAGTGTATTCATAATTTATAATTCATTCCTCACTCAAACCACAACACCAATACACACAAGGGAAAAAACCTACATGTTATTTGAAGAACATGGGATTTTTAGTCATGGTCTTGGGTTGACAATATTAAACCCAATAGAAAAACATGGGTATAGTGGCAAGGATCATAATACCCACAAGATAGACAATGGTAGTGGTAATGTGCTTAGACCTAGGATGAGTTATAGGGAGAACATGGGATGTATGTATTCCTCTAATGATTATATATCCATGTATAAATGGTTCCTGATGTGTTAGTGGGAAACATTGTCCAATCTTGACATATGAGATGGGTTACTAGATTATCCTACATGTTCTCCATAGTATTTTCAATTAGAATAAGGGGGTTTGTGGCTAATTGTAATTTGCTCTCTTGGGAGTGATGTGAGATGAATCCCCATCTTGGCTAGGGGGTATGAATATTCAATTATGCCTTTGGTATTGGGTTCCCAAAGGGACTTTGGTTTGGTCCTAGAACCCACTGTTTGAGGATGGGATTGAGGTGATCCATGGGGCTATGGTTTCACCATATGTATTACTCACCATTGGGGTATTTTTATGAAACATTGAAACTTATTTTTCAAGAATCAATGTGTATCCTTGTTGACTAATTCGTTATATGGTATGCTTGATTGTTCATAGGTTTCATATGAAATCACTATATGATATATATTTTCTGCATGTTGTTTGTAAAGACCTGTAAAATTCAAGGGAATTTTTTTCTTATTTTTCTTTGGAATTTTACAAGAGCACGGTTTCTGACGGCACCTGATTCCGAAGCCCGGTGTGCCCAGAATCAATTTCCGAAGTTTGGCTCGGGTACGTTCAATGAACGAACGAGCGGGTTTTTCTAACTTTTGAACCAGTGCTCAGAATTGAAATCCGAGGACACCAATGAACTCGCAGCACCAATATTCTCTTAAGGAGACCTTTTCCGAGGTTGCGTTTTATGCGGGTTGAGAGTTAGTTTTGGGGGAAATTAGAAGAAGTTAAATAAATTGTGGAACACAATTTATTTTTACCTTTGTTGGTTATTTCCTCCCAAAGGGAGTTAGAGGTGGGACCCACACCCACATAACCTCCCTTGAGAGGATTAAGTGTGGTGGGGCCCACACGATCCCTAACTCTTCAACTTCCATTAAACTCTCCAATAACTCCACTCTAATTAATTTGACAACTTCTGTTATTAATTAAGATGAGTTACTTAAATTTCAAACCTTTGAAATTCAAAGAGGTTGGGATGTTTAAATAAAATAAGGCTTGGACTTATTTTATTTTGGTTAGTTTCTTTTGCATCCTTGAGAGGATTGAGAAGTGTTCTTCATCTTCTTCTTCGTAGACGAAGAACGCGAAGAACACCGTTCTTCAACGAAGAACTTCTCTGCCGAATAACACGATTCTTCCGTGACGCCGTATCCGCGACGTGACGTTCTTCTTCCGCATCGTCTCTTCCACGACGGTTTTCCATGATGAAATCGCCATCAACGACTTCGAATCCTCGCTTCGCGACGTCGACGTTCTTTCCACGCGACGCCCGACCTCCGCGACGCTCATCTTCCGCGGGTCGTTGACGAATGTCGTTCCTGAAACGAGGTGGGGGATTATTGTTATTTTATTAAATTATTTCCGTTCTTGATTCTATCATGTCGAACTTTGTGGTTAATCGACTAAAATGTTAACATTCAATGAGAGGGGGCCGGACCGCACAAACACGGCCTCACCCCCTCCTGTGTTCATGATTGATTCTTTGTTGATGTGAGACGCACGGGGTGGCCCGATCTTCACGGCGTAGGGCGGCGGATGATGGATGCGGTTTGGGGCTAAGTGACGGGTGAAGGGTATGGATAGTGGAAGCAAGTAGTCAACCAACGCTATATGGAGCGTGACCTACTACTTAGACAACACACTCAAGGGAGGGGTGTGATGGCCAATCCACACAACAACGCACTTGGGTTGAGGCACGGAATTGGGGGCTTTGTGATCTTGGATCACCAATCTAACTTGTAGATTGACAAGGCAAGAATGCACAAGAGCAAGGGGGAAAACCCGGGATAATCCTCACACAACGGAGAGAAACAAAGCATAAGCTCTCAAATTAAGTCTTGAATGCCAATACAATGCCATGGGGTGGCTATTTATAGCCAAGGGGGTGATACAATGGTCAAGGGTCTAATACCCTAAAGTCATAAAGTCTAAACCTACCTTGTCCCCTTAAAAGTCAAAAAGATAAAAGCCAACAAAGACTTTTGGAAAAGAAGCACACAACTTTCCAACATAGCCCACCGGATTTGACTTTGAGTGCATAGCCCACCGGATTTGACTTTGGTGTCCAAAGATGCCATTTCTAGAATCCTCCATGTGGGCAAGGCCTCCAAATTCGTGCAACCATGTGGGCCAAGCTTTAATCATCAATTTTGGGCTTGAATAAGTGATATTAAATGCCCATTTTCTCCATCCATGCAAGATAATACCCATTGGGCCTTTAATGAAGCAAGATGAGCGCCCATTGAAGCATTCAACCTCTTTAATCTTCCTCGCGTCATTGGGCCTTGCAAATCCAATTCCTCCACCCGAGCAATCGACTCGGTGCCTTCCGCATGGTTCGCATCATCCTCCCCCTCTTGAAAAGGAGTCGTCCTCGACTCTTCATCCTCTACACCCAAAAAAGGAGAAAGATCAGAAACATTGAAAGTGGCACTTACACCATACTCACCTGGGAGAGCTATCTTGTAAGCATTGTTGTTAATCTTTTCAAGCACTCGGAAAGGTCCGTCTCCTCGAGGCATGAGTTTTGATTTCCGCTTGTCGGGGAATCTTTCTTTACGCATATGAATCCAGACTAAGTCACCGGGTTCGAACAACACTTGCTTGCGACCCTTGTTTGCACGATCAACATATTTCTGGGTCATCCGCTCAATATTTTCCCTTGCCTTTTCATGGAGTTTCTTTATGAATTCTGCACGCCCTTTCGCATCCATATTAGTTGCTTCCTGTAAAGGCAACGACACTAGATCAATAGGGGCAAGGGGGTTAAAACCGTAAACAATTTCAAATGGAGAATATTGAGTAGTGGAATGCTTGGCCCTGTTATATGCGAATTCCACATGGGGTAGACACTCCTCCCAATTCTTAAGATTCTTCTTGACAATTGTTCTCAAAAGGGATGATAGTGTCCGATTCACCACCTCCGTTTGCCCATCGGTTTGTGGATGACAAGTAGTGGAAAATAGTAACTTCGTGCCCAGTTTGCTCCACAAGGTCTTCCAAAAGTAACTGAGGAATTTTGTGTCTCGATCCGACACAATCGTCCTTGGCATCCCATGGAGTTTGACTACTTCCTGAAAGAATAGTTGTGCAATGTTAGTGGCATCATCTGTTTTGTGACAGGGAATAAAATGTGCCATTTTAGAAAACCGATCCACCACAACAAAAATGGAATCTCTCCCCCTCTTTGTCCGTGGTAACCCCACAATAAAGTCCATTGATATGTCCTCCCAAGGGGTGTTGGGGATTGGGAGAGGAAGATATAGTCCATGTGGGTTCAATTTTGATTTGGCTTTATGGCAAACAATGCACTTTCCCACAAATTTTTCAACATCTCTAGATATCCTAGGCCAATAAAAATGTTCACTAAGAACGCTTAAAGTTTTTGCAACACCAAAATGTCCCATTAACCCACCAGAATGTGACTCCTTTAGTAAAAGTAAACGAATAGAGCAATTGGGAATGCAAAGCTTATCCATCCGAAATAAGAATCCATCATGTAAATAGAACTTTTCCCAACTAACTCCAGGTTTACAATGTTCATAAGGTTCTCTAAAATCACTATCAGTGGCATATAAATCCTTAATGTATTCAAAACCAAGAAGTTTTGAATCCAACAAGGATAAAAGAGAATATCTACGTGAAAGTGCATCGGCCACAGTATTTTCTTTACCCTTTTTATGCTTGATGACATATGGAAATGATTCAATGAATTCCAGCCATCTAGCATGTCTCCTATTTAGTTTATGTTGGCTCCTAAGGTATTTAAGAGCCTCGTGATCAGAATGGATCACAAATTCTTTAGGCCAAAGATAATGTTGCCATGTTTCTAGAACTCTAAACAATGCATACAACTCTTTGTCATATGTAGCATAGTTTAGAGTTGGTCCATTTAACTTCTCACTAAAGAAAGCAATAGGTTTACCTTCTTGCATGAGTACTCCTCCTATGCCAATTCCACTTGCATCACATTCAATTTCAAAGGTCTTACCAAAGTCTGGAAGTGCAAGTAGAGGGGCGTGGGTGAGTCTCTCCTTAAGTTCATTGAAGGCCTTCTCTTGAGTTATCCCCCATTTGAAAGGAACGTTCTTCTTTGTCAACTCGTTCAACGGTGCTGCTAATGTGCTGAAGTCCTTCACAAATCTCCTGTAAAAACTAGCAAGCCCATGAAAACTTCTTACCTGTCCAACGGAGGATGGAGTTGGCCATTCTTGTATTGCTTTGATCTTTTCAGTGTCAACTTCAACTCCATTTCCGCTCACAACAAATCCAAGGAAAACAATCTTATTGAGACAAAATTCACACTTTTTTATGTTTCCAAACAGGTTTTCTTTCCTTAATACCTCTAGGACTTTTCTTAAGTGATCTACATGTTCATGCAAAGTCCTACTATATACCAGAATATCATCAAAGTAAACTACCACAAATTTCCCAATATAGGAACGTAAGACATGATTCATTAACCTCATAAATGTGCTAGGTGCATTGGTGAGACCAAAGGGCATGACTAGCCATTCATAAAGTCCATGTTTTGTCTTAAATGCTGTTTTCCACTCATCTCCTTGTTTCATCCTGATTTGATGGTAGCCACTTCTTAAATCAATTTTAGAGAAAATTGTAGAACCATTTAATTCATCTAGCATATCATCTAACCTAGGGATAGGATGACGATACCTGACCGTGATGTTGTTGATGGCTCTACAGTCAATGCACATTCTCCATGTTCCATCCTTCTTTGGTACTAGAAGCACCGGTACCGCACAAGGACTAAGACTCTCTCTCACATACCCCACATTCAACAACTCTTGAACTTTCCTTTGAATTTCTTTTGTCTCCTCTGGGTTGGTGCGATATGCTGGGCGGTTCGGTAGTGATGCTCCAGGTATGAGGTCAATTTGATGCTCAATACCTCTAATGGGTGGCAAACCTGGTGGCACCTCTTCAGGAAACACATCTTCAAATTCCTGCAACAAAGACTCAACAACATGTGGCAAAGAAGATGTTAAGTCGTTAGTGTTCAACATCACCTCTTTGTACATAAGTACTAAGAGATTTTGTCGAGAAATCAAAGCTTCCTTAACCTCACTCTTTTTTGCCAACATCACACTTTTCTCTCCTCTCAAAACTTTTTCCCCTCTTGATTTTTCTTTGCTCTCCATTTCTTTGCTTCTCTCATTTTCTATTTTTCCCTCATTCTCTCCTTTTTCATTTTCTCTCTTTTTTTCCTCATCACTCTTTTTTTTCTTTTCTCTCAAAATGTGATCTTCTAGAATTTGCTTGGGGGACATGGGGTTGAGGGTTATAGGTTCCCCTCGGAGTAGAAAAGAGTGACGGTTCAAGAAACCATCATGAGTAACACGCTGATCGTACTGCCATGGTCGACCCAACAACAAGTGGCACGCCTTCATAGGAACAATGTCGCACAATATCTCATCTTTGTACTTACCGATGGTGAACAATACCTTCACTTGCTTGGTGACCTTCAGCTCCCCACAATCATTCAACCACTGAAGTCGGTATGGATTTGGATGCCTTAAAGTTGGGAGTCCCAACTTCTCCACCAACTCGGTGCTCGCCACATTGCTACAACTTCCACCATCAACAATAACACTACATACCTTCCCATTGATCTTGCATCGTGTATGGAAAAGGTTCTCCCGCTGCTCCTTTTCTCCAACGGTCATTTGTGCACTTAAAACTCTTCTAGTGACAAGAATCTCGCCATCTTCCGCAAATTCTCCATTTTCAATTTCTGGAGATTCATCTTCCTCCTCTTCGGAGCTCTCTCCATCGGTCTCCCATTCTCCATACTTGTTGATGATCATGGTGCGACGGTTTGGGCATTCACTAGCAATGTGACCCCTTCCTTGACATTTAAAACACCGAATATCCCTATCCCTGGTTTGGTTAGCCTCAAAAGTAGGTTTCTTAGGTGGAAGAATTACCTTGTCACTTTTGCGATCAACCACCTCTTTTGCCTTTGATGGTTCTCCAATCTCCTTCCTTGGATTTCTCCATGGTGTGAAAGGGGTAGTGGGTTTCCTCATGTTGCTCCTCCTTTTGATTTGTTGCTCGATCTTGGTGGCTTGGTGGATCATATCTTGAATCTCTACATGGTGGTACATCTCCACTTGATCCGCAATCTCCCGATTGAGCCCATGTAAAAACCGTGCCATGGTTGCCTCCGGATCCTCCTCAACGTTTGCCCGAATCATGGCAATTTGCATCTCCTTGTAGTAGTCTTCTACACTCTTACTTCCTTGGATGAGGCGTTGAAGTTTGTTGTGGAGATCTCTATGGTAATGTGTGGGAACAAACCGCTTCCGCATGGTGAACTTCATGTCTTCCCAAGTGTTGATGGGACGTCCACCATATCTAGTCCTCTCCTTTTGAACTTGATCCCACCAAATTAAAGCATAATCAGAAAATTCAAGGGAAGCAAGTTTGACCTTTTTCTCCTCGGAATATGCATGGCATGAAAAGACCTGCTCAATCCGCATCTCCCACTCCAAGTATGCTTCCGGATCACTTTTCCCAAGAAAAGAAGGGACCTTCACCTTGATCCCGCCAAGTAGGTCATCATCATGTTGTCTCCTTTGGGCTCCTCTCGGTTGTTGGTACAACCTCCTCCTTTGTGGGACTTCATCAAGATCATCATCAAAGTTCACCATCTCCTCCTCCATGATGTGGGGACGACGTGGTGCGGGAGCGCGTCGTGGGTTATCATGGAACATCCTTGGGCTTGGTTTATTCTCCAATTCATCAATCCTCTCATGTAACACCTCCAACTTCCGATCAAGAAGCTTCTCGAAGTGGTTCACCAAAGCTTGCATTTGGAATTGCGTAGCTTCAGGTGCGGGAGATCTACTTCGACTTCCTTCATCGCTAACATGAGCAATTTTCTTCCCACGATCTTCTGCCATGATAAGTTACACAAACACAAACACACACCAGGGGGGGGGGACACACACAATGATACACACTCACTCACACACGCGAGATGTACACACTCACACAAGATGTACACACTCACACACACAAAGATACACACTCACGCACGCAATACACACACACTCACACGCACAAGATGTACACACACACTCACACAACAAGATGCACACACTCACACACACAAGATATATTTTTTTTTGCTTATTTCTCTCCACTCTCAAAACTCACTTTGAATCCCAAGCTCTTATGAAATATATTACCTTGTTTAGGGTGATCAAGTGCCACAAATTCCTCCCCAATCAAGATTGTGTCGGGGGATGGTTTAACACAACCCGCTTGAGTGGTAAGGGGTTTAACAATGGTAAAGGGTCAAAAAGAGGGTGGAAAGAAGGGGTAGATAGGTGGATTGTGGGTTTTGCCCGATTGTGCAAGATAAGATAAATGAATAAAAATATGAGCCAAATACAAAATGGGGATGAAGTAAAATGATGGAAAATGTTATATATGGAAATAGAAAGTGCTAATAATGTAAAGCACAAAGGAGTAATTGTATCCGCTCTTTTTTTTTTTGATTTTTTTTTGTCAATTCTCCCCAAAAAGTGTTGTGCTTGGAGTTTTAGAGCACAAGATGATTGAACGGAGAGTAAGACAATTTTTTTTTTTTTCCGAAATCTCTCAAATAAAGGATGTACTTAATTTTGAAAAGCACAAAATGATGAGTTGAGAGATTTTTTTTTTTGCCGGATACAAATCACATATAGAGAATTAAATGCGGAAAGAAGATGAATGAAAATTTGGCTCAATTTATAATAATCCAAGCTTGCACAAACTAGGACAATTCGGGAGGCTTTCAAGAAAAATGGATTTTTTTGTTGAATGGATGAATAATATGGAAAGATAAGGAGGGTAATGGATAGAATTAAAGTAAATGAAGGGATAGACGCCTACCGTGTCAACCTGGCTCTGATACCAACTGATGCGAGACGCACGGGGTGGCCCGATCTTCACGGCGTAGGGCGGCGGATGATGGATGCGGTTTGGGGCTAAGTGACGGGTGAAGGGTATGGATAGTGGAAGAAAGTAGTCAACCAACGCTATATGGAGCGTGACCTACTACTTAGACAACACACTCAAGGGAGGGGTGTGATGGCCAATCCACACAACAACGCACTTGGGTTGAGGCACGGAATTGGGGGCTTTGTGATCTTGGATCACCAATCTAACTTGTAGATTGACAAGGCAAGAATGCACAAGAGCAAGGGGGAAAACCCGGGATAATCCTCACACAACGGAGAGAAACAAAGCATAAGCTCTCAAATTAAGTCTTGAATGCCAATACAATGCCATGGGGTGGCTATTTATAGCCAAGGGGGTGATACAATGGTCAAGGGTCTAATACCCTAAAGTCATAAAGTCTAAACCTACCTTGTCCCCTTAAAAGTCAAAAAGATAAAAGCCAACAAAGACTTTTGGAAAAGAAGCACACAACTTTCCAACATAGCCCACCGGATTTGACTTTGAGTGCATAGCCCACCGGATTTGACTTTGGTGTCCAAAGATGCCATTTCTAGAATCCTCCATGTGGGCAAGGCCTCCAAATTCGTGCAACCATGTGGGCCAAGCTTTAATCATCAATTTTGGGCTTGAATAAGTGATATTAAATGCCCATTTTCTCCATCCATGCAAGATAATACCCATTGGGCCTTTAATGAAGCAAGATGAGCGCCCATTGAAGCATTCAACCTCTTTAATCTTCCTCGCGTCATTGGGCCTTGCAAATCCAATTCCTCCACCCGAGCAATCGACTCGGTGCCTTCCGCATGGTTCGCATCATTTGTGAATGAAACGGGATGGAGTGGTGTCGTCACACCACGCGAGAATTGCTCGGAAAGTTTTACGTGTCGCCGTCGCGCCATGCCGAGAAGTCGAACAAGAACGCGACGCTGTCACGCCGCGTCGAAGGAAGTCGAAGGCGCCGCGGCCAGAGCGGAGCCACAGCGGAGGGGCGTGGTGTCATCGCACCGTGCCAGACGATAAGGGCCATGGCCGGTTCCGGGCCACGGAGGAACATGGTGACCGACGTCCAGTCGGGCCGCCGATGTCGGAGCCGGAAGGGGACCGGCCACCGCCGGTCCCGTTGAGAAGGTGCCGGCCGGCCAGGTTGGGCCGTCCGGAAAGCAGAAAACCGGGGGAATTAAATTCCCCCGGCCAGCATCAATGGCCCCCCATTATGAGGGGGGGGGGGGGGCGCGGTTACACAAGGGGGGAAGGTGCCCCCCTCTTTCCAACAGCTCGGCCGAAGCCGAGCTGGCAGCGCGCTGGGCGTGCTGCGCTGAGCCGGACCGGTGCCTGGCCGGTCGGCCAGGCCGGGCCGAGCCCTGCCGGGTCGGGCCGGGCCAGGCTAGGCCGCTCCGCGCCGGGCCGACCCTGTCCGGGGCGGGTCGACCCGGTTCGGGCCAACCGGGGGGTCTCGGGCCGGGTCTGCCCAGGCCCGAAACCCCCGTTACCGAACTCTTTGGGTTCAAATGTCCATAACTCGGGCTACGGACCTCCAAACGACGCGCCGTCAGCGGAGATGCAATCCTTGTATCAACACGGTTGTTTCGGTATATCACACTCAAGGTTTCGAAATACTTTGAGTTCAGCCGGGTTGGTTCGTACACGAAACCAACCGGGCCCTCAGAGCGGAAACACTCATATCTTGAGCTACGGACGTCTGATTGACGTGCCATCGACTTTTATGAGTTCCTCTTAGTGAGATGGATCTTTTGGCATACTCCGCCCGAGGTTTGGACGCAGGAGGAGTACAGTCGGGTTGGTTTTGCCTTAAAACCAGCCGGGCCCTTGGGACGAAAAATCAAATAACTCTCAGACCGGGCGTCCGATTGACGCGCCGTCTGTTGCGTTGAGTTCCTGTTGATGATACGGAGATTTTGGATAAATCAAATCTGGAATTTGTGACAGTTGATGTATCAGCCACTTGACCCGTGGAGCGGACCCTCCCGAACGAGCTTGCTGTGTGCGGGAACCCTAAAGCTGGCTGCGACTGCTATTGTGACTGCGACGACGACTGTGCAGAGATCCTCATTGGATTTGAAGATGACGACTACAACACTCAGCGATCCTGTGTGGATCAGTGCTACCGATCCTGTGTGGGTCTGTTCCTGTGTGGGTCAGCGCTCAGTGGTCCTGTGTGAACCAGCGCCTACAGATCCTGTGTGGGTCTGATCCTGTGTGGTCATTGCGGGGGTTAGTACCTATCGATCCTTTGTGGGTCCGACGACTTAGATGGATCAGTGATCATCTCTATCGTCTTTTGAAGAAGTATACATGTGTGAGATTAATCCTGTTGCTTTCCTGTGTGGATTTTGTTGTGCTATCCTGTGTGGATTACGTTTTGCTTTCCTGTGTGAAATACGTACACTTTCCTTTGTGTACTGGGTTGTACTTGGGCTCGGATGTTGGAGCGTATTGGGATTGATGACTTAGGTATATGTATGGGCATATACCTAAGCAGTGTCGGTTGTTACTTCGTGATTGTATCTTTCCTTTGTGGTTTATCCTTTGTGGATTTTGGGAGACCTTCGGGGGTCTCGGGGTCCCTACTGAGTAGCTTATACTCACCCCTGCACGGGCTATGCCCGCACAATGTTGTGTTGGTTGCAGACGACGGATAGCGTTGATCGTGGTTGAGGCTTGCAGAGCAGGATGGTACCTAGAGGTGGACCACGGGGCGGGACGTGCTCAGAGCGGACGGCGGGACCTGAGGAGCAGTGGAGCTATCTATACACACCCTTCAGGTGGGATTTCCAGTGGACAGCTCGGTGTATCGGCTTTTACATTTCAGTTGTTGTTTTCCCTTTTGAGTTGTACTTTACTTTCAGTTTGGGTTTGTATACTGGCCCACTTACTTTCTGCACTTACAATTGTACTCAGTTTTTACATAGTGTTTACTTTTTCCGCTTGCTTACTCTATGGTGCTTGTTTACTTTACAAAGGCAATGCCTTCCCTTTTTACTGGGATTTACGCCTTGGTGCTAGTCGCCAGCCCCTGGCCTATGGAAGGCGGGCTTGGGGTAGTCACGGCACGAGCCCCGAGGACGGGTCGTGACAAATTGGTATCAGAGGAGTTCGGTTCTACTGCGAACTCTAATATTTTCTATGTGAAGCAATAATGTTTAGCGTATTGAGTGTGGTTATCAGTCCAGGGAGTCCAGTGTTGGTGCGGCGGCCGACGTATCCGTACACCAGGACCCTGACTTCTGATTTCCGTCTTAATGCACGAAAACATTGATTGCGTGTGTGTTTCAAGTTTTCTTTGTGATTACTTTGTATCATCTCACCAGGTATACGGTTCTGACAATGGCGCACCTGTTTCCTTTTCAGGATGGCCCCACGACAGCAGCCAGCTAGGGTTCTGAGAGTCGAGTGTGATGACATCCCACTGAGCGATGAGGCCTCGATGCAGGGCCCTTTGTCAGTAGTGGCACCGGAGGTAGCACTACCCGCCGAGCCACCGATACTTCCAACACCACCCGCTGACGATGCACGTCGCCTTAGCGCACTGCATGAGTTCCAGCGCTAGTGACCGCCCAGGTTCCGTGGGGAGATGGACCCCCAGGCAGCCGAGGACTGGCTGGAGGCTGTCTTATGAGTTTTTAGGCTAGTGAGGACACCAACAGACCTCATGGTGATCCTCGCGGTGAGCCTACTGCACGCAGTAGCAGGACGATGGTGGAGCTTGATGCTCCAGGTGCACGATGAGGCATCTCTACTCTAGACAGAATTTGAGAGCCTCTTCCGCTCAGAGTTTATCCCAGCCACCCTCCATGCGGTGCTCATACAGGAGCTTCTTCAGCTGCGGCAGGGCAGCATGACGGTCGATCAGTACTCGGCGAGATTTACAGATCTCTCGCGCTACTCGACCGATATGGTATGGGACCCATTCTTCCGGGCCCGGACCTTCGAGTAGGGATTGAGACACGAGATCAGGGCATCGCTGATCTCCCTCAGCATTCTGACTCAGACAGGAGTACTGGAGCGGGCCCTTTTGATCGAGAGCTTTCTTGCAGAGTCTACACCATCGCCGAGACCCACCGTAGGGTGGCACGTAGCAAAGTCTTCTACAGCAGGCAGTCGACGGATGACTCTTGGGTCCAGGTAGACTAGACCCCCAGGCATACAACCTCAGGACACTGGCTCAGTAGTGCGGGGCACACAGCGCGGAGCGAGTATTTCGAGAGGCAGACAGTGCTACTCGTGCGGCGGGCAGGGCCACATGGCTCGTGACTTCCCAACCCACCGTACCAAGGACCAGCAGACGGTTGAGGGACCACCGAGGCAGAGGCAGAGGGTCGACCGTGGCGGTCCGCAGGGAGGAGGAGGATGAGGCAGAGGAGTTGGCCGAGTAGCAGGTGGTGGGCGACGCTTTGAGGCTCTACCACCACCACCACCAGGAGGTCCACCCCGACCACAGGGAGATGGCGGGCAGAGACAGGCACAGCTCCAGGAAGCGGAGGACTACGACCACGGCGCGCCAGAGATGATTCGAGGTACTATCTGCGTCTATTCCACCCTTGCTGCAATACATATAGACATAGGGGAGAGTCACTCATTCTTAGTCGCTGCCCTTGTTCAGAGCTCGGTGATTCCGACAGAGCCGTTGGCTCGATCCTTATGGCTAGAGACTCCTACGAGAGTAGACTCGATGATTACGCACTGGTTCCAGAAGTGTGAGCTTACTCTAGGAGGCGATAGATTCGGCTGGGATCTTCTTGTAGCATTATCGAGGCCTTAGGACGTCATCTTGGGAATGGATTGGTTATCTATGGTCCATGCACAGATTGACTGTTTTAGGCGCAAAGTGCGATGTGTACGCACCGACGGGAGAAGGTTCACCTTCACCGGCAAGAAGGGAGCCTTTGCAGAACAGGATGGACTTCCGTAGAGGAGAGGACAGACCATCACTCATCAGTTGGCTAGCCTCATCCTAGGAGAAGTTGACGTGCGAATTCCTAGTTTTCCTGCAGTGGTGGATCAGTTTGCGGACATTTTCCCCGACGACGTTCCAGGGTTACCTTCTCGCAAATAGGTAGACTTTTATATTGACCTGTACCCCGAGACAACCCCGATATCGACTCCAGCATATCGGATGGCCCCCGTAGAGCTTCGAGAGCTACGTTTACAATTGGAGGACTTGCAGGGCAAGGGGTTCATCCGACCCAGTGTTTCACCCTGGGATTCCCCGATATTGTTCGCCAAAAAGGTGGACGGGAGCTTGCAACTTTGTGTCGACTATCGTCGCCTGAACCAGGTGACAGTGAGGAACAAGTATCCTCTACCGAGGATTGATGACCTCTTTGATCAGCTCAAGGGAGCACGGTGGTTCTCGAAGATAGACCGCAGGTCAGGCTATCATCAGCTCAGAGTTCGAGACGAGGACGTATAGAAGATGACCTTCAGATGTCAGTATGGACACTATGAGTTCTAGTTATGCCTTTCGGTGTAACCAATGCCCCAGAAGTGTTCATGGCCCTCATGAATAGGATCATTCAACCATACCTTGATCGGTTTGTCATGGTCTTCATCGACGACATTCTGATTTACTTGACGACTGGGGAGAAGCACGCCTACCACTTACGGGTTGTACTAGACACACTTCGAGAGCACCAGCTTTATGGTAAGCTCTTGAAGTGCTAGTTCTGGATACGTGAGTTCCACCTCTTGGGGCACGTCATCTCTGAGGCGGGAGTTGCAGTGGATCCTGCGAAGATCGAGGCAGTATTATCTTTGGAGCCACCTAGGAGCATGACGGAGGTGCAGAGTTTCATGGGTCTAGCTGGATATTACCGGAGATTCGTGCCAGATTTCTCCAGAGTTGCGGCACCACTCTCATCTTTGATGAAGAAGGGGAAACCCTTCATGTGGTCAGACAGATGTCAGCAGAGCTTCCAGGAGCTGAGACAGAGATTGACCGGCGCACCTATCTTGATGTTTCCTGAGGAGGGAGTAGTGTACGTAGTCTACTGCGATGCATCAGGGACCGGACTCGGTTGTGTCCTGATGCCGGAGTGGGCAGTGATCGCCTATGGATCACGTTAGTTGAAGCCACATGAGCAGAACTACACTACCCATGACCTTGAGTTTGCAGCAGTGGTCTTCGCTCTGAAGACATGGCGACACTACCTGGTGGGTGAGTGCTTTACAGTCTTTTCTGATCATCAGAGTCTCAGGAACTTCTTCTCGTAGAAGGACCTAAACCTGAGACAGCGGCGATAGATCGAGTTCCTCCAGGACTATGACTTTGAGATAGTCTATACTCCTAGGACGGGGAACGCAGTAGCCGATGCCCTCAGCAGGTGGACGGGCATTTAGCTACTTTAGGAGGCGACGGAGCAGTTAGCCTCTTTGCAGATATCCTTCGTGGATAGGGATGGAGCAGCATTCCTTCAGTCTCTCATAGTCACTCCTCCACTTCTGCAGTGGGTCAGAGAGGGACAGCATGGGGACGCTGATTGTGAGACGCGGTGTGCACAGATATCCTCAGGACAGGAACCTGATGGTTTTTCCTTTGGAGCAGAGCACAACATACTTTTCAGAGGACATACCATGGTACCAGTCGCCTTACGGGAGGAGGTACTGAGAGAGTTTCACACTTCTCCTTTGGCGGTACATCCTGGAGTGGCGAAGATGTACCAGGATCTCAGATGACAGCACTGGTGGACGGGCATGAAGAAGGTTGTGGCAAAGTTCATTTCACGATGTCTCACCTACCAGCAGGTGAAGGCTGAGCATCAGGTTTCAGCAGGCATGGTACAACCCATGGAGGTTCTGGAGTGGAAGTGGGACGACATATCTATGGACTTCGTGACTGGACTTCCACACACTTCCAGAGGTCACGACTCCATCTAGTTGATTGTCGACCGACTCACCAAGTCGGCTCACTTCTTACCCATCAGAGAGAAGGGCTCAGTGGAGACCTTGGGATGACTTTATTTTCAGGAGATTGTACGGCTTCACGGTGTGCCATCTTCTATCATCTCCGTTCGAGATGCTCTCTTTACTTCCTGGCTATGGAAGGGATTATAGGAGGCGTTCGGGACACAGCTATGTCTTAGCACAGCCTTTCACCCTCAGAAGGATGGTCAGACAGAGAGGACCATTCAGACTCTCAAGGAAATGATCCGCGCATGTGTCCTCGACTTTGGTCGTAGCTGGGAGGACCACCTACCCTTGGTGGAGTTTGCGTACAACAACAGCTACCACTCCACCATTGGGATGGCACCATACGAGGTGTTGTACGACCGAACTTGCAGATATCCTTTGTGATGGACAGTCCCTGGGGAGTCAGCACTTGTGGGACCAGAGATGGTTCAGGCCACGTCAGAGAAGGTCCAGGTCATCCAGGAGCGGATGAGGATATCCCAGAGCCGGCAGAAGTCATACGCTGACAGGAGGCGGAGGCTACTAGAGTTTGAGGATGGCGACCACGTCTTCTTGCGTGTCTCACCTCGACGTGGTTTATGGTGATTTGGCCATGGCGGAAAGTTATCCTTGCCCTTCATCGGACCCTTCCAGGTCCTCAGCATGATTGGAGAGGTAGCTTATCTCCTGGCTCTACCACTTCAGTTGCACCAGGTGCACGACGTCTTCCACGTATCTCAGCTGAGGAGATACGTGCATGACCCAACGCACATCATTGACCATGGGGAGCTTGACGTTGACGATGGGGCGACTTTTACGAAGGTTCCGATGGAGATCGAGGATCAACAGGAGTGGGTCCTACATGGACGGTCAATTCCTCTTGTGCGCATCATATGGCAGCACGAGAACCTCCAGGAGAGCACTTGGGAGCGGGAGTCTCAGATGCGTGCTCAGTACCCTCATTTGTTTCCCTAGTTTTGATGTATCTTTACGGGGACGTAAAGCCCTGAGGTGGGAGTAATGTAAAGACCCGTAAAATTAAAGGGAATTTTTTCTTAATTTTCTTTGGAATTTTACAAGAGCGCGGTTTCTGACGGCACCTGATTCCGAGGCCCGGTGTGCCCGGAATCAATTTCCGAAGTTTGGCTCAGGTACATTTAGTGAACGAAAGAGCGGGTTTTTATAACTTTTGAACTGTTGCTCGGAATTGAAATCTGATGACACCAATGAACTCGCAGTGCCGATATTCTCTTAAGGAGACCTTTTTCGAGGTTGTGTTTTATGCGGGTTGAGAGTTAGTTTTGGGGGAAATTAGAAGAAGTTAAATAAATTGTGGAACACAATTTATTTTTACCTTTGTTGGTTATTTCCTCCCAAAGGGAGTTAGAGGTGGGACCGACACCCACATAACCTCCCTTGAGAGGATTAAGTGTGGTGGGGCCCACACGATCCCTAACTCTTCATCTTCCCTTAAACTCCCCAATAACTCCACTCTAATTAATTTGACAACTTGTGTTATTAATTAAGATGAGTTACATAAATTTCAATCCTTTGAGATTCAAAGAGGTTGGGATGTGTAAAACAAAATAAGGCTTGGACTTATTTTATTTTGGTTAGTTTCATTTGCAACCTTGAGAGGATTGAGATGTGTTCTTCATCTTCTTCTTCCTCGACGAAGAACGCGAAGAACACCGTTCTTCAACGAAGAACTTCTCCACTGAAGAACACGGTTCTTCCGCGACACCGTATCCGCGACGCGACGTTCTTCTTCCTCGTCGTCTCTTCCATGATAGTTTTCCGCGACGAAATCGCCATCAACGACTTCAAATCCTCACTTCGCTACGTCGACGTTCTTTCCACGCGACGCTCGACCTCCGTGACGCTCGTCTTCCGCGGGTCGTTGACGAACGCCGTTCCTGAACTGAGGTAGGGGATTATTGTTATTTTATTAAATTATTTCCGTTCTTGATTCTAGCATGTCGAACTTTGTGGTTAATCGACTAAAATGTTAATGTTCAACGAGAGGGGGTCGGACCGCACAAACACGGCCTAACCCACTCCTATGTTCATGATTATTTATTTGTGAATGAAACGGGATGGCGTGGTGTCGTCGCACCATGCGAGAATTGCTCGAAAAGTTTTACGTGACGTCGTCGTGCCACGCCAAGAAGTCGAACAAGAACGTGATGTCGTCGCGCCGCGTCGAAGGAAGTCGAAGGCGCCGCGGCCGGAGCGGAGCCGCGGCGGAGGGGCGCGGTGCCGTCGCACCGCGCCGGATGACAAGGGTCGCGGCCAGTTCCGGGCCGCGGAGGAACATGGTGACCGGCGGCCAGCCGGGCCGTCGGTCCCGTTGAGAAGGAGCCAGCCGGCTAGGTCGGGCTGGCCGGAAAGGAGAAAACCGGGGGAATTAAATTCCCACGGCCAGCATCAATGGCCCCCCATAATGAAGGCAGGGCCGCAGTTACAGAAGGGGGACAGGCGCCCCCCTCTTTCCAACAGCTCGACCAAAGTTGAGCTGGCAGCGCGCTGGGCACGCTGCGCTGAGCCGAACCGGCGCCTGGCCGGTCGGCCAGGCCGGGCCGAGCCCAGCCGGGGCGGGTCGACCCGGTTCGGGCCAACCGGGGGGTCTCCGGCCGGGTCAGCCCAGGCCCGAAACCCCCGTTACCGAACTGTTTGGGTTCAAATGTCCAAGCTCGGGCTACGGACCTCCAAACGACGCGCCGTCAGCGGAAATGCGATCCTTGGATCGAGACGGTCATTTCGGTATATCTCACTCAAGGTTTCGGAATACATTGAGTTCGGCAGGGTTGGTTCGTACACGAAACCAACCGGGCCCAAGGAGCGGAAACACTCATATCTTGAGCTACGGACGTCCGATTGACGTGTCGTCTACTTTGATGAGTTCCTCTTAGTGAGACGGATCTTTTGGCATACTCCGCCCGAGTTTTGGACACAGGTAGCATAAGGTCGGGTTGGTTTTGCCTTAAAAACCAACCGGGGCCCTAGGACGAAAAAGCCAATAACTCTCAGACCGGGAGTCTGATTGACGTGCCGTCTGTTGCGTTGAGTTCCTGTTGAAGATACGGATCTTTTGGATACATCAACTCTGGACATTGTGACAGTTGATGTATCAGCCTCTCAGCTCGTGGAGCGGACCCTCCCGAACGAGGTTGCTGTGTTCGGGAACCCTAGAGCTGGCTGCGACTGCTACTGTGACTGCGACGAAGACTGTGCATAGATCCTCAGTGGATTCGACGACGACGACTACAACACTCAGCGATCCTGTGTGGATCAGTGCTACCGATCCCGTGTGGGTCTGATCCTGTGTGGGTCAGCGCTCAGCGGTCCTGTGTGATCCAGTGCTTACAGATCCTGTGTGGGTCCGATCCGGTGTGGGTCTTTGCGGGAGTTAGTACCTATCGATCCTTTGTGGGTCCGACGACTTAGATGGATCAGTGATCATATCTATCGTCTTTCGAAGAAGTATACCTGTGTGAGTTGAATCCTATTGCTTTCCTGTGTGGATTGTGTTGTGCTATCCTGTGGGGATTACGTTTTTCTTTCCTGTGTGGAATACGAATACTTTCTTGTGTGGACTGGGTTGTACTTGGGCTCGGAGGTTGGAGCGTATGGGGATTTATGAATTAGGTATATGTATGGGCATATACCTAAGCAGTGTCGGTTGTTACTTTGTGATTGTATCTTTCCATTGTGGTTTATCCTTTGTGGATTTTGGGAGACCTTCGGGGGTCTCAGGGTCCCTACTGAGTAGCTTATACTCACCCCTGCACGGGCTATGCCCGCACTACGTTGTGTTGGTTACAGACGACGGACAGCGTTGATCGTGGTTGAGGCTTGCAGAGCAGGACGGTACCTTGAGGTGGACCACTGGGCGGGATGTGCTCGGAGCGGACGGCGGGACCTGAGGAGCAGTGGAGCTATCTGTACCCACCCTTCAGGTGGGATTTCCAGTGGACAGCTCGGCATAGCGGCTTTTACTTTTCAGTTGTTGTTTTCCCTTTTGAGTTGTACTTTACTTTCAGTTTGGGTTTGTATACTGGCCCACTTACTTTCCGCACTTACAGTTGTACTCAATTTTTACTTAGTGTTTACTTTTTCCGCTTGCTTACTCTGTGGTGCTTTTTTACTTTACAAAGGAAATGCCTTCCCTTTTTACCGGGATTTACACCTTCGTGCTAGTCGCCAGCCCCTGGCCTATGGAAGGCGAGCTTGGGGTAGTCACGGCACGGGCCCCGAGGACTGGTGTTGGTTCATGTTCATGATGGGATGTCGAGACTCATTCCTAATATAATTCATGTTTTTCTATATATACTATGACCCATTGTGTTTCAATCTATTCCTTGTGAATATTTTCTTCTAATAATGTATTACCAAAAGACAATATTTTATTTTTTATCCCTTAATTTCAAAACTCTATTTGTAGCCTTGTATATATTTTTCGTATGTCAGTTGTTGTTTTCACTTAAAATGTTGTTTGTTTCAATCAATAGTGAGACACTTTAAGTGATACCAGTCACACCATGCCATGGATTGAGGTGGAGTTGACTCGTACCCATCACAAATGATACAGGGATCGTTGGGTGGGGGGGATGTTCACGGGAGGGGGGTTGTCTTGTGGTTGGGGGCTGTCCAGGGAGGGGGGTTGTCTGGGGGGTGCGGGGGGCTGTCCGGGGGTGATGGGGGCTATCCGGAGTGCATTTTCGGCCACCGCAGTCACACGACACCATTGATTGATGTGTCGTCGAGCCGACCATTTCACAATTAATCCACTCTTTTTGGTATTCATATTTCATGATATTCTGTGGTCGTTCGGCCAGTTTCGACCACCCCACACACATTTTTCAAGCGCACCAAACACCTAAAAAACATATTCCACTGTGCCACACAAACCACGCTTCTGAATTTCGGGTCGTATTTTCGTACACCTTTCAAATAATAATTAGGGTGTTTTCATGTGATTTCAAGTCATTCTGATCTCGTTCGGTATGTATTTGACCATAAAACACATGTTTTGTCCATTTACGACACGCAGAGTCCGTTTTCAGCCACCACAGTCACATGAAACCTCCAATTGACATGCCTTCTAGCCGACCATTTCACAATTCACCCGCCCTTTGTTTTCGTCCGATTTCATGGCATTCTGAGGTCGTTCGGCATGTTTTGACCACCCCACGCACACTTTTCAAGTGCGCCAAACACCTAAAAACACATATTCAGTCGTGTTGAGCAAACCACACGTCTGAATGACGTGTTTTCTCATAATACACCTCACGAATAATACTTATGTTGTTTTAGTGGGATTTCAAGTCATTCTGAAGTCGTCCAGGATGCATTTGACCGTTAAATGCATGTTTTGGCCATTTATGACACGCGAAATGTATTTTCGGCCACTGCTGTCACACGACACATCCGATTGACCTGCCATCTGGCCAACCATTTCAGAATTCACCCACATTTTTTCCCGTCTGATTTCATGTCATTTAGAGGTCGTTCGGCCTGTTTCGACCACCCCAAACACATTTTTCAAGAGCTAAACACCTAAAAAACACACATTCAGTCGTGCTGCAAAAACCGTGGGTCCAATTGATGTTCTTCCTTTTCGTACACATCACGAATAATAATTAGGGTGTTTTCGTGTGATTTAACGTCATTCCGATATAGTTCGAAGTGTATTTGACCATAAAACACATGTTTTGGTCATTTACGACACGTCGAGTGCGTTTTCGGAAACCACGGTCACACGACACCTCCGATTGACTTGACGTCAGAATTATCATTTCACAATTCTCCCACCCTTTGTTGTCATCCATTTTCATTGAATTCTGAGGTTGTTTAGCCGGTTTTGAGAAGCCCATGAAAGGTTTTCAGGTGCACCAATCACCTAAAAAAACACATATTCAACCATTCCTCGAAAACCACACATCCGAATGATGTGTTGTCTCCTCATACACCTCACGAATAATAATTAGGGTGTTTTTGTGTGATTTCATTTCATTCTGATGTCGTTCAGTATGCATTTGACCGTAAAACACATGTTTTGGCCATTTACGATATGCAGAGTGTGTTTTCGGCCACCGCGGTCACATGACACCTATGATTGATGTTCCGTCTAGCTGACCATGTTACAATTCACCCACCCTTTTTTGTCATCCGATTTCATGGCATTCTAAGGTCGTTCATCCAGTTTTCACAACCCCATGAACACTTTTTAAGCGCACCAAACACCTAAAAAACACATATTCAACCATGTCGTGAAAACCACACATCTTAATGATGTGTCCTCTCCTAGTACATCGTAAGAATTATAATTAGGGTGTTTTCATGTGTTTTGAAGTCATTCTTATGTAGTTCGGTATGCATTTGACCGTTCAACGCATGTTTTGGCCATTTACGACATGCAGAGTGCATTTCCAGCCACCACGATCACACGACACTTCTGATTGACGTGTCGTCTGGATGACCATTTCACAATTCACCTACCCTTTGTTTTCATTCAGTTTCATGGCATTCTGAGGTTGTTCTTCAGTTTTTGACCACCCCACACATGCTTTTCAAATGCACCAAAAACCTAAAAAACACATATTCAGCTGTTCCGCACAAACCGCATGTCCGAATGACGTTTCGTCTCCTTGTAAACCTCACGGATACTAATTAGGATGTTTTCGTTTGATTTCATGTCATTATGATGTGGTTCGGTATGCATTTGACCGTAAAACCCATGTTTTGGCCAT
Source organism: Viscum album (assembly GCA_963277665.1). Taxonomy (NCBI): domain Eukaryota; kingdom Viridiplantae; phylum Streptophyta; class Magnoliopsida; order Santalales; family Viscaceae; genus Viscum; species Viscum album. Next base: position 1,523,031,575 of record OY728151.1, read on the forward strand.
TTACGGCACACGAAGTGCGTTTTCGGCCACCACGGTCACACAAAACCTCTAATTGACATGCCATCTAGCCAACCATTTCACATTTCCCTGATACATTCTTGTTGTATGATTTCATGTCATTCTGAGGACTTTTGTCCAGTTTTGACCACCCCACAAACGCTTTTCAACCGCACCAAACACCTAAAAAACACATATTCATCCGTGTCGTGCAAACCGCACATCCGAATGATGTGTTGTCTCTTTTTACACCTCACGAATAATAATTAGGGTGTTTTTATGTGATTTCAAGTCATTCAGGGGTCGTTTGGTATTCATTTGACCTTTAAACGCTTGTTTTGGAAATTTATGACATGCATAGTGAGTTTTTGGCCAGCACGGTAACACGACACCTCCGATTGACATGTCGTCTATCCGACCATTTTAAAATTCACCCACCCTTTGTTGTCATCCGATTTCATGGAATTCCGAGGACCTTCAGCTAGTTTTGACCCCGCCACGCACGCTTTTCAGGTGCACCAAACACCTAAAAAATACATATTCAGCCATGTCATGCAAATCACGCATCTGAATGACATTACGCCTCCCCATAAACCTCATGAATAATAATTAGAGTTTTTTGTGTGATTTCAAGTCATTGTGATATTTTTTGTCATGCATTTGACTATTAAACACATGTTTTTTCATTTACGACACGTGGAGTGCATTTTTGGAGCCCGCGGTCACATAACACCTTTGATTGATGTTCCTTCTAGCAGACCATTTCAAAATTCACCCACCCTTTATTTTCGTCTGATTTCATGGAATTCTGGGGTCGTTCGGTGGTTCTGACCACCCCACGCATGATTTACAAGCGCAACTAGCACCTAAAAAACTCATATTCAGATGTGTTGTGCAAACTAAATGTCCGAATGATGTTCTGTATCCTCTTAAATATCACAAATAATAATTAGGGTGTTTTGTGTGATTTCAAGTCATTCCGATCTCATTCGGCATGCATTTGACCGTTAATTTCATGTTTTGGCAATTTACAACATGGGGAGTGTGTTTTCAGCCACCGTGGTCAGATGACACCTCTGATTGACTTTCCACCTGGAGAACCTTTTCACAATTCACCCACCCTTTATTGTCATCCGATTTCATGGCATTCTGAAGTTGTTCGGTCAGTTTTGACCACTCCACGCACGCTTTTCAAGTGCACCAAACACCTAAAAACACATATTCAGTCATGACGCACAAACCACACATCTGAATGAAGTTTTGACTCCTCATAAACCTAATGAATAATAATTAGGGTGTTTTCGGGTGATTTCAAGTCATTCTGATGTTGTTCGGCATGCATTTGATCATTAAATGCATGTTTTGACCATTTTCGACCCACGGAGTGTGATTTTGGGAAGAGCGGTCAAACGGCACATCTGATTGATGTGTTGTCTATCCGACCATTTTCCAATTCATCCAAACATTTTTTTCATCGGATTTCATGGAATTATGAGGTCATTCGACCGGTTTTGACCACCCCACGCACGCTTTTCAAGCACGCCATACACCTAAAAACATGTATTCAGCCGTCCCATAAAAACCGCATGTCCAAATGACGTGTCGTCAATTCATACACCTCAATAATAATTATTATGGTATTTTCTTCTGATTTCAATTCATTTTGATGTCGTTCGTCATGCATTAGACCGTCAAATCCATGTTTTGGTCATTTACGACATGCTGAGTGCGTTTTCGGCCATTGCGGCCACACGACACCTCTGATTGAGGCGGAGTTTACTCATACCCATTTCAAATGACCAATGTATCATTGTCCTAAAGTATAAACACAATCCAAATGCATTTGATCGTTTTTGTCTATGTCATTTATTGTTTTCACTTAAAATTTGGTTCATTTCAAATAAAAGTGTGACACTTTGAGTGGTACCGGCCACACCGTGCCTTAGATTGATGCGGGGTTGACTCCTACATGTCAAAAATTTCTCATGGATCATTGTGATACTATATCAACATAATCAGAATACGTTTGGTCCATTTTTTGTATGCTAGTTTTTGTTTTCACTTAAAATGTTGTCCATTTCAAATAAAAGTGAGACACTTTGAGTTGTACCGACCACACCGTGCCTTGTATTGAGGAGGGGCTGAGTCTTACCCGTCACATATGACCCGTGGATCATTTTACTAAAGTATCAACACATTCCAAGTACGTTTGGTCTGTTTTTTGTAGTCCAGTTGGTTTAACAAAAAATGGAGCCCATTTTCAACAAAAGAGAGACCCTTTGAGTGATACCATCCACACCTTGCCTCAGATTGTGGCGGGGTTGACTCGTACACGTCACATATTATTCATGGATCACTTTCCTAAAGTATCAACATAATCTAAATTCATTTGGTCAGTTTTCTGTATGCCAGTTAGGAAAATCATGCAATAACAGTGATAATATCTTATACTAAAACTATAGACAATGTGCTTGATGTGCATCCCCTGGTGCATTTTTAGGGAAAATCATGAAAATTTCTTCAAATATATATCCCTATATGGATGGTATATACCTTGTAGGATGGTCTTAAAATTTTAACTAACTCTGAGGCATGGTGTTTTTTTATGTCGACTGGGGTTCCGAGCTCCGAACAAGCCCCAGAAGCCCCGTAAAAATTATAACATCATCGGGATTCCATATTTGGTCAAAAATAAAGAGTTATTCTGAATTAAAAAATATACATACCAGAGTGAAAAACCAGGTTCAGAAATAAAAAGTTATATAGAATTAAAAAATGTAATGGATCAATCTTCCCCTGATCACCATCACCATCACCACTATCAACATCAACCTCATCCTCGCCGCCATCTATGTCCTCATCTTCATCCTCATCATCATCCCCATGCTCATTCTCGACCCCATACTTTACCTTGACACCATCCTCTCCCTCATCCTCATCCTCCTCCTCTCCCTCGTCATCTTCAGCTTCCTCATCATCACCAGGAACATCATCATCTCGACCGCCCCTAGAATTGTAGCATGATGCATTGGATAATGCACCCATCGACGACATATATGATTGACAAGTTGCACAGGCCTATGGTGGAAGTGATGAAGATAAAGTTTTGATCAGTTTCATAAATTCTTTCTCCCTCGTTTGAACCAGTTCTTCAAACTCTGTGACCCTTTTATCAGATTGTCTTGCATACTCCTTGACCTATTCCAACTCGGTGGTACTAGAATGGATATCTAGAGAGGACAAATACCTCGTTATAACTATATTCTTACCCGGTCGGCATATTACTCGACCAGGGTGCTCATCTCCCAAAACATGGTATAAATGATCATGTGGCCCTAAATTGTCAGGCTCCTGGGCTTCAAGGGCCTCTAAAGCATCCTGTTAAAAATATTAATAGATTATTAAATTTCAAAATGGATATTATAATTTGAAATAAACAAATTAAAACTGACAATAATTTCTTTTGTGGTTCATTAACCACAGTTCCATTTTTTTCCTTATACTCGAGAAAAACAATTTTTCTCAAGGGAGACATCCTTCAATATTCAATTTGTTCTTCTGTAATGACATTGAAACAATATAAATTGCAAGTATAATCAAATAGTCAATATTCAATCAATCACATAATTTAAGTAGGAAACAATAAAAAGGGCAAGCCCTAATGAAAAATTATAATCAACTATATCATACCAGCTACCTCTCAGGTTTTGACATAGTATTGCGCCCCAAAGTATGGAGGTATTGAATTGAAACAATGTTTTTTTTGTTTTGTTTCAGAATATTCATAAATAATTTTTAATAATAAATAAGATAACATTTATGAAAAAATATTAAAATTGTCATTTAAATTCCTCAAATGGGATTAAAACCATAAATTTGGTAGTCGCCCCATAGGTAATCATTTTGAGATATTCTTCTATCGGGCAGTCATCCATGATAGGTATTGTCTCAAAAATTTTTCCCACTCTATCACACCATCCAACTTACAGCTCTTGCTTATAACCTCTCAAATGCTCTCCTAGCTCTTCTAAACTTGTTTGTCATGCACCTTCACCATCAGGGAAGTTAAAATGAAGCTGCCACCTAATAGATTAATTCATATAAATACCAAAAAATTACTACATTAAATCTAATAGATTTTTTACCCATATTTTTTCTCACGCATTATGCATGACTTCGTGTGGAAGATGTCTCCAAGAGAGAGGGCTGATTGGAATGATGTCGGAGTATTTCGCTAGAGTTTCCAAAAAAACCCCGACATTCCTGCCCAGATTTATCAACCATCTGTCTATCATCATTTTATTCAACCATAAACTATGTCTAGTTGTTCTATACCGCATGCAAACGAGTATGCCCCCTCCCCCACCTCCTATCAGTAGATGAATCTGTTATTAAAGAAAAAAAATATATGTAAAAGTTATAAAAAAAATAAATTTTGGTATAAAAATTTGTAAGAGTTATATAAATATACCTGTTGTAGTCGGATCGATGGACATCACTAGATGTGCCAAAGCTAAAGGAATATCCTATACAAGTGGAGTGTCCCTCAATGTATGCTACTTAGCCACATACAATGTCAGAGAAGGAGTCGAAAGAACGTGGAATATAATAGCTCGGAGATAATGTTCCAGAAGAAAAAGATGATGACACAGACGTCTTGCCAACTGGTCGTGTAAACATCGGAGGCCTAAATATCCCTTGTGTCCCTAAATACACTCCTAGATCAAAATGGGGCATAGAATATATGTCTTCGGTAGGGTCATAGTCCAATCGGGTACGATTAGTGGATCGTTTAACACTCACACCACAAGCCCTCATACCTCCGACCTCAGTACCGATACCACCAGATGATCGTCTAACTCTAACACCACCCCCTCCTACCACCAACCTTTTTATTGGGATGAATAGCAGGCTCGTCGTCAGATATCTCTCGTATAAGGGGGTGGATCTTGAAAAAAAATTAACAGAAAAGTAAACACATGATATTATAAGTCAATTATATATATATATATATATTTGAAATAAAATACACACAACAGGGATGAGTGGAGGAACACCCATCTGTGTCATGCGACGATTATTTTATGTCATCTTTTTCCACCGTATCTCTTCAATGTTTGTCATTTCCTGCAAAGAAAAAAAATATGGAAGTAATTTGAAGCATATAACTAAATTGTAACCCAAAAAACAAAATATTGAAAAACCATTTTGATAAAAAAAACATATAGAAACAGAAGATTTATGGTGGTTTGAAGATAATTACAAGGATACACACTCTGAATGATGTAGGTGTATTCATTGAATCATGTCCCAATTGATTTTGGAGAGGGAGATTCAATAGTTATAGGTATGGATTTGATTATAAACACCTATAAAAAGGATATCGAAGAAACTGTGACGTCCCAAACCAGGATGCCACTATTAGTGACCCGAACCCAGATAGCCACATGGGTCAGGAACATCTGCCCAAATTCCAAATGTTATTGACTAAGAGTGAGAGCCTTTGATATGTCTGGGGAATAATATTACCTCATTATATAAGTTGCACAATTTTAATATTATCAGTTAAAAAGTGGAGGAAAGATAACAATGGGAATATATTGGAAATGGATGAAAATAACAACATAATTAATACCAACTAATGACAGAATCATAAAACGAATGATGGCAATGAATGTCTTGTATCATGAATAAAAACATAGTTACAACTATTAGGAAGTAGTACTATACAAGAGGCTCAATAAATTCTAAAATTCGACTTAGCTTCCTGAGCTACAACCCAATCATCTGGTTCATTGGTGACAAGAGTGCGAGTCATGTCAATAAATCGAAATCGACAATCATCAATAAAGGTGCATTTCCTCATCATTGAATCAAACCATTTGTAAAGGGAAGAGTTTTACTAAAGGTTTCACCGAACCGTTAGTAAAAGTGGGCTTTAAGGCCCATTTATAGGCATTCCAAATAGAGTCACAAGTATCAGGTCCCATTATGTGTTATAGGCATCCCAATCATTTACTTATGTTTAATAAATCATTATTGGAACCTCTACAGCCATACCATTCATTATCCAATTAGTTCCCCAGGTCAAGCACAGTCCATGGGTGGATAATGTTTAGACTTCTACACTAATAGGTTGTTGATGGCTTGTAAAAAGGTTTAATTTCATAATGTACAGAAAAAACATTTATTTTTAAATTTGTGATTAATAATAAAGTATGTCAATGATAACATGATTATGTAATTAAACTTGTGACTTATATAACATTGTTATTGATGTATAAACATGCCAGCATGGCTATTGAAAATCACCCCACCATCAAAAATGTGAGTATTGTCCAAGAAAGAGACATAATATAAAACATACAGTGGGAACCATATTTAATTGACACTAAAGTTATATTAGTATAGTCATGTTAGTAATCCAATTATCACTCATGAATAATCATGCCAATATAAACAACCTGGAGTGTATGATTTTTTCTCTCTGATCTTAACAACATCATCACTCATTCTTAAAATGATGTGAATCATGAGGAATATAAATGATATTAACACCAAATTCCCAGCAATACCAAGCCTTTTAAGAACTGAAAATTTATGTATGATATTAACACATAATTCATTTGGAATCAAATTTGATTCAATATCAAAGCCCAACACAGACACCCAAATCAAACAGAAAACAAAAGTCATACACTCCCAAATAAAAATAGAATACCAAAATAGCCGATGAAGAACATTAAAATGAATGTATCAGATACAAATTAGAAGTGTTGAACTAAGAAATATTGAAAATGGATCGGAACAAAGGATTTCCATATTAGGGTAAATAGAATCCCGCTTCTCCACTTCACCTAAATGAAAACATAAAACCAAAATAGTAGATGTAGTGACACATATAGAATCCAAGTGAAGAACTGATAAATCATAAAGATAGAAGGATTTCGGCCATAGGGGAAGGAAAATCCCAATTCTCCCTTCTGTTTAGGGTTGTAGTAATGCTGAATGGAAAGTCTGAGCTTCTGTGAATTTGGGGAAAAACATTCCCAATGGTTTTCAAAAACCGTTGGGAAAGTAATCATTTTGGCAATGATTTGTAAAAACCATTGGTAATGGGTGATTTAAGCCTCTCTATACAAACGGTTTAGTAAAATTGTTACTATAGAGTATACTTTTGCAAAACGTTTTCAAAAAACATAGGGAAAAGATGATTTGACTAGCTTTTTACAACGGTTTCCATAAACCGTTTGTAAAAGAACTGTACATGCGTTGAGAAAACTTCCCCTTCTAGTAGTGGTAGGAGGATGACTTAGTGGCTGCTTATGAAGAAATGTTCACTCAACTGGAAAGATATTCTACAAATTTCATATGAGATCTTGATAGTAAAAACAACTATTTTTAAATAGGATTAAAGCCAATGTATCGAAGATCAGTAGCCACTTGTGAGTTCTAATGTTATAAAAAAACTTGTTTTATGTGCATAAAATGTGGAAATTGTGGTTTTTGATGATCATGTGTTCCTTGGAAAATTATATAATAAGAGGTCGAGGTGGAATCCAAAAGAGAAAAACTCTTCAAAAATGTATTATGATAAGAAAACTAATTTTACAGTTTGTGAAAATTGTGGTAAATAGCATTCTGGGGAATGTCTTTTGAGTTATGTTATGTGATATAAATGTGATAAAATGGTACATAAGGCTCGTAATTTCACTAAAAAAGATCAGGGTAATGGTAAGAAAAAATATGATTTACAGTCAGCAAAATGTTTTAAGTGAAATAAAATTGGTCCTTATGCAATTGAGTGTCCAACGAAGAACTCAACTAAGGGAAAGCAGCCAGACGTCAAGTAGAAAGGGGTGGTGAAATCCTTTCCAACTGCATCAGCTGATGTTGGGCCATTAAATTAAGTAGTATCAGGCACACTATTTGATTGTTCGGATTATGCCAATGTGTTGTTTGATATAGGGTCTACACACTCTTTCATTTCTGATAAGTTTTCTAGTAAATTGGGATTTCCATATCAATTATGAATCATAAACTTATGGTAAAAACACCGGGAGGAAATTTTGAGACAAAAAAAAATTATAAGAACTTTCATGACCTTATTTGCGGAAAGAATCTATCTACAATCCTTATTGTTTTTCCTCTAGAAGAGTTTGATGTTATTTTTGGTATGGAATGACTTTCTATTTATCATGCTAAGATTAACTTCAGAGCTATTGAAGTTTCTTTTCTGATAGATTTTTAGTTTTTGTAGAAGAATGATCCTTTTCTTTTGATATCATATCAGGATACTGGGAAACTAGTTTTTAGATAGAAATGATTGTTAACTTGAACATATTGTTTAAAATAAAGGAACTGTTCAGATTAATGATGTGCCAGTAGTAAATGAGTACCTTGATGTTTTTTTCTGACGAGTTGACTCGTATTATACCTAGTCGAGATGATGAATTTACTATTGACATACTGCTAAGAAAATTACAAAACCCCCTTATCGAATTTCTCAAATTGAACTTTTATAGTTAAAGAAATTTTTTTTGGAGTAATTAGATAAAGGATTCATTTGACCTAGCACATCACCATGTGGAGATCCTATCTTGTTTATTAAAATGAAAGATGGTTTAATGAGACATTACCTGATTATAGCACATTGAATAACATCACTGTTAAGAAAAAGTATCCTTTGCCTCATATCAATGATTTTTATAATCAACTCCAGGGAGCTCATATTTTTCAATGATTGATTTGAGGTCAGTGGTACCCTTAGTTGAATGTAAAGGAAGAAGAAATTCCAAAGACCATGTTTCATACTAGATATATCCATTATGAATGTGTAGTTATGCCTTTTGGTTTACCTAATTCACCTGTTGTATTAACGGATCTTATGAATTGTATTTTCTGTGAGTTCTTGGATAAGTTTGTGGTTATGTTCGTTGATGATATTTTGGATTATTCAAAAAATAATGAGTAGCATGAAATTCATATAAGTGTTTTCTTTAAAACCATAAATGAAAAGAAACTATTTGGAAATTTCAGCAAGTGTGAGTTTTGTTTCCAAAAAATTTCTTTCCTTGGTCACATAATTTCTAAAAATAGCATAACTGTTGATCTTTCTAAAACAAAAGTTGTTGAATAATTGCCAAGACAGACAAATATAACTGAGATTCGTAGTTTTTCTTGGTTTGGAAGGTTATTACTCAGGGTTTTTGGAAAAAAAATTAATGTAATATAGTATAATGATTTTGATAACTCTAAAAGGTGTTATGTTCATTTGGAAAAAAGAATGTGATGATTTTGATCAGGAATTGACAATAAGATTGGTGAATTCTATATATTTGGCACTTCAATTCAAAAAATGGTGAGTTTGTTATTTACAATAATGGTTCTTTGAAAGGACATGGCTATGTCCTTATATATAATGATCAGGTAATTGCCTATGCTTCACATAAATTGAGACATCATGAGTTAAATTACCTGAAACATGATTTACAATTCGCCTCTGTTTTTTTGCTATAAAATTTTGGAGGAATCATTTGAATGGAGTGAAATATGAAATATAAACTGACCGCTAAATTTTAAAGTATATATTCACTCAGAAAGAATTAAAAAATAGATTTAGGATATAGTTGGATTTAATCAAGTATTATGTTTTCACGATCCTTTACCATCCGGGAATAGGAAATAATGTGGCTGATTCTCTCAATCTAAATAGTAATGCTACATTTACCATGCTACATTTGGAACAAGATATTTTGGTTTTGGATTTGATGAACTTTGGAATAAATGTTTTTGGTGTAGGAAATTGACCTATTTTGTTTCAAGGGTCAGTGGAATCATCTCTATCAGACAGAATTAAGAAAGCACAGAAAGAAGACAGTGAGTTACAGAAAACGTTAGAGTTGGTCTAAAAGGCTATGTTGCCTAATTTTAACATTGATAATGATTGTGTTTTTTGGTTTGAGAAAATATTATGGGTGACTTGTGATTCAAAATTGATGAATGAGTTGTTATGTGAAGAATATAGTTCCCCATTTACAGTTTATCCTAGAAGTACTAAGAAGTACAGACATCTTTGGGAGTATTACTGGTGGGATGGAATGAAAAGAGATATTTCAGATTTTACTATGATGTGTTTCAATTGTCAGCATGTTAAAGCAGAGTGGTAGTTACCAAAAGGGATTCTTCAGTCTTTACCTGTGCTAGAGTAGAAATGGGAAAATATATCAATGGAATTTGTTGTGGGATTAGAAAATACATCTCAAGGTAATAATGCAATCTAGGTTATTCCTGATCGATAGGCTAAATAAGCTCATTTCCTTCCTATTAGAGATACTTTGTCTCTAAATTAACATTCTTAGTTGTATGTTAAAGAGATAGACAGGTTGCATGGTGTTACCATCTCCACTGTATCTGATCATAACCCCATGTTTAGTACTAAATTAGGGAAAGTCCTTCAGATGTTTCTGGGTACTAAATTAAATTTTAGTAAATCTTTTCATCTACAATCAGATGGGCAGTCAGAACGAACAATTAAACCACATATGATATGTTGGGTGCTTGTTCACTAGATTACCAAGGATGTTGGGCCCAATATATTTCTATGGTTTAATTTACATATAATAACAGCTTTCATATCAGCATATAGATGTCTCCATTTGAGGCATTAAATGGGAAGTTGTGTCAAACTCTAGATTTTTGGGATGAAGTAGGGGAATGGAAGCTGATGGGACGAGAATTGGTAGAAGAGAGGGCCGAAAAAAATCCAGTTGATTCAGAAGAAAATGAGAACACCTGATAGAAGGCAAAAAAGTTATTCCAATATCCAGAGGAAGGATATATCTTTCTATGTAGGATATCATTTCTTTCTCAAAGTTTCTCCATCGAAAACTGTGATGCGTTTTGGAAATAAGTGAATGGTGAGTCTGAGGTTCATTGGACCGTGTGATATCTTGGAGAACAACGGATTAGTTTCCCACAGAGTGGAATTACCTCCAAATTTATCCTAGGTACACAATGGATTCCATGTTTCAATGTTGAGAATGTATATGCTTAATCCATATAATGTTTTGAGCCTAGTGGTAGTTCAGTTGGAAGAGAATCTCTCTTATGAGGAACAACCAGTTTAGATTCATGACTATATAGAGCATGTTTTGCAGAATAAGGTAATTCACCAGGAAATGGTTTTTTGGAAATACCATATTGTTGAAGAGGAAATGTGGCAATCTGAGAATGCAGTGAGGGGTAAATACCCCCACTTATTTGATATGTGAATAAAAATTGTGAGGACACAATTTCCAAAAGGGGGGAAGGAGGTAACATCCCAAGTGAATAATGAATACGACATTTTCATATGTGTTAATATTTGTTAATTAAATAATAATTTTTCCTTAAAGGTGATTATATTTTTTATATCTTACTCAACACGCAACAATGGGTTTCTTTGAAATCTTACATTTCACACAACATTGAGGTATACCGAAAAATAATAAAATAATATTATTATTATAAATGGTAGTTAACGCCAAGAAATTATGTTGGAAATAATGAATAGAAATAACTAAAATATGATTATACATGTTTCTTAAATGATTTTACATTTATCCAATAAAAGTTAGAGGCATAAAATGTGATGGAACACAATTTTAAGCACAAAATACTGTAATATTATTTAAAAGGCCGATTTACCCCCTTTTGACGGAGAACCCTTTTTAAATCAATTTTTTGTCACATTTATATGTAATATTTGACAAAATAAATTTTTTCTTTATAATCGGGACACCAAAATTTACTTTGGGTAATTTTTTGGTATTTTTATGATAAATTTCAGTTTTTAATGAATAGTAAAAAATACTATATTTTAATTCAAATATGCCTTTTAATACAATTTGTTTATATGGATATATTATCTTTTTAAATGATATTAATGTGTCATAGATTATATTTTTACCATTTAATCCAATTTTGTTCAAAGTATATAATTTCACGTTGAAAATCGACCTAAACAAGTGTCAATATTTTGATAGTTAATATTTCATAAAAATACCTTTTTTTATTTTGAAAATAGGAATTAATTTAAATTAATGAATCCAACTTCTATGTTTTTAAATTGATAAAATAGAAATCATTTTTGAATTCCGAATATAAAATATAGCTTAGGATGAATTTTTGGTATTTTTTTGAAAAACATCAATTCCTGATGAATAGTGAAACCACAAAGTAGTAGTTCAAAAACTGACTTCTTCATTTTAATGAAACTTTACCACTTCTGTGAATTGAATTTCAAAAATCTGAAATTCATGGTTGTCATTAGTTAGTAAAATTTAGCTTAGTGGGTTGAAAATAATTTTTTGTGAATATCAATTTTTGACTTTTATTAACCGCGATTAAATGTAATTAGGGTAATTTATGGTAAAAATAATTTTATAATATTACAAAATTACCCTAAAAATTGTCCTAAAATTATTTAATGAGTCATGACCGACCATGAAAATACGTGGGTCAACTTTGGGACCCCATGGAACCACTTGGGAAAGATAATGACATTATTAACTATTTATTTTAAGTAAAAATAAAAATGTCCTAAACAAATATTGTTTTACTAATTCAATTTTAATGTTTGATTATATAATTGATATATTTTACTATATATTATCATTATAAAGATATAAATATTTCCTACATCATGGTAAATTTTTTATAATTTTTAGACATCAAATAAATAAAATTGTTTATGCCACAATGATGAAGTAGTGTTTACATCATTAATGAATGATTTAAATAAATAGGCAGATAAAAATTAAAAAAATATCCAAATAATGTCAAATTCTTATTGCATGATTTTATTTCGAACATGGGCCAGATTATCTTAGACTTTAATGATTTTTGGACCTTTATAAACCGAAAATCATTATATAATAAAATAACATTTTAAAACATTCCAAAAGAGCCCCTCCTCTCCCTTATAAAAGCCCTCACTTCTTACCCATTCCTCACACTAATAAAGCCCTTTGGATCTCCCAAAATCTTCTCCAATAAGATAACATGATCACTCTCTTCATCCTATAATCCTTACCTTATGCATAAAGCGCTTCAAGAATCCCTTTTGGTTCAAACTAAAGAGACTTTCATGATTTAAAGGTAACGTCATCTCTTAAGTTGTTTTGTTTTGTACTACTTCTCCAACACCCTAAAATATTTTTATTCATTTATTTTATAACAACACAAGAATAACCAGAATACTAAGATGTTTTAAAGAAAATTATTCAATCTACACTTACACACACCTCCATCGGGTGAAGAGCATACTATTTGTGTGGATGGAAAACTAACGCCTCATGAAACGATGATTGTTCAAATATCTCCAACTACCTCTCATGGTAGCCGATAATATGGCACTATATTTATATATGAAATAAAATATGTTTATGTTTTCTTTATTCTTCTATATTTTTTATTTATATCATACCATTATGGTTTCCATTATGGTTAAACGAGATAATTTTATATGAGGAATTGCTGACTACTTTCCCATCAATGTAATATGACTCATTCATACCATAAATTGGATTTATAAAGGATGGTATTAGAGTTATTATATATGATATTATACAGTAATTTTAATATAACTATGTATCATTATGTTTTAATTCCATTAAACTACCAAATAGAAATGAATGTAGAGTTCATACGTACGTACGTCTTGCCGGCTCCATGAATGGTTCATTTCTTTTCTCACCTCTAAATGTTATGTAATATTTTAGACATAGATATATATACTGGATATATATGATATATATGATATATAAATCATTAATATAATTATTGATATAATTGAATCATGACCTCACGGACAACTTGTAATTATATGGTGTTCATTTTTTACTGTGCCACCAAATATTGACAAAATGACCATTTTCATCATAAATGATTACATAATGTTTATAACACATTAATAAGTGATATAAAAGGAACAATAAACCTGAAAATTGTTCTTAATAAATTATTACATAGCATTATTTTATTATTCAAAAGATTAAAGAATAACCAGGTCATGTTGGACTTGAGGTAAGGGACATCGTCTCAATCTCCTTTCATTAAGAAATCCTTTGATTTCTAAAATAATTTCTTTTATATAGTGTATAAATCGCATTGACTTTTCATTTCATTCAAAGGGAATCTTCTTCTATGAGGTGTTTTACTAAACGATAAAAAATAATGTTTATTTTTAATGTAAGCGGTGACAAAGACCTTTTCTACCACCATGAGTATTATTTGAAATTTGCTTCATTCACAAGACATAATGTTTTTAAAAATAAAATAAATACCATATACCCTTTTTAAATATTTTTTTATTGAAAACGGTTTTTATAATGGATTTTTTTTCAGTATATTTAAATGATATAATGTGATTGAAATGTGTAAATGTTTTCTTTCCTTTATGTGTGTTCTATGAGTTATCAATATGTTATGGGTCTTAGGCATGGTTTATGTATATGGGTGGTTCTGTGATAAACTTATGGTGGGTGAGCCCTAAATAGCTCTCCAATAGATTGGGTAAGGTGACAATGTTTAATGTTAATGTTTACCCTAGGAGATTTATTGAATATACTGTGATGGGTATTACAAATGTGACTCCCTACATAGCTATGAAAGTTACAACACAAGTATGTTATATATGCCACATGTTACCTTTATGATTTATGATTTCTATGTCTTATTCATATATCTTATGGTTTTTTGAGGTATGTTAAAAATATTTTTCTATTATGGATTAATGTTCACTTTATTTATTTCACAACCTTTACTAAGATTTTTATTCTCATCCCATGTTTTGAAATGTTTTTCACTAGATTTAATGATGAATAGTGTCATGGATGGGATCAAGGAAAAGTCATGTTATCTGAAACTTGGAACTAGACATGCCACTTTTTTCATAGAGTTTTCATTTTGTGAAAAAATGGAAATTGAGTAGAAGATTATATAGTGTATTTTTTATATGTAATGTAATAGTTAAGTCCTAATTATCTAAAACACTAATCCTGAAAAGATCGTCAATGTGAATTATTCATTTAATTAAACATTATGTAATGTTTTAAGGTTGGATCCTTATATGTACTCACTCACTACACCGGTTACCTAATTTGTAATGGATTCAGTATCATGATTCTAGTATAGGATAATGGAAAAGGCTCTATTTTATATGGATGAGATGGGATGGAGAATTGATGAGGGTGGTGTAATTTGTATCAAGACCCTCTTAGGAGTTGACAATGTCATTATTTTGTGTTTTAATTTTGGAAATTAACACATACATGGAATGAAATATCTTTTTACTGATTTTTTATAATTTTATTCATATTTTTATTATCATGAGACACATGTTTTTATTGGTTATTATATATATTATATTGATATTTTTTATTTATTTTTATTTTTTATTTACACAAATAATGATGGTATAGTCCCCACAGTAATGATAGTGTACTATCGCTACTAGTCAATAGCCATGAGCATACAGGGAGGCACAAATGAGGTCATGCGAACAACTAGCTCAGGGAACAAAGGTGTGGAACCTTGGTCAGGGCATTACAATGTGGAATCGGATCCCATTTTTCTTTTCGTTTCTTTTGTATTGATATTTCTGAATGGTAAACAAGAGACTATGAGGATTTAGTCCATGGTTATGATCTCATGTATGGGAGTAGGTAGCACATGTATGGGGTAAACCCCATGTAACCAGGGACATATTGTAATTGTTGGTGTTTGTTGTCATAGAAGGATGTTATTTCCACTTGCGTGACACACATTTGGTTTGATATGATTATTGTTTCTCTAATTTTATGAGAATTGACTCATGGTCCAGAGTGGAACGAGTGTGTAGTATTCATGAATTATTCTAGGAACTGATTATTATTATGTAAGATTCATCATATTTAAAAATTCTTATGAAAAAATTGGGTTTTTGGTAAGTTGTTAAAATTGAAATGTTTTCTTTGCTTCTATAATTTAAATGAAAAATGTTGCCTAATGGGAACTGAAATTTGATAAATGATGAAAGTGGTGAGAAAATGGGTGTCAGGTATGAAACCAAAATATGAGAATGTGTTTAACCATTGTAATCCATTACCTTGATATTTGATGGTTAAGTGTAGTGATTGTGCATAAGCTTTGACCTAGTGTTGGGGAGTGGGGGAATGAATTGTGATGGATTTTTTGAAACCATCTTGTTAAATGTTTTAATGATTTATTTTGCATCCTAATTCATCTACATGATATTATAGTGTCATTTCTCCAAGAATATGGTTGATAAGGGGAGAATATGAGGATATGGATTGAAATTATCCTCTAATAGTAAAACCAGTGATATCAATAGTGCTGGGTGAGGAAGTTAGAGAGAATTTATAGGATAATTTTTCATGGATCATGTAGTTCATGGAATATGACCTAGGGCTGGTAGTAAAGAGATTTATTGACCAGTCATGGGAGATTAATTTCTATCACCATAAAGAGATTAATGGAGAGGGTTATTTCTGGATTGAGACTATCCAAACTATACACAACCATTAGAGACTCTTACTGAGAAGATAGTCAAATTTTCTGCATATATGTTATGTGGTGAATAAACATATTAGTGGTACATCCAGACTTGGGATGGAAAATATTATAATAAGAAATGGTTTACATTTTGGGAGATTATATTAGAGAACGTTTACCCTGAGACACTCAGGGAAGAGAGAGAAACTGAGATTATGATGTCAACTTAGGGTAGTATAACTGTGACAAGATACTCTATTCTCTTCATAGATCAATAATGAATAACTCTAACTTTATTATAATATTATTAAATGGTGAAAGAAAAGTTAAGATGATATTAAATGTGTAATATAGTATCAGGTTAATATCATTAGGACAATTTTTTTTCAAAAGTGGTGTATCAAGATCCTATTTGAAAGAGACACCAGATCGAGTAATTTAGTGGGGGATATGATGTTATAAGGATGTTTAGGTGGTATTATATTCAAGATAAGGATGTTTTTTTATTAGAATGATGATAAATAAGTGGAAAAATGAGTGGGAAGGGGGAAGGATCAGCTACATAGGACCTTTCTCAATTAATATTCCACCATCATGGTATGTTAGGAAACTTATGGGGACATTTCCCCTAACCCCCAGTGGAGTGTTTTTCCTATAGTTGGATGGTTCATCAATAGAGGTTGTGTAGAATCCCATGATAAAAAGTGATGATAGTTAAATTAGGAAGAATCATATTGTGGGAAGGGGTTTTTCTACACCATATCATCACGGAACATGGTGTTCTACTAGTCATGGCAGTAGAGGAAGTTGATGGGGTTCTTCTAGGAAAGTGCACCAATAGAAACAGAGTTCTGAATCCCAAGAGACTCAAACTATATCAAAGGTAATAGGATTTGTATAGTTTCATTACGTTCATCCTAAACTTGTTGGTAACAATGTATGACATTGAAGTGTTCATGGTTTTATTATTATAGCTATTATGAATTCTATTTCCATATTTGATATAGATGCTGCTAAATATTTTATATCATTAAAACATGTGAATTTTTTAAGCTTTGTGGGGGGGGGGGGTTATTGAATGGTTTTATGATGATAGATACACTAGTTGGATTACATTAAAAAGACATGTTCATGTGAAAATAGTGTTCTCTCAAAGTTAGGGATTTTTTTTATTGGGATCTTTATATCATTGATGTATCAGGATTTGATCGAAATATGGGTATAGAATGTTTAGTGGAATACTAATACCACATATATTTTTAAAACAAGATTGTTATGTTTACATCCCCTAAGGGTTAAAAATATATTGACTATTTAGAATGGGATATCCAGTCATTAGGAGTAGGGACAATTCATCTACAACTGTAGAGAAAACTAACCATGTTTCTATTCTATTCCTAGATGATGGTGGTTCTAGGGATGATATAGTTCCACCCATTGTGTACATATTTCCATTTTTATTTCTTGAAGATGTCTTAGGTATACCACAAAAAAGAGGTGTCGAGTTTAATGTCATGACCTCCTCCCACCAAAGATGCCCCTCCCGAGCTGGCATTGGTGAAAGGGAAATAATGACCCCAAAGTCCCGCCCCCAATAGGCCCCGGAGTGGCAACTAGCACAAAGGTTCTGAGTTTTCACAAATATGGGGCGAATTACCCTTTTTATTATTTATGATCAGGGAAATAGGATGAGTCAAACACCAAAAGAAAGGGAAAAATTAGATGAAAATAAACCCAAAACCAAACCCATATGCATGTTTTATACAATACTGAAACAAATCTACAAGTACAAGAGAAACTCCAAAGTACAATACCAAAAAAAGAAGAAAAAACTGAAGCCAGCAAAACTCCAATCCCCAACTAGAAAGGTAGCGCATGGTCCCTGAAGTCCTCCTGAAAAACATAAAGTAAACGTAGCGTGAGCATACAAGTATACTCAGTAGGAAAACGTAAATCTGTTGTGCACAGGTGGGGAGAAATCATAATCCCATGTGAGAAAACATGAAGAACCAAAGCCTAGAAAGAAATCTATCCACCCAACCATACAAGCCACACTCACCAAATTTCAAATGTCAATAGAGTAATATAGTAATATTATCAAAATATGGGTACCCCGCACCACCTTCCATTGAATACTGCTCAAGACCTCACACCTAATGCTATTATGCTTCCCCCTCTTCCTGAGCTAGTGCCGCAACATGGCTATATAAAGATCAATCTAGTGCTGCAACCTGGCCATACGAAGTTCATATTATCCCGCCGACACTCAATCCTCGACCATCATAGTATCTCATTAGCACTCAATACTCAGCCATAACCACATATCATCATGAAGACACCTGGGAATGACATTACATCTCATCCTAATAACACCTAGGTACATATGACATCCTCACCCCGAAGACTCTTGGAAAACATCTGTCATAACATGCCAGAAGGATCTTGGGCTATAGAACCTAGAAGAGGGAGCACGGGGAAGAACAATAACCAGCCATCCTTTAGATGTTTAAAAATCTCACCCCCCATCCCACGGGTGTTCGATATGTAGTGCTCAACATGGGTGGGGTGCATAAAGAAACATAAAACATACATATTTATATAATTATATAAACCACTCATCACATCCCAAGGATTCTTCATAAAAGATCTTAGCGCATGCATGGGAACTACTACCTCGAAAGTATGCACATATTAAACAGTCCCAAACCCCATTATGATTTTCATGTTTCAACAGTATTAGTTTATCAGTTCCATAACTTATGAGAAACTAAAAACAACCAAACTAGATCAATCGTTCATAAAGTATCCCAGCTAAACAAAAATAATGTTAGAAAAAACACCCGCAAAACAATACCATTTTCTGTTATTATCAAATCAATTCCATTGATTTTCCATATTTAATCAATTACCATGCCCCACAATTCATTAGTTAACTCTTCCACTTTTATTCATATGCACAACCCATCCCTACAGACCTGCTGCCAACCACCATAGCCACAAACACATCGGAAACAATACCCGTACCACATCATCATCCCTTTGATACCATTTTCCACAACTCTGCTACCCATCACAACAATATCATAAATACCAACCCATAACCAAGCCAACTTCAGCCCCACTTCTCACCCATTCCACAACAACCCACAAAACACCCCTTCACATAATTAAACCCCAACCAGCACACACAAATTAATTCTTTGATTTAGTTTAATTGGGGTGATCATAAAAGAGTTTCAGGTATTCATTTAATCAGCCAACTTTACACGATTAACCAATTTCCACATTTTATGAAATTCCATCCACCAAACAATCTAGAAAAAAATAGGGCAACATTTAATTGCATAAGAAAAGGCCCCCAATGGCAGTGATTTTTGGTAGGAATAAGCCTATTCAATTCACAAGATAATTAAATGATAAGCATTCATGGAAATAAAACAAAAATATCAACAAAATTTCACCAAACCCGTTCTATAACCAGTTATTATCTTTATTTACTTGTTCAACCGTATCTCATGAAAACGGGAGGATACCCACCCCGCATGATTCACAAAAGAGAGAGAGACGATGGTAAGATCCCTACCTAAACAGTTGTTTATGTGATTCTATGAGAACAACCACCACGAGGATTTCGATCACTCCTCCTGATGACTACATCCTCCCATGGATGTTGCAGCACAACCGCACTAACAACCAAGAGAGACTCTATTTAGGTTTATGGTGTCACTTGTCATAGAATGGCAATGAGGAACTGAAAGCGGAGATCAAGGAAGGAATAAGAATGGGGTAGAACGTACCATTAAGATGACATTCATCGAAGATCTTCGTTCCCATCAAATATCAGCAATCTCCTCGGTAGGAAACTGTGAAAAGGAAGTCAAAGAAGAGGGAAAGGAACAAGTAGCATAATGTTCGCCTCATTGACACGATCCCACAACCATTGACAGACCGACGATTGGAGTCCGGATGAAGAAGATAGGAGGAAGGCTTCTGGGTCATCCGGGAGCATTGCCGTGCAGAGAAGAAGAGGGGTCCGTAAATAACACGTGACCATCTCTTATATAGGCAACAAAACGGTAAAACAGTACACATTGTGTATTAATGAATACACGACATGACTGTACAATTGTTACGTTGTTTGACTGGTCAACACATAACACGTCACACGGTTCCCATGCGTTTAATGATAATAATAACTTCAATTAATAAAAAATTATTTTATTGACCCGAGACATGAGTCATAAATAGGTATTCATCATTGATCTTGAAATGACTGTCATAATTTCAGGGTTGCAATGTCACAGATGGTTTGCCACTCAAACACCATATGAGGTAGATACGTTGGATACAAGATACTGTAATAATAACCATATTATTATTATTAGGTGATTCGTGGACCCGATCCATGAACCATAATTTAATATCCAACCCTAGACTTGAATCAACCGTAGTAATGACAGGATCGCATCACCACTGATGACAAGTCAATCGAACGTCGCATGCGGGAGTTATGGCGAGTCGACGATTTAATAATAATATTAAATATATTAATTCACGAGCATTTCAGTTACCTGATCCGAAAACCCAAAAAAGACATCCAATATTGGGCTCATAATTTTTGTCTCGAAGCCAGGGTCACATTGCCGCTGATATTTCGTAAAAATGATGTCGCACGAAGAAGTTATGGACTAAACAAAGTTTTCCCAAAAAAAATTAATAATTATATTATTATATTATTTAATTTAATTTAACATTTATTTTCATTCCACCTAAAATAAAAACCCACACTCAAAGTGTGAAGCTCATAAGCCCCCATGATTGAATCCTCTTTTATATTATCATTATTATCATTAAATCATTATTATATTTAAAATTTTCCCCCTACAAACTCATTAATTTTTCCACAATTTTCACTCACTCCCAAAAAGTGGCAGCTCCCCTTCATTTACTCTATGTGGCATGCTCTAACCTTCATTTTAAACCTTTATCATTATTTTTTAACAAAATTATCATAAATATTAACATCTCTCATCTATCTTCATATCTCAATATCATTGCATTGAATTCAAAATTTAAAACTCATTAAATCATTATTAACAGATCTTTCAAAATTTAATCCAACATTATTATTATAACTATTTAGTATAATAATAATAACAAGTCCCCAATTAAAATTTCTTAACCCATCACCAATTATTATTATTATTAATTATTATTATTGACGTTCACCGGATTGACCATGTCCGACCACCATTATGTCAATGCCGAGAAGCCTCCCATTACACACATAATATATTATTTATTAAAATTTAAATAAATAAATAAGAAACCATGCACCTCCCCTCATTGAACTAAATACATTCAAATTTTTTCTTTTATTTCGTAATGATTAAATTAAAACCATTTAATCTAATTAACACCATGAGTTTTCACGCCACCATTATCAATTATTATTATCAAAAGTTATTATTATAACATGCATCGTGTTTGACCACATCAAAATTTTACTAAGTAATGGTCTGGAGAGGTCTGGACCATTACATCAGATACCTCTCAAAACATTATCAACCTCAAGAATTAAAAACCAACCCATAAAAAAGGGGAAAAGGTCAGAACAACAACCCCACAAGATACCTCTCATGGCTCTCGTCATAACCAGAATCCAACCACAACCATAATTATATGAGTCAAGGAATTCCTTCCCCCATGTCGAGATATTATCTGTATTAGGTGGCACTAACTCGCCTACATGGTTTTAATCGCATCCACATTAATGCGTCTCAATTAGGGATTAGGTCCTCCCACCCCCATAATTTAGGATTTCTCATACACATATTGCCCCCATCACCGCACAAAAAAAGCAACACGCTGCCCCAACACATGGATTGGGGAATTCCTTCTCTCATGTCAAGATACTATCCACTTTGGGTGACACTGACTCGCCTGCATGGGTTTAATCGCATCCACATTAATCTGTCTTAATACGCATCAGGTCCTCCTCTCCCCAAATGTTATGACTCTTCATGCTCATTTAAAGGAAAGAGGGAAACAACATAGCACTATAGACTCATGAAAAATAAGGTCCAGGCCCAAATTACGGGTGAGAATGAGTTTCAAAAAATAAGTGTGATGCTCCTGAATTTAAAGAAAACGTAAACGAGAGCATTTAAGTAAAACCAAAAACATCTCTCTCGATCCCTGGACTTGCTAGGGTTGTCGCCTCTGTTGCATACAACTATATGTGTCCCACTATTATGCATCTCTTTTGACGTCCAGGTGCCATAGATGTACAGTAAAAAAAGAACACATAATCCTATATAGCAAAGAAAATTTCTCAAGGTTTCATTTTATCAATTTATTTCGATTTCATTCCCAGAACACCCAAATCTAGTAAAACAGAAATCATGATGATGCATTTAACTTTACAAGGGTCTCTACCCTTCAATCAATGTAGTATTACATGGTCGTTCGGTAAGCTTAGATTCCTTGTATCGGATCACGGGGGGCCCTAAAATCCAGTGTCTTGGCCGGTATTCCCTTTCCTATGTCACGCATCAAGATCAGCCAACATTGTTTCCCTACCATACAATGAAATCCTCACCATTCCTAACTCCAGACTCCATCCTATATCTCAACTATCATCTCTAATACCATTCTGTCATGTCCCCCTCCCACCAAAGATGCCCCTCCTGAGCTGGCAATGGTGAAAGGGAGATAATGACCCCCGAGCCCCGCCCCCAGTAGGCCCCGGATTGGTGACTAGCACCAAGGGTAAGATTTTTTACAAATATGGGGTGCATTACCCTTTTTATTATTTATGATCGGGAAAATAGGATGAGTCAAACACCAAAAGAAAAGGAACATGTAAATGAAAATAAACCCAAAACAAAACCCATATGCATGTTTTATAAAATACTGAAACAAAAGTACAAGTACAAGAGAAGCACCAAAGTATGATACCAAAAAAAATCAAAAACTACAACTATCAAAACTCCAACACCAAACTAGCAAGGTCCCGCATGGTCCCTAAAGTCCTCCAGAAAACCAGAAAGTAAACGTATGGTGAGCATAAAATTAGTAGGAAAACCTAAATCTCTCATGCATATGTGGGGAGAAATCCTAATTCCCCTTGAGAAAACAGAAGGAACCAAAGACTAGAATGGAATCTATCCACCCAACCTTACAAGACACACTCACCAAATATCGCAAGTTAATTGAGTAGTATAGTAATATTATCAACATATTGGTACCCCACACCACCTTCCCCCTGAATACTGCTCAAGACCTCATACCTAATGCTCTGATGCTTCCCCCTATTCCAGAGCTAGTGTTGCAACCTGGCCATACGAAGCTCGAGCTAGTGCCACAACCTGGCCATACGAAGCTCATAGTATCTCGCTGGCACTCAATCCTCGGCCATCATAGTATTCCGCTGGCACTCAATCCTCGACCATAACCACATCTCATCCTGAAGACACCTGGGAACCAAATAACATCTCATCCCGACGACACCTGGGAACATATCATATCCTCATACCGAATACTCTTGGGAAACATCTGTCATAACCTACCCGAAGGATATTGGGCTATAGAACCTGGAAGAGGGAGCACAGGGAAGAACAATAACCATCCATCCTTTAGATGTTTGAGAATCTCACCCACCGTCCCACTGGTGTTTGTCACACAGTTCTCAACATGGGTTTTGTTCCAAATGAAATATAAAACGTACATATTTATATAATTATATCAACGACTCAGCCCATCCTATAGATTCTACACAAAAGATCTGAGCACATGCCTCGACACTGCTACCTCAAAAGTATGCACACAATAAATAGTCACAAACCCCATTAAGATTTTCATGTTTCAACAGTTTTAGTTTATCAGTTCCTTAACTACCAAGAAACTAACAACAACAAAACCAGATCAATCATTCATAAAACTTATCCCTTCCAACCACAAATAATGTTAAAGAAAACACAAGAAACCCAATACCATTTTCTTTTATCAGTCAATCAATTCCATTTATTTTCGGTATTTAATCGACAACCAGGCCCCAAAATTCATTAGTTAACTCTTCCACTATTATTCATATGCACAACCGATCCATGCAGCCCTGCTGCAACCACCATAACCACAAAAAAATCAGAAACAATACCCGTACCACATCATCATCCCTTAGATACCATTTAACACAACTCCACTGCCCATCATAACCATATCATACACTCCAAACCACAACCAATCAAACCATAGCCCTGCTGCTCACCCTTTCCACAACATCCCACGAAACACCCCTTCACATAATTAAACCCCAACCAGCACAAAAAAATTCATTCATTCATTTAGTTTATCTGGGGTGATCATACACGAGTTCAAGGTATTCATTTAATCAGCCAACATTACATGATTAACCAATTTAAACATTTTATGAAATTACATCCACAAAGTAATCCAGAAAAAAACATGGAAACATTTAATTGCACCAGAAAAGGCCCCCAACGACCATGATTTGCAGTAGTCATAGGCCTATTAAATTCACAACATAATCAAAGGACATGCATTGATGGAAATAAAACAACAATATCAACAAAATTTCCCCAAACCCATTCTTTAATCAATTATTATCATTATTTACTGGTTTAACCGTATCTCATGAAAATAAGAGGATACCCACACTAAATGATGCACAAAAGAGAGAGAGATGATTGTAAGATCCCTACCTGAATTGGTTTTGATGTCTTTCTGTGAGAACAACCACCACGAGGATTTTGATCACTACTCCCAATGACTACGTCCTCCCATGGACACTACGGCACAACCGCACTAACAACCAAGAGAGACTCCATTAATGTTTAAGGTGTCACTTGTCATATAATGGAAAGGAATAACCGAAAGAGGAGATCGAGGAAGAAATAAGAATAGGGTAGAACGTACCATTAATATGACCTTCATTTAAGATTGTCGTTCCTGTAAAATATTAGCAATATCCTCATTAGGAAACTGTTAAAAGGAAGTCTAAGAAGAGGGAATGTAACGATGTGCACGATGTTCACCTCATCGACACGACCCCATAGCCATAAACATATCAACGATCGGAGTCAGGATGAAGATGATAGGAGGAAGGCTTCTAGGTCATCTGGGATCATTGCCATGCTGAGAATAAGAGGGGTCCGTAAATAACACGTGACCCTCTCTTATATAGGAAATAAAAAGGTAAAATTATATGCATCGTGTATTAATGAATACACGATATGACCATACAACTGTAATGTTGTTTGACTGGTCAACACAAGACACGTCACGCGGTTTCCATGCGTTTAATGATAATAATAACTTCAATTAATAAAAGGTGTTTTATTGACCTGAGACATGAGTCATAAAAAGGTATTCATCATTGGTCTTGAAATGACTATCATAATTTCAGTGATGTCACGTCACAGATGGTTCTCCATTCCAACACCATATGAGGGAGATACGTCGGATAAAAGATCCCTTAATAATAACAATATTTTTATTATTAGGTGTTTTGTGGACCCAATCCACAAACCATAATTTAATATCCATCCTTAGGCTTGAATCGACAATATTAATTACAGGATCACATCGCCACTGACAGAAATTCAATAGGACGTCGCAAGTGGGAGTTATGGCGGGTCGATTGTTTAATAATAATATTAAATCTATTAATTCACAAGTGTTTCAGGTACCTGATCTGAAATCCATAAAAAGACATCCAATATTGGACTCATAATTTCCGTCTCAAAGTCAAGGTCGCATTTCCATTGACAGTTCATAAACCTGATGTCGCACGAAGAAGTTATGGACTAAACATGGTTTTCCCAGGAAAATTAATAATTACATTATTATATTATTTAATTTAATTTAACATTTATTATATTCCCACCTCAAATAAAAACCCACGCTCAATGAGTGAAGCGCATAAGCCCCCATTATTGACTCCTCTTTTATATTATCATTATTATCATTTAATCGTTATTATATTTAAAATTTTCTCTCTCCAATCTCATTAATTCTTCCACAATTTTCACTCACTCCCCAAAAGTGGTGCCTCCCCTTCCTTTACTCCATGCGGCATTCCCCAAACTTAATTTTAAACCTTTATCATTTTTTAACAATATTATCATAAATAATAACATCCCTCATCTATACTCATATCTCAAATCTCCTAGCATTGAGTTCAAAATTTAAATCTCATTAAATCTTTATTAACGTATCTTTCAAAATTTATGACGACATTATTATTATAATTATTTAGTATAATAATAATAACAATTACCCAATTAAGATTTCTTAACCTATCACCCATAATTATTATTAATAATTATTATTATTGATGTTCACCGTGTTGACCATGTCCGACCACCATTACTTCAATCTCGAGTAGCCTCCCATTACACACATAATATATTATTTATTAAAATTCAAATAAATCAAAAATAAACCATGCACCTCCCATAATTGAATTAAATACATTCAATTTTATTTCTTTTATTTCACGATGATTAAATTAAAACCATTTAATCTAATTAACACCAAAAATTTTCATGCCACCATTATCAATTATTATGAACAAAAATTATTATTATAAAACGTGTCTTGTTTGACCACATAAAATTTTTAAAAAGTAAGGGTCAGGAGAGGTCTGGGCCATTACATTTAAAATTGATCTTCTTCATGTGGATGAGCCGGTTTCTATTCGATAATACAGTATAACACCAATAGAGCACCAATAAATCCAGAATCGCATTTACTAGTTTATGGATAAGGGGTTTGTCTATTCGTGTACCTCTCATTGGGGTTCTCTAGTTTTTTTATAATATAGAGAATGATACTCTATGCTTATGTGTTGATTACTAAATGTTGAACAAAATTATTGTGGAGAACATGTATCCTCTTCTTTGTATCAATGATCTTGTTGGAAATTTTAGGGGAGACTATGTCTTCTCCAATATTGACCAAATATCATGGTATCCTCAGTTTAGAGTGTTACCATTTGATATACTGAGGAATGGTTTCAGAAAAAGGCACGATCTATAATAATTCATTGTGAAAACATTTGGGATAATGAATGCACTGATAATATTTTTGGTCTTAATGAAAAGAATCATCAACCAATACCTGGATCAGTTTATTGTATTATATTCGTATGACAACATGATGTACTCCAAGACTAAAAATTTTTTTCCCCAATATCATGACATCTTCTATAGTACACTGGTAGAGTATTTGATACATTCCATGATATCTAAGTGTCAATTTGTTTTTGATTAGGTGCAATTCATCAGTTAAATAATCCTAGGGGAAGGTGTGTCTTTGGACCAAGAGAAT
The DNA here is from genome assembly GCA_963277665.1 of Viscum album. Classification (NCBI taxonomy): domain Eukaryota; kingdom Viridiplantae; phylum Streptophyta; class Magnoliopsida; order Santalales; family Viscaceae; genus Viscum; species Viscum album. Next base: position 1,523,059,460 of record OY728151.1, read on the forward strand.
GCTTAGTTAGAGGTTTCTTGGGTGTTATCCAAGAATTTTTTTTATATCTCTATAATTTTGGTGTTAGTATGATATTAATAACGATTTATCCAAGAAATTCACCATTTTTCAGCCCCACATTTAGGATTTACCAAGAAGAGAATTAAGATCAAATGGTCTTCAGTAAATGAGAATTCTATAAAGGAGTTGAAGAAGAACTTGAAATCGACACAAATCATGATCCTTCTAGAGATACGTGTGGAATAAACAGTGTTTTGAAAAACATTTGGGATATGAAATGGAGTATTGTTGTTGTAGAGAGATCTTTTTGTGGAATATGGGTCTCAATAGTTGAGGTCACATAAAAGGGACTACCCTATACATGACCTAAAATTAGCTGTAGTGGTAAATTATTTGATTTTTTGGTGCCATTATCTATTATGAGAGTTTTTTACTATGTAGACTAATTACTAAAACCTAAAGTTTTTCTTTTTATATATATATGTGAATTTCTGAAATATGTGATCAAATGAGTTAATGTAATCAATCAACATTGATATGGCATATACACCAATGAATTGAAATAGTATTACTATTGTTTTATGCAAGAAAAATCATTCATAGAATGATCTACATTCTAGTAATATAAGGAAAATGATGATTTTTTAGACGAGATGAAGGTTGTGGTTTAGAAGAGATAACGAAGATGAATCTAGTATATGTTTTAGCAGAGTCATGTTTTTTGATCCATATAAGAGAAATGTATTATGAGGATTTATAATGTTTTTCATTGAAGGAAATATATAATGGTTAGGAGTCACCTTCCAACTTCACAATATATGAGGATTAGATCTATTATGTCATAAAATAGGTTGTTCTGTCTATGAGCACGTGGGAGGAGTTGATGCATTAATTTCAGGAATGAAAGTTGGATGTGCATCCAGGGGGGAAAAATGTACCGTGACCTATGAAGAAGGATTTGGTAGCTAGAACCTAAAAAGGAGATATAAGGGTTTTTGACAAGATTTTACACCTGTTAGTAGGTGAAGACTGAGTATCAATGACCCGGTGGTTTTCTACAGTATTTGAACATTCTAGAATGGACATGGGATAATGTATCAATTGAAATATTGGTTGCTATCCACAGATGCCTAAAAATAATGATGATAATTGTGTGATTTTATATATACTAATGAAGGTAGCACATTTCTTACCATTATGGGATACTTTCTTAGTGGTCCAATTGAGATACATGAATGTTTTGGAGATAGTCCATATGTATGGGGTTCCATAGTGTATTGTTTTATACCATGAAATTAATTTTAATTCATTTTTGTAGTAGGTATTGAAAAAGGTGCATTGTAAATAGATTTTATTGAGTATGATATTCCAACCACACATAGATGGGTAGTTGGAATTTTCTATAATGGTGCTTCACGGTATTCTTCAGGTGCGTGTTCAAGATTTTTGGTGGTCTCTGGGGAAGAACCTATCATTGGTGTATTTTTCCTAAAAAAATAGTTACATGTAAACTTTACATATGTATCCATATGTGTATATATATTGTTTGACATGAATATCACCTCCATGATGGATTGAGGTAGGATAGTTAGAGTTATTGGAATACGCTCTGTTGTAGGAGATGATGAAGTAGTTTCTTCTAATTCAAAAGTGTATGTCTACGGATTAGAGTAGATATTAGTAATATAAAAATTTACATCGATAAACCATAGGGTCTATAGAGAGTGATAATGTTTTCCTTCAACTATCTCCAAGAATGTGTCATCGTATGATTTAGAGATAGGGAAAGCTACCACCCATGTTTGAGGAAACATATGAGGTTATGAAGAGGATCAGGCTGATGGTGTATTGATTGTCACATCCATCAAGGTATAGTTCTATTTATGACTTTTTTCATATATCATATGTTCAATTTTATCACCCCATTAATTTTCATGTGATCAAATTTAGTGATGTTGAGCTTCAGACTGATGCATCCTTTCTTTGGTATCACATACGTGTGTTGGATCTAGGTGATAAAGTGTTTCAGGGAATGTCCATGCTAATAGTTCATATATTACGGCCAGATGGAGGGGATCATGTGGAAACATGTCTGAGATAATTATATATGAATTCTTAGTGGCATAATGTTTTCGACATGGAATCTTATATATGATGCCAACAAAAGATTAAGGAAGAACTATAAAAATGTGGGGAGGATGTAAGATCACTCATGTTTCTAATGATTTGTGAAATAATTTTACATGTATACTATTTTCCAAGTTCTGGTTGTATATTGGTTAGGGTTTACCATTGAGATATTCTGGGTGAAATTGGGGTTTTTTAAGAAAAATGGGCATTTCAGGGTAGGGGAACTATTTTCCAAAACCTTGCAACCAACCCAGAATAATTGTGATCCCACATAGAGGAGATTCCCATGATTGGTGAATTTCTTTTCTTAACATGTGCCCCCTTATATATAAAGATGTGACACCCTTCGGTGAGTCTCATGGTTATGGCGAATGGTTATGAAAAACAATTCACCCAGTACAAAAAAATCGTGTGTGCATGATTTTATTCCCTCATTAAAATATTAAAATAATCATTGAACCCTTGTTTTACATAAATAAACCCCCAAACTAAACAATATACAGTTTCCATTATTAATGGAAGCTCCTGGTTAAATTCCTAGGGCTTCTGACCTCCATTATTCATGATTCAGAAAATGAATTGATGATCTTTACCTCTCTATATAGGATTTTTTAACCCTGGTCACTTTTCCATCATATCCAATCTACCTCTCATCATTGGTAGGAACATTTCCCTCTATGTTGGGTATCTTGATCTTGTATTTTCAGAACTAATCCATTTCATCTTGAATCATGTATTAAAATATAGATAGGGTTCATTGATGCTTTCATGATCGCTCTACTTCAATTTTGGGATTTCTATTGGCGAGAATTATCAACAATTATGAGCTATGTTGTCTAATTAACGATACCCATAGTCTTGAATTCCAATTATTCATATAAGTTTTGAAATTTTGATTCGCACAATAGGAGACTGAATCATGAATTAAGTAATTCAGTTGATTAATTAATTTATGGAATTAGAGAATTGATATGATATAAAATCCAAGTATTTGTGAATTGGGAAAAATACAGGACACATGGAATTGGTTGAATTGGATTAATTAATTATGGAATTAATTAATGAAAAATAATGTGTTCATAAAAATTATTTTCATTGGATTAATTTATTAATGGATTGTTGTGATTTTTTAATTTCTTGTTTAATTTAATGTTTATTTTATGATTAATGGGGTTGTGTGATTAGTAGACATTTGGAAATATGTCATGTTGGGATAATACTTAATGGGTTAAGTGGATATTTCTATAGGTGTTGATAAATGGAATAATGGTGAATTTTTAATTATTTCATGGTGTATCATGTGTGGACCATGACTTCTTTTGACAATTAAATAGGAATATCATTATGTGAAAAGTGATAAGAGGGTTAATGACGATTAACCATGATTTATGTGATATTGTTATATATGTTATATTTGTGTCTAGGACATGGTATGTTGCATCAAAGGCCCATTTTATTAAATTGATAAACTTGTGTGGGAAATTGTTTAATACATCAAAAGTAAATATTTATAAATGAGTTTGGTACGTGTACTAATATTTTAATATCCATCTTTTGTGATTTTCTGATAATAGAGTTGTGGGTCATCGACTACTACTCCAAATAATGGAGTGGTCCTTTGCATGGTGATCATGGAACAAGATGTTGGCATTAGACTGTTGTTCTAATTGGTCATATTTCATATTTTAATGAAATGTGTAATGAATGCACATCTTTTATAATGTTTTTTTAATGGAATGTGTGATATGGTTTAGACTATGGAAGGGGTCGACGTATGTATTGTGGTTCGGGTCATCTTGAACTGTGGAGTTTATGTGGTTAATTTAAAGAATAATAATTATTATAACTATTTACCTATGAATTGAACTTGATTATTTATAAAATTGAATAAATTATTATTGAATGGATGTTATTTTAGACACCACAAGTGGTCACCGACTAAGTTGTACTAACACCCTACATGGACTTCATAATCAGTACATGAATAGATTTCACGTTGGTTGGAAATGACAGGGTAAAATGACCTACGTTAGATGGATGAGTTGGAATAGAGCATAGATGAGATAACCAAACATGTTATCATGACCCACTTTTTAGTTTTTAGAGTTTTTATTTTGGGGGTTTTATTTTTACACTAGACTTGTACATGGAACGAAATATCCTCTTCATTAGTTTTAGAGATTTTATTCGTAGTTTTCTTATCATGTGATAATGGACAGTATTGGTTATCAATTATAATATTTGGTTATTTTTATTAACATTCATAGGTACTTTACCTTGATAAATTGGGTATAGTCTTCACATCATCTATATTTCACCCTCGCTACTAGTTTTTGGTCTCCAGTGTACGAGGAGGCACCCCTAAGGTTAGGTGTCCAACAAGATCAGTGAATAAATATGTGGAATCAGGATTGGGATGTTAAAAAAATACTAAAGACATCTAATAGAAGCTTATATTAGTGTTGAATATTGAATTGAAATTGTTAATATAAATACAATTGTGATAAGAAATAAATAATAGCCCCAAAAAGAACCTTTATTTTAATAGAATCATCTAGACTAATTATTGGCACCATTTTACAATGACTCTATGACTCATATAAAATTATTGATAAAGAAGATGTTGAAAATATAGAATTGTATAGTTATATTTCACAATATAAGATTGTGATATCACGACATCTAGTATAGAATTTATTAAATAGTAACCATAGAAGATCTCAAATGGGTGGATTTGAGTTATATTAGGTTTAAATCTCACAAATTATTAATAAACCCTAAAAAATAAAAATAAAAATACACCACTATTACAATAGTTAAACTAAACCATAGATTTATCACAACATTATTTAATGAATAATAAAATATCTCACTTCATGTGATGATATTCCCAATTAATGTGATGTTAAAAATCCAAAAGGCATATATGGTGAATGTTTTATAAAATTCTACTAAATTTTTATGTATATAAAAATTCATAAATATTCCTATTATTCATATTTAATTTGTATATCAGAATTCCTCAAATAAATTATGATATATATTTTTTAGGTAATCTATAGAAACTATACTAATCAATTCCTAATAATATTAATAAAGAATCCATAACTCTAAATGGAATCACATTTCACTCAGAGTGTTAATATCTTTTATTAATTGTTTTCTTTTGAATATTTTCACTATTCACTATTGTTTGATGATATTTTAATTGAAAATCAACTGTAGAGAAGTATTCAAGAACATAATTTCTATCAAGAATGTATATTACCTGATGTCATGAATTAATTTTTAGCATGAACTAGTTAAAAAATTTATAATTGATATCAAGTATCAGTTATACATTTTTATTATCAACATAGGGAAAATTTTAACCCTATAAAGATACGAATTTCAATTTGAATCATCATTCAAATATATCTTATAACTGTTTCTATAATTCTTATATCATTATTTGGGACACTATATAATGGTGACTAGTTATTTATTTTCCACCATAGGTACACTTTATTGATATCTCTACCACATAATCTCATAATTCTATGGATGTGGAATGATATATTCATTTCCCAATAAAAGAAAAATCCTCTATAGAATGCGAGTAAATCCAATATAAATATGTAACCATACTCTTCTAATAGTAGAATTGTAAGACTTTATAGGATAATGATTCAATTAAAATTAATTGAAGAAGAGTTATACAATAGAGATTACATATGTTCATTATAATTAGTTTAGATAGATTTTTTTTGGATTATTTGAGGTGGTGATTCAAGAATTCAAAAAATAATATGATATAGGATACGAATTTAAAAAAATAATAAAATAAACCATTTTAAATTAATTATTGTATATCAAGTGTACATTTCATTTAGTAATCTTTTTAGTTAACCTCATAAATAATCGTGAATCATTGTGAATATAAAACATCAATATTTTGATTTGTATATCTTATATACATGAATATAATGTTTTCAATCCTATGATACATACACCATCTATCTATAATGAATTGAGATAATTATATTTATCGATATTATAATAATTAAAAATAAATATTTATATATTATAGTGATGCAATATGAAACAACCAGAAGAATACAAATGGAATAAATGAACATATAAATAAAAATCATACAAAAAAATCATTAACCACATGGTTCACCATAAATATTGTGACCCCAATTCAACTATGGAAAAAAATAAAGGAATTAGTAAATCTATAGATATGAATCTAGAGAATACAATTAATAAATTTTTGTGATGAATGTGGATTTATATAGATGAATATAATTTGGATGCTATAAATTTTGTATTTTGATGCAGTGTAGTTTACTATATGTATATATATATCAATATAATATATATCACTTGGTTGAATTTAAATTAATTTTTTTAAATGATAATATAATAATTTGATGTTAAAATATATGTATTCAATAGAACAGTTTTTTTTGGGAATTGTATTTGTATCTTAATAGATTAAAATAAACAAATTTCATAAATAATTTATATGAAATATTTATCTTATATATTGAATTTAATGAATTTAAATTTTATTATGTATGGTTATTAGTAATTTAATTACAATAAAATCATTTTATTCGTGAAAAAAACATTTTATTTAAAAATTGATATATTAATTTTTTGGATAATATAATTAATATACAAAAAATTTATAATTTTTATTTTTAAAAAAATTATACAAAATTTGAATTTATATTTTCAAATTTTTAATTCTATAATTTTTTTATAATTACTAGAAATACTTTTTTATGAGAGCTAAAAAATTATAATTTTTATTGAGAACTGACTTTGAGATTAAAAAATTTTTAATGTTCGCTTTTATGTTCAGAATAATTAAAAGAACAATTATTTGATTTATATTATGAATAATAATATTTTGGTAATTGGAGTATTTATTATGGGTGAATATGGTAATAAAACTTTTTATAGTAATGAAGGCATTTTTCCTAGAAACCATATTAATAATATTTTTTATGTTCGAATATAAAATAGGACCTACTAGTTCTATTAATTTTAATATATAAAATATCTTCTATATTTTTATCCTAAAAATTTATATTAGGGAACAAGGGAAACATAGTTTTTTATCATAAGGAATAGTAAAAAAAGAAAAAATTTGAAACAGTGTTTAAGGATAAAACATTTTTTACTGTACTTAAACTAATATGATAAGAATTAAAGAACCTTAAAACATTTCAAAATAAGTTAAGATGTCCATATGAATTCCATGTATCTTATAATTATCTTAAATTTTCAATTTATGATCAGTTTTTTTGAGTAACACATTAAAATATTTTATATTTAATAATATTTCCAAATATGCCATCACTCCCACTAATAAAAAAACATATCCTCTCCTTACCTCTCCATTTATCAAGAGAACATTATTATGAAAATAACATACCAAATACATTCCTATAATACCTAAACCTTGTTCTTTTTATCTTATATTACATAAATGGAAACCCATATTTATATTCGGGACTAATGAATAAGAGTTCTTCTCCTAAAGTATAAATTTTAACAGAATTTTTCATTTTATTTCCCCTTATACGACTATAAAATTTATTATAAAATTGTGATATTTTGACAATATTTCTATCATATAATGTCATAATATTATATTAATATCATTAATTTAATCAATATATTTCATCATCTAATATAAAACCATCATTTTTATGTATGGTGGACATCCACCTCAAAAACCGATGTAATTCATTTTCCATCACCACCTGACATGTATGTTTATGTTGATATATTTAATGTATACGTATATATATTTTTGATATTAAATAAATAATAATAATTCTAGAAATATTCTATATCATAAATCTTGATACCATTCCATTAATTAAAAAATTATCACATCATTCATACATACATGTAGATTACTACACCCAAAAAGTGATGAGATCAATTTTTCATCAGTACAATTTTTCATTGGTATATTTGTGTATTGAAATATGTAATATTTTAATTATGATGTAACTATAATTATCAAGAGTAAAAATGATACTCACTATCCTTACCACATGTATTCTGAAGTGTAAACATTATACATGCATTCCTATATACTAATATCTTTATATTGTGACATAATTAAATTTTATAACCACATTGTGTATAAGGTTAATGAACTATAATTAAGTTATAGAAATTATGTATATGGAATTTTTTGGATATGTTCGATAAATGATCCCATTAACCATAATAAATATACCAATTTTGTCATGACCCCCTCCCCACAAAGTGTACCCCTCCAGGGATGGCAATGTGAGAAGGGAGATAATTCCCCCCGAGTCCCACCTCCAGTAGGCCCTGGGTTGGTGACTAGCACTGAGGGTATTGTACCACAAAAATGGGAGGCATTAACCTCTAGGAGAAAACAAGTGTAAGAGAGAGATAAGATAGACACCAACCAAATCCAACTCAGAACTGGAATATAAAAGAAAACCCAGGTGCACAGATGAAATGTCAAGAAAAAGTACTACAACTAGAAGGAAAAAACAGCAAGTACCCAAAAGAAAAAAAATAGTTGTAACAACAAGCCCGAACAGCTCCTGCAACCCCAATCTTGTAGAAACTATCTTGATCTCCAACCTGTTCCAAGTGACCTGGAAAAAAAATTATATATACATTGGGTGAGTACAATAGAATATTCAGTAGGATCCTCTCAAAAGCCTCTCGTGTAAACCTAAAGAGGGCATGCTTTGGCACAATGAGAAACAAGTGAATCTAACTCATTACCTAAGTAGGTATACTAAGTTCCCAACCTCTCCATGGATACAATCACCATGTAAGGCATTCAAGAATATAACATATAGTAATGAATATCAAGGGTACCCTACTCCTAATTCTCTACTGGTTTTCCACTTTTCCCCAATGTCGCACGTCCTGAGAATCTCTCTTAAAAAAAGGATTACCTGCAAACACTTGGGTGAAGCACAACAATATGAACCTCATGCAACCCAAAGGCTTGCCCGTAGACACTTGGGCGAAGCACTACACCATCCTCAAAACCAAAAGTAACCAGGTAGTTCTGAAAGCCACCACAACTCGCATAACGGGAATCATACGTCAGGTATTTTACCTCAAGCCATTACATCCCATAAACCATGTAAGGATCCTCAATACATCATAGCATATACATGTTAAACCTATTGTAGTCCATAGGATTCTATATCTAGAATATATGTGTGTTAATAACCACAAGCCATTACAGCACTCTACACACATATATGGGGAAAACTAACCACTATTCCTACCAGCCCAAGTATCTACCAAGAGAAGAGAGTAGCAAAAAAGGGGGAAGTCAGCCATTCACCCTCCCATCAGAATGTGGGGGAAAACACCCACCCCCCCAGGGCTCAGAATCCCTAGAGTGTCAGTAGCCCTTTTTGATAGGTTGTAGTAGCGTATAGAAAAAAAAAGTACGGAATGTACAATATCTCACAGCTACACAATGGGCATAACCATGTCTTAGACATCACTATAGCTAACGTCTCTTAGACTACGAGCTGCAACTTCTAAGACTAGGTATCCTATAAGCACACAACCATTTAAATAACCATATTGGATTACATCATTCCCTTTTTATCAGTTCCACATTACATTACTTACGTATTTAATCATTAATTAACCATGAACAATTACACATTAGGATTCATTAGAATTACACCCAAAGTCCACTGTCCCTTTAAAATTATAGCCTCATCATTATGTTCCAGCGAACTCCAACCCCATGGGTTAACACAATTTATTCAAATATTCATTAAAGAATCACATTCCCATCTTCCCAAGCATCTATAAAAGCATTCTATGATACAAACCCAAGGGGCTCAACATGGTGAGAAGATGTACTACCAATCGAGTCATTGCCACCTATAGCAAGAGCGTAGACCCGTCCTCCCAGGAGAAGCTAAACATGGAAATCACGTGGAATACCCCATGAGTTTTCGCCACTTTCAGAAGTAGGGTAAGCTTGAACAACTGGCTTGAGCAGTGGGGAAAAGTAAAGTATATATACAACAAAAAAACTAGCAAGCATCTAGAAATCACATCCATCCCACACCATCATCCCTAGTGTCCTTCCTGACACCCACATGCATAAACCGATCCATCTCGCCACTCTAGGAATCATTTTCTTCCACAACCAAAAGGCCTCCACGCCCCCACATATCACAACACCCATCCAGGATCATGTCAAAACACATGTATTAGGAAAAAAAACATCACATTACTTGGGCTATTGGACCTATAACAATCACTAGGGTAACTCATAACCCTTCATGGAATTATCAAACCATCATTTCATTAATCCATCTAGAATTAACATATTTATAATTCATTGGTTTCCAAAATCGGGAAACCTAACCAGTAAGCTACCACAAATGATTAAAAATTCTTACTACGCCAATTTTATTAACATAAAATTACAACAAGAAACATATTTGTTCACATGCCAAATTATCATTAGACAAACAAATAACAATTAATCTTGGTTTATGTTCTTTACCGATTTTCATTAGTAACAAGCATAGATATCACACTATCTAACAAAAAAGAGGAAACAAAATACTTTCGATATCAATTTATTTATCCAGTTCAAATATTTATTATATCAATTCTATTTTCATCCATTGGGATAAAACATGCTAACATTACAGTAGCACATAAAATAAAGAGAGGCAATGAATCCCCTACCTCAAAGGTTTTTGGAGAAAACCATGAAGGTCGAATTAATCTCAAGAAACCCATGTCAATTCACCAAAAACGCACCTTAGATCTATCCTCTTAGAAAGATCAAGACCAAATCTCATCATATTTGTTGTCGACACACTTAGATCTACCCATAACAGACATATATCTAAGAAATCGAGAGAAGAGGAGAGTAGATCCAAGTGGATCTAAGAAACCGAACAAGAATGATCACATACCTCAAGAATCTGGCATTAATCCACCATGAGAAGCCCTCTGATATCCTCCGGAAATAATGGAAGAACCCTCCTTGACCTTAGGAGAAGAAAAATCCCGAGTTAGGGCTACCCAATATCTTAAATGAATGCCTTTAGAGGAAAAACGAGTTAGATCCACAATTTAATGATCTAATTTAAGTGACTGCATGTTTAGTCCGCACGGTTTGATAAACTATGTGCTAACTATGCATTAGCTATTGCCTCGACCACCCCTCTTGAATGTTTTGGCTACATGGTTAGACAAACTGTGCGCCTCTTGTGCAGAAGCTTCTAGCTCCAATACCAACCTCACATGGTTTGCCCGCACGGTTTAGACAAACTGTGTGCCGCCCGTGCGAAATCTATTACCCTTTAGTTTTCCATAATATTCCAACCAAACACACCCCCAAGTCACCTTGACCTCTTAGAGCACCACTAACACCACATTTCTACAATGTAATGGACTGGAGAGGTCCGGTCTATTACATCAGATACCTCTCAAAACATTTTAATCCTTGAGAATCCAAAATCCACCTAAAGTGAAAACGAAAGAGGGTTTGAACAACCACCCCTCGAGATACATCTCAAAAGAGAACAATCCACATAAGAAACAAAGGAAGCCATCTCATAAACATGATATTTTCATAACCACATAATTTACATCAAATCATGAAAAAAGATAAACATTACACAACTCTGGGTACTGAGAACATATCTGTTACTCATGTTCCCAGGTACTCTCCACCAATCCACCGTGTCGCCACAAGAAACGAACTAAAGGAATAGAATGCTCGTGAAACACCTTATACTTGTGGTCTTGGATCTCCACAGGTCTCTCCTCAAAGGTTACATCATCATCAACATCTATCTCTTCCCAATCGATGATGTGAGAGTCATCATGAAGATAACAATGGAGTTGTGATACATGGAAAACATCATGTATTTGAATTATCTATGGGGGAAGTGCTACTCGATACAACATTGCTCCAACATGAGGTAACACCTCGAAAGGCCCAACAAACTGAGGAGAAAGCTTACTTCCACATCCAATCCTTCGGTGCCCATGATGGGGAGTCACCTTCAGAAACACATGATCCCCAACATTATACTCTAAAGGTCCCCTTCTTTGATCGGAATATGATTTCTGACGATCTTTCAATGTCCTCATCCCCTCACAAATCACCTAAACTATCTCTATTCTATTCTGCACTAGTTCTTGTCCGAGAATTGCAGACTCCCCGACCCCAGTCTTGCACAACAGAGAATGGAAAGTCCGGCCATACAAGGTTTCAAACGAAACCATACCGATGGTAGAGTGAAAACAATTATTGTAAGAGAACTCAACCAAGGGTTAGTTCCTCATCCATGAACCCCCTAAATCAAGAACACGAGAGAGTAACATGTCTTCAAGAGTGAAGATGGTTTCCTATGACTGACCATCCGTTTGAGGATGAAAATCCGTGCTAAGGCATAGTTGAGAACCGAATTCATGTTGAAGACCTCTCCACACTCTGGAGGTAAAATGAGGATCTCGATCATAAATGATCGTCCTAGGGACTCCATGATGTCTCTCCACCTCCTATAGATACTTCCTTGAAAAAACGTCCAATGATCATGACTCCATGATTGCTACATTGTTGGTCGATTTTGTTAAATGATCCACTACCACCCAAATAGCATCTTGTCCTCCCAGAGCTCAAGGTATCCCTATAACAAATTCCATTGAGATATCCTCCCACTTAAACTGAGGAATCTCTAATGGATTGAGAAGACCACCAACAACACAGTGTTCAGCCTTCCCCTTCTGATAGACTAAACATCGAGACACAAACTCCGCAATAGAACGCTTCAGCCCAGAACACCAAAACTGGCTCCTTAAGGCTCGGTACATCTTTTTAACACCAGGATGCACCTCTATAGGTGAACTATGAATCTCTCTGAGATCCTTCTCACACATCGACAAAGGAACAAAAATCTTTCCATGATAAAACACTTGTTGTGGTTCATCTTGAGTCCAATCATCAGGGGCCTCACCACAAACAACTCTGTCTCTCCAGACCTCCGCCTCTAGATCTCCCAACAGGGACTCTTCTCTATTATGCATCAGGGATGATTGTACCATCATCTGAAAAAGACAACCCCTAGCCCAAGATTCTCCCATATCAAGATGTAATGCTAACAGTTCTTCCATTACTCTCCAGGAATCACCGTATTCATGCACAACATCACCTCGCGACTTTCAACTCAGCGCATCTGCTACAACATTCCCTTTTCTAGGTGTATATGATATTCGGAAGATGTATTACTGTAAGAACTCCATCCACTGACTTTTTCATAAGTTTATGTCACGCTGGGAGAAAACATACCTCAAAATATTTTGATCAGTGAACACCACAAAGCACTCACCAAAGAGGTAATATCTCCACAACATCAGTGCAAACACCACAGCTGCCATCTCAAGATCATGGGTGGAACAATTACATTCCTGGGGAAGTAAATGCTGAGACCCATCAGAAACAACTGACCTATCCTGCATGAGAACACAGCCTAACCCCAGATGTGAAGCATCACAGAAAACATCAAACTGAACTCCCTCTACTAGAAGACAAAGGACTGGAGAACATACTAACTTCTCCTTTAGATACTCAAAAGCTGGCTGAGACTGATCAGTCCATATGATTGTCTGATCCTTCCTTGTCAAAGCTGTCAGAGGAGTTTCATCTTGTGAGAAATTCACTACAATCCTCCTGTATTAGCCTACGAGACCAAGGAAACTTTGAACCTCTAAAACTATCTTGGGGGCTGCCCAAGACACAACTGCTTCTATCTCCGATGGATCCACAACAACTCCCTGTTGGGACACAACATGAACCAAGAAACAGATCTCTCGAGTCTAAAACTCACACTTCAATAACTTCCCAAACAGCTGATGTCAACGAAGAACTCCCAAAATAGCTTGTAGATGTTGTGCATGCTCCTCTTCAGATTTGGAGTAAACATGGATGTCATCAATGAAAACTATCAAAAAAATTTCTAGGAACTCACGGAACACCGCGTTCATCAATCCCATGAATAAATCTAGAGCATTCTTCCCACCAAACGACATTACCACAAACTCATAATGCCCATGATGACAACAAAAGGCAGTGTTCAGGATATCCTCATCCTTCACACACATCTGCTGATATCATGTCTGCATGTTGATCTTTGAGAACCAAATTTCACACATTAGTTGCTCGAATAAAACATCAATCTGTGGTAGAGGATTGTGATTCTTTATTTTCACTATGTTTAATAGATGATAATCGACACAAAACTGCAAACTACCATCAGACTTCTTCACGAACAGAACTGGTGCACACCACAGTGACATACTTGGTCGAAAAAAACAACACTTTAACAGTCCATCAAGATGTATACGTATCTCTCGTAACTCATAAGGGGTCATCCTATATGGAGAAATAGATATATTATATTCTCTTGGTTGTTGATCAATCCCAAACGCGATCTCCCCTTGAGTGGGTAATTCTACAACCTCTTCTTGGAAGACATCAGGGTACTCCCCGACAACCCTAGGAAACGCCAACTACTGAACCTTTGAAGAACTCAGCATCATCTCAGCCACTATGGACGATAAGGATAGAACGCGCCTATGACCCATCCGAAGACCTCACCCACCAACAAACACCACTGGATCCCCATCCGCACCAAAGAAAACAACCTTCTTCCTGAAGCAATCCACGATAGCCTACAACGAATATAACCAATCCTTGCCGAGGATGAAATCATATGGTTTTATTTATAAACATAGGAAATCTACATAAATCGGTGTTTCCCCAACACTGAATGATAGTCTCTACATACTTCAAACAATTCAGCTTAACCTCCAACTAGCGTAGTCGATGACAAGGGCACTAGAAGCCTCTCTACCTCAAGTCCCAAAGCATGGACAATGGTAGGTAATGTGAATGAGTGTGTCTCTATTGAATCCAACAAGGCATTCACCAAGGTAAAAAACAAAAAAAAAGGTACCTCGAACAACATCTGGATCACTTGGAGCCAGAAACTCTGGAGCATGAAGCTGACCATGACCTCCTCCACGACCTCTCTGACCCGGATGATGTCCACCACCAAGGTGGCGCTCTTCTCTATAAGGACGGGGAGCATCATGGGGTTGTCCTCTGCCTACCCCATCTACCATCTGGTGATATAAAGCTAGTGCAACATGATACTACTTCTTCCTTGGATGGAACTCCTTAAAGGAGAAACATGGAGCGTAGTTCCTAGTTCATAATGACTACTCTGAAAGGTCGGGCACTCCCGCTGCAGATGACCATGAAGACCACAAGAAAAACAAGAGTCTGATAACTGGGGATAGGCATGATAATTTCTTCTTCTAGAGAAACGAGATGTGAAGGGCTTGGGGCTACCCCCGGATGACCGAAAACACTTCTACCCTGAAAACTGGGAACCCCGGACCACAACTCTGCTTCATGAGGGATCATGACGATCCCCCTCTCGTGATGATCAGATCCTGGACAAATTCCTCTCAACATCCTCTGCCCTTGAGAGCACCTCTAGATATGTCTTCAGCATAAATGAGGTGACCTAGCACTGGATCTATGGATGAAAAGCCTCCTCGAAATGCCTCTCCCTAACCTCCTCATCTTCTAACAGGTCATAATCATATCGTAAAAGGTTCCGGAAATGGATTCCAAACTCTCAAACAGTAGAGATCCCCTGTTGAAGTGTAAGAAGCTCCTGGCGAGTGGACGCCTTCACAGTCGAAGAATGGAACTCGACTCTAAACATGTCTCAGAAATCCTCCCATGAGATCGCTGATTCCACTTGATCCTTGGGGAACAAGAACCACCACTTCCTTGCTTCTCCACGTAGCATCGTCACAACTAATGAAACCCAGTGCTCCATCTGAGCACTGATCGAACTGAAGCATATATCGACCTCCACCAACTAGTCTTCTATGACTGCATCTGAAACGGATCCCTCATACTTTTGAAGACTCTGGAACTGAAACTCACTGTGTTTCTTCATCCAAGTGTCATCGTCGTCAACCTCTACCCTATGTCGATCTGCTGGAACAGCCTGTTTGACATTTTTAGTGCAAACCTGATGAGGACGTCGACCTTGATCCATACCTGTAAAATAAAAAACCATTAGAGCTCGAAAACCTGGAATATGGAAGACTCAATATTAATTAATTAATTATTTTCTTTTATTCATTTTAGGTTAACCTATCCCATGGTCTACCCATTCAAACACAGGCACAATGAAGAATGATGCATGATCCTTTCCCAGGTCTCTACCCTGCAAATAGTATCACCAAATATAGTAACTATTGTAAACACAATGGTCCGTACATCAAATCATAGGGGGCCCTCAACGCCTGTTTCTCAGCTGGCCTCCGGTGATTACCTCAATTGATTAACATGAATGAAACTATTTACCTACCTTCCCATGAAACCTCACCTATGCCTAACTGCAAATTCCATCCTATCCCTCAACCAAAACACTGATAACACTAAGTCATGACCCCCTCCCCACAAAGTGTACCTCTCCTAGGCCGGAAATGTGAGAAGGGAGATAATGACCCACGAGTCCCACCTCTAGTAGGCCCCGGGTTGGGGACTAGCACCGAGGGTATAATAACCCCCAAATGGCATGCATTATCCTCTAAGAGAACATATGAGGAAGAGAGAGATAAGATAGGCACCAAAAAAATTCAACTCAGAACTAGAAAATTAAAGAAAACCCAAGTGAACAAATGAAATGTCATGTAAAAGTACTCTAACTAGATGGAAAAAATAGCAAGTTCCCAAAAGAAGAAATAGAGCTGTAACCACAAGCCCAAACAACTCCTGTAACCCCAAGCTAGTAGAAACCAGTGTGATCTCCATCCTGATCCAAGTGACCTGAAAAACAGTTTATATATACATAGGGTGAGTATAACAGTATATTCAGTAGGATCCTCTCGAAATCCTCTTGTGCAAAAGTAAAGAGAGAATGCTAAAGCACAGTGAGAAACAAGTGAAACTAACTCATTACATAAGTAGGTATACTAAGTTCCCAACCTCACCATGGTTACTCTAACCATGTAAGACATACAAGAATATAGCATATAGTAAACAATATCAAGGGTACCATGCAACTACTTCCCCACTGGTTTTCCACTTTTCCCCAACGCCGCACATCCTGAGCATCTCTCTCAAAAAAGGCTTGCCTGAAGACACTTGGGCGAAGCACCACAATATGAACCTCATGAAACACATCGGCTTTCCAGCAGACACCTAGGCGAAGCACTAAACCATCCTCATAACCAAATGTAAACAGGTAGTTTCTTGGGAGCCACCACAACTCGCAAAACATGTATTATATGTCGGGTATTATACCTCAATCCATTACAGCCCTTACACCGAGTAAGGATCCTCAATCCATCATAGAATATACATGTTACAGCTATAGTAGTCCATATGATAATATATCCAAAATATATGTATGTGAATAACAATAAGAAATTATAGCCCTCTACACACATATATGGGGAAAACTAACTGTTGTGCCTACCAGCACAGGTATCTACCAAGAAAAGAGAGTGGGGCCAAAGGGGGTAGTCATCCATTCACTCTCCCATTAGAATGTCCGGGAAAACACCACCCCGGGCTCAGAATCTCCATGGTGTCAGTTTCACTTACTGACTGGGTGGATTAGTGTATAGGTACAGAATATACTATATCTCACAACCACACTATTGGAATAACCATGTCTTAGACACCACTGCAGCTAACGTCTCTCAGACTCTGGTCTGCTACTTCTAAAACTAGGTATCCTATAATCAGACAACCATTTAAAGAAACTTATTGGATTACCCCATTCCCTTTTTATCAGTTCCTCTTTATGTTAATTAAGTATTTAAACATTAATTAACCCTGAACTATTCCACATTATACTTCATTAGCATCACACCCAATGTCCACTGTCTCTTTAAAATTATAGCCTTATAATTATGTTCCAGCAAACTCCAACCCCATGGGTTAACACCATTTATTCAAATATTAATTACAAAATCAGTTTCCAATATTCCCAAGATTTCTAGAAAATCATTCTATTCTACTATGAGAAGGGGCTCAACACGGTGAGTAGATGTACTACCCGTCGAGTCTTTTTCGCCTATAGAAAGATCATAGACCCATTATCCCTGGATAAGATATACACGGAAAGCACGTGGAATACCCCGATCATCTTCACCTATTTCGGAAGAAGGGTAAGCTAGATCATCTACCTTGAACAGTGGGGAAAAGTAAAGTAGATAAATAACCAAAAAACCAGAAAGCATCCAACAATCACATCCATCCCACTCCATCATCCATAGTGTCCTCCCTAACACCCACACGCATAAACTGATGCATATCGCCACTCTAGGTGTCATCTTCTGCCACAACCAAAAGGCCTCCATCCCCCACATATCAAAACACCCATCAAGGATCACATCACAACACAAGTAGTAGGAAAAACCAACATCACATCACATGGACTATGGGCCCTATAACAATATAGAGGGTTACTCAGAACCCTTCAAGGAATTATCAAACAATAAATTCATTAATCCTTCTAGAATTAACAGATTTATATTCGTTGGTTCCCAAAATCAGGAAACCTTACCACTAAGATATCACAAATGAATAAACATGCTTAATACGCCAATTTGATTAATGTTAAATTACAACAGTAACTATATTCGTTCACATGCCTCTTTATCTATATCCAAACAAATATCAATTAATCTTGGTTTACGTTCTTTACTGATTTTCATCAGGAACAAGCCTAGATATCACACTATCTAACAAAACAAGAGGAAACAACATACGATCGATACCAATTTATTTATCTGGTTCAAATATTTATTATATCACTTCCATTGTCATCCAGTGGGATAAAACATGATAAAATTACAGTTGCACATAAAATAAAGAGAATCAATGAATCCCTTAGCTCAAAGGTTTTCGACAAAAACCACGAAGGTTGAAGAACACTCAAGAAACCCGGGTCGATTATCCCAAAAATTGAATTATATCTATTCTCCTAGAAAGATAAAGACCAAAGCTAATCATATTTGGCATCAACACACTTAGATCTAACCATAATGGATGTAGATCTAAGAAACCGAGAGAAGAGGAGAGTAGATCCAAGTGGATCTAAGAAACCGAACAAGAACGATCACATACCTCAAGAATGGGCTTCGATTCTCCAAGAGAAGCCTTCAGATCACCTCCAGAATGATGGGAGAACCTACTTGACCTTAGGAGAAGAAAAATCTCGAGTTAGGGCCACCTAGGAGCTTAAAAGAACCCCTTTAGAGGAAAAACGAGTTAGATCCACAATTTAAGGATCTAATTTAAATGCTTGCACAGTTAGTCTGCACTGTTTGACAAACCGTGCACTGAAAATTCGTTAGCTACTACCTTTACCACCCCTCTCATACAGTTAGACAAACGGTGTGCCTCCCTTGTTGAATTCAATGCCTCCAAGGCCAACCTCACACGGTTTGGATGCATGATTTAGGCAAACCTTGTTCCCCTCGTGAGAAAGATATTATCCAATAGTTTTCCTTAAAAGTCCACCCAAACGAACCCCCAAGTCACCTTGACCTCCTGGAGAACCTCTAACACCACATTTCCGCAATGTATTGGAGTGGAGAGTTATGGGCCATTAAAAGTTTCATTTTTTAAATTATAAACCAAAATTAATAAGGCAATAGATATACACATAAAGGATCATATAATTAAATATGTCATTGTAATAAATTATGTAAATGACTTAATGATAAATTAATATACAAATATATTGTTATAATAAAGTTATTAAATACATTTTTAAGAGGTTTATATACTACCCATTTAAATGTTTTGTGAATGATTTATTATATATATAGTATTTAATGGTTCTTTTATGTAATTTAATTCAAGACATTAAATTTCAAAAGTACATAAAAATATAATGATTTTATGAAAAAATATCATTATATTTCATGATTATATATTTTCAAAGATCCATTTGATGGGATAATATTATTTTATTTTCATTAACCATATAACATTTCTATTCATATGATTATGAATTCTTTAACATGTTTATTTTACTTTTCATCACAATTTAATGAATGGAAAATCATTTTTGTTATTTGTAAGGGATATAGATGTTTTATATTCTTCTAAATAGAGAATAATTCTTTTCCATATCATATTTAAATTAAATATTTTCTATGAAAGTTATTTATAACAATTTCATGAATTATTATAATTATTCCAATATGACAATGACTTTAATTAAAATTATTTATAAATTAATGATTTAAACATTATTCATTTGACACATTTTTTTTATTTCCATTAAAATGTGTGAAATGAATTATTATGATGAAAATATATAGCTTAATGACTAGTTTCTCCACTAGGAATACATTTCCATAAAATATTCCTTTAATAGGATTGAGTTATATTTTCAACGGATTTTTCCCCACATATTGTGGATATTTGTGTTTATTAAAGTTTATTTTCAATAGTGATTTTTTTCATTATGAATTTTTTTAATGATATTTTAATGGTGTTTCCATTG
Organism: Viscum album; assembly: GCA_963277665.1. Lineage (NCBI taxonomy): Eukaryota > Viridiplantae > Streptophyta > Magnoliopsida > Santalales > Viscaceae > Viscum > Viscum album. The sequence continues at coordinate 1,523,080,201 of OY728151.1, forward strand.
ATAATTTTTTTAAAAAATTTAATTTTACATACCATGAACTTTGGTTTTATTTTAATCATATCTTCCATATTCATTCACTATATGGGTTTTGATTTTATCAATGTTTTTTTGTGTATGTTTTTTATTTTACTCCTGTAAATCATGTTAGAAATTAAAAATGGTTTGTGTTATATTAAAATTATCATGATTATAATTGTATTTATAAATTATTTGAAATACACACACACAAACACACACACACACACATATATATATTAATGATTGATTGTGTTTTTTTTTGAAACCAAAGATAGGTGGTTCCATTATTAAATATGTATGGGTAGCTATGTTTTAAGGCAATGATGAGTTCGTCTATTATATCCCAAAAAATAATTAGTGAAATCATAAAAGATCTCCTTGTGTTGAAATAATCTATGAGATTTTTAAATATACCATGAGTTTTAATTTTCACATTTGAGTGATCATATTAGTGATCTGCTAACAATTTCCCATGATGCAAAACCAATTTCAACATGTATCCTTATTTATTCCAATGGATCCTTTTTTCACGGATGGTATTCAAATGGATCATGTTTGTTGCCTTATTTAACACTACACTTTTTTTAAATATTAATCCCATGATTAATTATTTATTATCATTATTTTATTGGGTATACATTTTTTTCTGTTATGATCATTAACATATATTAAGTCATTATACCCTTGTTATCATCTTATTCTCAGAATTGAAATTTTATTGTGAATTGATTAGTCAAATTTTATGGAGACTTTGATATCAAACTTCTAATATCTCATTTTTTAGGTAATAAATAATAATGATAAATGAATATTCTATATGTATTATTCAAGTGTGACGAATTATGTTATAGATTTTTAAGACTTTTTTGAAATAATAAAACAAATATATAGTGTGAAAAATGACCACATGAAGACCAGGGTACTTTCTTATAAGGCATTTTAGAAGTTATCTAAAACTCTAAAAATCAATGTTACTAGTGTATATAAGTGATAAAATATTTTATTTTTATGTTATATTTCTTGGATATATAATATTTTGTCAAAATTATTTATATTTATACAATGAATTTGATGATTATGTTTTTTGCAGTGGTTCCAATAGTACGGGTTCGATGTTGTTATAATTAATATCAGAGAAGGGCTTACCTAAAATTGGGATTATGATATTTTCATTTGAGGATAACATAAGTGGTATGGACACTATCATGGGAATATAAGTTCAAGGATTATCATGAATATAAATGGAGAGACCCCAATTTTGAGATATTAATATTTGGGGTTTTAATAATATTAATAGTATCATGGGAAGCAATTATTATTTTACAACATGAGGGTTTCATATGTGTTTTATTAAAATGGTAATATGAAGAATAATGTTTTCATATTTTATAGTATCAATTTTATTCATATTTGTAACATTTAGTGTTATAATGCGCATTAATGATATGGTTACAATGGTTAATTATTAAAAAATGATTATTACATGTTGGAATCATATTTTTTATCTTAATTATATCAATTGGATTTAAATTTCACTTATCGATTATGTGAATAAGGTAATTTTTTTATATGGTAAAGATTTTTTGGATGCTAAATGTTTAATTTATATATAAATATGTGGGGATAATATTGGTTTTTATTTGAGAAAAATCATGTGTTTTATATTTTTGATGTGTATATAATTTTATTGTAACATTATTTCAAAAAAATAATAGTATATATTTGTGAATATATGACCATGGAATAATTTTTTAGTTGGATACATTCAGAGTTATATATGTTATTTGGTGATAAAAATAATTTATATCTTGGAAGATTTTTTTTTCAAAAAACAAAATTTCATTTCTATCATAGTGATGATTATTTTGAATAAATTTAAGACTAGTTACTTATTAAATGAAATTTTTTGAGAAATTGGTATTTGTTTTTGTTGGTTTAGTATATTTATTATTTATTTATCCATTTAATGGTTTATTCATATAATATATTAAAATTATTTATGATAAGGATGCTTTTAAATATTGTATAATGATTGGAGTAAAAACATATTGACATTTTGGTGATATTGTGATCAATTATAAGATTTCATGGGGATTTTGGGATAAAAACCCCCATTTTTAATATTCAATTATTAGAATAATAGAATGCATTGATGTGGAAACTAATTCAATCAACTAACCAAATGATGAAATTATGTTTTCTGGAATTACTGAAAATATATTATGTAAATTCACTTTTCTTCACAGTCTATATTCTATTGGCTTCCTTAACTATAGAAACGAATTAAGAAATAAAAATTTCATCATATAACGTAAATTTCCAATTAATTTATTGTATTTTTCATAGATAATTTTTAGTGTTTTTCTCATTAACATTATCATGATAGTTCAATTTATTATAATTATTTTTATCTTTTATTCTTGATCATTTTGAAGACCATATTATATATTCCATGTCTATATTCTTACATCCCAATAATGTTCACCTATATTTGAACATGATAATATGTTATTTTAGGTGACCATAATATTTTCCATCACCATAATTCAAATGTATATTTTATTGTCACATTTTAAATTTTGTGTTTTCAACAATTTGAATTTTTTATTTTATAAATTATTTCCATTCATGGTCATATGTTTAATCTTCTACTCCTCGTATCTGATCATGAATATATATTAATCCTTTTTTATTATTCATGACATAACATTTAATAACGTAATTTTATTAAGGGTGGGTGGTAAAATATAACACCATGGAATTTTGATATGTATTTCTTCTCTAAATTATGATTACATTGATTTTACAGGACACGTAATACATCAAAATAAAATTATCCATGATCTAATTATTGAGGTAAATTATTACAATGATTTATATACACAAATACATTATGATTCCATAATATGAAACATCGTGTAGAAAAGTACGTGTGGTGTAAATGCATATATATATATATATAAACACTATACATACAATCATTCTCAACATGGATAACTATAATGGACGTGAACCCAACTAAAATATTTTGAAGATCTTATTGAATTATTAATAAAATAAACATGATGATAGAGAAGTATACAACTATGTTTTTTTGAAGCATGTAATTATATAAATATTAATTTATCATGACCACTAAATATGTGGATGGAAGATACACAACGACTATATATATAAATTCATTATATATATATATTTATATTAGGTATATTTAAATTCAATTTTTCATAAATAATGAAAACAATATTTTAATGCAAATGACTTGTTTGAAATATAAATGTTTTAGGTGTTCAATGTATATTTTTGAAAATAGATTAAATTAATACCTATTGATAAATAATAATAATGAAATATATGGATTATATATTCAATTTAAGTATGTAACATTATTTTAATTGTGGTTCTTATGAATGCTGTAAGATCCTGGGTTTAGAGCATGTGAGACTTTGAATGTTTCTTGATGTTATTCTTGAGCAGGGCCTTCAGACAGCGTGTGATTCAGAGCCCCGGTGTGGCCAGAATTAAATTTTAGTTGTGTTCACACTAGACACGCCAAATTAATAGAATAACTCATAGATGGTTGCTCTGATGGGAAAACGGATGGCACTATTGAGTCTGGAGTAGGCCATTTACCCTAGGAGGGGTGTATCTTTCGCGGGTGCGACCCTTATATGGAAAATTCTACAAGGAGAATTTTCATAATTTAGCGGCCTCAGTCTTGAAATTTATAAGATATGAATGGAAGCATGGATTAAAATTTCAAGACCTCCATTCTGATTAGAACGTGGATTTTACCCCAGTGGCGGCTTAACCTTGACACCGTCGAGAGTTCTGGTACATGCCTACTGGTGGGTATTTAAAAATGAATAATATTTTAATTATGTTCTCTACTTAAACAATTACATCCCCCCTCATTCCCCCGTTAAGTTATCTAGAGAAATATCTCCAAATATGGTAGAATCCTTCTTCATGTTGCTCCCTAACATGGTGGTGGAGGCTCCGGTGGGTCGTTTGTGAAGCGACGGGCTACGCCTAGCGAGGTTGGATTTTGCAATTTCATTTTAAATTTATGAATCTTCTTCGAACTCAAATTATACTGTTGAATTGATATATATTTGTCGCATGAATTCCTTAAGTACATACTGTTCGATCTGAGATTTCCAATGCTCTTTTAGGATCAATAATTCGAGTCCCGAGGGGACAGGGGGAGCCCCTGGAAGTTTTCTGGCCAAAACCGTGGTTTTCCACAGTAACAGGGCGGTCCGATGAGTCCAGGCAGCTGCACGATGGGCTTCCCAGGTGGCGGTGTGGGTCCTCGGTAGTTGGCAGTGGTGCGGGGGCTCCCCGGGCGGTGGCGCGACTACCCGACAATCGGCACGGGTGAGCAAGAATGCGGCCTGGTGGTCCGGGCTGCAGGAGGGCGTGTTGGCTGACTTCACCGGTCGGCGTGCGGCATGCATGACCGGGGTCATCGCAACCCCGGGAGCCGGCCGAGACCCGCAAAGCATGAGTCTCATGGAAAAGGACCGGAAAGGATTAAGCTAGTTCGGGAAAAGAGGTGTGGCCAGTGTGGTGAACCATGGGCCGCGGTGGACCAGGCAGTCCGAGCGGTTGAGCCACGGACCACCGGTCTAAAGGGGTGGACCGGACGGACTGGTCTGGCCCACCCCTTCTCTATCCGATGAAGTTAAGACATCTCTAATTCTCAAATCGGGTTTCATAATTTCATGTCATTTATGTAAACAAAATACTCAGATTGAGACAAAGTTTTTGATGTGGTCTCAGGATATTTTAATTCCTGAGACCGGGGCTCGGTGGCACGACACCACCGTTAAGTGTCACATAGTGCCCCGCCCAGATTCTTTTTTCAGATTGTGCGAGCACATTCAGAATCCAATTTAGGCACTGTCAGCAGCATTGTGACCCTGGAGTTGTGATGAAGTAGTCCATGGTTGTTGCAGGCATTGAAGCCGAAGATGAAGTGTAGGCCCCACACTCCATCTTTTACGCTGTGTGCGGCATACTACGACTTTTTCATCTGACATCCATTTGGGGTGAATGAATAGTCATTTTGGCATGTTGTTCTAAGAGCATCGCAATTTCATAGTTCGCCCGACATTTTTCTTGACCGAGGACTGGGCCCCACGAGACGTCGAATGGGCCCAAAGCTATCTTGAATAACTTTTTCATAGGATGTCCTATTCAAGTGAGTAAATAGTCTATCTCGCATGTTTTTCCATGAGGATTGAAATGATGTATTCTGTTTGGGCATGTGGATCCTCAGTCAAGATCTCATTAAATGTGGAAACATGAAAGGGCTTTGGTCAGAGGTTCCTTTGACGCACTCCGAACCAATGCACGGTAGTGATGTTAGTTCCACCTAGTGATGGTATGGGTGGTGCAGAGTTATCAGACCAGTTCCAAGTTTACCCTCCAACGAGGCTGGGCAGTGGGTTACCCACCGGCGTGTCAGGGTTTACCCTCCAGTGGGGCTAGGCAATAGGTTACCCATTGACCTTGGGGTTTACCCTCCAGCTAGGCAGGGCAGTGGGTTACCCAACAACCTCTTGCGGTTTACCCTCCAGCTGGGCTGGGGAGTGGTTTTTCGGATGACCTCTTCAGGTTTACCCTCCAGCTGGGCAAGGTAGTGGGTTACTTGACAACTTTTTTCAGAATCATCCCTTTTGATGAGGTTAGTTATTGACTTTTCCCCATGATTACTAGAGCGGGACCCTTGGTTGTACGGTTCAGCGATGAGACAACTTTGGCATGCGGGACTTTTGGGTATCTGTGATAGATAAGCTCATAACTATTGGCGACTTTTCCTAGAATGACCTTGGAGATAGATATCCCCTTACACACTCATTCGTGTTTCTTGTTGAGCATAAATATATATGTATACACAAAACTTTTTTTCCCACTCCATGGGTTCAGTTACCCTACTTCTAGGAGGGGCGAAGACATGTGGGGCATGCCACGTGCTTTATGTTTCTAGTTCCTCTTGGGTTGGAGGAGTCTACTTCCTTTATTTTGATGGGTTGAGCAACACTCTCTCTATTGTACTCTTACAATGTTCTTTGTTCTCTCTACTGCTCACCGTTTTCGTACCTCCTTTGTTGCTCCCTCGAGCTTTCGGGGCATCCTACTGAGTATCTTTATACTCATCCCTACTTGGGTTTTGCCTGCACTTGGGATACCCTTGCAGACGACAGACAAGTCAATTGATACTATGGAAGATCGTAGAGGACACAGGAGCTTGGGCTGCATTCAGTGGTCGAAGGAGGGCTTTTAGGTGTGAGACTCACCAGCTATTTACTTTTTTTTACCTTTTTCTGGGTTGTGGAACCTTTTGGGACGGGCATAAGTTTTTCCCTTTTTTTATTCAGTTATCTTTTCAGTACTTTTCAGCGCTTTACTTGTTCTATTTAGATGTTTATGCATGAATGCGATTCAGTTATAGTTGTTTGTACTTTGGTTTCCTTGTTATTCTGCACTTCTACATTGAGTTGGCTGTGTGTGTGTGTACAGGTACTTAGGAAAAGGCATCCCTCTGATTTTTATGCCTTATACACTTTTCACCAACCCCTAGCCTATGGAGGCGGGCTTCGGGATGTTGCGGCTCAAGACCTGTAGGGTCGGGTTGTGAAAAAGTGGAATTAGAGGTTTTTTTCTCCTTGGGGAATTGTTCAGACGTCCCTAAAAAGTAATTGGTTGTGATTTAGGGTAATAGTGTCGACGTGTCTCAAGAGCGTCTCTTCATGGAGTCCAGTGATGGTACGGGCGGCTGATGTATCCATTCACCAGGACCCTGATAACCCGCTTGTCAACTCGGCACACTGAGACACTTGTTACAAGGAATTTATTACATGCATCCGGTAGGATTGAGTCTTGGACTGTCCTTTATGAGTCATCTCCCATTTGTTATTACTGATATATATATATATATCTGTGTGTGTTTGTGTGTGTGTGTCTGTGTGCTCATCCTATCAAAATAATCCTTGATAATTTTCAGGATTCCCCCACGACAGCAGCCAACCAGGTTACCCTCTCAAGTTCGTGATGACGACCTGGAGAGCGATGAGGCTTCATTTCCGGTACCCTCATGTGATCCCCTTCGACATAGTGGTTACCAGTAGCCCCTCCATTGGGAGAGATACCGTAAGTACCAACTGCATAGGCCGAGGTTGACCGTAGGTTGAGTGCACATTGATACTTCCAACATCAGCGGCCGCAGAAGTTCTTCTGGGACCCGGATCCCCAAGAAGCGGAAGACTGGCTAGAGTCCATGGAAATGATATTCAGGCTAGTACGGAAACTATCAGACTAGATGGTAGCACAATCTTCCAGCCTTTTCCTCGGGACAGCCGAAGGTTGGTAAGGGTTGGTTACGCAGACCCACGTCGAGTCGTCTCTCACGTTAGATAGCTTCCAGCAGCTCTTCCGGGAGGAGTACTCCCCTTATTGTTTATGCTCCGTTTAGATTCAGGAGATTTTGGATATGAAGCAAGGGGGATGAACGTGGCACAATACTCGGCCCGGTTTACTGATCTGACATGCTACTCACATGATTTGGTCCGCGATAGTAACTTTTGGGCGCGAAAGTTTGAGCAGGGTCTTCTCAGGGATATTTGTTTCAGTGTAGTGACCATCTGCATTTCTACTTATGCAGGGTGATAGAGAGGGTTCTCATGATAGAGATATTATTGGATGAGTGATGCCAGCTAGAATGGCCTAGCAGTGGCTGCTTTAGAGAAGAGTCTTCGGTGGCAGGGAGGCAGCAGAGAGCAGAGAATCCTTCAAGGAGACCCTTCCGTGAACAGACTCCGGGGCAGCGTCGTAAACCGCAGTGGAGCCGTAGAGAACTAGGGTAGTTAGGAGAGATACAGTGCTATGATTGTGATGGATGGGGTCACCTAGCATGGGACTACCCAAAATGCGTACCAAGTAGTCGGGGCAGGTAGTGGGCGCACCGCAGTGGCAGAGGCAGCACCGGGTGGCCACACCATGCTCAGGGACCTCGCGTTAGGGGTCGTGGGCAGCTTTAGGCCATGGGTGTTCGTGACCCCCTAGCATAGAAGACGGTCTGAGGTATGCTTTTTGTTTACTCTATTCTTTCTTTGGTACAAGTAGACACAGGCACCCACCACACTTTTATATTGCTACTTTTGGTATGAGATTTGGAGTTCCCAATAGAGGCGCTGACACCTACGCATAGCCTTGAGGTTCTTATAGGAAGTGCCTCATTAGTGAAATTTGTTTGTAGACAGTGCGAAATATCATTCAAAAGAGATATTTTAATGTGGGACCTACTCGTCATCATGATGGAACCTTATGACGTCATATTGGTCATGGATTGGCTTTCCATGGTTCACACCCATATTGACTGTCGCACAGACTAGTCAGATGCATCCATTCTGATGAGACAAGGTTCACCATCATTGGTGAACGAGACCTCGTGGCCAAGAAGATGGGTAATCTAAGTAGGAGACCACAAACCTTTTCTCACCAGTTGGAGAGCATGTCTCTCGAAGCTGTAGACACTATAGGAACCTTGATCCCTATAGTTGTAGAGGACTACAAGGACAACTTTCCCGAGGATGTCATGAGACTACCTCCAAGGAGAGATATGGAGTTCTATATTGACTTGTAGCCTGGGACTTCCCTGATATCATGTGTAGCATATTGGATAGCACCCATAGAGCTTTGGGAGATACGACTTCAGTTGGAGGACCTTCATGAGAAGGGATTCATCCGGCCCAGTGTGTCCCCCTTGGCAGCTCTGGGTTTGTTTGTGAAAAAGGCATATGGGAATCTGCAACTTTGTGTGTATTATCGTTGCCTGAATCAGGCCAGGATAAAGAACAAGTACCCTTTTCCAAGGATCAATGACCTCTTCGACCAGTCGAGAGGTGAGAAGTGGTTCTACAAGATTGATCTTCGATCTAGCTACCACCAGTTGCGAGTTTGTCAGGCTGACATCCCGAAGTCATCTTTCTGTTCTTCTTATGGGAATTACGAGTTTATGGTGATTCCCATTGGCATGACGAATTCCCCCACCATTTTCATGGCATTGATGGACAAGATCTTCCAGCCATACATGGACTGGTTTGTGGTTGTATTTATTGATGACATACTCATCTACTCTACAACATAGGAGGATCTTGCCGAGCATTTGAGGATGGTCCTAGACATACTCCCAGAGCACCAGCTGTATGGGAATCACTCGAAGTGTCAGTTCTGGATTCATGAGGTTCACTTTCTGGGGAATGTCATTTCGGAACAGGGTTTAGCCATATATCCCACAAATATAGAGGGAGTGCTTTCTTGGGAACCACCTAAGAATGCGTCAGAGGTGCGGAGCTTCCTTGGTTTTGCAGGGTACTACAGGAGGTTCGTGGACGATTTCTCTAGGATTTCTACACCTTTTGTAACACCCTTATATTTTATGAGATATATTCTTTTTAATTAATTTGATTTCTTCTATTGTACACTACACCAAGATTATCTAGTACTATACGCAACAACATATTAGCTTGCAGTATATGCAACACTATTCTTGGCCCGAGTTACACACAATTTCATGTTCATTTTGTAGAAATAATTCTACGCAACATTAAGAATATATTTTGTTAAATTTATAAATGAAATAAGTTTTTATTATGTTATACACAACACAAAAGGGAGCTTTCACAACATGCATCCCTGACTTGGCTTGCATTACACTCAATGGCAACGTTCCTGGATAGCGTGTGTAGTATGCAATACCGGGTTTCACTAAACAAAGATATGTTATTAAAATATTATATTAACTAGCGGTTATGAATATTAATACACACTTCATGAAATTTTATAAATTTTATCATCCAAAATTGACTTCATTTTTGGATTCGGAATATCAGAATTAGCTTAGGTTGAATTTTTGGTATTTTTCTGAAAAATTTCAATTTTTGATGAATAGTGAAAAAACAATGAGTTATAGTTTAGAACCGAATTTTTATTAAAATAATTATTTATTTTATTTAAATTTACTTTAATTCAAAATAGATACATAATACCTATATAGGTTCAATGTAATTAACTGGAGTCATTTTATACTAATTTTAGAGATATTAAATTTTTTTTCAACTTTTCACCGTCTTTTACCCACCTCCTTGCAGAATTTGCAAATTTACATAAAACATAATTTTACCGCTTCTGTGAGTGAAATTTAAAAAATATGAGAAACACGGTTGATATAAGTAAGTAAAATTTCATTCAATAAGATAAAAATAATTTCTTTTGAATCGTTAATTTTTACTTTTATTTACCACTGTAAAAAGTAAATAGCATAATTAAGGGTAAAATGATATTATTATTATCCTAAGACATGTCCTAATTCTATTGGATAAGTTTAATTCGACCTAAAAAAACCTTATGAATAAAATATGACCCTTTAGGTCCACTTGGATTAGATTAGGACATTTTTTATTATTTAATTCAAAGAAGTGTTAAAATAGTTAAAATCAATGTTTAAAAACTAAAACATTTTTAATATAGGGTTATAATAAGATTAATTCGACTACAAATATTAATTATTAATATAAAAATATTGCCTACATTATGGTATTTTATTTATATTTTTTGGACATTAAATAATTTAATTTATTTATGACACAATGATGAAGTAGTAATTACCTTATTAATGAAATATTAAGATAATTGATATTATAAATACCTAAATAAATGTAATTTGATACTTTTTAGGAATTAAACTAATTTTATAGGTTAATATAACATATTAGGGTTGGTTATATGAATTATTTTATAAGTAATAATGCTGTTATGAATTTAGAAAAAACAAAATACCAAATAGTGTCAAAATTGACATAAAAGAGTTTTTAAAACAAATATTAAATTATGAATTGATATTCTATTCCGAAAAATCTGAGGATCTTCCAAAAGACTAATATAATAATATATAAGACATTAATATACCAATAGTGGTTCTATTGGCTCTTTATTGTATGTTTATTAACCATATAGTGTAAGAATACTAGAAGACATGGTAAAAGATAAATTATTTAACTTAGAGTTAAATCTAAATGATAAGGTTAAAATGGAAAACTAAACGTGACTAAAACCTATTGGTTGATAGGATTTCGACCCCTCCCCACAATAGCCTCTAAATAAGTAACTTTTGTGCCATTATAAACCGAAAATGAATTTGTTACAAAATAATATAATAAGTTTTTTCCTAAGGCACCCCTCACCCCTCTTATAAAAGGGAACTCCCCCTTCTCTCTAATTCACACATCCAATTCCATTTGGATCGGCAAAACTCTATCCAAATACCCTCCCAAATTTCCTCCCTTCATCATAGAGGGATTCCTTTTGTCATAAAGCCAACCTAAGGAGCCCTTTTGATCAAATCAAAAGGAAGTACCTGAAGAAGAGGTAAATGTCTCACCACCTATTTCAAGTTCCTTTCTTCTTCAACTACATCCTTCTTTATTTTTACAATTATAAAATAATAAATTCAGTATAATATATATATTGTGATATTATTATAAAAATGGTTCAACCATATTAGTTATGTTATCTATCCTATTAACGAAAAAATCACCACATGTGCGTACGTACGGCTTACCGTCTCCACATCGTGGTGTAGTTTGCTATTAAAACTTTTCATCATTTGGATGGGTATAATAATATGTATAAATGATATAAATAATAAATATAACATTATGATGATTCTTTATATATTATATACGATCCAATTATATAATATTTTAATATCAAAAGAATGATATTGTCGCTCGTGCGTATGTACGGACCACCATCTCCACGATGCGACGAGATTCACACTCCATGTTAACCATCCTAGAATTATTATAAAGTATATATAATAAGTAATCATGAAACATATGAAATAATAATTCTTTTGTATTCATGTATATATATATATATATATTTCATTTACTTCCATTCATTTTAATAAGGAAACGAAAATAGCATCCATGAGTACGTACGGTCTACTGTCTCAAAGAACGGTGTATTTCATTACATTTATCGATCTATTTTATATATTTATATTATGAATATATATTTTATATAAATCATGTTTTACATTATTGAAGAAATTAATCATGATCTAATTAATCATATTAATAATTTCAAGTCAAAACACAAATGAAAAATGAAATTATTTTACCCAAAACGATGCATTAACATGGAATTTACAAAGGAACGGTTAATATAAAGTCATAAGTGAATCATATATGATATCATAAATATTATTATGGTTATGTTACAAGTTAATAATATGTTTAAACCTACTATAAAATATTTTCAGACACATACAAAAGAAATTTGACATATGGTAAGGGATTATTATTCCAATCTCGTTCTTATCCGAGATTGTTTATTTGTAAGTATTTACTGGGGTTATGTTTATCATCCATGTCCATGTTTTCTAAAAAATGGTTTCATAAAATTTTTAATATTCTTCCATGTATGTTTAAAGTCATTTTTACCCTTTTTTGACTTTTACCACATTTTATTAAAGGAATATTTCCATTTATTACCATATAAGATACTTTTTTACTTTTCCGGAAAAAGTACGAGAAGAATGTTTTTTGAACTTATACAGCATGAATGGATTTTAATGGTTTCATAATTGCTGAGATGGTATGTGAGTTTGATATACTCTATAAAACCAAATGTAGGATTGAAATAAGAATGAGATTCATAGATACAATATGGGGGGTGAATTGTACCTTTTAAAAAATTCTGTTGGAACATTTAAATATGGTTATGTTTAACACGGTTAATCAAGATAATTCACCACACCTCTATATTTTCTAAGAACTTTCTTGATTCAGGAAAAATGATTCCTAGAAATAAATTCCAGAAAAGTGATTCCAGAAATGAAACATAACTAAAGTTTAAAAAGATGAAGATTCAACTTTAAAGCGTATTGAATCTATCTAAATCAGAGTACAAGAGTATGGAAGTTTAAGATATTTATAGTTTCCTCAACAATAGAAACGAAATAGAAAACTTGATGCAAAACAAGTCACAATTAGAAAGTCTTTTAAACCAAAGAGATGGGTATCCAACAACCTTGGATAAAGGTCCCTTGATTTATAATTTGAAGAAATTATGTCTTACCCACACGAGGGTAATAACTTGATATGAAGATCAGAGTCTGTCTTGATATCCCTGCAATCCCTCAACTATCAGGTAGTCGTCACCTCTATCTTCCTCAGCAAAGAATCCCTCAACTCACGGTATTCAGCACCTCTATCTTCCTATCACTAGAAGACATCAATCGCACACAGAAACAATCTGAGTTGCACGAAGAAAATCTGCACAAGGTAATGTTTGAACAAGCTGTACAAACTTTCTACACAATTTATGAGAGTTTGTAAGAGCCTCTCTCTCTAGAAATCACTTTAGGATGTTCTAAGCCAAAAAAAATACAAAAGTATCGCACACATTCAAATGACCTACTATTTATAGGCACAAATCCAACGGTTGGCTCCCTCCTCCAACGGTCGAATTTTTCCTTGAATTTATGAGGGATCTATACACGTGTCACTCAAACAACAGTTATTCAATTACTGAAAGCACGGCATTATTTTAACAAAATGAGTGTAAGAATAACTAAAATCAGATATTCGGAATGGATAAAATGAAAGTTCAGAGTGATGAAATTTAATGTTCAGAGTCTAACCAAAAAATTGAATTCGGAGACTATAAGATATTCAGATTCTGTTTTGTATGAATTAGGAACCTGAATTCTATATAATTCCAGAGTCTGAATTGCAAGGAAATTCAGAATCTGGATTCACCAAAATTCAGAATCTAAACTCACAAAGTTCGAAGTCAGAGTCCATAACAATTCAAAGTCAGAACTCATAGGATTTTGGAGTCTGAATTCAGAGAACTCGGAGTCAGAACTATGAGAATTTCATATCCAGAATTCATAATAAGAATTTTGAGTAAGAAATTTGAAGAGTTCGTATCCAGAATTCATATTCAGAATACAAATTCAAAACAACTTAAGAGTTCGTATCCAGTATTTTTAATTAGAATACGGAGTCAGAACATCATAGGAGTTCGTAATCAGAATTCTGAGAATTCGGATCCTAAAACAGAATGCTTCTTACTTATGTAATTATAGGATTCTGAGGTTTTGGTTGCAATTATAATTTTACACTTAAGAAAAATATTGAAATGAAAAATGAAATCTAGGTAAGGGTAAATTTCCTTGGGTATGTAAATTTTCATTATGGAAGTAAAACAAGTGTAAAGTGATTTTTTCTTTGAAATAAGTTGTTTTCAATTTTTAAAACAATAGGAATAGTAATTTCATAAGGAAAACTTAATGACTCAACAATCTCCCCCTTTACATGTAGGAATGGAAAATTCATAAGGAAAACCTTATTTACTCACCAATCCCCCGCTTTCTAGGGTGCAATAACATCCTTACAAAAAAGAATATAAAGGACTTAGAAAAAATTTTCTTGACTTAGAAAAAAATACATATCTCTCTTTTCACATTTGCAAAGATGAATACGACTAACTCCCCCTTAGGCTTTGAAACTCTAAGGATCATATTGTATATTTCCGGAATGGAATTTTCATTATCTTGGTTAAGTAAATCATCGTAATGAGCAACTACCCATTAAATATGGATGTATCTTCTTATAAATAGAAATATTTTTTTCTTCTTCCCGTTAGATTTTTCCATCTCTCCTTTGGAATTATTTTTCCTTCTCCCCCATTGTGATTTTCAAAAAGAGTTTATGGGAATAGAAAACACATATGGTACCTGAAATTTTAGTAAAGACATACAACGAAAACTAGACAAGACAAAATTCTATTATGATTGAAAGAATTAGTACAAGGAAAAAATACAACAAAAGATCCGATTTTTCTATTTTTCATAATTTTCCTTAGGCATCATCTTCTTGACGATTGTCTTCGTCTTTTTCATCACTTTGTGGTCCTCCTCTACTTACATCTCTAAGGCTATGCATTTATCTTCTTGATCCTTTAGGGCCTCTGCCTGAGCCTTCAGTACGTCCTCTTACTTCCCAATTTTTTCTTCCATCTCGGTCAGAAGAACTCTCTCAGTTTTCAATCATTGAACAACATAGCTCAGCTTCCCATTCAGATCACTGACTTCCTGGATCAGAGAATTTTGTTCTATACGTAGCTTTTCCTTAATTTTGTTTCCAAGATCCTTGATATTTCCATCTTCGATATCAAAATCTTCTATTAAATCTTCTATAAAGTGATTGAGCTCTCCCAAATGTTCCTTTATTTTCATCGACCAAATTGTCATTTTCTTGCATGATTTTCTGTGGATTCATAATTCATAAGAAAATTCTTATGGTCTGCCTCAATCTTCAAACATCTATAAATCACCATAGATACAGAGTCTGACTTCTGGTTGATATTGTGTTGTAGAATCTCGAATCTATAATCAATTGCTGGGAATATCAGAATGGTATCCGCTAGCTTCTTTAGAGACTGAACAACAAAATTGTGCCCTAAGGTTGATGACTCCAAATCAGACAATTTTCTAGGAGATGTTTCTTCTTCTAATTTTACAAACATCCTATTAGAAGATTATCCAACCTCTTTATTCCTCAAAATATCATTCGTTGGGGTATCAACCACCACCAGTTATTTACCCTTACTGATTTTCAGATTAGTTTCTTCATCAAGATATTCATGATCACTTCTGGATAGATGAACAACCTTATCTTCATCAATCTTCTCTTTCTCAGCACCAGCCTCAGTCTCCTCATGATGAATAAAGTCATGATAATGAATCTCTTCCTCAGATGACTTGTTTACTTCCTCTTAACCCTTCTCATCATCTGCGGGTGTAGCAAGCCTTGAAGATCCCTCTTGAGAAGTCTGGAGTGAAAAATTTTCGGAAACACATTCCTTTTCATGAGTCTTCAAAATTCTTGATCACATAATTTGACTTTTCAAAAAATTGAGCTTCCTGAACTCCTTCCACAGATTCTTTCTCAACTTCCTTCTCTTTCACAATCTTTTCTTGTTGTTTTTATGGAGACATAAACTTTTTACTCGGAGTCTCAGGCAATTTATCTACAAGAAATGATTTTGGAATACGAATTTTTTCAGATGCAACCTTAGTGGCCTTCAAAAGATATTGGACAATCTCGGCCTCATGAATTTTCTTATTTAGCTTCTTCTACTTTTCTTGCCTCTCAAGCTCTTCAGAAGTTAGTTCTTTCAAGGCCATAGCCTCAGTAGGATCCAAACCGAACTGTGGCTCCCCTTCTTTTCTATTTTACTTATCCTCCCTCCATTTTTCTACCAACTCATCTGGGTAGGAATTATGCTTTTTGGGTTTAGGAGGTGTGGATTGGAATTCATTAGGCCTAGGGGTTTTATCTTCAACTTTCACTTCATTTACCTTTCTATTCTTCTTGGCATTCTTTGATGGTTCATCTTTTTCAACATTTTCCGGAATGGCTTTAACCTCATCCTCTGGAAGATCATAAAATTATCCTGTATACTTAGAGAAACCAACCGTAATCGTATTTAAGGTATCATCACTGATCAACATTACTTTACAATACCTCGTCTTGGAACTGCATGGGATCTCGAAAAATTCAAGACACTGAACTATCGACTTCGAAAGGAGGGCTGGATACAGAATGATCTATGCTCTTAAATTCCAGTTTTTTTATTCTCGATTGTGATGATGATGTACTTCATGAGATTCACATTCCTTATATTTAACAAAAAATCATAGATATACATGCCACTTTTCTTGATGGTATCCTTATCACCCTTTCTCGGTACGATGAGACCTTGCACCCAAAGTTGCAAGATCTGATTGTTGGTAGAAAGATGGGAAATATTTTTTTCAATTTTGACATCAGAAATATCAAGACACTCCACAACATTTTCATTAACAAAACTTCCCTGAACCTCTGGAAACTTGTGAGAGAAAAATTCAGCTTCTCCTTCATAAGGTATCCCTACCAAGATAGCCACCTTGGTGTAAGATAGTGCATACGTCCTTCCATAGATTTTGAAGGAGAAATTTTCTCTAACGTCTTCCTTAAAGAAGCAATCTGATTCATAAAACTATATAATAAGCTCTAGATACACCACTTCATGAGCTGCAGTGTTTGAAATAACAACACTTTCGCATCCATTGAGCATGATGTTCTTGGAAATATTAGAGTCATAGTTATTGAAGAAGTTTGGATGAATCAACCTCTCTCTGTAAATTTCTCACTCCGCAATTGGCTTTATAGATGAAATCTCTTTAGAAGGGACTTCTGTAGACATTCATACTAGAGAAAATTCTAAATAATTCGGAACGAGCTTTTGTAGAGGTTCAGAGATTTGAGACGTGAGAGCTTGAAAACCAATGTGGGACAACCCTCAGGGGTCTCCTTTATATAGGCAATGGAAGTGACCTTTCATTTTCCAAAAACCAATCTAACAGTTGAAAAGCATTCTGATGTGATCAAACAGTTGATTTGATATCCGAAAGGAAAAATTTAGTGAATCCAATATTTTGAGGTTTTTAGAGATAATCAGATTTGAGAATACTAGAATCCGAGTAAATTTAAAATAACAAAGAAAATACTAGAAATGAAATAATGACTATGAAAAGTTTAAGATGGAAATCATACCTTTCAAATTCCTAGGAAGATTATTCATAATAGGTGATATTCTTCTTGAACAACCAAATTTCACAGTGAAAAACATATTACAAAAACAAATCTTCTATGAATATTTTGAGTACGAAAATCTTCATTATAAAAATCTGGATTATGAAAAATTCTCATTACGAAAATTTTAGGTCCGAAAATTATCATTACGAAGATTTCAGGTCTAAAAATATATATTACGAAAATTTTAGGTTTTTAAATTTCTATTACGAAAAATTTCAGTTCTGAAAATTTCTATTACTGAAAATTTTAGTTCTGAAAATGTATATTATGAAAATTTTGAAAAACCAACTAAGAAATTTTTGAAAAACTTCATTATAAAAAATATGAAAATCATCCTTACAAAAAATATGAAAAACATCATTATGGAAAATATGAAAAACATCATTACAAATAAAATGAAAAACATTAATAACCGATGTACTCCCCCTATGAAAAGGAGTTTATTACTGTAAGGAGAATTGTTCAACAAGAAGTTATTAAGGATTTTTATCTATAGTTATCATTCCTAACTTCTGTTTGATGTATTAAAATCTTTTAGAGGGTCAATATTTTTTGAAAATATCAGTAAGTTGATCTTGCATTCTGATAAATTGAAAATGATATCTCATTTTTGTGTGTGATCCCTAAGAAAGTGATGCCTAACTTCTATGTGTTTTTCATGAGAGTGATGTGCAGGGTTTTTTCTAAGGGCGACGACACTTGTGTTATCATACATAATTTGAGTCATAGTAAAACTCAGCCATAGTCTGTGAGTGTGTGTTGCATCCACAACACTGGAGCACAACAACTTCCAGCTACTACATATTCAACTTCAGCAGTGGAAAGTGCTACTGATTGTTGCTTCATACAAGACCAAGAAACTAATGAATTTACTAAGAAATGATAATTTCCAAATTTACTCTTTCTATCCATTCTACATCCACCAAGGTCAGAATCCGAAGAACTCTTTAAAACAAAATCATTTCTATAAGTATAAAAGATTCCTAAATCCATGGTTCCCTTTAAGTAGAAATTTTTTTCACACCCTTTAAATGTGATTCATTAGGATTTGATTGATATCTTGAACATAAGCATATTGAAAACATTAATTCTGGATGACTAGATATCAAGTATAGTAGACATCCTATCATACCTCTAGAAGATCTTTGATCTACTGGTTTCCCAGCTTCATCAAGATCAAGAGTGTTTGAGGTACCAATGGGAGTACTAATACACTTAGTGTTTTCATATCCATACTTTTTAACAAGATCCTTAATAAATCTATGTTTGGATATGAAGATTCCTTTTGGTTTTTGAGAAATTCGAAAACCAAGGAAAAATGTTAACTCACCCATCATACTCATTTCAAACTCATATTTCATTAGATCCGCAAAGGAATCAGTTAAAGATTTCTGAGTTGAACCAAATATAATGTCATTAACATAAATTTGAACAATAAAATCATTTTTCTTATCCTTATTTATAAAAATGGTTGGATCTGCATTTCCCTTAACATAGTTATTTTGAGGAAAAAATCATGTATGTCTATCATACCAAGCTCTAGGTTCTTGTTTAAGGCCATATAAAGCTTTGGTAAGTCTACAAACATGATCAGGATGTTTTGTATCTTCAAAGACAGGAGGTTAATCAACAAAAACATCCTCTTGAACAAAATCATTACGGAAAGCACATTTCACATCCATTTGAAAAAGTATGGAATTGAACAGTGCTACAAAGGCAAGTAAAATACGCATATATTCATGTCTAGCTACTGGAGAATATGTTTTTTCATAGTATATTCCTTATTGTTGATTATAGGCCTCAACAACCAATCTAGCTTTATTCCTTACTATGATTCCATTTTCATCACACTTATTTCTGAAAACCCTTTTTACTCTCATAATAGAATTTTCCTTAGGTCTTTCATCCAAGGCCCAGACATTATTCCTTTTGAATTCATTTAGTTCATCTTGCATGGCTTTATTCCAATCATCATCACCTAAAGATTCATCAGTGCTTTTTGGTTTCAATTGGGAAGGGAATGCTAGATGTTATACTTCATTTCATAAGCTACTTCTAGCCCTTATAAGTTGAATTACATCACCAATGATACTATCTCTGGGATGATTCTAGAGAAATGTCTGATTTGGGTTTTTTAAGGACTGTTCATCCACATAGGGTAGGAAATCTTCTGGGGTAAATGTTTCAGAAGTATCTTCTTGGACATTTTCCTTATCAAGAAAATTTTCTATCGAAGGTTGATAATAAGTTTTTGAAAACACATTCGAGGATGTAAGTTGGGGTTATTTAAATACAAAAGTATCAGCTTCATCAAATTTGACAAGTACTGTCTCTTCAACAGTACAAGTGCTTTTATTAAAAACACTATAAGGATTAGAAGTTGTGGAGTAGCCTAAGAAAATTCTTTCATCAGATTTTAGTTTGAATTTGGGTAAGTTATCTTTAGTATTCACAATGAATACCTTGCAACCAAAAACCATAAAGTAGGAAAGTCTAGGTTTTCTACAATTCCATAACTCATAAGGAGTTTAATTAAGAAAATATCTAACCAAAAATCATTTTATATTATAACAAGAAGTACTTACAGCTTCAGCCCAAAAATGTTTTTCTACATAATACTCACTCAACATGGTTCTAGTTATCTCTGGAAGAATTATATTTCTTCTTTCAACAACACCATTCTGTTGAGGTGTTATGGGTGCTGAGATGTTGTGAGTAATACCTTTTCAATTAAAAAATTTTCAAAAACTGAATTTTGAAATTATCCTCCATGATCATTATGAATAGTTATTAATGGAAGTTTTTTCTAATTTTTTACTTGGGCTCTAAAACTTTTGAAATAAGAAAAATCTTCAGACTTCTCTGCTAGAAAATAGACCCACATAAATCTAGTGTAATCATCAACCATGACAAATACATAATATTTTCCCCCAATGCTTCCAGTTTGTGTTGGTCCAAAAAGATTCATATGCACCAACAGTAATGCATCAGTGGTTGAGACTTCACCAATGGATTTAAAACATGATTTATGTTGCTTTCCATATTAAAAAGGTTCACAAGCTTTTGAAGAATCAAATCTAAGCTCCGGTAGATCCTTAAGAAATCTTTTCATAGAATGTTTACATAGTTTCCTAAGGTTACAGTGTCCTAGCCTTCTATGCCATAAAAAAGAATGATCATCCATTACACTAAGGCAATGTAAGTCTTCGCTCCTAATTTTTCAATGTTTAGTGTGTAAAATTTCTTTTTCCTATGGGCAGAAAGAATAAACTCTTCCTTAGAATTGTGTACTAAGCACTTATCATTCTTAAAATTCACAAGGTAGACTTCATCACATAATTGACTTATGCTGATGAGGTTGTGCTTAAGACCCATAAAAAATAAAAAATTTGAAATCAGTGTTTTTCCAAGATGAATCATGTTACCTATACCAATAATTTATCCCTGAACATTATCTCCGAAAGTTACTTTTCTTCCTTTCATTTTGATAATCGTTTCAAAATAGTATTTGTTACCAGTCATATGCCAGGAACATCCACTATCCATGTAACATGTATTGCTGGTGGTACATTGTCTATTTTCCTAAAAATATGAAAAAGTTAGACTTTGGAAATGCAGACTTACTTGGATCCAGAAATTTCAGAAAGAAAAATTTTGGGTACCCACATCTTCTTAGAAAAATAGGCTTTATGAAATCCTAAATATTGGGTTTGGTTTAGAGAAAAATTATTTTCCCAATGTCCACCACACTGACATTTAGTGTAGAATGGGGCACTTTGAGGATCAAAGTATTTGTTACTAACCAAAACCAGAAGTATTCATTCAATGTCATATTTGTGAATATATTTTGTCAAAATTTTCATTACGTATGGTAAATTTTGACAAACACGACCTCAAGGAAAATATTTCTGATTTGAGTTTGATAACACGGATCTTGTCTTCAAAAATATTTTATTTAGAACTAGAGTTAGGTTCAAAAACATTTTTCTTAGAAATTAGATTTTCTACATCTTTAGAAAGTTTATTCTTCTTAGAATTTACTTCCTTAAGATTTTTTGAAATACATTCAAATTCAACATTTGTCTCATCATGGTTTTTAGAAAGATCTCATATTTCCTTAGTAAGAATAGTATTCCATGATTTTTCTTTATCATGTTTTTTCATGAGTTTTGAATTCTCAATCTCTAGAAGTTTGGAAAACCTAGAATCTTCTTCATAGGAAGGTAATGTATTATCTTCATCAGAAGAAGATTCTTCATCGAAAGAGTTATAATATTTTCTATCATTAGAATTCAATGAAACGTTGGTCAATGATTCAAAATTGTGTACCATAGCCATTAAGCAATGATTATCAATAGGTAGCTTTGCTATAAGACCAAGATTATTCTCTCCAGAAGATTCATAATTCAAAGATTCATCTGAAGAGTCTCCACCACTGGAACTCCAGGTGTCATTAGATTTCAATACATTCTTAGATTTAGCCTTATAATACTTCATTATATTTATCTCAGAATTCCATTCATTTCTTTATTTTCTCTTGAGCATAGGTAAATCAGGTCTTATGTTTCCAACTCTCATACATTCATAGAATGTAACTTCTGAATCATTATTATATTTCCTTTCCTTTTTCTTATATCTAGATTGAAAGTTCCTCTGTCCAGCTGTCTTGTTCATCCTTCAAGCAATATTTTCTAATTAATTTTCTCCATATTCACTTCCACTAGATTCAGAATGGATAAAAACTTTCTTAGATTTACATCTGGTAACTCTCTCAGGAGTTTTGGCTTTCATATGATTGGTGTTCATAGTAAAAGCCACACTGCCATATCTATTCTTCTTCTTCACATTTTCAGAATCTCTCTTCATTCTGGTTTTATGCTGGAGAAGAGTTCCAAACAACTCATCTAATGTAATCTGAGTAACCTTTCTGTTCTTATGAATAGAATTCCATTTGGATTCCCACTCATTTGGCATGATGTCCATAATCTTATTAACAAGAGATTCATCATCTAATCCTTTTTAACCCATTGATTGTAAACTATTCACAATATTCAAGAATCTTTGTTGCACCATGCATATGGGTTCTCCATAAGGAAAGCAGAGACCATGATATTCAACTCTATGCATTGCTCTTCTAGTTTTAATTACTTTGGAAGTTCCAAAATGAGTAACATCAAATTTCTTCCATATTGAATTTTCAGCTTCACAAGATGAAATTTGGCTATATATATTTCTAGTCATTGAGGAAAGTAATGTATTGTGTACATTATAATTCAGTTGAAATTCATGCTTTTCATGATTTATAAAGGCACTTACTTCTTTGTTAGGAATCTTGTATCTACCAGTAATCATAAAAAAATTATCCACACCAGTATTGATAATGAAAGTTTTTATGTGATCTCTCCAATATTCATAATCACTTCCATCAAAGATAGGTGGTCCAGTTGGATTGAGATAGTCTATGGAACCAACATTGATTCCAATCATCTTTAAGAAAATACTTTCCACAAAAACTTGTTAATTGAAAAAGATTATAAACAAGGAAAATATTTCTAAGAAAGGAAAATATAGAAGAATAGTATCTCTAAGTAAGAATGAATCTGAACAATTGATTTTGGAAAATAGATTCTGAAAAAAATGTGAATCCGGAAAATTCAATTATGGAAAATTCTCTTCTGAAACTAATCATGAGATTAATTTAGATTGTACCAAAAGCTCTGATACCAATTATGGAATTGGTGCAGGGTTTGAGGTTTCCAACCTCAGATACCAATTTATGAGATGGTATGTGAGTATGATATACTCTATAATACCAAATGTAGGACCAAAATAAGAATGATATTCTCAAATACAAGAGGGGGTTGGGGGTGAATTTTACCTTTTAAAAAATTCCTTTGGAACGTTTAAAGATGGTAATGTTTAACAAGGTTAAAGAAGATAATTAAAAAGATCTCTATATGTTCTATGCACTTTCTTGATTCCGAAAATATGATTCCAGGAAAGCAATTTCGGAAAAGTGATTCTGGAAATGAAACTTAACTAAAGTTTACAAAGATGTAGATTCTACATTAAAAATTATAGAATCTAACTAAATCAGATTACAAGAGTTATGAAGTATAACATAGTTATACTTTTTCAACAATACAAATGCATTGGAAAAACATGAAACAAAAAAAGTAACAAGTAGAGAGTCTTTTAACCCAATGAGAAGGGTATCCAACAACCTTGGATAAAAATCCATTGATTTATACATTCAAGAAAGTCTGTCTTACCCACACCAGGGTAAGCCCTCGATACGAAGATCAGAGTCTGTCTTGCTATCCCCAAAAGCCCTCAACTATCAGGTAGTTGGCATCTCAGTCTTCCTCAGCATGGAATCCCTCATCTTCAAGGTGGTCGACACCTATATCTTCCTATACCCAAAAGACCTCAATTATACACAGTAACAATCTGAGTCGCATGAAGCAAATCTTCACAAGGCAAAGTTTGAACAAGCTACTCAAACTTTCTGAACCAAGCTTTAGTGTTTATAAGAGCCTCTATCTCTAGAAATCACTTCAGGAAGTTCTAAGCACCAAATATTCCAAAAGTCTAGAACACTTTCAAATGAGCTCCTATTTATAGGAACAGCTCCAACAGTCAGCTCCCTCCTCAAACGGTTGAATTTTTCCTTGAATTTAGGAGGTACCTATACATGTGTCACTAATAAAACGGTTAGTCAATAACTGAAAGAACAATATAGTTTTAAGAAAATGACTGTAAGCATAACTAAAATCAGATATTCAGAATGGAGAAAATGAGTGTTTGGATTGAATAATGTTAAAGTTTGGAGTCTGACCAAAAAAATGAATTCGGAGACTATAAGATATTTGGATTTTGTTTTGTAGAAATTCGGAACCTAAATTCTATAGAATTTCGGAATCTGAATTTCTAGGAAACATGGAATCTGGATTCACCAGAATAGGAGAAACTAAACACACAAATTTAGGAGTCAGAGATCATTAGAATTCGGAGTTAGAACACATAGGAGTACAGAGTCTAAATTCTGAGAACTCAGAGTCAGAATTTAGAGAAATCCATATCCAGAGTTCGTATTATGAATTCAGTGTTAGAACTTGGAACAGTTCGTATCCAGAATTCATATTCAAAATTTAGAGTCAGAACTTCATAATAGTTAGTATCTAAAATTCATAATTACAATTTGGAGTCCGAACTTCATAGGAGTTCATAATCATAATTCTATGTATTCGGATCCTAAAACATAATGCTTCATACTTAAGTAATTATGGGATTATGAGGTTTTTTTTACAATCCAAATTTTACACCTAAGAAAAATATTGAAATGAATAATGAGATCTTGGTAAGGGTAAATTTCATGGGTAAGGAAATTTTGTATATGGAATTAAAACAGGGGTAAAAAGAGTTTTCCCTTGATATAAGGTGTTTGTGATATTCAAAAAAAGAGAAATAGTAATGACATAAGGAAACCTTAATGACTCAACAATCTCCCCATTTACATGAAGGAATGGAAAAGTCATAAGGAAAACCATATTGACTCAATAATAATTCCTTATTTCCATGAAGCTACCTTTACAATATTTCATGATTATTTTCAATAAAATTATTTTCTATTAAAATCGCACGACATTTTGAGAAAAGAAAATGATTTTGAAGAAGAGAGGATATTTTCCTCTAGAATTCATTTCAAGTGTTTTGTCAAAACTATTTTCCTACTAAGATGTTATTATTTGGTATGATTATGATTCAAGTATAATGTATCTATTATTTACATGGTTTAATTCTTCTTATGATGAAATAATATCCATTTGTTTTATATGGATTACATTATGATTGGATGATGTTTATGAAATCCATTTTTTTCTTTGGTTATGATGAATGATTCATGTTTATTTTTTGGCACAAGTAAGAATGATTTCATTATGAGATGGGTGGGACCTATAGCTCCCTCTAATGCATTGGGTAAAGATTTATATCTCATGAGACAGCATGGCTAGAATAGCAAGTTAATCTGGTTTAGAGATATAGGACTGGAACGAGGAGTGAACTTGATTCAGTAAGGGACTTTGTCCACTATGATGGTCTTGGAAGCAATGCCTTGGCTACTATGGAAATCATATCATGAGCTTAATGGTTTGAAACAATTACATGTTTTATTTTATCATGAATAATGTTACTTTTTGATCTATGACTTATGTACCGCCGAGATTCATGTCATTGATCATGATTTTTATGTTTAAACATTATGTTCATGTTTTTAAGTTCAAATGTATATGGTTTGATTTATTTTCTCCATGCATACCCTTAATGATCAATTTAGATCACCCTTTATATTTTTTATTTTCACAAAGATATAAAGAATGGTTTTAGGTAAGAAAAAAGGGGGAAGATCTTTATGGGAGATGTTGAATATTTTTCACAAGGATTAGAAGATTATGTTCTGAGTTTCCAAAGACATTAAACTATTATGGTCCTTGGGAATTTTTCTTGTTATGTATAATGTATTCTGCAAAAGTAACAGAATGTCCATGTATGTCAAGTGTGGGTCTCTACAATTGGTATCAGAGGAAAGGATTAGTTAACCTTTGGAAACTAGGATGGGAAAACTTTAGTGAGATCCCTAGAGATTTTTCTATGGTATGTTTTGGGATGTCCCTAAGGTTAAGTATAATCATAGGTTATAATCCTAGAATTATGGTAGCAATCATAGAATTAAACCTAAGATGTTAGATATTCAAGGTACTCCCCCTTTATTATGTTATTTTCATAGTATGATTTTTCCTCTCACACAATTCTTTTTGGGTTTTAGATGATGGATGGAACCCGAAGGAACTATGTTGATCGATGTAATGGACGATGCAATGATTTTCATCCTGAACAAACCAATGTCATTGGAGATGGAGTAAAAAATCTTATTACTATACTTACACAATTTATGTATCCTTCTGGGCTTCCAAATGTGCATAGAAAGGAATAGTATTCTATTGAGTCCTTCATGAGGCAACATCCACCTTCTTTCAGTGGGTATTCGGATCCACTTGTTATTGAACAATGGATCAGTACCATTGAAAAGATAATTTCCATACATTGCTATTCAGAACATGAAAAATTCATTTTGGCTATTTACCATTTAGAAGGTGAAGCAGATCAGTGGTAGACTCTAATTAAAAATGCTAGGCCCCAAGATGAAATTGAATCCATGGAATGGGACAAATTCAAGAACTTGTTTTTCAATAAGTACTTCCATCGTATTCTTCGAACGAAGATGGAAAAAGAGTTCCTTGAGATTAATTAAAAGGATGGTGAATTTGGTGGTATATATGAAGTGAAATTTACAATTCATGCAATGTATGCATCCAGATTTATCATCCAACCTGAAAGTAAAGTTGATCTATTTTTAAGTGGCTTAAAACCATGTTTTAGAAAGGAATTAGCTATAAGATACTTTAGTAGATTTGAAGAGATTGTGCGTTATGCTATTAAAATAGAACATGGAGTTGGTGTTACATATCCATATCATGGTTTTTAAAAGAAACTAAAGATGGAGTTCAATGAAAAATCTCAAAACTAAGGTGAAAAGAAGATAAATATTTCTTCATACTCAAAGTGTGGAAGGAATCCTGGTGGAGATTGTCTTAACGGTACTAGAAAATGTTTTATGTGTGGAAAATGGTCATCGAGAAACTGAGTGTCGATGTAATGGAAAAAGGTTATCTAATGATGTGAATAGAGAAAAGAATACAAAGAACTCACCACCAACACTTCAATGCTACAAGTGTAAGGAAATGGGAGCATTATGCTAACCAATTCCCTAATCCAAGGGTTAATGATGATCGACATCAACAACCTCTTAAGGAAACGGACAAAGGGAAGTCACATGCGATCACTATTGGCGATGTTGAGTATGACAATGATGTGGTGTAATGATTAAGTGTTTATGTAATGAGATTCCAAAATAGTGTTGTGGAATATCATTTATAGTATCATAGAATATTGGAATATTTATGTATTGTTTTTTGTGGTTTTTAATAATAATATGTTATCGGTAACAATGAAAAGTGATTGAAATATTTTTGGAATGCACCTAATTTGTGCATAATGAAGGGTTAAAGGGAAAATGAGATGTTTGATAGTATTAATGAGATCATGACTGATATAAGGACCAAGTGATATCATGGTTTGAGTATATATAAATTTCGGGATTTTGGTATGTGGAAAGAGTTAAATTTTTTCAGCATTCATGTTTTCACTAAAGTACAATGGGTATTCTTTTTTCAAGAGAATAGATGATTATGGTATTCACATGTTTGGATTGAAATCAACAAGATATATCTTATGATATATGGGAGATAAATGATGGTATTCACGTGCTTGTTATGTGACCTTTCAAGTAATTGTTTTCTTTATACTATGAGATTGGACATATGTATTTTAGATAAGCCTAAAGAATGGAATTGATTATGTTGGACATCAGATAGTATTGTTTAAAGTAAAAAAAATTGATATTATTCCTGGACGGTTATAATAGTGTAGTTTTAGAAAAAGGACAACTTGTAGGATGAGAGACAACCCATCGCGTCAGACAATGTTGCGGGAATCGGACCCAAAACTGAAGTACGACATGCCTTTATCACCTACCACTGCCCTATAGGAAGTCCATGGTAAGTAGAATCTAGTTTTATTTTATTAAGAAGGATGATAGATGTAGTATAAGTCCATTTTTGGAACCATATATGACTAATCTGACCATACATGGACATATGTATATTACTTTTTCTAACCTTATGTTTAAGACAGATGGAATGACCTATCATTCAATCACATGAACTGCTAACACTTCGCAACAGACAAATTCAACATCATTTTTTTAAGAGATGAAGTGGAAATTGTTCATGGAATGAGTAACCGTAAGATTGTACCAAAATCAAGTAAGTATTTCTTTTATTTCAAAAATTATTCAACATTTGGGAAATGGTCATGAAAACCAAAAAATTTTCCTTAGTTCCCTCATATATAATGAATCAGATGGTACCTTAGATCATCACAAATTTATGGCTTTGAGTTTGTTGGCATTTTCATAGCCATGTCCTCTACCACTCTTGATCATAAGTTGATGGATATATTTCTCTTCCATGTACATATTTTCACCTATGTTCTCCTAGGTGGAAACCCAGTGATGAGTAAATTTGGGTAACCATTACATTTCATAATTTAGTTTTTAATATTAAGTTTTAGTATTCCTTTTTACAATGTGGGTTTCTATGAATGAAACTTTCATGTAGTAAACCGTTTATAACCCCGACAAATTTCGAGGGTGAAATTCATTTTAAGGGGGTTAGAATATAACACCCAGATATTTTTTGAGAAATATTCTTTTTAATTTATTTGATGTATTCTATTGTACAGCACACCCAGATTATCTTTTACAATACGCAACACCGTATTAGCTTGTAGAATATGCAACACTATTCTTGGCTCGTGTTGCACACAATTTCAAGTTCATTTTGTTGAAATTATTCTACGCAACATTAAGTATTGATTTTGTTTAATTTATAAATGAAATAAGTTTTTATTATGTTATACGCAACACCAAAGGGATAATTCACTACATGCATCCATGACTTGGCTGGCATTGCATGCAATCACGACCTTCCTCGAAAGCATGTGTAGTACGCAATACCGAGTTTTACTAAACAACGATATGTTATTAAAATATTATATAAACTAGCCCTTATGAATAGTAAAACCCTCATTCTGAAATTTTATAAATTTTATCATTAAAAATGGACATCATTTTTGGATTCGAAATATCAAAATTAACATAGGGTGAATTGTTGGTATTTTTCTAAAAACATTAAATTTTTGATGAATAGTGAAAAAACAATGAGTTATAGTTTAAAACCAATTTTTTTTTAAATAATTATTTATTTTATTTATATTTACTTTATGTAAAAATAGATAAATAATACCTATATAAGTTTAATGTAATTCATTGGATCCATTTTATAATAATTTTAGACATATAAAAAATTTATTGAACTTTTGACCGTCTTTCACCCACCTCCTAAGAGAATTTTCAAATTTACATAAAACATAAAATAACCGCCTCTGTGGGTGTAATTTTAAAAATCCAAGAGACACGGTTGATATCAATAATTAAAATTTTGTTCAATAAGATAAAATAATTTGGTGAATAAAAACTTTTTTCTTTTATTTACCACGATTAAAATTAAATAGGGTAATTAATGGTAAAAATGATATTATTATTACCCTAACACATGTAATAATTCTATTGGATAAGTTTAATTAATCCAAAACAACCTTAAGAACAAAATATGACCCTTTAGGTCCACTTGGATTAGATTAGGACATTTATAATTATTTTATTCGACGAAGAGTTAAAATAGTTAAAATCAACATTTAATAACTAAAATATTTTTAATATAGGGTTATATATAAGATATATTAGAATATAAATATTCATTTTAAAGATAAAAATATTTCCAACCTAATCGTATTTAATTTATATTTTTACAAATTAAATAATTTCATTTATTTATGACACAATGATGATATAGTAATTACCCTATTAATGAAATATTAACATAATTGATATTATAAATACCAAAATAAATTTAATTTGAGACTTTTTATTAATTAAACTAATTTTATAGGTTAATATAGAATATTAGGGTAGTTTAAATGAATTTTTTTGGAAGTAATAATGCTTTTATGAATTTATAAAAAATAAAATACAAGATATTTTCAAAATTTACATAAAAGAGTTTTTAAGAAAATATTACATTATTAATTAATATTATATTTTTAAAAATATAAGGATTGGAAAAAAGACTTATATAATAATATATATGACATTATTTAACCAATTGGGGTTCTATTAGTAGTTTATAGTAAGTTTATTAACAATATAGTGTAAGAATATAAGAAGACACGGTAAAAGTTAAATTATTTAACTTATAATTAAATCTAATTTATTAGGTTAAAATGGTAACCTAAACTTGTCTAAAATATATTGGTTGAGAGGATTTCGACCAGTCCCCACCCTATCCTCGAAATAAGTCACTTTTGAGCCACTTGAATCTGAGAATGAATTTATTATAAAATAATATTTTATATTTTTCTAAGGTGCCCCTCACCACTCTTATAAAATGGAACTAACCCTTATCTATAATTCACACCTCCAAATCCATTTGCCTCGGACAAAACCTAATCAAATACCATCCCAACTATCCTCCCTTCATCCTAAAGGCCTTACATTAGTCAGAAAGCCAGCCTATGGAGCCCTTTTGATCAAATCAAAAGGATGAACTTGAAGAGGAGGTAAATGCCTCACCACCTATTTCAAGTTCCTTTCTTCTTCCACTTTCTCCTTCTTTGTTGATTCCATTATAAAATAATAACTATTGTATATTCTTTATACTGGGATGTTATTATAAAATTGGGACATCCATATTAGTTATTTTATCTATCCTATGAATCAAAAAGTCACCACACGTGCGTACATATGGCATACCATGTCCACGTCGTGGTGTAGTTTGTTATTCAAACATTTCATCATTTGGATGGGTATAATAATGAGTATAAATGATATAAATAATAAATAAAACATTATTATGATTCTGTATATATTATATACAATCCAATTATATACGATTTTAATATCAAAAAATTGATATTGTTGCTCGTGCGTACGTACGGTCTACCGTCTCCACGATGCGATGAGATTCATTCTCCATGTTAACCATCCGAGAGTGATTATAAAGTATATATAAAAAGTAATCCTGAAAAATATGACATAATAATGCAACTATATTTATGTATATATATGTTATTTATTTTCATTCAATTTAATAAGGAAACGAAAACAGTGTTCCTGCATACATATGGTCTACCGTCTCCAGGAACAGTGTATTTTGTTCCATTTATCGATCTATTATAAATATTTATATTATTAATATATATTATATATAAATCATGTTTCACATTATATTAGTAAGTAATCACGATCTAATTAATCATATGAATAATTACAAGTCAAAACACGTACGACAAATGAAATTATTTTAACCATAATGATGCATTAACATGGAATTTACAAAAGAACGGGTAATATAAAGTCATAAGTGAATCATATATGATATCATAAATATTATTATGGTAATGTTACTTGTTAATAATATGTTTAAACCCACTATAATGCAGTCTCAGACACATACATATGAAATTGGACCTAAGGTAAGGGAAAATTATTCCAATCTCGTTGTTATCTGAGATTGTTTATTCATAAGTATTTACTCAGATTAAGTTTATCATCCATGTCCATTTTTTCTAAAAAATGTTTTATAAATTTTTTAATATTATTCCATGTATGTTTAAAGTAATTTTTACCCTTTTTTGACTTTTACCACATAGTATTTAAGTAATATTTCCTTTTTTTACCATATAAGGTACTTTTTGACTTTTCAGGTAAAAGTACGAGAAGAATGTTTTTTTACTTATACGGCATGAATGGATTTTTACAGTTTCATAATTCCTTATTTCCATGAAGAATAATTTACAAGATTTCATGATTATGTTCAACTCATTTTTTATCTTTTAAAATCGCACGGTATTTTGAGAAAATAAAATGATTTTGAAGAAGAGAGGATATTTTCCTCAAAAATTCATTTCAAGTGTCTTGTCCGAACACTTTTCAATATATGATGGCATTACTTAGTATGATTACATTTAAAGTATATTGTCTCTATTATTTACATGTTTTGATTCTTCTTTTGATGAAATGATATCCATTTGTTTTATATGTACGGCGTTATTATGGGATGATGTTTATGAAACCCAATTTTTTCTTTGGGTTAAGATGAATGATTCATGTTTATTTTGTGGCACAAGTAAGAATGACTTCATTATCAGATGGGTGGGACCTATATCTCCCTCCAATTCATTGGGTAATGATTTATATCTCATGAAATATACATGGACAGAACGACAAGGTCATCTGGCTCAGTGATACAGGATTGGAACGAGGAGTGAACTCGATTCAGTAAGGAACTTTGTCCACTATGATAGTATTGGTAGCAATTCCTTGCCCACTATGGAAATCATATCATGTGCTTAATGTTTTTCTATAATTACATGTTGTATTTTATAATGATTAATGTTCTTTTATGATCTATGACTTATGTACTGCTGATATTCATGTCATTGCTCAAGATTTTGTTGTTTAAACATTATGTTCATGTTTTTAAGTTCAAATGTAAATGTTTTGTTTTATTTTCTCCATGCTTACCCTTACTGAGCATTTGAGATCACCTGTTATATGTTTTCTTTTCCCCAGGATAGAATGAAAGGTTTTAGGTAAGAAAAAAAGGGGGAGATCTTTATGGGAGATGTTGAAGATCTTTCACCATGATTAGAAGATTTTGTTTTGAGATTCCAAAGACACTAAACTATTATGGTCCTTGGGCATTTTTTTATGTATTAATTCTTCCTCAAAGTAATGTAATGTCCATGTGTGTCAAGTGTGGGTCTCTATACCTTTGACGACATTCACGTGGAAGGGGTGACTATTCTCCTGGACTGGTCAGTTCAAGAAGGTCTTCGGGGGGTTGAGGCAGAGGCTGACTAGTGCTCCACTGTTGAAGATGCCAGTGGAGGGTGTTGAGTTCGTGGTGTACTGCGATGCTTCCTAATCTGGGATCGGGAGAATACTGATGCAGGAGCGGGCATTGATTGCATATGGGTTGAGGTATTTGAGGCCCAATGAGCAGAATTGTGCGACTCATGATTTGGATCTAGCAGCAGTGGTCTTCGAACTGAGGTTATGGAGACACTAGCTTCTGGGTGAGCGTTTTGTGGTCTACTTCGACTACTAGATCCTCAAATACATCATCACTCATAGGGAGTTGAATCAGAGGAAGAGGTGTCGGCTTGAGTTTCTGTAGGACTATGATTTCGAGATAGTCTACACTCCAGGGAAGGGAAACATAGTAGAATATGACCTTAGTAGGAATTCCCAGTCTTGTCCATTGCAGGAAGATTCAGAGAAGTTGGCTTCCCAATGGCTGACCATGTTAGAGAAGGAGGGTATGACTTTTCTGTAGTTGATGGTGTTGACTCCTTCAATCCTTGAGCGTGTGAGAGATTCGCAACTGGGGGCTGTCAACAGTGAGGTACTGTGTGATCAGATATCCATGGGCGACGCACTCAATGTGTATTCTGGAAGAGGGAGTCATGAGATCCTATTCGTGGGGTGAGCTATAGTACCAGTGGTGATTCAAGAGGAGGTGATGCGGGATTTCCACACTTCTCCCTTGGTTGTACATCCCAGTGTAGGGAAAATGTACAAAGACCTCAGAGGCAGTTTTTTTGGTCTAGCATGAAGTGGAGTATAGCTGAGTTCGTCTCTCAGTGTCTTACATGTTAGCAGGTGAAGGCAGAGCATCTGGTTCCGACAGGGTTGTGTTAACCCCTTGATTTCCAGGAGTGGAAGTGGGATGGCGTATATATGGACTTCTTCATAGGGATTCCGCGAACAGCGAAGGCCGTGATTCCATTTGGATGATAGTGGACCGACTCACGAAGTCGGTGCATTTCCTTCCCATTAGGGGGAAGAGCTCGGTGGAGAGTCTAGGGCAGCTGTACGTTTTGGATATCGTCTTCCTTAATGGAGTACCCTCAAAGATCTTCTCTGACCGCAATGCATGGTTTTAGTTGAGTTTATGGAAAGGCCTGTAGGAGGCATTCGAGACTCAGTTGTGGATGAGTACAACATTTCACCCCCATAAGGACGGGCATACCAAGAGCACTATCAAGGTATTGGTTGATATTCTTAGGTTGTGCGTGTTAGACTTTTTCCTAAACTGGGAGGATCACTTACCCTTTGTGGAGTTCACGTACAACAACAGTTACCACACTACTATCGACATGGAACCTTTTGAGGCCCTCTATGGGAGATCGTTCCGGTCACCGTTGTGCTGGACGGAGGATGGGGAGACCTCCCTCAAGGGCCCAGTGTTGTTGTGGGTGATGACAGAGAAGGTGTAGGTCATTCATGAGCAGATGACGATGGATCAGAGGAGATAGAATTCCTACACAGATCATCGTCGCAGGCCTTTGGAGTTCGAGTAGGGAGACCATGTCTTTTTCATGGTCTCCCCATGGCGTGGAACATAGAGGTTCCTCCGGGGAGGAAAGCTATCCCCGAGGTTCATTGGGCCCTTTGAGATCGTGCGCATGGTTGGTGATTTTGCCTACCATCTTGCTCTACCCCCACATCTAGAGAGGGTTCATGATGTCTTCCATATGTCACAGCTGAAAAAATACGTGCATGACCCCATGCACGTTATCGACTAGGGAGAGATGGAAATTGAGGATGGAGCCACCATTTCAGAGCATGCTGTGATGATTGTGGACCGGCTTGAGTGGACTCTATGTGGATGGTCCATTCCTTTGGTTCGTGTGTTGTGGTATCATGGGAGGGTGTAGGAGAGAACCTGGGAAGGGTGGAGCCAAATGAGGGATCAGTATCCTGAGTTGTTTTTGTAGTTTTGTTTTTTGGGGAAGAAAAACATTGAAGGAGGGAATGATGTAAGAACCTCGGTTTTGATAATTTGAGACTTTGAAATTTTCTTGATGTTAATCCAGAGCAGGGCATTCAGACGGAGTGTGATTTAGAGACCCAGTGTGGCTGGAATTAAATTTTAAGTGTGTTCACACTAGACACAACAAATAAACAGAATAACTCCTAGATGGTTGCTCAGATGGGAAAACTGAGGGCAGTTTTGAGTCTGTAGCGTTCCGTTTACCCTAGGAGGGGTGTAACTTTCATGGAAGCGGCCCTTCTATGGAAAACTCCACCAGAGGAATTTTCGTAATTTAACATCCTCGGGTGTGAACTTTTTAACATTTGAACGGAGGCTTGGATTAAAATTTTGAGACCTCTATTGCACTCAGAATGTGTATTTTACCCTAAGGGTAGCATAACCTCGACCCCATATAGAGTTTGGTTATGAGCCTACTTCTGGGTGTTTAAAAATTAGTTAAATTTTAATTACATTCCCTAACTAAACCCTTCCACCCCCTCTTCCCCCCAAGGCATTCTCTGGTAAATGCTCTCCCAACAAAGGAGGAACATTCTTCAAGTTATTCCCTAAGAAGGCGGTGGTGGCTCTAGTGGGTCATTTGTGATGCAAGGGGCTATGCCCAATGAGGTAGGATTTTGTGTTTTCATTTTAAATTTCTGCATCTTCATAGAACATAAATTATAGCATCGAACTGCTGTTTATTTGTCGAGCGAATTCCACAGATACGTAGGGTTCGATCTGAGATTTCCAATTCTCTTTTTGGATCGAATAACTGAGTCTTGGGGCATCTGGGGGAGCCTCGATAATTGTTCCGGCCAAAACAATGGTTTTCCAGCAGTTCCAGGGTGGTCCAGCCAGTCCAGGCGGCAGCGCGGCGGGCCGCCAAGGCGGCGACGCGGGTTCGCGGCTATTGGTAGCGGCACGGCTGATCCCCAGGCGGAGACGCGGCTACCCGACCATTAGTGTGGGTGAGCGATACGGCGGCCTGGCAGTCCGGGCCGTGGGAGGGTGCGCGGGCCAGCTTCGACAGTCGGCATGCGGTGCGCGAGACCGGGGTTGTCGCAACCCCGGGAGCTGACCGAGAACCGCAAAGTGCAGGTCTCATGGAAAAGGACAAGACCAACCTAAGATAGTCAGGACAAAGTGGTGCGGCCCGTGCTGTGATCCACCGACCATGGTGGACCGGGCGGTCCAGGAGGCCCAGCCGCGGACCCCCGGTCTAAAGGGGTGGACCGGTCGAACTAGTCCGACCCAACCCATCTACGCCTGATGAATTTAAAACGCCTCTATTTCACAAACTGTGTATCGTAATTTTGTGTCATCTGGGGAAACATGATCGTTATATTAAGACGGAGGTTTTGATATGGTCTCGAGATATTTTAATTCCTGAGATGGGGGCTCGGTGGCATGACACGCCCATTAAGTGTCTCTTAGTACCCCGCCAATATTCATGATTTGGATGGCACAAACACATCCGGAGTCCGTTTTAGGTGTCATTAGAAGCGTTGTGATCCTGGAGTTGTGAAGAAGTATTCCCGGGTGTTTGAAGGCATTGAATCCGGAGTTGAAACACGAGCCCCACTAACCATCTTTTATGTTGGGTGCGGCATACTGTGACTTTTTCATCCGACATCAGTTCGGGGTGAATGAATAGTCGTTTTGGCGTGTTTTTTTGAGAGCATCGCGATGGTGCAGTTCACCCGACATTTTTTGGGACCTAGGTGTGGCCCCCATAGGACCTCGTATGGGACCATAGAATTGTTGAATAACATTATCA
Source organism: Viscum album (assembly GCA_963277665.1). Lineage (NCBI taxonomy): Eukaryota > Viridiplantae > Streptophyta > Magnoliopsida > Santalales > Viscaceae > Viscum > Viscum album. The sequence continues at coordinate 1,523,117,337 of OY728151.1, forward strand.
TCAGGAGTCCGTTTAAAGAGAGTAAATAGTATATATCACATGTTTTTTCATGAGGATTGTAACAATTTAATCTATTTGGGCATGTGGAGCCTTGTTTGAGATCTCATTAAATGTTAAAACATGAAAGGGAATTGGTTGTAGGTTCCATTGACGCACTATGAACCAACGCACGGTATCGATGTTAGTGACACCCTGTGATTGTACGGGCAGTGGAGAGTTATCAGACCAGTTTCGGTTTTACCCTCCAGTGAGGCAGGGCTGTGGATTACCCACCGGCGTTTCAGGTTTTACCCTCCAGTGGGGCTGGGCAGTGGGTTACCCATTGACCATAGAGTTTACCCTCTAGGTGGGCTGGGCAGTGGGTGACCCGAAGACCTCTTAGGATTTACCCTCCACCTGGGTTGAGTAGTGGGTCACTTGACGACCTCTTAGGGTTTACCCTCTAGTTGGGATAAGTAGTGGTTTACCTGATGACTTATTAAAGAATCAACCCTTTCGATGAGGCTAGTCAGTGACTTTTCTCCATGATTACCAGAGAGAGACCCTTGGTTGTATAGTTCATCGATGAGACAACATTGGCATGCGGGACTTTTTGGGAATATGTTTTGGATATCCTTAGAACTTTTGGAGAATTTTCTTGGGCTTAGCTTGGAGATAAAGATACCCTTAAACACTCGTTCAGGTATCTTGTTGAGCATATGAATATGTATACACCCTACTTTTGTTCCCACTCCATGGGTTCAATTACTCTCTTTCTATGAGGGGTGACGATGCGCGGGGCATGACACATGCTTTCCATGTCCAGTTCCTCTTGGGTTGGACAAGTCTACTTTCTTTCTTTTGTTGGGTTGGTCTTCACTCTCTCTATTTTACTCTTACACTGTTCTTTTTTCTGTCTACATCTCACCATTTTAGTACATACTTGGTTTCTCCCTTGAACATTCGGGGCATCCTATGGTGAATATATATACTCACCCCTGATTGGGCTTTTCCCTCACTTGGTGTTCCCTTGCAGACGACAGACAGGTTGCTTGAGACTATGGTAGAGCATAGAAGACATAGGACCATGGGCTGCATTCAGTGGTCATTATAAGAATATTTGGTGTGAGACTCACCAGCTCTTTACTTTTGTTTACCGGTTGTCGGGTTGTGGCACCTATCGGGTTGGGCATGTGTTTTACCCTTTTTCTATTCAGATATATTTTCAGTACTTTTTTAGAACATTACTTGTTATATTTAGAAGTTTATGCATGACTGTGGTTGGGTAATAGTTGTTTGTACTTTGGTTTCCTTATTACACGGCACTTCTGCATTTAGTGGGCTGTGTCTATGTGTGTACATGTACTTAGGCAAAGGCCTCCCCGAGATTGTTACGCCTTCGACACTTGTCGCCAGCCGCTATCCAATGGAGGTGGGCATGGGGTAGTTGCGTCTCGAGACCAGTAGGGTCGGGTTTTGACAAATGGATAGAGATTAAAATCATTTAATGCTTCTATTATACATGTTCATAAAAAATGGGATACAATGAATTTAATTTGTGCTAATTATAAATAATTTACGAAACATTTGAATGTATTTTATTAAAAAATGGATGGAAATTTTTTGATTAATAAATTAAATATTATACTAGGTGGAATCCTTGAGATTTATTTGAAAATGGTTATTTAACGAATGGATTTACAAATATAATGACAAAAAACTGACTTATCATTTCAATAATTTACAATATTCTACATATTTTTAAAAAGGAATTAATATAAAATTGTATCATTTAAATTATTAATAATCCAAAAAAAATTTACCATTTATTTGAAATGAATTGTATAATATTTATTAAATATTTTTAATTAGAAAATGAGTAGTAATTTAAAAAAAAATATCTTAATAATTAATTTAACAACCCCAACCCTAGTAACATAATTATGGTGTCTACATTATTATATTGACATAAAATATAAGGAAACACATTTCAAATGACTGATTAGTTTAGCTATCTTGTAACACTATATACACACATTAGAATTGAATTGTGTTTTATAACAAAGACTAGAACAACTTTTTTCCAAAATATTTTTATTCCCCTTATAATATTACTTCATAACAATCATATTACCCATGAAGGATTTTCGAGGAATATAAACCAAACAAGGTTGAGCTGAAATTCATAGTAAGGGTTATGTATAGTTGAATCTATAATTAAACAATATGAATAATCATGAATTGGTATATAACTTGAAACTAATGAACTTTAATTTTTTTACTAGAAAAATCTATATGGAAAAAAATAACTGAAAGCACATTACATTTAATCAATATAATGGCTATCATAACAGGATAATGTAGAATCAATATGGAAAATTAAATAAAAAAACACATTCCATTTAATAAAATGAGTGTGAAAATCATCTTGTAATATTATAATTTTGATAATCATAGGGATTTAAATATATGAACTCTTAATGCTGGGAATGATAAACTATTGGATTATAAGGTCTCAGACATCCAGATACCTCTAATGTAAATAACATTCACCAAGATTCTTTTCAAACTGATGGGATGGAATTCCCCAAAAATCCATTTCACTATGTTTATCAATCTGATTCATCTCATGATACAACTGATGCATCTATAAGATATATATAACTTTTCTCAATTAGTCTCTCCGTTTACAATCATTCCTCATATATCAATTGATCTGTTTAATTCAAGAATAATTATTCGTTATAAAATATATCGGTATTTATTAAAGAATATGAAATTAATCATTAATTAATAGTTCATAATATAATATTAAAGAATAAACTATTTGTAATTATGGTATATAGATTAGGAAATATCCATATCCATGATACAAGGAGTGTTTATATTTATTGTAATTACCAAGTATTACAAAATGTTAATGATCTATGGAAATGTAAATGACTAAAAACATAATCATTAAGTTGAGTGTAAATACAACTCATAGTCATAATATATTAATACATATTTATAAATTATAAGTATCATGTTAATATAAAATATCTTTATAAGAGTATCTATATGATAAAGTGGTTTTGGCATTGAAAAAATACCACAAGAATATCATTATTTATATTCTTGAGAAAAATATATTTTTCATTTTGAAAATGATGTCTATGAATATAAAATTTCAAAAATCATATTGAATATACATTTCATTTTACATATCACAAGAAAATTATAAAATATGGTTTAAAATATATAGATACAATTATGTGATGAAATTTCATAAATTTCAACTAAGTTAAAAAGCTTCCTTCCCAATTTTTTCAACAAAACCAAATAGTGCTGTTTTTGGAAACAATAGGATTATTAATTATAGAATATTTTGGAAAAAAGAAAAAATGGTTAAATTTTATTTTTGTAAATAAATTTGAAAAGTCTTGGAGTCAATATTTTTATTTTTTTAATTATGGTTTTGGATGAAAATAGATTTCCAACCTAAGAGATATGTTCTATAAGATTTTTTTTAAAGCATACCTCATATATTTTTAGTAATAAAGAATCAAAAAAGAATTATTTCCTAAAAAAACATGAATAACTATATTTGGGGAAAATTGTATGTATTTATTAATAAAAGAAAAAATATTTTCTTTCACCTAAAATTAATGAATAAAAATTCTAGACTAGAATGAGAATGTGATATAAATCCTTACAATTACCATAATGTTGATGTGAGAATGAATAAATAATAAGATTGTGTGTATAAAATTTAATTCCACTCAACCATGTGTAAATACAATATAATATAGTAAAAATTCATTAGACACAAAATCTTTTGATATCAAAGGTTATGGAGATGTAATCTAGCCCAATTTAAATAAATCGAGTTATGAATTTCATTACCACATGGAAATTTTCATGTCTGATCCCCTTTATATTAAATAACTAAACATGAAACAAAAATTACCATGAATTATGAAGGATTGAAGATATCATATGTATCAGGGGATCTATTTACACTATATAAACGAATTTAAGTGCAAAATTTTACAATATGGCTCAATTAAATGAAATTGATACTAAATCCTATACAATGACCCTAACATTGTTGTGGGGGTTATCCAATGTGTTGATTTTTTGTATAATATATAAATAAAAAAGATACGAATGAATACATAATATAATAAATTTTAATTACTCACATAATCTTACCATGACATAATTTTTGATGTTGATGTTTTGACCAATGAATGGATGTTGAATTAAGAAATTCCATACCTCATTCTTTATTTTGGTTGAATGATAATTAAATACATTTATAGTTGTTATAATAAATTTTTAACTTATAAAATTACCGTAATATTAATTATATTAACATATTTGATCATTTTATTTTGTGTTATAACCCGTTTGTTAATAGTAATTAATTTATTTCATTCTTTCGATTGTAAATTTCATCATTTTCTCTTCTGTGGTATATATTGAAAGTGTTTATTATTATTTTTATTATATGTATCCACCAACTAAAAAATAATAATAAATAATAATAATAATATTTATATATAAATTATACATTTAATACATTTTATTAATGTAAATTTTGTGAATTTAAATATGTTACGATCAGAGAGACTGTAGGTCGAATGAACACATGAGTAACATTTCCTTTTTTAATGTTCATTATTTTAGGTAGGTTTTTATAATTTTATATTTCTAGGAATATAAAAGTTTAATAAATACAATATTATATATTTAAATATAATTATATATATCATTCATTTTTTGTTGTGATGTAAATAAAGAATCATAACTTCATGATTGTCGTATTCCACATGTAAATGAATGATGTTATCATCTTTAAGTGTCATAAAAGGTAATAAATAAAATGATATATTTTATTCAAAGAATGATTCAAATTTTCTTTAATATCATTATTATTTCAATTATGTCCCTTTTATTCTCTAAATTTATCCATATAAATATCCATATATAGCATTAGTGAGAAAATAATCACATCAATTCACTAGGTCGCAGTCCTCTATACACTTGTTTGATATATACACTATATATAGGAATGTAAATAAGGAATATATATGATAAGGGAATTGATTTTTTTTGGATGAAGATGGCGGAACAAGGGAACTATGAGGAGAAATGGGTGAACCCAAAATCTATTAATCCTGATGGCATCCCAAATCATTCAAAAACCTTGAAGGATCAGAGTAATTTGGAATATGTGAGGGAAAAATGAGTTATTTCCTTTAGTATAAAAATCAAATTTGAATAAAATGAAAATTACATTCATGTTTTTTTGCGAAATAATTTGTGGTGGTTGATAAATAGGATGGTTCTTTATTGTTTTAGGAATTTGATATACCCTCTCCTATGTGAGTGATTCTAAAATGGTGTATTAGGCCCGTGTCAGCTAATTAGGATGTAGTGGATGAATGGGTAAGTCTTTGTAAACATTAAATATTTGCATGAGAACTAGTCATGAAGGGAGATAATCTATATAAATTCAAGAGTTAAATAGATGAATAGTATAAGTAGGGGATTTGGTTAATGTAAAATGACTGCAATGGGTCATGGGTATTATTGTGTGGTGTTTCCATAGGATGATTGTAAACAACGATCCAAGAGAATGAGAATAATATAACATATTTTTTGACTTCTGAGAATCATGGAATGAGATAGAAACGTTGATCCAATATTTATATAAGAATACATTAACCCAAATTTGGGTTTTATATATAAGAATAATTGGTTATATTGTCATCTATAGATCCTCTGGGATGTTGCATCATCAATTGGAAATCATAATTGGATGGAAAAAACTAGATAATCCACCTCTTAGAAATTATACAAGATTTTTAGTGGAGGTAGATATGTCCAACAAGTTAGTGGAAGTGGTGGAGCTCATCACAAGAGATGATAACAACAAGATTGAGATTCACTATGAATGAAAGATGAAATTATGCAATGGTTGTATGATTTTTAAACATTTAATATCTGAATGAAAAAATGATATTTAATGCAGATTTTGTAAGATCAATGGACATGATGTTACTATGTGTAGGAAGAGTAATGGGAAAGAGTCTATTTATCAATTCAATGAGGCTGCACCTATAGGTACATTTGTTAAGGATAATGTAGGAACTATGGATTTTAATTCATCTAAATAGCTACATATGGAATATGGGGAAAGAAGTTTGTTACTGCCTTCAACTATTGTAAACAGGGTTGATGTGTCTACTCCTTATAAGGCATGTATTACCACTAAAAAAAATACAGATTATGGATGATATTTTTGCACCTAGCAGCAAGGTTAATAATAAAGAAATTCTTAGGGCACACAATTCATAGATTTGTTCTAAAGACGTGTCTAAAATCAAGTTTTAATTGGTGTGTAACATGATCAAAGGTGATTCAGGATCTCCATGTATGGAACCTACTAACACTGTGGTTTCATAGGATACCTTAATTCATTTTTTGAACACATCTCAAAACGTTGTGGGATAGGAATGGGAAATCAACAGGTACCATGTACTCCTGCTTAGATAGTGGCCACCAATACTAGATCCTTACCTGCTATGATAGATTCAGAGTCACAAGGGATGCATTCAAATGTTCCTAGAAAAGAATCCATAGAGCATTTTAATATGTATGATTTTTAGACATTTAATATCTGAATGAAAAAACGATATATAATGCTGATTTTGTAAGATCAATGGACATGATGTTACTATGTATAGGAAGAGTAACGAGAAAGAGTCTATTGATCAATTCAATGAGGCTGCACCTATAGGTACACAAAAAAATTGTTTACAACATAGCCATTGCATTGATGATCAGAATAATAATGCTCTTATCACCCCTCCACTCAAGGTGGAAATTAAAACAACCCTTTTCTATATTAATATGTATAATTCTCCAGGCCCATATGGGTTTTCTAACAAATTTTTTCATGTTTCATTCGGATGTCTTGCAGGATGATATTACACGTGCAATTAGGAAATTCATTACATGTTCCTATATGCCTTATGGGATTAATTCATGCATTATTGCACTGATACCCATGAAGGAAAATGCAGTTGATATTAATGATATCATGTTAGTTAAACTCTAGAACAAAATTCCTCAGTTCATTAGTAATATCATTATGAATTGGATGGGACCATTTGTTTTTGTTAGGATCACACAAAATCAGTTTGGATTTTTTCATGGAAGATACATTCAAAATTATCTCTTTGCAGCTTCAAAGATTGTTAACTTGATAATGAGTAATGTGAGAGAATATAACTTTTTGCTCAAAATTTATATCTCTAAGGAATTTTTATACATTAATATTGAACTTCTTTTTTAATTTCCTCAAAATTTATTTGTTCTTGAATGATATTATCAAGTTTTGTAGCATAATTCTTATCTCATAAATGCAGTTTGTTATTATAAATGTTGATCCGAGAGGATTATTTAAGTGCACTAGAGGTGTGAGGAAAGGGGATCTGCTCTCAGTATTATTATTTTCTTTTGCTAAAGATTATTTTATCAGGTGCATCAATTACCCTTTTTAGTTTGTCCATTTTAAAAACATAGGGCCAGAAAGAATTAATTTTCACCTTCACACATTCTATATGTTCATATCATCCTTTTTTGGACAATATTATAAGAAAACAATTTCATCTATCATGGTTATATTTTCACATTATAAAGAGATTGAAAGATTGAATATTAGTTCAAAAAAATCCTTCTTTTTATTCCGTAAAGTCATTCTGGAAGGCAAGAAAAATAGGATAATTCGATGACTTAGAGTGAAAAAGGACTCTTCCAATCCAATATCATTGTGTTCCTCTATTATGGTGTATATTTAAAAAGAATTATCTAGATGGTATTAAATACGAAATTGATAATCAACATGATAGTTATAATGGAATGACCATGTCTTTTGCTGGGATAGTTTTTCTTATTAACTCAGTGATTACATTAATGTTTTTTATTCCTCCAAATAGAATAGATGGCCCAGAGGTCCAATGAATGAGCTTTAAATAATGGTATCGAATTTTATATGGATGGGTTTCATCGATGAATTGATATTGGAAACTGTTTCCTAGAATGACTATATCAAGAAAGTTGATCTTGGAGGCCTTGGGGTCAATGGTTTAAGGATTATTAATGACGGTGTCATTGGGAAATTCACATGAAATCTGATTTCCAATTATTACACTTAGGAATTTTTGACCAAAATATTTTAGGGGCGGTTGAGGAATTTATATATGTACTATCTTGGGTTATATGTGTGGGAAACTCTAAAGCATGACTTTAATTAAATTATTCATGATACTAAGTGGCTGGTGTGTAGGAATTACCATCTCAATTGATGGAATATCACATGGATTGATATGCATCTGTAGGACACCTTGACCACTCACTCTAAAATAAGGAATATGTCTATTGCTGATTTTACATCACATTGGAACAAGATTGGTATTATGGTCCCCTATGATATTAGGCTAGACATACAAATTCACACATTCATGGATTATTACACTCTTATACGGAAACCAAACATGCATGGCTTTTTAATATCAATGATTTCTATTATATAGAATGTAGAGCCTACACACACCATCCGACTTGTCTTAAGTATTTTTGCATATACTTTATTCAACCATCAAGATTCATCATAATATAGAAAATATAGAATTATATAATACCCAACCAGGATCAGATCAACCAGGCTGGAATTCATCTTGTTTCATCCAGTGACATGTGTTTATGCACAAAGGAGATTATACAACTTCTCTTTGTGGAGCGTATTTATGCAAAACAACTTTTTCTATATGTAGGTTCCTAGAATGGTCTGAACTTGGGCTCAATCAAGTAGGTAAATGATCCTCTTTCCCTATTTTCCATTGTAGGACACATTGAGAAAATAAAGAACCTCTTTATTATGGCTGGTGCTATAATTCAATCGGCTATATGGAATAACTGCAATGCCATTCTATTTGATAACAACTAGATTCATATACGGACCAGAATGTTTGCCTTCCACAAGGATGTTTATTCATCTTCAATGGTGTAAATGGGTGGGATTAACAACAATTTATTTGATATGCAGATCCTTAGGAGGATAGGTGTGTTTAGTCATTCTGGAAGACCAAAAACTCACAAATAAATATTATAGGAAGCTCTGAGAGGACCATGGAATAAAGTAAGTGTTGATGGTGACACTTCAGGAATACCTAGTCTTTCCGGATGTGGAGGTGTCTTTATCTCATATCGTGGTGTTTTGAAGCTACTTTATTCTCATTACACTGATGTCGGGGTGGCCTATGAGGCTGATTTATGGGTTATGGTTTGTGGATTCAGGTATGCTATTCAATTTAAATGGAAGTTATGGATTAAATCATATTATCATCTTGAATTGAAATCCTTGAAAACAGGAACATGGAATGTTTAATGGAGGGTTCTACCTCATTGGAGTCAGTGCCTTTATAAGGTCTCTCTGCTCAATCTGGTAATCTGACATGCCTATAGGGAAGAAAACCAAGTTCTAGATGCTCTAGAAACGAAATTAATCATGGAGAAGTCTATGATGTGGTCCTTTATGACACAAAGATATTATTCTTGAATGGTGGAGTAAGACTTCTGTGTCATCATTTATTCTCATTTCTATAATATTCCTTTGTACGCTTACCTTCTCTATCTCATTTTAATAAAACATTTAAGACCAACATTGAATTGATCATGAAATTTGGGGTATATATAAGATATAATGGAAAAATAGGTAATATTAAATTAAAAATATCATATATATATATATATATCACAAACATCATCATACCCATCAATGGGAATTGGAAATGGAAATTTGTATGACATCAGTTAACGATGGGGTAATCAAGAATTTTGATTTTGTAACATGTTTAGTTAAAAATGACATGGTTTTAGGTCATGAGAAAAACATAAAAAAATATAATTATATTTAATAGTAGGATTATAACATATCATAATATTTTAATAAGAATCGAATTATATGTACAAAATTAAATTTAAAATTCTCTTAGAAGAACATTACCTCTTATTTAGGTAACTTCTTTAGGCTTGCAACAAATTCCTTAAAATGATAAATTTTATCAAAATATATGCCTATTAGGAATATATGAAGGAATTAATGAGGTTTTTTATCATATATTGTCTATTCTAAAAGGTTTGAAATATGTTAATAAGAGAGGGAAGTTGGTGGTCCTTTATAAGTGAGGTAAGTGGCACACATGTAATTTTTTAAACGAAAATATGATTACATGTGTTTCCATTATAAAAAAGTGGAAAATAAATTATTATAGATAATTAGATTATATAATGTTAAAATATTTCCATACACATTAGTTTATTAAATTTTATGTAAATTTAACCCTTATTTTATTTTTTTACCAGTCAGTAAATAATTTTTTATCACATCCGTAGTAAATGTTTTTTACTATATTGACTATTCATAATGATAAAAAATTATGTTGAACATATTATATAATATACATTATTTTGAATCCAAATATTGTATCCATTTTTCCAAATTCTATTCACTAATGTGGATATTTTTTTAAAATTAATCCCACATACGCGGTGTTAAAACAACCTTTGAATTACAAAATGTGAAAAGATTACATGATTTAAAAATATATATATATATATATATAGATAAAATGTCCTATATTGGATTAATTTATTTATAATTTAATTAATAAATCTTTAATTCAATTTATATAATAATTTAACATTATAATATAATAAAAATCTAATGTTTTCATTTGAAATTTTTTATTTTTCATTAATTATCAAAAAAAAGAAACATTTTAGATGATTAAGAAAATAACCTTTTGATAAATTTTATATTATGATCTCAATAATTAATCTAATTTAATAAAAAAAGTTCTATATTTTGTAAAAAAATGTTTTAACTAACGTGTGTAATCCATGCCTTACTTTCTTTTGGATATAATATTGTTTTTTAGAATAGATTCCCATTTATTTTTTATTATTCTTAGTGTATTTCTAATCAATTGATTACCAATGAATATATTGTTACATTATTAAATCCTATACTATTCATACATTGGTTATTTCTATTCATAAATTACAATTTATCATTGAAATCCCAAAATCGAAAACCTATCTTTGGTGTTAAAAACATATTCTTTACATTTATAAATTTGATGCCAATAAATGTGACCAAATTTAAAAAAATAACATAAAAATTAAAAGGATTTATTATTAAAATTTTATACCAAAGTATTATTTTTTATTATAGTGTTAGAGAATTATGACTAATTCGAGAATATCAAGAAAAATTAAACAACTGGTATATAAAAATCTACATCATCCCACAAATTTTTTACATATATAGAACCCTTCATAGAAATTACCAAATTAAAACCATTATTCAACACCTTGGGAAAGGAATCATAATAAAAGGGTGATCAAATATTCTCATTAAGGGTTAATAAATAGACATCAATGACTATATAAGCATTACATGAGCATTAAGACATCATAACATGAACATAAAATTTGAAAATTATACCATGGATACCATAGGTCACATTCTAGAGTCATGGAGTCAATCATGGTAATATATATAAAATGAATCCTCAAGAAACATTATCTATTATATAATAACATTTTCATAAGTCATGGAATTGTGGAATACAAAAATTCATAGTAACTCAATTATTATGTAGTCAAACCATTTCCCCTAGAATTCCATTGTGTAATGAGTTCACTCCCCTAACCACTGTATTAGTTTTGGTCAACTTGAATACAATTATATTGTATTGGGTTAAATCCCCAAACAAACATAATAATTAAGGTTCACTCCCATGTCTATCATAATAGACATGGTCTAATACTATAATAATTTGAATCCTCATTCTGTTCATGTTTATCTCATTAGATATCATTTCATACCAAATATATTCTAGATGGGTATTCGTCCCACCTTTCACATAAATAAATTCATTCATACATGTTCTATAGTATTATAATACATTCTTCATCCCATCAATTATGAAATTAATTATGATTTTATCCATGTATCACATCCTTATAAAAACCTATCTACAATCAAATAATTTCATATTAGATGGAAAAATCAATTTATAGATCACATGGAATAATTATTCTGGTAAATAGTTTTTCCATTTTAAAATCATCGCATTTTTATTAGCCTTTACTCATATAAAAAAAATATTTTAATTGAAAATAAAGTTATAAACATGTAATGGAACATTTTAATACATATAATGTCAATAATATTTGAAAATACACTCATTCCATGCGTGTTAACAAATACTTCGGTATTTTTTCTCAGAAATTTCACAATATAACTTGTTGAAAAATTGACAAAAAAAAACACATCAAACCATTTTGTAAAAAAGTATACATTGTTAGAAATGTAATTTTATAATTTTATGAAAACATTAAATGCCTATTTAAAATAATTAGAATGAAATTACATTTAATCGAAATATACTATAGTGAATAAATATCCATAAAAATTATAGAATAATAATGGCACTGTAAATTAACCATTATTTTATTTCAATTATTTGAATCATACATCCCATGAGACAATAAAATATTGATTGATATATATATATATCCCATAATTTTCATAGTATTAATCATAAAAAATACACATGGGTATTATATACACCATAAAAAATAAACATGTGTACAAAAGACATATGACCCACAAAAAGTCCAAGTGAGGCAAAAATCTATTACCTTATGCTTTCCATCCACAGAATGTTCTATAACATCAAATATAAATGATCCAAAACATTTTATTAAATTATAATAGAACTATATAAATATTTATAATAGAATATTTTATCCTCTTATATTCTCTTATCCCATTTTTATTTATAATATTTTACTATTACTCATGTTTAGGGTGTTATCTGCTACACTTCACCATGGATATATTGTCTTGTAAGATCATATTCAGGTGCATAGGATATAGTCCAATCATCTGAAAAATATTATTTATTATGTAAATATAATTATATATATATATTTGTGTGTGTGTGTTAAGATATATTTATATTCATCCATAATGATCAAGAAAAAAAATGAATTACATCATTCATGTTGACTGTTGGATGTTTGTATGCATGAAATTTTTTTTTTTTTTCAATGGATTAAACAAAGTTGTGGTAATGGATAATTTACATCCCCATAAAAATTATTATTTTTAATGTATCTTATATATTAATTCTAACAATATTTATAAATGTACATGAAATGGGGTATTGAAAAATGATTTACACCACTATGTGGAGATGGTAAGCCTTATGTGCACAAGCGATGCTTTCAAAATTTATAGGATGGAAACGAATTGGTCTTTGATTTTGAAATAGTCATAATTACATCTTAGTATATTTAGGATACTATATATATTAATTTACGATGAAAAAAATGACATATAGAGTTATAGAAGAATAAATGAACATGAAATAGTTTTTTTAGATGATTAACTCTTCTTTGTTGAACTTCCAATAGATAAATTTTAATGGGATATTGGGATTGTCTTTAGTATAAAAATGAAACTCTAAAAATAAATCAGAACTGATATGAAGATGAATGAATTGTACATGGTCTAGCTATAATGGGCAAAGAGTTGTGAATAAGTGAGTAAGGAGGTTCCATATTATAATTGTGTTGAGTGGAACTTGGTTAATTTCTCAAATAAAAAATATAATTAGAATAGTATATAAAAAAGGCACCCAAATGGCATATAAATTAATAGGATATAATATTTTAGACTACATCATATATCCATTGTAATTATTTATGATTTATTTTATTTTTAGATAATTAAATTCCATATTACTCCCATAAAATATAGTTATTGTAAATTTTGATTGTATTCATTACTTTGAAATTAATTTCATCAAGAAAAAACTAAAACTAAAAAAAATACTTTACTATTTGAAAACAATATCATCATATTATATATAATTCATGGATCACATAAAATATATAAAATATGTCACTTTAAATATTTCTGAAATCATTTATTTGAATTTCATGTAAATGAATTTAATATTATATTAGAATCGCACCGACATATATAGTTATTATAAAATTCCTAAAAATTATAAATAAATTTAAATCCTTAAAATATATTTATTATGATAAATACATTAATTTTCATTCATATAATATTAATATTAACATACACACACACACACACACACACACACACATATATATATATATATCATGCCGTCACATTTAAAGTGTTGTTTTCACTTTTCTAGCCATGAAAAAGCATTGCAAAAGAATTTGAATAAGACTCTTATTTTATAAATGAAAAATAAATTCCTAACAAAAAATCATAAATAAAAATTAATATTGATATCCAGTACATGAATTGAATTATCTAATCCATATTATTAATTTCATTATAAAAAATTTGACTTTTCCAATGTTGTGAATGCTCTTTTTCTGCACTCAAAACAAATCTAACATTTATAATGAAATAAATTCTAATAACTATGGTTTCAATTTTTTTTAAATTATTTTTATAATCTTTTATCATAATTGTGTCGTTCCATATGCACCAAAAAATTTTATATTATGTCTACGTCTTAGGGATATCAAAGAATCTAAAGGATTTCATCAAAAAATCAATTTTTTTATGATTCAATAATGATTTAATGTCATCACTAAAATGTAAAAGAGATTTCCTATGTAACGTCTTGACCAATCCACCAAATTCTGATTCCATAATCTGGTTTTTAACCTGACCATCAGTGTTCCTGCTCGTACGGTATGTGTTGCCAACTAGTAGTGGGGGTCCAATAGATTACTTTGGAAGACTATTCACTTTTTATGCAAGTTGGAGAACAATTCAAATAAATATGCAATAAAAAAAGAAAACAAACTTAGATAATAACATAATCAATAAACATCCAACATCACATTATGAATGGAAAATATTAAAGGATTACCATTAAAAAATGCAGATAATAAATCATGTCATATAAGTGCCACGTTCCAAAAGTAGACCCAAAAATCCACATTGATAACCCACAAATAGGTTATGAAATCTTGTGTGGTTCCTTAAATCATGATCTATCCTGAATATAAACTCATACATATAATATATGGTTCATTCTCTTCTACATTTTTGCTGACATATAGAATGTTCATGTATCGATTTTGAATCCTGAATAGGGTGTGAATAAAACAATGTTAGTCCATCACTAATGGTATCTAAATCAGAATCCATTTTATAAAAGCATATTTAGTTGTATAAATATCAAATTAAAATTGATATAGAAAATAGATTTTACAATTAGTATTCTAGAAATAAATTCATTGGCCCTCGGGTTCATGGTTACACCCGAACTAGTCATACCTTCTTCATCCCCTACTAGAGTCTAAACCATAAACAATAGTAATTTAAAAGGCCATTCTTTAATGGGATGTAGTTATTTATTTCATTTTACATTTTCTCATTTATAAATTAGTGGCCTAGATGAGTATTCTGACACCATGTGGGTATCAGGAGAAGTAGTCATTGACCCATAACACAATTATCAGAATAAAATACATTGGCACACACACACACCCATATACGTATACATAAATATCTCAAGGGACAAGAGAAGTAGTCTATAAACCCATGACTATTTTTAGGACTAGTACCATACCCATCACTTGTTTATCACATCATTCAAAAATTTCTAATTTTATGGTTTCAAATTCATGACCCATAAATCAACCATTTCAAAAACCATTTATTCAACCAAACTCATAATACAATTTATCTACCTAACTGATACTATTTATTTCAACCAATTTCGTAATCACATGAGAATATAATTTCATTAATTTAATTTAAATTGAAATTTCACAGCATGAAAATGCAATAGTATAATTATAACACATTAATAAAAATCCATACTATTGGAAGATAATAATTGGACCACCTATATTAAGATCGTTGATGAATGAACACTAAAATGTAACCATCAATTTGATGTGGAATGGTCAAAATAACAATGATATAGTATATCTAGGATTGTAACCCAACTGAAATATTAAACGGAATGATTTTCATCATATCCCTGATCTAAACCATAAAAAATGATGGAAAATCATCCCTATCAATAGGCAGAGAAAGATGAGTGATATATGAAACCAAATGTGGAATAAATCACATACCTATAGGGAGTAGATCCATCCACTAGTAATTTAATAAGAAAAATATTATGATCAATTATCATTGGAACACTCTCCCAAGAATCCCTAATCAATGAACACCATATTAGGTTGATCTATGGATATTAAGGGTAATAAAATAGGGTTTTAGGAAATTTTTATAAAACAAATTGGTGCTTAATTTCCACATGAATGGTTTAAAAGGTTTGTTTTCATGATATTACAAATAGAATTCCCTCACCATGCACCACAACTTCCCATGGTTCACATTTTCTCCAATTTAGGTACATAGTTTGAAAACCCATACGACATCCTAGTAACAACCCTTTTCTTATGTGTGAATCATTTTCTAGGGGTATGTGCAAGGTTTTTGAAAACAATTTTCCAAATGTGGACATCCCAAAAATCCTCTTAATCATTTTAAAAATCACACAAACCCACCATATTCAACACCCACCCCAAAAGGACTTCAATGGGTAAAAGATTAACTACAAATATTTATAAGGAATCTTATGAATGGTTGGAATATCAAAATCTACCCACCATATAACATTTGGTGCTTCATATGATCTTCGACTAATCTGTATCAATATATGTTAATATTATTGGGCCACTAATAATACATATCTGCTTCCCTCTCACATGTTTCCCCCATAAGAGGTACATTATTCTATAAGACAGTAACTAATGAAAATTTAATTTCACACTACACTTTCTCATGTCAATCAAAACCATGAATAAGATGCTCCAAAAAGGATGCATCGACCTCAATCTCAATATCATTAATATTATCCACATGAAATTGGTTGGGGTGAAACTACAAAAGCAGTCAAACATGAAATAAATCATTCATAGATCTATATCTCATTGGAAGAACCAATATGTATGATGCTAATTTAATCCTATCCACAATGTAAAATGATCAAAAAAACATGGGATCCATGTTTCCCTGACTCCAAATCATACAGTGATCCAATATTGTTTACACCCAAATTAATACACATACTCCCATTGTAAGATAAATAGGTTTGCAACATCGACATACATATGATTTCATCTTACTACGAGGTATAAATATAAATTTCAAAATCATCTAATCCTTATGTGAAGTCTCTAGTATTAGACTCTTCCTGAACCACTCTGAATCGCATACCTTTATCCAAAACATATGATATCTTCACAGCCTACCATAAGGTGCATCATATTGTTCCAAATAAATTTTTAGATGTTATCTATTATTATAGGAAAACTGGATGATAACTATTTTCCTCTCCCAAGATCCCCATGTGTCTAAGAGGAATGATCACAAATTTTCTTCTTGCAACTGAATAGTACACTCGGATTCCAATCACACAATGTGTGAAAATCCATATTCAGACAACACCAGATAACAAAATATTTGTGAAATGCATTCTGTATGTGTGAAGTAAATCATGGATCATGATTTGAAGATAGAATCTATGTAATCCCAAGAAAATGATATCTTATTAAATTCCATATCAATAAACGACTCCAAAGATAATATCTTCCATATATTCATGAAATGGATGAGTTTTCTCAACTAATCCACAATTATGAAAATCGTATCATTCCTCCGAGTGCCCCATTTAAGACCTAACATCAATTTGATGATAACATAATCCCATAGACATTCTATAATGACCAACGTCTATTGAAAGAAACATGATTATTGATTCTCATCCTTCTCTTATTGGAATGGTTAACATCATGTTGTGAAACTAAAATCTCCACTTTCATGTCAGACCACCCATACTATCGATGTTGGTCCTGGTACATTTTGGTCAAAAATGGATGTACCACCCACTTTGAGGATTGAAATTCAGGCATTTTCTCTTCACGAATACCAATAGAAAGAAAAAAATGTTTCCAAACATTTCTGTTCTCGACATCATCAATACAAAAAATATGATGGACACTCCAAATCATCAATGCTTTCTATCATTAGAAAATAGACTAGATCTTTATAATACTTCACCTTGATTCATATCAAAACATTGGACATGCCTAATAAATATTCCAAAATAATTTTCTCATAGTGATCATGAACCTGAATATGCATCTTATCAAATATGTTCATCATATTCCTCATAGATTTTTGACTCCTAAACTGTCAGTGCATGTGTCTGCCTTATCAATGATTGAAAAAATATATATCTATACCTATTGTATTGGATATTTATAAATATAAAAACTAAATATTCTCCACTGATATCTACTTAAATTGGATCATATATCTCTACAGTAAGTGGTAATTTATTCTCTTATGATTGATATTCAAATTAATAATTTTTTCTAAATGATAATTTAACCAATACATTAAGGGAAATCCCACTACCAATCAATAAAAAATATCCATAGTGTAATTCTATTTATTTGTATTCAACATTATGAACAATATTCCACTATTTGTTCTCCCAACATCCACAATACTCAATTCCTAATCTCGATTGAATGAAAAAAATAGTATACTACTCAACCGGCTTAGGAAGGATCAAAAATGGCATTGCGGTAAAATGATTCCTTAACTCCTTGAAATAATTATCACAATTATTATATAATTAAAACATCATACCATTTGTGGTCATGCATTAATGTGGTGATGAAAAATGTTAAATTTACTAGATAAAAATCCATTAAAACCCCAAAAAGCACATAATGCTTCAAATGTCAAAAAAATATTGTTTAGATTCTCTAAAGAAACCGCTACTATAATATTATCATGTTCTGCTGAAACACTTACCTTAGAGATGAAATTACCAATGTAATTTACCTTTTCCATCCCATATATAATCATATATACTTTTTTGAATAGATAATTCTCTCTAAGTATACAAAGTATTATGTAAATATGTTGGTAATGATCTTTATGGGTCGTGGAGAACCCCATGATGTATCCAAACAACCGCAACCTGATATAGGTATGGGAGAATGAAAAGTTTCATAAATCCATAAACATATCTTGTTCATTTTTTAGCTCGAAAAAAATCAAAATATAACTAATATTGGTCACACCTGATGTAGCCACTCGTGTTTTGGGCCTGTCAGACTTTGAAATATTTCTACGAATAATTCTCGAGCTAGGCGCTAAGACAGCGTGCGATTTCGAGGTCTGGTGTTCCCAGAATTAGTTTTATAAAAATATTAATTATTTTTACACTATACACATGCTGGGAGTCTGATATCTCTTAAATGGTGGCTTGGATCAGGAATCTGTGGGCACGGTTGTGTCTGGAATGTTCCATTTACCCTAGGTGGGTATAAACATGGCGGGCGCAGGCCTGCTGTGAGAAAATCCACCAGGGGCATTTTCATAAATAAATGGAAATGTTTATTTAGGAGAGAATACTTGAATAAGCCCAAAACCGAGTCTCACAACGCAATTATGAGTGTGTCGTTGCGTTTAGGATGTCGTGTTAACCCTAAGCGTGAAATAACTTTAGTTGGCACCGAGTGCCGGGTCGGAGGCGTGTTGGCGGGGAGTTAAATGAAGTGTTTAATAAAAAATATAAATAAAAATAGGCCTTCATCTTCCACACCCTTCTATCCCACCTTCAATATGCAGGATGCAACAACACCCCCTCCCTCATCTATTCTTCACCGATTCGATCCGCAATCATCCGTTTTCTGTGCCGATCGTAAGTGGATCGAGCTTCATGGCGCTGAGGGCATCGTTCTGCACCAGAAGCTTCGGCGTTTCACCTGCATGGTAGGTGGGTTGAGTTTTAATCCCTCGATCCTGTTTTTTCTTCGAATTTATCTGTTTTTTATCATAGTAGGGAAGATCGGGTTCCGAAGGTCACGCAGGAGGCCGCAGATCACAAAAAAGGACATACGGGGTGCCCCCGGCGGTCCGCGGAAGTTACGCCAGTGATGACTTGAATAACTCCTGAACAGAGTCTCAGATCGGAATTCTGGGTGTGCTGTTGCATTCAGGACAACATGTTTACCCTAGGTGCGACATAACTTTAGTTGGCACGAGGTGCTGGGTCAGAGGCATGTTGGCAGGGAGTTAAATGAAGTGTTTAATAAAAATATAAAAATAAAAATAATCCTTCATCTCACCCACCATTCTTCCCCACCATCCATGTGTAAGAGGCAATGAAACCCCCCAACCTCATCCGTTCTTCGCCGATTCGAGCCTCAGTCGTCCATTTTATGCGCTGATCGTCAGTGGATCGAGCTTCCGTGTCTCGCGGTCGTCGTTCTGCACCCGAAGCTTCGGCGTTTTTCCCGTGAGGTATGCGGTTTGAGTTTTAATCCCCCGATCCTGTTTTTGATTCTAATTTCTTAATTTTTTTGTTTTAGCAGGAAAGATTAGGTCCTGTGGGTCATGCAGGAGGTAAGGGATCGCAAAACGGACCACGGAGGTGCCCCCGACGGTCCGCAGAAGTTCCCCCGGCACGGCGGTGTCGGCACCGGTGGATCTGCGGCGGTCCGTGGTGGAGCGTGATGGATGGAAGCTTGGGATGGTGGAGCGCAACGGTGCGGGGTGCCGCACGGCGGAGGACCGCCGGCCAAAGTGTTCCGATCCGGCCCCTTCCTTGTACACGGGGGTTTTAAAACTCCCATTTCTCGCAATCCAGGGGTCGGATTCACGTGCCGTCTGTGGAGACACGACCCTCGAGACACAGTGAAATGTTCGGTGTGGGTTTGGGAGTTTTTTTGTTTCATTATTGTGTCCCAGGAGCTTGAAATGTCGAATAAAATAATAATATTTTATTATTATTCGACTTCGGGCCGTCGTATCTTCTATCCGGAGCGTCTGATTGACATGTCGTCAGTGGCGTTGCGACCCCAATGGTACGGCGTATTTTTCATGATGCTTTCTAGGTGTTGGTAATGAGATTGGGGAGTGGTCCTAATGATTCCACATTTGGGCGTTTATGGAGAAACACAACTTTCTCATCAAGAGTCCGATTTTGGAGGATGGACAGTCGATCCTATGTGTTTTTCTATGAGGATTGCAATGGTGTGATCCATTCGACGAGTTTCAGGATCGAGGCATGGGCCCCACCTAGGATGGATTTGGTGAATATTACCTTTTTCACCAGGATTCTGCTTGGGATGATTGAGTAGTCGATTCCGCGTGTTTTTTCTATGGGGATCATAGTGATATGATCCGCTTGATGAGATTCAGGATGTTTGTGTGAGCCCCGCAAATGCTAGCAATGGTGAATAGTGCCTTCTTTACTGGTTTTCCCTTTCGGGCAAGTAAATAGCATATCCTACATGTTTTTCCGTGTAGATCGCGATGGTGGCCTCGGTATCAGCCATGGAGGTGCGCGGTGAGGTGTTGTGGAGGGTCGCTCGGGTTAGTTATGTTTGGACCAGCAGTGGTTGAGGGTACTCCCTTGGTTAGTTCCTACGAGGGTTCACATGACATCAAAACCTTATTATAGTTTTGTGATCAAAATGATGGGATGTTTAATCTATAAGAGTTGTGGAATCTCTCTGGTGGGCCCGGAGCGGGATCCTTTAGCATCGTTTCCCTAGATCGAGTTCTTGGTATCGATGTGACAGCTTATCCATGGGCAGCGATCCCCTATCTGGCATGTTAACCCCATAGGGTTTGTGGAATCATCGATAATATGATCCCCTATGTAGTGGTCCGTGCTCAGTAGGGTTGTTGCATCATCATGTATACGATCCCCTGCTCAGCATGAGGTTTTCTATAGGGTTGCGGCATCATCAGTTCGATCCCCTACAGCGTGAGATGTACCAGATGGGGTTTTCAGTGTCATCGTGACACAAGTGATGATCCTCTATCTATGTGGTGTGTTTCTGTCAAATTCCAGATCGAGTTTTGGTATCCCCTAGCGGATCCTGGGAGTGATCCCCTATCTGTGATATCTACGAATGCCAGATCGGGTAGCAGTATCCCCAGTGGACCCAGGGAGTGATCCCCTAACAGTGAGATATTCGTATACTAGTGTGGGTTATGATATCCAATAGCGGACCCAAGGAGTTATCCACTATATGTAGAGTTTTGTGTTTTTGCTGTTTTAGTGTGACTTTCAATAATGACGGTATCTGAAGAGTGTGATCTCTCAGGAGAGCGTTATAGATGTTTGTGTGGGACCCGATGGAGTTTATCTCTTGGACGAATGTCATCTGGGATGACAGTGATCGTGGAGAGTGTTTTCCTGGTTGTGAACCATTGAAGTGATGAGTTTGTTACCTCATGTGGCTTGGTACGTGAGTTGAGTTTATCTGGATGTTCATGGTGTATATATGGGAATACACATAGTCTGAGCTAACTAGTTGTGTTTAACTGAGGATGGTCATGAGATGGATTTTTTCTCTCATCTGTGTTACCTCTGGATAGGATGATTGGATTGTTTCCTTTTAGTTTCTCTCTTTTGTTTTGGGTTTTTTGGGTGCCTACTGAGTATTGTTATACTCACCCCTACAAGGGATTTGCCCAAACATGTTTGTGTCTTTTGCAGACCACTGCCCTTTCGACGGAGTCCCAGGAGGACTCGGAGTAGGAAAAGCTTAGTGAGCACGATTGGTCGGGGTGTTTATCAGAGCAATGCCGAGGAGCTTACCGATAGGTGTTTTGGCAGCGTTTTTCCACCTTCTAAGCTGGTTGGACACTTTTTTAGTTTTCTTTTGGTGGGCCCTATTTTTCCCTTTTTTAATTCTGTTGTACTCTAGTTTGGGATAGATGTTTTCATGCATTTTCTTTCCAGTTTTATATATCTTTTTCACAATTGCATGGAGGTGTATGTGGGTGTGTGTGTACAGGTACCTTTGGCTAATGCCTCCCTTGTGTGTGATAGCCTACTCGGTGCTAGACGCCAGCCCCAGGCATATTGGAGGCTGGCCTGGGAGTCCCGACTCTAGCCCCATTGGGTCGGGTCATGATAGAGTGGTATGAGAGGAGGATCCAACTTTGGGGTCCCATAGTGTTGCTGGACTAGATATGAGTTTGGTTTGGGTTTCATAGCAGATGTTTTATTTTTTTCAAGCTTGGATTTCAGGCTAGAGACTGTAGTGTTGGTGCGGTGGCCGATGTATCCATAAACCAAGACTCTGATAACCCGCATTTTGACTCAGGACATTCTTACACTGGTCATAGGGACATAATGGTACATGCATCATATATGACTAGTTTTTTGGGTTTCCCTTGTTCTCCTTGAGTCAGCTCACCAGATATACTCTTTGACTGTGGTGCATCTTGAATGTATTTCAGGATGCCTCCACGAAGACAGCCAGCAAGGGCTCCACAACTGGATTGTGGTGATGATCCACCCCATGTTGAGGTTGTGGACCAGGGAGCAGGTTCTAAGGCTGGACCTCCATGTGGTCCACCATTTGAGCCCTAACCTATCAAGCAACTGGTTGTGCCGACAGTGCAGGATGAGGTTCCACGCAGGCTGAGTGCACTACAGGAGTTCCAGAGGCAGCAACATTTGAGGTTTTGGGGTGATCAATACCCCCCAGTAGCTAGTGACTGGATCGAAGTGGTCACCCGAGTCTTCTGCCTGGTGAGGACACCTCTAGATCAGATGGGGGTCAAAGCGGCGAGCCTTCTACAAGGTTTGGCTGGGTGATGGTGGAGTTTGGTGACACAGTCCCACGACAAGGAGACGCTAACATGGGAAGAGTTTGAGCGGCTCTTCAAGGAGGAGTTATATCTGGTGATGCTAAGGTCATTGAGGATCCAGGAACTTTTGTAGCTTCGACAGGAGGACATGACTATGTCGGAGTACATGGAGAGGTTTACATACCTATCGCACTACTCCCTAGATATGGTTCGAGACCTGTTCTTTAGGTCTTGGACCTTCGAGAAGGGCCTATGTAGAGACTTCCAGGCATGTGTGGTATTATTTATTTTTTTTCACCTATTTTGGTGTTCTAGAGAGGGCATTGGTGGTGGAGAGCTTTCTGACTAAGCAGGACCCACCTGTTAGTGCTGGGAACTTGGGAGCTGAGACTTCATCAGTCGGATTGACATCTGGTTCCCGGCGGCAGTTGCAAGGGTCTGGGAACGGTCGACGTTTCAGGAGGCGACCCCAGGATGGAGGATATGATGCTCAGTGCTCACAGGTCTAACAGGATAGATTTGGTTAGCCGTCGGAGAGGTGGTGTTACGCTTACGACGGTCTAGGACATCATGATAGAGATTGTACGACCCGTTGGGCTGCTAGGAGGGAACTGGTCAACAAACCGCCTTGGTAGAGGCAGTGTCTCAAGCAAGGAGATCTGCAGGGTGGCAGACATGGCGACAGAGCTGGTGCAGCAGCAGGAGGTGGTAGGCGGTATCAGTTCCCACCACTCCCATGCCCCACGTTGTCCACGCCTGGCTCAGGGAGCTGGTGGCCAAGGGCGAGGACATATGCTAGCCTTAGAGGCTGTTGAATAAGAGGCTCTGTGGATAGATAAAGGTACGACTTATGTCATTTTTACTCTTTGTATTATTTTCTTAGACACTTTATAGCGGTACTCTTCCCTTTATGTTGCTTACTCGAGTTTTTTTCAGGGCAGTTGTAAAACCCTATGTGGATGTTGTTCGACGTGTTTTGAATGCAGGAGGAATAGGGATCCTTCCCCCACCGAGACGCGATTAAAACTGTTCCGGTGAGTTAGTGCCGACCAAAGAGGATTGTGTTGATGTGGGGTGGATGAGTCCCTCTGACATATGTGTTCAGGCAGGGGTGTTTGTTGGTGAACTCGCTGGTGTGGGGGACACAGTTGAGAGTCCAGTTTCATTGCATGTTCTTATGGATTTTCTAGGATGAAATTTTCTAAAGTGGTGATTATGCAGCGACTCTGGTTTTGGCCATGTAAAACATTGGAATATTCTTATGAATAATTCCATAGCTAGGCGTGAAGACGGCGTGCGATTCCGCGTCCCGGTGTGCCCAAAATTAATTTTATAAAAATATTATGTATTTTTATACTATGAATGTGGCGGGGTTGTGATATCTCCTAATTGGTGGCTCAGAATGGGAATCTGAGGGCATGGTTGCATCCAGAACATGTCGTTTACCCTAGGCGGGGTATAAACTTTGCAGGCGCGGGCCTGCTGTGGGAAAATCCAGTAGGGGCATTTTCGTAAATAAATGGAAATGTTTATTTAGGAGTGACGGTCCGAATAACTCCTGAACGGAGTCTTGGATCACAATTATGAGTGTTTTGTTGCATTCAGAACTCCGTGTATACCCTAGTCGCGACATAACTTGAGTCGGTGTCGGGTGCCGGGTCAGAGGCGTGTTGTTGGGGACATTAATGAAGTGTCTAATAAAACATATAAATAAAAATAAGCCTTAATCTCCCCCACCCTTCTCAGCATCCTTCCACATGCTGGATGCAACCCCCCCATCCCTCATCCGTTCTTCGCCGATTCGATCTACAACCATCCGTTTTCTGCGCCGACTGTCAGCGGATCGAGGTTCAGGTCGTCACAGGCATCGTTCTACACCTGAATCTTCGACGTTTCACCTGTGAGGTAGGCGGGTTAAATTTTAATCCCTCGATCCTGTTTTTTGTTTGAATTTATTCGTTTTGTTGATGTAGCAGGGAAGATCGGGTTCTGATGGTCACGCAAGAGGCCGCGGATCGCAAAACGGACCAACAGGGTACCCCCCGGTGGTCCGCGGAAGTTATTCCAGCGTTGCTTCGGCATGGCGGCGCTGTTTCCGGTGGACCCGTAGCGGTTCATGGAAAAGCGTGACGGCCGGCTGCCTGGGACAGCGGCGCGGGCCGGACCGGTCCCCTCCTGGTACATGGGGGTTTTAAAACACCGATTTCTCGCAATCCAGGGGTCTGATTCGTGTGCCATCATCAGCGACATGACCCTAGCGACTAGGCGAATCGTTCGGTGTGGGTTCGAGAGTTTTATGTTTCTGGATCGTGGCTCAGGAGCTTGAAACGTCGAATAAAATAATAATATTTTATTATTAGTTGACTTCGGGATGTCATATCTTCTACCCAGAGCGTCCGATTGACGTGCCTTCAGGGCGTTGAGACCCTGATAGTACAGAAGAATTTCCTTGATGGTTTCGGGGTGTTAGGACCGATATTGGGGAGCAAGCCCCACGAGCCCAAGTTTGGGTGTTTATGGAGAAACACAATTTTCTCATCAGGAGTCCAATTTTGGCGGATGTATAGTCGATCCTGTGTGTATTTCTGAGAGGATCACAATGGTGTGATCTATGCGATGTGTTTCGGGATTCAGGCATGGGCCCCACCTAGTCTGGCTTCGGTGAATAATACCTTTCTCACTGGGTGTCCATTTGGGACGATCGAGAAGTCGATTCTGTATGTTTTTTCCGAGGGGATCGCAGTGTTATGATCGTCTTGATGAGTTTCGGGAAGTTTGTGTGGGCCTCGCATGGGTTAGCTACGGTGAATAGTTCCTTCTTCACCGGTTGTCCATTTCGGGCATGTAAACATCCTATCCTGAACGTTTTTCCCTCGTGGATCGTGATGGTGGCCTTGATATCAGCCTTGGAGGAGCATGGGGTGGGGTTGTGGAGGGTCGATCGGGTTAGTGATGTTTAGACCAGCAGTGGTTGATGGTACTCCCTTGGTTCGTTCCAATGAGGGTTCACGGGGCATCAAAACCTTAGTATAGGTTTTGTGATCCTCCTGATGGTATGTTTAATCTATTAGAGTTATGGCATCACTCAGGTGGGCCCAGAGCGGGATCCTCTAGCATCGTTTCCCTAAATTGGGTTCTTGGTATCATTGTGACCGCTTATCCACGGGCCACAATCCCCTATCTATAAGTTTTACCCCGTAGGGTTTGTGGAATCATTGGGAATATGATCCCCTACACAGTGTTCCATGATCAGTAGGGTTGTGGAATCGTCAGGTATACGATCCCCTGCTCAACATGTGGGTTTCTATAGGGTTGTGGCATCGCCAGTTCGATCCCCTATAGCGCGTGATGTACCAAATAGGGGTTTTGGTACCTTTGTTGTCGTTGTGACATGGGTGATGATCCTATATCTGAGTGGCGTGTTTCTGTCGAATTCTAGATCGGGTTATGGTATCCCCCAGCGGATCCTAGGAGTGATCCCCTATCTATGATATCTACGAATGCCAGATCAGTTAGCGATATCCCCCAGCGGACCCTAGGAGTGATCCCCAATTTGTGAGATCTTTGTATACTAGTGTGGGTTCTGGTATCCCCTAGCGGACCCTAGGAGCAATCCCTTTTCCGTGGAGTTTGGTGTTTTTGCAGTTTCAGTGTGACTTTCCTCAGGGACGGTATCCAATGAGCATGATATCTCTAGTGAGAGTCAGAGATGTTTGTGTGGGACCTGATGGAGTGTATCTCTCGGACGAGTGTCATCTAGGATACTCATATAGATGAATCATTTATCCATTGACTCTTCCCGCTGATTCTTAATATCTTCATGCATTATTTGTTCCATCATGTATGTTGGAATAGAAACTCTTTTAGCTACTAGCATGAATTCAATTATAAACTCAACATCCCTCATAAGTGGAATACTAATGAAGTCCAGAGTAAATACATCCTATATATATTCTTCTATGGGTGAAGTTAATCTTTCATTACGCCCCCATCATATAGGAAAAGCCTTGAATCCTAGATGGTGAGCTACACATGTTTCTGTTGAACATACCCTACACGGTCTACATGTAAATCACATTCTCAACGATTAATAATACATTTTCCCTCAAGAGACTCAATGTTCACTCTCTAATGGTAACAATCGATGTTGGATCAGTATGATAACATAAATTCTGTAACCATGATCATGATAAAACCTATCATGTATAGTATATAATGATCCAAAAGGAAATGATATCCCCAAACAATGAGTGAAAACCCCTTGTATAAACAGATTCCCCTTGAATCTACTCCCAATAGTGTGTCTATCATGATAACCTCACTCACAAACACTGCATCCATACTGATTTCACTCTCAATATTTGTAGATATAAATTAATGAGATAATAATATATAAAATAATTAACAAGAAATTGTTGAAGATACATGAATATCACCTCTAACTATTGGTGTCTCAATCTCTTTATCCACAAGTGTAGGCGGAATTGCATGTAACTATCATGCCCTTTTTCACTATGTTTCATTTTGAGTCTCCTAAGTTGTTCAACTCTTATGACCTAGGAGATCCTTTCTTAATATAAAACATCCACCACATTCACCTCCCTGACCAAAATAACACCAACATATCTTCTGGAAAGGGGTTGAAGACCCTCTTAAAATACTTTGAATTTCTCTAATACATCTATTATTACCCATCGATAAAGTGTTTCTAAAATACCACAATAAGGGAACCATCCTTTTAAATGATCAAATCTTCCCTAGTTGTCATGCATACTTTTTTTGAATGTTACCCATCCTAAAACACTGGTGGAATCATACTCGCTTAGTGCTCTGAGTAATTGGTCCTTCTCCCAATATATTCTATTATCTTTGTACCCAGTTGACATTCTCAGAGTAGAACCCCCTGTCTCATAGGACATACCTCATGGAATAAATCATCTATATTCCATCGGATTCCTCCTTCAGGATTCCCCCAGAATGGAGAGCTTGATTCACCGCATCATAAAAAAAATTTACCTAAAAGATGTTATACAATGACCTAATATCACATGTAAACCCATCATGTAATGGGGTTTCCATATTTGACTTACATGTTTAGAATACTTAGAGAAAACAATACAAATTAGTTAGAATGCCAACATCATCCATCATAGACATAGCCCCTTGGTTAATTACATATACTCCTCTTCACACTTGTTTCTTAGTGTCTCTTGGTTAAAATATTTCCAAACCATTCGTAAATGTATTTCCATACAATTTTCTCGAAATTCACATCCCATGTTAGAATAAACCTCTTGTTATTTATTAATCGTCACAACATATATGTATAAAATTGGACTCTATTCCCTACAAGATCCTCTAAATGGTCATGGATCAGCCAGATAAACTCAATCCAGAACTCATCTTTATTATGTCATATGTCTCTAATAAACTTTAGATGGCGCTTTAACTAGAACTACCATGTTATTTAAGACATTTTACACACATCCAACCCAAGGTGTCTTTCAAGAAACTACATAAAGATAAAAATTTTAACATTGAACTTCTTCCCCACTCCTACACTCAAAACTAGCAATGAATCTTGTTCCACTAATGAAGGGACATTTCCAACCATGTCATTTTTTCATCCCATTACCAAGGGTAATCCGGGAAGAGTATCTGTATAATGAAAAAAACACTTATTAGGGAAAAATCATTATAATAATTATATATGAGTTACTCTCATGAATCCATAAAAACCCATACCTCATACTCCTTTACATTGTCAAAATCAATGAATATCACTAACCTCATCCATCCCTCACAAGCGTCATAGATAAAAAAGGTAAAAACACTTCCACATTATATATTTCCCCATAGACACCCATTTTTACCTTTTAAATATAGCACATTAATCTGGATTTAAAATTAATAATTTTTTATTAGGAACCACATCATTTTTCAATTTCAAAAATAAAGAAAATAATTTTGACCTTAACAAATCAACCACCGTTTTATATTCCATGTGTGCCTATAATTATTTATGTTATATCATATACATAGTTCATAGAATAAAGCTTTTATACTAGTCTCATGTGCCATAATAGGCCTTGAGAAAAATATCATAAAATAGTAAAATCAAATAAAAAGTGAACCAACCATGGTGAAATAACATTAAAATATAATAGAAAAAAGAAGAACAATAATCCCACCTTGTGTACTTGGGTAATACACCACACATGGGTTGGATAGACACACACATGACCTAATGGTCCAGGTTCGACACATCCAAGCATCATATCTGCCTTACAAAAAGAGTAAGGCCACTAAAAAAAGAAAACAAATCATCTAATACCACTTATTAATTTTCATACTCTGGTTCCTCATGTTAGTGCCAATAGATGCATTAGCACATGACCATTGACACACCTCCCTAGGTTCTAGAGGTGAATGTCATGTATCGAAGGAGCTATATGTAAAGTGGGGAGACTATACCCTATTTATCAAAGTTAAAAAAGAAATCAATATACAATTACCAAATGATAATGAAAAAAACCAACATAATACTATAGTCAATAAACATACAACATCATGTGATGAATCCTAATCATTAAAAGATTACCATAAACCAATGTAGTAGATATTCCATGCCAAATAAGTTTCATTTTACAAAATAAAATGAAAAATATAGACACTCAGATAATTCTCATATCAGTCTCGACAATAATTCCAGTTCCCTCATTAATCCACTATCTAAAATCTATTTCATCATATATCACATGATTGATCCCCTTATACAATCATTTAATAAGGATTTCTATTCAGGTAATGATTTGGATGCCCGAGTAGAGCATGAGTACAACTCAGTATGCGAGCACCAATGGTGTTTGATAAAATTATTATTCTATAATAGTTTATTAATTTATATAGGTAATAGATTATAAATGAAAATGTAAAAAATATTTCTCATTTAATAATCATTATTTAACCACATTGGCCCCGAGATCATGGTAACACCAAAACCAATCATACCAACTTTGGACAACGTCATAGTCTAAACCATACACTATAGAAATTTATCAAAACAAAATTTCATAAGATTTCGTTATTTATATCAAATTAAAAGTTCACATTCATCTATTGGGGGCATAGAGTATCAATATGTATCACCATATCTATTTAGAGTAGCAATCCCGGAAAAACAACTTTGTGATCACATGAAACTAAAGACACACAGAAAGAAATATATATATATATATATATACACATATATATGGTTCTAGAGAATGATTATGGAACCAAATGGGTATTTAGAGAAGAATTCCATGAACCAAAACACATATTTGATATCATTCAAAAAAACCACATATCATTGTTCCACATTCATACTCAATTTATAAACCATATTCACCACACATGTAACGTCCCTGACTCAGAAGGAACTAAATTGGTGCTCCGTGCTGGGTTGTCTCATGAACTCATATGTGCCTCCCCATACGCTAGAGGTTTCCGACAAGAATTTAGGGTCTAATGAGTCTTTTATGGTGACTATACCATCTTTACCAGAGCATAAAAAAATAGAACACAATATAAATAGAGGAAACATTTTTTAAAACAAATAAAAATGCATAAAAAACATTTATCAGACAGGGTAGAAGCCACAAATCAAATACAACCATGTCATGCCATACTAGTAGTGCAATGTGAATACAAACCCAAAATAAAACAATTGTCTAAATCGAAAACGGGTCCCAACTCTATGTTCGGATCCTACTCCATGTACATCCCAATCCCGACTCAACATCTTAGTACATGGCCTCAGCCTCTATCATGACCTGCATCCAAGAGATCTTCTCGGGTACCCAACGACAGCCTGAGCAAGGTGTGAGCACAAAAATCAGTAGGCACCAACAGCAATTTCTAAAAAATTTCCAGTCGACTAGATAGTGCATGAAAGTACAAAATAAATGTTAATAAATGATTGGAAACTCTGGTTCAATATTGTATCAAAGGTTAACTTAATATACTCCTAGTATTTATCCCAATTTAATTTCATATACCGTCATCATTACATAAAAAATTTTGATCACATGTTCCATGTGTTAAGAATAATTATCATCTACACAAGGGTATAAGGTAATTATTCACAATGAACATGGGGAGTAAATAATGTCCCTCCTTCACTAGGGATATACATATCACATCAACACATTATCCTCACATCGAAACCTTGGTATGGGATGAATAGAACCATTAGGAGAATAGAGCCTCCGTACCCTTCCCTAACCCACGTATTTTGGGGTGGAGTTTAGAGCCTCAATCTAACTCGTCCAATGGGTGTAGAACCTCACGTCAATACCCCACTCTACCAAGACATGTGCACATTGTTATTTTTTAAGTCACCACAACCATACCGTAACCCAACCAAGAATATTCAAGGACATTATAATTCACAATACATGAAAAAAAAAGATTGGAATTAATATCATGACATAACCCATTAACAAATTTATCAACAAAATATCATAGTAATTTAGACAAATTCAAATTCTGAAGCCTTATCCCTTTATGATTATTCAACAAACACTATTCCATAGTAAATATTCATCAATGGTCATACATGAACCCATTTATCCCATTTATCATTCATGTACATTTCTCATGTATTCAATCATCCCATGTTTATCAATTCTCTCATGAAACATTACATGTTTTCAATTCACAAGTCATTT
Source organism: Viscum album (assembly GCA_963277665.1). Classification (NCBI taxonomy): domain Eukaryota; kingdom Viridiplantae; phylum Streptophyta; class Magnoliopsida; order Santalales; family Viscaceae; genus Viscum; species Viscum album. Next base: position 1,523,149,806 of record OY728151.1, read on the forward strand.
TAAATTTAACATGATAATAATTCATTATGTACTAGTCTTATTTGGAATTTGAACATAATTCATACACTATTCGAAATGATATCATTTAACATGATTAACCAATTACTAAGCAATGCCAAACAATCCCCAACAACCATTATTAAACCTAGAAAAAATAGGGAAACTCAAAATACAATCCTACGAACCATACTAACATGTTCAAAATGGTATCTATGTTAATATGAATCAATTACACATGTGACCTTATCTATAAGGCCCCAACCTTAAACATTACTTAATCTTGAGTTACTTCAAGAATACATGTTGAGGATCTTTTCAGGTTTAGAGTTCTTGAGAATTAGATCATAAAACATGCGTTACATTCCACATTTAAACAAAGTGGTTATATAAAAGATATTACTAATTTTTACCATCAATGTAAACATATGTAAAATAAAACATGGATTCTTTCTTGACACTTCTTTGACACTGTCATCACATCATGTACTTTTCCCTTGACCTATGGAAAAAATTTCAAAAACTTTGGATGAGCATAAAAAGCTCAGTAAGGGATATAAAAGTATGAAATGAAAACATTAGTCCATGAATGAAATCATAATTTACTCATAAAACATAAGCATGCTAACATACCTCATCAAATCATGAATAAATCATAGATATAATAAGACATAAAGGTAACTTGAGGCATTCATAACATTCTTACATAGGGAGTAACCCTCTTGGTTACGTATGGAATACCCATCACAGTATATTCCCTAAATCTCTTTGGAGAAACCTTAATGTTTAACTCCTTCACATTACCGAATGCATTAGAGAGCTATATCGGTCTCACCTGCTCTTAGTTTATCATGGAACCACCCATATTCATAATAATGACCAAGAACCATAAATAATTGTATCACATAAAACATGCATAAGGGAAACATAACATTTCCACTTTTCAATCAGAAGATATCAATACAACACATTGATATAAAAACCTTATGAAAACCATTTTCAATACAAAAAAAGTAAAGTAAAACATGGTATTTATTTTTCATTTTAAAAAAGTTATGGCTTGTAGAGGAAGCTGAAACTCAACGAATGGTCACGGCGGCAGAGAAGCCATTGTCGCCGCATACGTATGAAAAAAAAACATTACCTTTTGTCATTTAGTAAACGCTTCATATAAAAAATATTCCTTTTAAGTAAATGTAAATGTCAAAGGGGTTTATACACCGTATAAAATAAAGGTGTGTATAAAACAAAATATGCCTCAATGAAAGGAGATTGAGATGAAGTCCCATACAGAGATCATTTTATTAAATAAAATAGATCTATTATGTGTATTAACTATAAGTACACATAAATAAAGTACAAATACAAGATAGGACATAATAATATCATGAAATAATTTGAATGTAGTAGATTATCCCAAAGAAAGGAAATTGGGTTTGGAAGTTCCCTTACCTCGGGTTCGACTTGACTCGATCGTTCTTTAACCTCCTTAATAATACGATTCATTTATTTTCTACTTGCTTAAGAACCTTTTTAAAGTTCATCATTCCTTTTATATCCCTTATTACCATCTTCTGAACACTATGTAATTATTTATGTTAATAATGGTCGTTTTGTCGATCATTGGTACTTGAGTCAAAAATAAACTCTTTATAATTACAAGTTGTTCATGGGGTAAAATATCCATTACATACAGAATTATATTCATGATTTAGATATCATATATATAATATATATATAGTATATACATGCATTTATAATATTACATAACATTTAGAGGTAAGAAATGAAATGCACCGTTCATGGAGACGGTAAGCCGTATGTATGCATGAACACTACTTTCATTTCTATTTCATATTTAATGGAATGAAATCATAATGAAATAAAGATATATTATACTTCCATTATAATATCATATATAATATCATTAAATCTATCCTTTATACATCCCACATAATCCATTCACAAATCAAATAACTTTGAGGGGGCGGTAGTCCAAACATCCTAAAATGAAGATATCGCGTTTACCCATAATGGAAACCATAAAGGTATGACATAAATGAAAAATACAGAAGCTTAAGGAAAACATAAAAATATTATATATCATATATAAATATAGTTACATCTTAATGGCCACCTTTAAAGGTGTTAGATGAATATTGAACAATCATCGTTTCGTGAGGCAGAAATTCGCCATCCACGGAAACATTATGTTCTTAAACCATTATATGTATTTGTGTGTAAGTGTAGCTCATATAATTCATATAAAAACATCCTAATATATTGAATATATTGGTTTTGTTGCAAAATAAATGAATAAAAAGAGTTTAGGGGGTTGAGAAGAAAAATAAAACAAAATAACACAATTGAAGACATTACCTTAAAATTGGGTAAATCCTTTTGGTTTGAAACAAAATGGTTTATTGATGACATTACTACCTAATTTAAGGTTTATATGATGAGTAGAGGGATTTGGAGAGACAAAATGAGCAGAGCATGGCCGAGTCAATGGCTTGAGAGGTGTGGGTAAGGAGGTAGAGGTGGGGGCCTTTTATAAGAGGAGAGGAGGGGCACTCTTGGAAAGGTATAAATTGTTACTATATTCTAAAATGAATTTCGGATTTTAAAGGTCCCAAATTGATGTATTTTTAAGATAAGGTGATAAGAGTTCGAAATCAACCCATACAATAGGTTTTTGACAAGTGTAGTTCTTAGATTTTAAATTATCTTTTCATTTTATTTAAATCGTTCATTAATGAGGTAATCATTACATCATCATGATGTCATAAATAATTTAATTTCTTTAATGTCTAAAAATTATAAAACAAATACTATGATGTAGGAAATATTTTTAGATTTCCAATTACTATTTATAATCCTAAATATCATTTATATAGACAAAACTAAAAATGTTTTACTCAGGTGATACATTCTTTGTTATATTTTCATTCTTTAAAAAATAAAAAGATAAAAAGTCACTATCACACAAAGGTGATTCCATGGGGTCCCAAAGTTTGGCACAAGGAAACCCATGGTCAGACATGACACAAAAAGTAGCATTAGGACACGTATTGGTGTCATTTTTTTATTATGATATTATTTTATTATCCTTAACTACTCGATTACTAATTAATCAAGATAATCAATGATAATTACCATCATTTCTATTCACAAAGTCAAAAAAAGCATCTTAATTACATAATTTGGACCTTATGATTCCAAATATGGAATCCATTTTACCAAATTTCAAACAGAAAAATTGCAACAATTAATTTAAAAATAATTCCCGTTGTCAAAACAAATAGCGGGGTTTTTTGAAACAATATCTATGAAAATATTGGCATTAGTTTATGCCCAATTCCAAAGTGAAATTAATTCTAATGACCACTATTGGATTAAATGGTAAATATATATTCTATTTAAACTTTAAAACCAATTAAAAAGATAATCTATCCATATATTTAAATTATATGAAAAAGCAGTTTTGATGTAAAATGCTGTATTTTTCACTATTCATTAAAAAATGAACATTGTCAGATAAATACCAAAAAATTATCCAATGTAAATTTCCATGTCTCAATCATAAAGAATAAGTTTATTTTGACAAATAGAGATTATAAAATTGTCAAAATATTTATTTAAAAAATGGTTCGCCATCAAAAGGCGGTAAATCGATCTTTTAAAAATATTAGTGTATTACATTCTTAAGATTGGATTTATTCTGATTTTAATCCTCCAAAACACTATATAATTCATAAATAGACATAGATAAGAATATCTATTATTCATTACTTACATGGGATGTTACATCCTTCCCCCCTTTAGAAAATTGTTCCCAACAATTTATTTACTTATCAAATAAGTGGGGGTATTTATCCCTCATTGAATTTTTAGATTCCGATGTTGCCTCTTCACTCATGTGGTTCTTCAACAAAAAATTTACTTGATTAATCACCTAATTCCGCAACACATGCTCCCTGTGGTCAAGAATCTAGACTGTTTGTTCCTCATAAGATAGATTCTCTTCCATCAGAACTACCCATGGACTCAAAACATGAGATAGATCTGGCATGTACTTACTTAACATTGAAACATGAAAAACATTGGGTACCTGAGATAAACTCAGAGGTAAAGCCACTCGGTATGAAACTGGTCCAACTCTCTCCAGATTTTCATATGGGCCAATGATCCTTGGACTCATCTTTCCTTTCTTACCAACTCGCATCACACTTTTCCATGATGATACTCTGAGAAAAACATGATCACCTACCTCAAAAGAGAGATCCTTCCTCCGGTTGTCCGCATAACTCTTCTGCGTGCTCTGAGCTGTTCTCATGTGTCTCTGTATCAGCTGAACTTTTCCTACCAACTCATCTACCAATTCTAGTCCCATAAACTTCCATTCACCCACTTCATCATAGAAATATGGAGTTCGACACCGCTTCCCATATAATGCCTCAAATGGTTCCACCTGTATACTGGAATGAAAACGGTTATTATAAGAAAACTCAACCAAAGAAAGATGTTGGTCCCAACATCTCAAATAATCCATCAAACAAGCACGTAGCATATCTTCCAAAGTCTGAATTGTTCGTTTTGACTTCCCATCTGATTGAGGAAGAAAAGCTGTACTAAAATTTAATTTAGTAACCAACGACTTCTGAAGGCCTTTCCAAAAGTTATAAGTGAACCTGGGATCATGATTAGATACAATGGAGAGGGGAACTCCATGTAACCTGACTATCACTTTATGATAAAAACAGGAAAGTTGATCTAGGGAAAAATTATTGCGTATAGTAAGGAAATGAGCAGATTTAGTCAACCGATCAACAATAACCCAGATTGCATTATTACCTTGAGGTTTCTTTGGAAATCCCACAACGAATTCCATGGATATATTCTCCCATTTACACTCTGGCACTGGTAAAGGCTGATGCAACCCTTTTAGTAACTTCCACTCTAATTTAACCTCTTGACAAGTCAAACACTTCACAGTAGAATCAACAATATCTTTTTTCATTTTGTCCAACCAGTAATACTCCCAAAGATATCTATACATCTTAGTACTGCCTGGATAAACTGAAAACAGAGAACTATGAGCTTCACATAACAACTCTCTCTTCAACTGTAAATCACTAGGCACACACAATCTCTTCCCAAATCTCAAAACAAAATCATTATCAATGTTGAATTCAGGAAACTTACTGTTCTGAACCAGCTCTACAATTTTCTACAACTCATTGTCTTTCTTCTGCACTTGCTTAATTCAGTCTGATAGAGAAGACTTCACTGATACCTAAAACAAAACAGAAGGACATCCTACACCATCAACTTTTATTCCAATGTTCATCAAATCCTTAACCAAAGGATCACGTTCCAAACACAACATTGTTAATGAAGCATTACTTTTTCGACTCAAAGAATCAGCCACTTAATTTTCTTTTCCCGGATGGTAATGAATTGTACAATCATAATGCTTGATTATTTCTAACCATCTACTCTGTCTCATGTTCAATTCATTCTGAGTGAATATATAATTTAAAATGTGGTGATCAGTATATATTTCACACTTTACACCATACAAATGATGCTTCCAAATTTTTAAAGTGAAAACAACAGCAACTAATTCCAAATCATGTGTAGGGTAATTTACCTCATGAGTTTTCAACTATCGTGAAGCATAAGCAATTACCTTATCATTCTTTATTAGGATGCAACCATGTCCTTTCAATTAAGCATCATTGTAGATAACAAACTCGTCACTCCTGGAAGGTAGTTCTAATATTGGAGAATTCACAAATCTTCTTTTTAGTTCCTGAAAACAATTATCACATTCTTTTGTCCAGATAAACTTAACACCCTTCCGAGTTAGCTTAGTCATTGAACTAGATAACCGTGAAAAAATTCTAACAAACCTTCAGTAATAGCCTTCCAGATCACGGAAGCTATGAATCTCAGTTACATTTGTGGGTCTTGGCCATTCTTCAACAACATTTGTTTTTGCAGGATCAACAGTTATGTCATCTTTAGAAACAATATGACCAAGGAAAGAAATTTGTTGTAACCAAAACTCACACGTGCTGAATTTCCAATACAATTTCTTTTCATTTAAGGTTTGAAAAATGACCCTTAAATGACCTTCATGCTCCCCTTGTCTTTTAGAAAACACCAAAATATCATCAATGAAAACCACCAAAAACTTATCCATGAAATCATGGAATATTCTATTCATAAGTTCCATGAATATAGCAGGTGCATTGGATAGCCCAAAAGGCATAAATAAAAATTCATAATTGCCATATCTTGTATGAAAAGCGGTCTTCGGAATATCTGCTTCCATTACCTTCAACAGATGGTACCCCGATCTCAGGTCAATCTTTGAAAAAAACTGAGCTCACTGGAGCTGATCAAACAAATCATGAATATTAGGCAAAGGATATTTGTTCTTAACAGTGATGTTATTCAAGGCTCTATAATCAATGCAAAGTCTCATAGAACCATCTTTCTTTTTAACAAATAAAATAGGAGCACCCCATGGTGATGTGCTAGGTCGAATGAAACCTTTCTCTAATAAATCTTGCAATTTCTCCTTCAACTCTAAAAATTAAATTTGTGCCATTCGATAAGGGGGTTTTGAAATTGGCTTAGCATCAGGAACTAAGTCAATAGTAAACTCAACTTCTCAATCTGGTATTATTCCTTGCAAATCATCAGGAAAAACATCAGGATACTCATTTACCACTGGCACATCATTAATCTGAACAGTTCCTTTGTTTTCAACAATATGTGCAAGGTAACATTCATTTCCATCTTTTACAAGTTTCTCAGCCTCTTGAAACGTTATCAACAGTAAGGGTTAATTCTTGTACACAAACTGAAATTATCTTTGAAAAGAAACTTATTTAGCTCTACAGTCAATCTTAACAAGGTAAATAGAGAGCCAATCCATACCCAGGATAACATCAAACTCTACTAGAGGTAAAAAAATAAGGTTTGAAAGTAGGTTCTTTCCATAGATAAGCATAGGAAGATTCTTATAAATTCTTTTTGCCTCAACATTTCCCCTAGGTGTTTTTACCACAAGTTCAGGAGTCATTTCCTGAGATGGTATTCCCATTTTACTAGAAAGGTTTTTCGAGATGAAAGAATGTGTAGACCCCGAATCAAACAACACACTGGAATAATCTGAAAAAATAAACAAAGTACCTGATACCACTTCATTTGATTTCCCAACATATAATAAAGTAGTTGCAAATGATTTCACCACCCCTTTCTTCTTGTAGTCTAACTACTTCCCATCACTCGAGCTCTTTGCCGGAAACTCGTTTTCATAGTGACCCATCTCATTACACTTAAAACATTTCAGTAACTGTAAATCAAATTTGGTCTTACCATCACCCTGGTCTTGTTCAGTGCAATCACGAGCCTTATGTCCCATCTTACCACATCAGTAGCACTTTACATAATTCAGAATACATTCCCCAGCATGCCTTTTACCACATATATCACAAACTGGAAAATTAGTTTTTTCTTACCATCAGACCTTTTTGAATAATTCTTCCCTTTCTCCTGCCACCTCGGTCTCTTCATCTGTCGGTTGTTATAGAACACTTGATCATCGACAAACTCAATTTCCACCTTCTCAGTACATCGAACAAGCTTTTCATAACTTTTGATTTCACGAGAAGCCAATTCCCTTCGATATTTTGGCTTTAATCCTGAGTAAAAACGATCGATTTTACTATCAAGGTCTCGGATAAAATTTGGAGCATACCTTGTCAATCGAGTGAACCTTTCTTCATAAGCAGCCACTGAGTCATCCACTTGCCTCAATTACAAGAATTTCTTTCCCGTCCTAATTCGAACAGACTTTGGAAAATATTTCTAATGAAACATACCTTTGAATTCATCCCAGTCGAGAGCATCAATCTCATCAACGTCCCTGATATTTTTAACCATCAACCACCATTGATCCGCTTCACCCTCCAAACAGTAAATAGAAAGAATAACCTTTTGATTTTCTGAACACCCCATGACATAGAAAATCTTCTCCAGTGCTTTAATCCACCCTTCAGCTAGCACAAGGTAAGATGATCCTCTGAATGATGGGGGATGTTCCTCATGAAATATTCCACCACTGACATGTTCCTCTACGGTTGATCTAGCTGATCTCGTGCATGGATACCGCCACCATTTATCGCTCGAGTCAACTGCACCATTACTGCAAAAAACTGTTCATTTCCAATTACGAAAATCTCAGGATGCTGATTCGGGAGGTTATTTCCTTCTTTATGCCTTCCTAGCCCTGCTTCCCTGTTTCCTCTGTGGAAATCCATTATGAACAAACATGTCTTATATAAAGAAACATGGTAATCTTAAAATGCTATATCATTTCAATTTGACCATAAAAAAAATAATTTTGGATGATCATTTAATTAGAATTCTATCTCCTAAAGTTATCTAAACCGACCTTTGATACCAACAATAAGGCCCCAGCCTTAAACATTCATTAATCTTGAGTTACTTCAAGAATTCACATTGAGAATATTTTTAGGTTTAGATTTTTAGAGAATTAGATCATAAATCATGTGTTACATTCCACATGTAAACAAATTGGTTACATAAAATATAGTAATCATTTTCCCCATCAATGGAATCATATTTAAAATAAAACATGGATTCTTTCTTGGCACTTCCTTGACACTATCATCACATCATGTACTTTTCCCTTGACCTGTGGAAAAAATTTCAAAAACAATGGATGAGCATAAAAATCTTAGTAAGGGATATAAAAGTACGAAAGGAAAACATTAGTCCATGTATGAAATCATACTTTACTCATAAAACATAAGCACGTTAACAAACCTCATAAAATCATGAATAAATAATGGAAATCATAAGACATAAAGGTAACTTCAGGCATTCATAACATTCTTACGTACGGAGTAACCCTCTTGGTTATGTTTGGAATACCCATCATAGTATATTCCCTAAATCTCTTCAGAGAAACCCTAACGTTTAACTCCTTCACGTTACCCAATGCATTGGAGAGCTATATCGGGCTCACCCGCCCTTAGTTTATCACGGAACCACCCGTCTTCATAATAATGCCTATGAACCATAACATAATAGTATAACATAAATCATGCATAAAGGAAACATAACATTTCCACTTTTCAATCCCATGATATCAATACAACACATTGATATAAAAACATTATGAAAACCATTTTCAATACCAATATAAATAAAAAGTAAAATATGATATTTATTTTTCATTTTAACAAAAAGTTATGGCTTGTAGAGGATGCTGAAACTCAAATAATGGTCACAGCGGTGGAGAAGTTGATGTCACTGTATACGTATGAAAAAAACATTCCCTTTTGTCGTTTAGTACATGCTTCTTATAAAAAATATTCCTTTTGAGTAAACGTAAATGTCAAAGTGGTTTATACAGTGTATAAAAGAAAGGTGTGTATAAAACAAAATATTCCTCAATGAGAGGAGATTGAGAGAAAGTCCCATACAAAGATCATTTTTTAAATAAAATAGATCTATTATGTGTATTAACTATAAGTACACATAAAGAAATTAAAAATACAGTATAGGACATAATATCATCATGACATAATTTGAAAGTAGGAGATTAACCCAAAGAACAGAAATTAGGTTAAGAAGTTCCCTTACCGTGGGTCCGACTTGACTCGATCGTTCTTTAACCTACTGAATAATAAACTTGAGGTAATTTCTACTTGCTTATGAACCTTTTTCAAGTTAATTATTCCTTATATATCACTTATTACCATGTTATTAACACTATGTAATTATTTATGTTAATAATGGTCGTTTTGTCGATCATTGGTACTTGAGTCAAAAATAAACTCTTTATAATTACATGTTGTTCATGGGGTAAAATATCCATTATATCCAGAATTATATTCATTATTTAGATATCATATATATCATATATATCCATTATGCACATGCATTTATAATATTACATAACATTTATAGGTAAGAAATGAAATGCACCGTTCATGGAGACGGTAAGACGTACGTACGCATTATTGCTACTTTCATTTATATTTCATATTTAATGGAATGAAATCATACTGACATAAAGATATATTATAATTCCTGTATTATATCATATATAATATCATTAACTCTATCATTTATATGTCCCACATAATTCATTAATGAATCAAATCACTTTGAGGGGGCGGTTGTCCGCACTTCCTAAAATGAAGATATCGCGTTTACCCATAATGGTATGAAATAAATGAAAAATACAGAAGCTTAAGGAAAAAATAAACATATTATATATCATATAAAAATATAGTGACATCTTAATGTCCACCTTTGAAGGTGTTATAAGAATATTGAACAATCATCGTTTAGTGAGGCAGAAATTCGCCATCCACGGAAACAATAAGTTCTTTAACCATTAGATGTATTTGTGTGTTAGTGTAGCTCGAATACATCATATAAAAACATCATAGTATATTAAAGATACTAGTGTTGTTACAAAATAAATGAATAAAATGTTTTTAGGGGGTTGGAGAAGAAAAATAAAACAAAAGAACACAAGTGAAGACATTACCTTAAAATCGGGTAACTCCCATTAGTTTGAACCAAAAGGGTTTCTTGAAGAGCTTCATGCCTATGTTAAGTATTCTAAGATGAGGAGAGGGATGTGGAGAGACAAAATGATCATATATTTCCTGAGAAAAAGTCTTGAGAGGTGTGGGTAAGGAGGTACAGATGGAGGCCTTTTATAAGAGGAGAGGAGGGGCACTTTTGGAAAGGTATAAAATGTTACTTTATTTTGAAATGAGTTTCAGATTTTAAAGGTCCCACATTGATGTATTTCGAGAATAAGGTAATACGTGTTTTAAATCCACCCATACAATAGGTTTTTGACATGTGCAGGTCTTATATTTTACATTATCTTTTCATTTTATTTAAATCGTTCATTAATGAGTTAATCGTTACATCATCATGATGTCATAAATAATTTAATTTATTTAATGTCTAAAAATTAGAAAAAAAAATTCTATGATGTAGGAAATATTTTTATAGTTCCAATTACTATTTATAGTCCTATAGAGCATTTATGTAGACAAAATTAAAAATGGTTCACTCAGGTGATACATTCTTTGTTATATTTACTTTCTTTAAAAAATAAAAAGACAAAAAGTCACTATCACACAAATGTGATTCCATGGGGTCCCAATGTTTTGAAAAATGCAACCCATGGCCATCCATGACACAACCAGTAGCATTAGGACACATTTTGGTGTCATTTAGTATTATTATGATATTATTTTATTATCCTTAACTACCCGATTACTAAGTAATCAAGATAATTAACGATAATTACCGTCATTACTATTCACAAAGTCCAAAAACAAGAGTCTCAATTACGTAATTTGGACCTTATGATTCCAAATATGGAATCCATTTTACCAAATTCCAAACACAGAAATTGCAACAATTAATTTAAAAATAATTCCCGTTGTCAAAACAAATAGTTGGTTTTTTTGAAACAATATCTATGAAAAGTGTGGCATTAGTTTACGCCCAATTCGAAAGTGAAATTAATTCTAATGACCATTATTGTATTAAATGGTAAGAATATATTATATTAACACTTTAAAACCAATTAAAAAGATAATCTAACCATATAGTTAAATTATATGAAAAAGCAGTTTTGATGTAAAATGCAGTATTTTTCACTATTCATTAAAAATGAACATTGTCAGAAAAATACCAAAAAATTATCCAATGTAAATTTCAATGTGCCAGTCATAAAGAATAAGTTTATTTTGAAAAATGGATATTATAAAATTTTTTAAATATTTATTTAAAAATGGTTCTCCATCAAAAGTCGGTAAAGCAATCTTTTAAAAATATTAGTGTATTCCATGCTTAAGATTGGATTTATTCTCATTTTAGACCTCTAAAACACTATATAATTCATAATTTGACATAGATAAGAATATATGTTATTAATTACTTACTTGGGATGTTACATTATCAGTTTATTGGTTCAGAAAGGTTGGAACACCACATGGTTGGGCCCATAAATGATCAAATCATCATTGAAGCCTCCCTCAGGGATTGTAAGGGTTTCAAATAATTATTTAGATTATCATTATACCAAATAATACCAAATTAATCTACATCACAATAAGGGGAATGAAGGAACACATAATCATATGCAAAAATCTCCTTAAAACCATGAGATATAACTGGTTGTCCACCCACTAAAAATTTGTTGATGAACACACTCCAAAACATTGCCTTATATCTATATTCATGAACCACTTAAAGCTTTAACCAAAATCTCACCAAATAACAAAGTTTTTTGTGCTTTATATGGATATTTGAGAAATATGAGAACTCTAATCGAAAAAAAAGTCAAGGAAGAGGTTAGACTTACCAGATGCTTCTATCCACAACCAACAGAGCTCCAAAAGGCCATAAAATGAAGGAGAACCGCCATTGGGAAACATGATTAGTCCATGATCATCACTGGGGTTTTTGTGGATGCAATGGAGGAGAATCCTGACATGGAATTTAAAATATTGAGATGGTTTTTTTGTAAATTTTCTTACATTTCTAGGATATACAGCTTACCCAAAAAGTTTGAAAAATTGTGCACAAACCGTGTGTGAGCCATTTTACGAAAAACACATCCATCAAACAGTTTTCATTGGATTTCCACACGTTTTTATTAACCGTCTGCCGACAGTGCATAACCCTCTATCCATGGTTGCATGTATTCCTTGGATGTTCCACTTGAGTTTCCCTATATATTTCCAAATCATGGAATGTGACCGAGAACTCCCTTCTCCTCCTCCTTCCATGTCTCTAACCCCCATAACACATCTGAGCCTTCACATGAACTAGGGGACCACTTATCTAGCAAAAAAGAAGAGCCAAAACGAAAACATAATGAAAAACATCACTTAAGAAGATCAGGGATCTTACAACCACCCCACCTTATAATGGCGAGTCCTCGAGCTACTCATCTGAGCATTACAAACATCCATAACTAAAGTTCATTCCACTAGTTCTGCCTATCCATTCAAACATTCCATGTTTCCTATTGCACACTAAAAGGAAATTGATCATGGTTCAAGGGTGCTGACTTTCCCCTCAATACTTCGTCACCACAACCACAACATAAGATGAAAAATCCTCAAGGATTTGTCTACTTCAACTGTTCTCTCCATGAGAACTTCATGGGGAAAACATAAGTGAAAACACTTGACTCGCAACAAATTGAATCTTAAAACATCACATTGTCATGGATGAATCAACTGACACCTCATTTGCATGATTCTCTTCACAACTCATGACCCAAATCACTGGGAGTCATTTTTCAGTTCACCCAACTCTAACAGTTAGAAACCCAATATCACCAGGATGGAAAAAAACAATCCTTCCAAACACTATACCTGAATATTTCATTCCGAAACTATACATCCAAACAAAACATAAAACATTTTTCGAGTCAACCAATTAGATATCATCCATGCTCTCTACCAGGGAAAAATCACTTGAATGTTGACCACTCGAGTCCTTCCAACCGAAAATTATGATCACGTCATCAACCATCCAATTGTATGGTATGATTATCCCCAAAATTTTTAGTTACCTGGAACCTCCATTTTCAATGAACGACCACCAGAACTCAAATCAACATTCACATCACCTAACATGATCCAACTCACCGCAGCCAGGCATCCATAATAGCATTCATTCAAGGACTAATATTAACACGACCTCACTTAGGTACAACTTCATTAACAAAAGGCACATTCTTCGACAACATGAAACATGAGGTGGGTCACTCCCGACACACAATTTCCTGTTTATCATCTCAGGTCGGTCCGAACCCGACTGGCATGACCCAGAGCACCCACTCTCTACTAATGGTATGCTACCCCCTTCTAACCTTCCCAGGGTTCTTACTGACTATAAGCCTATAATTATCATCCTAAGCACCCAATTGAGGTCGCTCGCTGAATTCTAGTAGAATTACATCATCGTAGTGTTACCACCCTCTAGACCGACATCAGCGTCACCATTAGCATGACACCACATCACATGGATAAGGTTAAACCAACTTCAAGACGTTCCAAAACCACACCAGGGAAAAAATTACCTGATTCTAACCCCAATGTTCGTTGGAGTTATAAGACCCCAAATATTCTTTCCCCAACCAGTTATTACATCCATCCACACCCATCTACAACTGATGCATTGAAATCACAAAGAATCTCATGGAACCACCCTAAAAATGAATCCAACACTTAGCTCGTGATTCACCAACTCCATGTACCACATGGCCTCTATAAGGGACCTAACAAGATCCTCACCAATTTCCCATTTTCTTCTATATGCCACTTCATCAACTGATGTTCTCCTCTCTACCTTTGGAGTGTCATTACCGTTACTCACCATGTCGGATTCCAACAACCATATCTTTTAATTGATCTAAAAAAAACTCCAAAAAATAGACATGGCCATCCAACATACAACAAAACAAGAAAATGAATGTCAACCAGTGGTAGTTCCCGGCTTCCATGGATGGAAACCCTGATGTTTGTCGTAATTTGGTCCATCTTAAGGACCTCACCCAAAACCATTCAGGGTGATAATTCCCTCATCATGATCAACAAATCACATTTCCTTTTGCATAAACTCCATGATGTCCCTCATCCATCAAAACACCTTCTTGTCTCATAGCGTGAGGAAGATATTCTCAATGTACCAGGGGTGATATCAAGATGTTGGGAATTCTAGTCACATGATTAGGTAAGCTAAGAAGTTTTCGAAGGACACCACCACAGACATACCCATTTCTGATTTTGAGCTGTAGAGTACTATGTCCTTCCAAGGATTTTAGGCCTTCCTACCGAATGCATCTCATCGACAATTAACCACAACCACTAAGGTTGGATTTCCAATCAAGTCCAACCATCGATCCAAGACTGAATCCCTAAGAAGATGTGAACAAATGTTTCATGTGGCACTACTCCCACCACACAGATCATGTTTCTCTAATGTGTCCATGACAGCTAAAATCTGAAACACAATGGTCTATTACACCATTCAAACCAACAGTCTCTCCCAAATCAACCATAACTTGTCTATAACCCATCACCCACTTACTTACATTACCATGTATCTTGGTTATCCAGACTCATTAGCCCTGAGGAGGACTATGTGTCTCATCCAACAACCAAAACATTCCTACAACATGTTTTTCCATGTGCCCCACTCTCACCTCAGGTGCCACTAACTAGTGAAATTACATGACCAAATTTCAGCCCCAATTTTCGTTTATGCTAAATAACAACTTATTGCCTATATTAATCACCAACCAAATAGCCAAGTCAGACATCCATGTGATAAAAACCTTCGAAATAAACCCAATATTCTATTAGAAACATCAAGGTTCCCATTCTAAAAAAACCGAGAACTACATCACCATTTAATAAACTCAGCAATACTTATTATGCGTTGACACCACTACTATAGAATATACCATGCTCACACTCTAGGTGCCTACACCACTAGGATAAACTCTGACGAGGCTCCCTTGATTATCTAAAACACCCAATGTATAACCACATCTCGAGTAGCACAACCAACCATAAACATTCTCAATTATCCCTCAAGGGAATTTTCATGCACAATGGAACATTCTAAACCCCACTATCAATGTACAAAACATCCACATGTGCGACACACACCCTAAATCACTAAAAGCCCCATAAGACCTCTCTCATAGGTCACCATGAAGGTTGAACAACACCAACTCCGTATTCTAGAGTAACAACTAGGAAAAAACATTGGTCCTCTATCCATACTATATATAACATGACACTAACAAAGAAATGCTCATGGATGGAACTCTCACTCCCGTTCCGATGCACACTATCCCTAACTCACCAAACCACCATTCCCTATAGTTTCCATACCAATGTGTTCACATTCGTCAACACTACGAACAAAATATCCTCTCTCGGATTCATGACACAACTCAAAAGGTATCTAATCAAAAGTTTACCAAGACCATGGTGCCATCATTAGGGTCTAGCATATACTCCGTATGATCACAAACCACGAGAGTTCCCTCATTCACATTATCAAACAACGCCTCAAAAACCAAATGCCACAACCATACTAAGGGTTCCGTAAACACTCCACCTAGGATATATCGCAACCATAAAGGCCTCACAACCCATATGTGATGTCTCAAACTAGGGCACTCTCACTTTTCTGAATGAAACATACATTGGTCAAACTGACAACACAATGAAACCCACCTGGGACATCAATAATTACCAAATTAAACTTATTGGTCACCCGATTCATTGATGAACGAATGATAGGATTTTATCCTAGTTGGGAGAGATCATACACTATCACCCATAAACAAACCATTCTACACACACTATCTTAATGGTCATCATTACCCATTTAACACTAACCTCAACTATACATAATGTTGGTCATGGTCATCTTGGGGTAAAAAATTTACTTAATCACAAGTCTTTCATCAACACCTCTTCTAACTAATTATTTTTTTACGACATCATCCATTTCTCTTAGGAACAATTCCCATTACACATCTACTTACAATCATAATTTTAACCCATTTACTCATTCCATTAGGTAAAATTAATTAAAAATTTTACCAAAATTATGCAATCATTTTTCTTTTAGAAGCCGAATCAACCATTACAGTTTATGAAAACCCAAAATTTTAACTAAGTCATAACATTTATGTATAGATGATATTCCTTACATATCATTCAGCGACATAGAAGAAAAATTTTAGGAATATTTTTTGTCAGATTTTTCAATGAATTAAAATGCATTCTACTCTCTATAACCCGAACACCCATCCCGTGTGTGGGTCTATACTGATGCATGCCACCTAGATATTTAGGAGCCTAAAACGATGCCTGAATTCACATCCCCATGCCATTTTGGAAATGAGAAAAATATAATTAACCAATCAAATCACACAACATGTGCATCACCCAATGGTGAAATATCATTCAACAAAAAACACTCATCTTGGACAAAATTTCCCACCAATGGTGACATGGGTTATCACTCATACATGGGTTACCTACTCAGAAGCATGAGATCATTACCAAGGCCTGACACATCACAATCTCTAGCATACCATCCCCAAATAGTAAGTGAGAGAAAATAACTCCTATGATACTACATTGTAACATCCCCAACCCGGAATCCACTTAACTGGTGCTTCGTGTCGGGTCATCATATGACTTCAAGCATGCCTCCACGTATGCCAGAGGTTTCTGACTAGTGGTGAGGTTTTAATGAGTCTTGTAGATATACAATAACCTATTTACCAATGTAATAAAAAACCCAATATAAATAGCAGGAACAATATGAAAAACTAATTAACATGCATGAACTAACTTTTCTCAGACATGGTACAAGCCTCAAATCAAATACAACCATGTCATGCCATACTAGTTCTAACAAGTGAATAACAACACAAAATAACACAAATGACCAAATCCGAAAAGGGTCGGGACTCTATTTCCGGATCCTCCTCCATGTACATCTCGAGATCAGCTCAATATCTTAGTGTAGGTACTCTACCCTTGTCTTAATCTGAAAACAAGAGATCTACTCGGGCACCCAATAGAGGACGAAGAAAGGTGTGAGTACAAAATTTCGTAGGCCACCACCAAGAGTGTCTACAAAATATCCATTATAATAGATAATGAATGCAAGTAAAAAATAAATGGTAAATAAATGATGGAAAACTTTGGTTCCATTAGATATCCAAGGTTCACATAATTAACTCTTAGAATTTACACCAATTTCATTTCCTGTACAATCTTCATTTCTTAATCAATTTTGATCACATGTTTTATATGATATTAATAATTATTATCTACAAAAGGGTCTATGGATATCAATCACAATTCATTGGGGAAATTAACAATATCCCCATCTCACTAATGATACAAATATCACATCAACACATTATCCTCACCTCAGAACCTCAGTCTGGGCAGAATGAAACCATTAGAGTAATAGAGATTATGTCCTCTTCCAAAACCCATGCATTATGGGGTGGAGTTTAGTGCCTCAGTCGAACTTGACCCATGAGTATATAACCTCAAGTCATTATCCCAATGTAATAAGCCATGTGTAGATGATTATTTATCAATTCACCAAAACTATAGCACAACTCAACCAAGCATATTCAATGCCATTATAATTAATAATACATGACAAAGGCATGGGAATTAATATCATTACATAACCCATTAACACATTTATCTGTTAAAATTCATAGTCCTTTTTCCAAATTCTCATTATCATGCCTTATACCTTTACGATTATTCAAAAACCCCTAGGCATTAGTCAATATTCCTCCATGTTCATTCCTAATCCAATTTATTCCATTTATCATTCATGTAAATTTCTCATGTATTAACTCATTCCATATTTATCAATTCCCTCAGGAAAAAAATTACATTCTTTAAATTCACATTTCATTTACAATATAAAATAATCATAATTCCATATTTACTAGTCCTATTTGGAATTTCAACATTAATCATATACCATTCATCATGATCTCATTTTACCCAATTAACCTATCAATACTCCATTCCTAGCAATGACCTTAATCCATTATTAAACCTAGGAAAAAACATGGACATTCTTTATTTAACCCAACTAACCATAAAAACTTGTTCAACATGGGCTCTATGTTATTACGCATCAATTACACACATGAACATGTCAATTTTTAGGTTTATAATGGTCAGAAAACCCCATGGTTTGCCCCAAAATTGGTCAAATCATACATCACGCCTCCCACATGGATTGTAAGGGTTTCAATTATTCATATAGATGAGCATTATACCAAATACCACCAATGGACTCTAAATTACAATAATAGGAAAGTAATAACAAATAATCATATGGGCAAATATACTTAAAAACTATGGGATACAACCTGTACACCACCGACCTCACATTCGTTGATGAACACACTGCCAAACATGGACTTATATCTAGATTCAAGAACCCCAAGAAGCCTCAACCTAAATATCATTGGAAAACAAAGGGTTTTGTGCTTCGGATGGAGATAAGAGAGAATGAGAACCCTAATAAAAATAGGAATCAAGGAAGAGGTTAAAATTACCTGAGGATTCGATCGGCAAACAACAATGCTCCAAATAGTCTAGAAATGATGGAGAAACACCCTTAAAAATATTTGTTTGTCCAAGATCATCACTCGAGTAGTGGGGGGGGGGTGCAGGAGAAACCTGAGTTGGGGTTTAAAATCTTAGGATGACATTTTTGTAAATTTTCCAACTTTTCTGGGCTCAATGGTTTACCCGCATGGTTTAACAGACTGTGCACAAACCATGTGTGAGCCACTATCCGAAAACACCTCCTTCGTAGGGTTTTC
This sequence comes from Viscum album, assembly GCA_963277665.1. Lineage (NCBI taxonomy): Eukaryota > Viridiplantae > Streptophyta > Magnoliopsida > Santalales > Viscaceae > Viscum > Viscum album. The sequence goes on from OY728151.1 coordinate 1,523,169,301, forward strand.
CCTGGAATTCCTTTTTGTTTTCGTAACCATGAACTCATCATGTGTAAGCATCTATCCATGGTTACATGTCTTCTTGGGATGCTCTCTACGATTTTTACTAATCGTGGACAATCTGTGAAATATGACTTGTAACTCCCTTCTCCTCTTATTTTCATGTCTCAAACCTCCCCAAACACCCTTATCCCTTCACATTAACATGGGTAAAATATTATCTAGCAAAAAAAGAGGAAAAACTAATACTCAAACAAAAACATTCCTTAAGCCGATCCATGATCTTACAACATGTTATTAAACCAAATTCATAGTCCCATTTTCTACCATATTCATAGTCCTTTATTCAACATATTTCTAAAGAACATGAGAAAATGAATTTATGAATTTAATTTATTTTTATAATTTCCCAATGTGGGAAAAAAAACTTTAAAACATCAAAATGTTTCTTAAAATCATGACTCTTGGAAAATTGTTATACGACTAACTACCTCATAACCACCGATAAGTTCACACGTAAATTTAACCCTTAATATAATGTTAAATGGATATATTCACAATTTTGATAGAGATATATGAAAAACATGGGACCAATATCTAATGAAATTAGATCCATAAAAAGATAGATCTAAATAATCATCAATGGATAAAAAGCAATTCATATTAAAATGGAGAGAAATATGGGAGAGAATAAACTAAATGAAGATGGAATAACTTACCAATGGGCAGTAAATCCTTCTACGGGATCATTTATTTTCATTTTAGGACATTCAATGGGCCTTGGAACCATATTAGGAACCTCCAAAATTCAAGGAAATCTTATTATATTGCATAAGACTATTAGGGATAATAACATAGGGGTTTTTTAATTCATTATAAAAATTTATAATGTATAATATCCATGTGTATGGTTTCTTTGTTAGGGTAGCATGGTTTTGCATTCTATGTGGCCTAATTATTCACCCCTAATCACTATAGTGTATGGTTTTTTCTAGGTGGTTGCATGGTTTGATAGATTTTATTACAACATTGAGAACCCCCTATGTCCATGTGTGCATGGTTTTTTGTGGGTACATGTATGGTTTGGGAAAAGAAAACCAAAACTATGCACTACCCAAAACCCCTAAATATCATCCAAAACTCACCTGAACTCACTGGAGTCATTCTATAAACAAAAATTAGTAAAAAATGGTTTAAATAATACTTGAAAACAAGTATGTGGAATTTCTTTAATGTTATCGATCATAAATCCTTTCATATATTTGGATTGATGAATAAAAAATTACATTTCAAAAAATTTAATTCCAATAAATTATAGAAATTAATTTTAAAATAAATGGACAAATACAATGATAACTACAATATAAAATAAATATTGTTTCTCTTTAAAACAAATATTTATGTATAAAAATGTGATGATTCCAAATTCCATATTAAAACTGAATCCAATGAACCTAATTGAATCTTCCAAATTATAAAAGTAATGGTTTTAAATTTTATTCATTTTTTCAAAAAAAATGTATCTTTATAAACAGTTTAATCAAAAAATGTTTTATAAGAAAAATCAAAATTCCTCAACATTCAGTGTAAAATCAATATCCATAAAATAATATAAAAATTTCACACTTATCTAATTTCACAATTATAATTTTAAAATTTTTAATATTTTTATAAAATAAAATTTATAGGTGATCCAATAATTTATTAAAAGATTCACACATAAAATGATAGAAAACCAATTTTCTAAGAAAACATATTTCTAAAGCATAAAATAACATTACTAAAAATTGTGTACTAATTTTATAATATTTATTGAATTGTATTTTTCAGTTTTTTCTTTTATATATATTTAATAAATCATTGAATACTATAAATATAAGCCAATTTAACAAATTGGATGTATCAATCATATTAAAATAAAACTATTATTTGGTTCCTTTAGGATTCTTGTTTTCTACTACATATGATACTAACAATTGTGTTATATTTAAATATAAAGGTGTTACATTGTTTCCAAAATATAGTAATAAATTTTATCCCAATAATTTTAACATGTTCTTAGAAACCATGTTTGGACTTTTTAAAATTCAATTATTGAAATCCCATATTCTAAAATGTGTCAATAAAGAATACACATAAAAATATTGAATGGGAGGTATGAAACACATATATAATAACACATAACATTACATCCATGTATGAAATCATTAGTTGGAAATGAAAAAATGTATATGAAGGGGGAAAATAACTCTCAATCATCTAACAAAGTGTGATTCAGAACATGATCCTGAGAATGTTATCCAAAAAAATAGTAATTTTGTTAAGCGGTAGAGGGACATTGAGTTCATATAATGAAAATTAAAAAAATAAAGTTTTATTCCAAGACCATTTTCCTTGATATTTAGAATTAATGAATTATTATCATGACAAACATGAGTATTCATAGTTACATGGTGATTAGTGTTTCATCCAATAATTAATTTCCACCAAAATCATATTTTTTTTAAATTATGTGTATTAAAGAATTATTTTTCATATTTGATGCACTAAAATCAATTTCTAATGGATGAAATAATCCAAAATATAGTAATAAAATATTCCATATTTCATTATTCTTTAAAAACCATAATGGATAACACATGAATGGATGAATCCCAAACACATTAAAGTATCATATTCGAAAAAATTCATTGATCTCCAAATATATAAAATAATATCAAAACATGAACATAGATCATTAAAAATATAGAACAATGTTATTGAAACACAAAAATTACATCGATTTGATAACAACATATTTCAAGATTAATTTAGTAATTATATCGCCAACTGTACATGCCTAGTCATATAATCACTAGGATATGAATGAAATTTACATAAATAACATAAATCACCATAACACCACAATATAATCACATATGCCACCAAAAGGTAATTAAATCATTATTCCTTACATAAAATTCCCTCGAATTATATTAACCATAATAATATAGAATTTCTAAAATAATGGACATATTTAAAAGTAACTCCAATAAAATAACACCAAATAAATTTCTAATCACATGGTTATTGATATGATTTAATATATTTTAGAAAAATGAAATTAACTTTTATCTATCACATTGGTTAAATAATCAAATATAATTTCATAACTATAAAGATATAATTTAGGCCATTAGTCACTAATGAAACCTTATCACCCTTCTATTTTGGGTTTAATCGCTATGGACTTGCCTAATGTGATGGGTTGTCACCCAAACTATTTTAGGAGAAGGTTTGGTTGTGGGTTTTATTTATCGGGAGAGGAGTTGAGTTTTGTATTAATTTATTCATTTGTTTATTATTTTTCTACAATACTGGCAATGTTGATAATTTTTATTACTATGTACAGTAACTAGATAAATTAATTTCAAAATAACATGTTATTATATCATAAATACTATATTCATTACTCAATGATTCATTTATTTAATTATATCCTAAATTATCACACTTCACTATCCACAAAAATTTCAACAATTTTATAAATATTCAGAAAAATTAACCCAAACTATTTTTTGTTGTTTTTAATTAAAAATGGATTATAAAATTAGAAAATATTTATATAAATGTATGAATTTTTTTTAATTGAAATCATAATTTCTTTGAAAAATATAAATTTTAATATTATAACTAATTTTAGGACACATTGAAAACTTTCTATAGTCTCATAGAATTTTCTTATAATTATAAAAAAACATATATAAATTTAAGAATAACTTTTTTAAAATTTAAATTTTATTTTTATTCTTCATATTAATTATAAAAATTTTAATTATCATTTATGTTATACAAAAATACCAACACATAATTTTTCATTTTTGAACCATTTATTTTCTTATTCCATGATATAAATATTTCTTATTTTATCATATAAGATATTAAAATTTTATTTATAATTTAATAGGGGATATTACTATTCTATTTGCATATATTCATGAAAACTTATAAATTCCACTTATTTCCTTATATATTTATAAATAATTTTACTATTTTATTTGAGAATGAAACAAAATTAATTTATAATTATCTGAGTTAATACATCCCCCCTCTTCTATGAATTTCATTCTTGTAATTTTTATTCAATTATTAGACAAGTGATGATACCTTTCCCTCAATCCCATTTTAAATTCTTCTGTTACTTCATCAACCATTTGGTTTATCCAAAAAACCATAACCTAGTGATTTAATCTATTCATCAATGTATTCTCTCTAAAATCACGAATCTACATATACATTACATCATATGAGAGGTACTCTTAAAACTAAACCATCATTGGGCTCAGAATATTAGATGAATCTGATACATACATTCTCAACATCGATACATGAAAAACATTGTGTGCATGGGACACAATCTAAGGTAATTCAACTCGGTATGAGACATATCCAACATTATCCATATCATTATAGGGACCAATGAAACATCATCTCATCCTCAACATCATACCCAAACTAATAACCCATTTCCTAGTCAAAACATTGAAAAATAGATGTTCACTAATCTCGATAGAATGATCCCTTCCCTGGTTATCCACATTACATTTCTTCCTTTTTTAGTTTTCCTCATGTGTCTCTAAATCAACTAAGATTTTTTGACATTTACTCTCATAATTTTTGTCCCATCAACATTATTTCACCCACTTTATTGCAAAATACTATATTTCAGCACCGATTTACATGTATTGCTTCCACAGAAGCCATCTGTATAATTTAATGAAAACTCTTATTATATAAAATACAAACCATTGAATAATAATGGACCCATCAACCCTAGATGTCTATTGATAAACATCAAATCATATCCTCCAATGTTTTAATTTCCCACCGTGACTGTCTATCATATTGAGAATAAAAATAATTTCTTAAATTTACTATTGTTCCCAATGAATATTGAACTTCCTTCCAAAAGACAGATGTGATATACTTATCACAATCAGATAAAATGGAAGAGTAACACCATGTGACCAGACTTAGTATTTGATGTGTAGTCAAGAAATCCAATATAAAGACATAGTATATCTAATATGAAAAAAATGCGTAGATTTAGTTCATGGACAACACAATAACTAAGATCACATTTATACAATGATATTTTTCTAGTTATCTGACTACATATTAAATGGATATATATTTGTATCCCCACTATGTCACTAATAATGAATTAATAAACCCCTTAAATAAATATCATTCTATATTAATGTATTGAAAAGTCGAAAATCTCATGATAAATTCAGAAATATCTAATTGCATTCAATTCCACCATTAATAATCCTGATTTTATATGTATATCTTTGTTATTCTAGTATGATTTAAAAAAAATATCTATGAACATAACATTATAACTCTATCATCAATTTTGAAACATAAGGCACACATTATCTCTTCCCAAATATAAAAAAAATTAAATTTTAAATTCTAGAATGAAACCTTTTTAAGAAATTATAAATTTTCCTATAACTGACAATCATCGTTCTATGATTTTTAATGCTATCTACAAGGGACAACTATACTGACACTTTAATGAAAATAGAGGAAATTCTTAATGATACAACATCAAATCAAAAATTCCTCAAATCAATAAATAAGGGGTCATTTCCCAAATATAACATAGATAATATGGATTGGTGTTTTCTAATCAAGGAGTCTTCTACTTGTTTGATATTTTAGAATGGAAATTGATCATGCAATCATAATACATTATCTATTCCATCAATAATCTTTTATTAATTTTCAATTAATTATCAGTGAGTATATATTTCATTCATTTATGATCATTATATGATTCCCATTTTCACTATAATGATGGTGTCTTCAAAATTTTAATGACAAATACACAATAGCTAATTCCGAACAATGTGTTCGATGATTTAATTCATGGGGTTTTAGTTTACCTAATGTCTAACAAATTAAATGATCATTTCTCAGCATAATGGATCAAAATACATTTAAATATTTATATCTATAGTAAAAAAAATAACATTTCAGGAAGAAAGGGTCAAAACTAGAGTATACAACAATCTTCCTTTCAATTCCCCTAAAAAACATTACAATCTTCAATGAAAATATATTTTTCCCTTTTTAATTTAAAACTATTTAGTGGGATAGATAAACATGCAATATTTTTTAGAAACTGTTTGAAATATCCTCCTAATCCAAGAAAACTATGAATCATAGTAAAATTTCTAGGAACTGGACATTCAGAATCCACTATTTTTTGAGAGATCAATTATTATCTATCATTATTGACAACATGGCTAAATATATAAATCTAATAGTGACCAAAAATAACATTTTCTAATTTTCCTGTATAATTTCATTTATTTTAGGGTTTATAGAACAATCCATTGATGCTTTTCAGGATCCTCATAACATTTTGAATAATGAAAAATATACACAATAAAAAAACAACTAACATATCAAAATATATAAATATATATATATATATGATCCTATTCATACGAACTGTAAATATTGAAATATAATTTGTTAAAACAAAGGGAATACTAAAAAATTCATAATACCTATATCTAGTGTGGATGTTTTTCCAGAATTTCATCCTCATTCTCTTTTAGTTGATTATACCCAGATCTCAATCCAATCATGGAAAAATACTATTCTCTTTATATTTGATCAAACATGTAAAAAATATTCTGAAAATGATACTTATACATAATAGTGATGTTATTCAATTTTCTATAATTGATGAAAATCCTAATGGAACTATCTATCGTTTAAACAAAATAGGGGCGCCCAGGGTGAAGTTTTCTATCAAATAAATCCTTTATCAAGAAACTCCTTTAACTGATTTTTCAATAATATATGTTCTTATGGATCGATTTGATGAGGTGGTTTTGAAATATTTTTATCAAAAGAAAATAAATAAATAGTAAACTCACCCTCCAGATTAAGTCAAATACTAGTAAACTCATCTAGAAAACATCTAGATACACATTTACCACATGAAAATCATTAATATGAATAGTTCCATTATTTCCCACAATATATGGAAGATACAATTAATTTCCAATTATAATATATTATCAACTTCTTGATATGTTATTAGTGGTATGGTATTATTCTTTAGTACAAATAAAAAGTATTTCTGAAAAATTAGTTATATAATCAATCATAGCATAATAAACAGAAAGACAATCCAATCCTACAATGACATCAAATTAAACATGGGTAAGTCAAAAAAGGTTTTTATTTAAATTATTTCCATATAAAAAAAGAGAAACATTAATATAATTTCAATTTTAATTAATATTTCACGCATGTGTTTTGAAAAAAAAAAATCTGACTTCATTTCTAATGGTGGAACACCAATTTTTCCAAAAAAATATTAGATATGAATGAATGTTAAGACCATGAGTGAAAAAAGACATTAGAAAAATCAGAAAAAACAAAAAATGTACCCCACACTTGTTAAATTGTGGGCCACACATTTATTGATTTACTTTCAAAGGATTTCAACATAACTTTGTTTATAGTATTGTAGCATCCCATCATTTGGGATCCTATTTGAACCATCATTTTTCATAATTACCCATTTATTAATTTTAAAACATTTCTCTATTGATATGTATTAATTTTTATTACTAAAACCATGATATTTTTCATTGAAATTATGATCCATATTCCCCATAAAACCACATTTAAAACACAATACAAAATTCAAAAGGAATTTCCTTGTGCGTTTTTACCACAATTCTCACAAACTATAAACATAAATTTCATAGCAATAAATTTCATTGATGCATTATTTCTTAATTCCTGCCACATAGACCTATTTTTATACTAGTTTCCAAAGTGAAAATGATCATCAGAAGGCTTATGTTAATCATTAGTTGAACATAATAAAAGATTGTGTAATTTTTTTAATTTTTTATATGGAAATATATTTGTTTTTTGGCTTCAATCCTGAGTAAAAATTATTGATTATACAATCTATTCCATGAATAAAATTTGGAGAATACTATTCCAAACGAGTAAATTTTTCATTCATATATTTTCAAAAAATCCTCCTCCAATGTCAATTCTATTATTTGGTTATATTTCCAATGTAGAATTGACTTAGGAAAATAAATCTCAAGGAAATTATTTTTTAATTCATCTGATTCGGAATCATCAATCTCTGCGATGTCACTGATATTCATAAATATTGACCATTACATGCCAGTTTCACCTTCAAAATGGTAAATATAAAGACTATCCTTTTGATGGTATGAACACCCCTTGATAGAGAAAATATTCTCTATGGTTTTAATCTATCCTACAACTATCACTAGGTTAACAGATCCACTAAAAGTATGAGGGTATTTCCTCTTAAACTTTTCGACCAATGAATTATTCATTTTAGGATGATCTTTGAAATCTCACACATGGATTGCACCTCCATTTATAGATGGGGTCAACAAATCCATTAATATTACAAATAGAACTATTCTAATTCCTAGCATTCTGATTTATGTATTTTGAATTATATCATCAACTTGGTACATTCTTATATTAGCTTTCCTATTTCATCTATGGAAAATCATTTAAAACTACCATATTAGAAATTTTAAAATTATGTAATATATAAAAAATATATCCTTGTAACCTAATAATTAAGTAAAAATTATTTATGTGTATCTTACAAACATTATCATAATTCTTATTTTTATCTAAACCTTTTTATGATACGATGTTTAAGGATCCAACCCTAAACATTATATAATATAGTTAATTAAACTAGAATTAACCATTTTAAATTTCAAATTTTTATTTAGGTTTATAGTTCTTTAAAATTAGGTCATAATTTCATATGTAGACACGCATATATTACAACTTAGATACATTTACACAATGATCGTTTTTCATAATATGAATCTTTTTTAAATCAAATCATGCCTTCTATTTTTAAAAAACATCATCACATTAAATATGGATAATTAGTTTTCTTTACTCATAAAAAAACATGTTAGATTTCATAAAATATATTATGAGAACAAAACAATCATTAAGGTACATAAATTGGAACAAAGAAACAGTTATTCCATGTTTTAAAACATTTCCACAATTTTATAACTTTTACACAGAAATGATAATCTCTTTAGAATACCTAATGAAATGTTAAGTTTCCATTCAAACCAATGAGAGAATAAATAAATATTTATAGGTAACTTGTGGAATCATTTTGTATATGTTTCTTAAATATAATGTGGATCACACATCTACAATTTGAGTAACCATCCTGGTTACATTTGGAATAACTATCATAGAATATTCCCATAATCTCCTAGGAGAAAACAAACTGGTTAATTCCATCCTTTTACACAATGAATTTTAAATCCATAATGGGATCCCCACCCTTATATTATCACATAACTAATGGTACTCATATAAATTCCCAATATCAATAACATGTTCCTGACAAATAAATCAATCGTAAAAGAATCATTCTGGATGAAAAAAAAATTGCCATATTGAAATAAAAATCCCATTTTTATAATGCCACAAAATTTTAAATGAAATTATTTTATTTGATAATGTACATATTAAAATTTAAAGGAAACATCAATCCAATAAGGAATCATGGTTTTAGGAAAATATTATTATGATATATAATAAAAAATAATAATAAATAATTGGTTTTTAATGTGAAAATAGGGTTTTTAAAAAGAAATGCCCTAACCTTATGTCCGAAAGTGTTTACACATATACATATATTCCTAAAAAATAAATTACATTAATTAATTACATATGTAATTACATATTCCATATATATTACTTACTTTAATTTTATTATGTTGAACTATGGACATTTCAATGAGTTATAAATATCAAAACCGCTGTTCTAGTAGCATTCATTTCATGGATTTATGGTTAGTTCCATTGCGTTTTATTAAGAGTGTTATTTTTGAAATGGAATAAAAAACACAAGAAGTGTATATAAATGGTATTAATATTATTATATAGTTTCAAATTATCCGATATTTTATTCTCATATAATGTTGATTAATTTGATAAATATTAATGATAAATGTTTGGTTTGATTTTGGTGGTTCTCCCTATCATTAAGAAATAGTCTTGTTTAGTGAAATAATTATGAATATAAATATGTCCAGAACAATAAAAAAATATATATAATAGATGTTAAAAATATTTTAAACTATAATATTGGATTTATTTCCATCCTTGATGGTGGTAATGGAAAAATTAAATCACACCATCTACTAAGTTAGGGAATTGACATGCCCCCAATGATGTTTTCAATTTTTAGAAAAAGATGAGAAGAAAAGCGGTTTGATGAGGGATATTTAATTAGCACAATGACCTTATAGAATATTTAATATAATTCATTTGTAATACCACATTGGATAGTGGATGTGAGGACATGGTTTTAATAATTAAGGAATGAAATAATTTAAATGATAATGAAGGAGGATTTTACCTCTTGAATATATTATTCTTGATAACATACTTAGGAAACTTTTCGTTTCTTAATTGGTGAGACCATGAGGTCTTGGACGTGGGGAAAAGGCATATTAAATTAATTTTGAAAAATTTAAAAAATCTACAATGATTTTGAGGTGTGATAAGATGGGGTGGTGAGGGTGGTATTTATAGAGAGAGTTGGGGAGTGTTTTTTATTATTTTTTCGATTACTTTTTATTTTGGATCAAGACTATGAATATTGTGGATTCCTAAGACTAATTAAATTAAATATTACATTTCATTTCTCTAATAACCTAGATCTTCTTTTCAAGTATGTTTTCTTCTTCTGGTTATTTTTTAGAAAAAAATTGATTTTCTGGAAATTTTTGAAGTACACACAATGTATTTTTTTTCATTAAATGCACCAGGGTTACATCTAACAAATAGAAACACCTACTTCTAGGTTTAGATCATCTGAGAGCTACCGTATGGCCGCGAATCTTCTCCAAGCCCCTGATTGAGCATTCGACCTCTGAATCGACCGTTGTTGATTGTGTTGGGATCACCACGGCAAGCTCTTCCTTCTTCTAGAGCTCCAAATAATGAATCTTTCTATTTCTCAATTTATCCCCCATTGAAAATTTTGATCATTTTTTTATATATATGGTGTTCATGGGAGATTAAAGTCTTTAGGATCACACATAGCGATATCCCAACACTGAGGTAGGTGGTTTGTGCCTTTCTGTTGAATGTCATTGAGTTATATGAGAAAAATCACCAAAACCCATGAATGACATATTGCATGTTTACTGTTTTATCCCAATTGTTTTCCTTCAGTGCTTCTATTCTAGAGTAGAGGTTATTTTCTTGGGAATATGGTGATTTTCTATTCTTTGGAGGTGTTTTCCCATACATTTTTTTCCTGTTTAGTTTGGTTTAGCCTGTTAGGCTACATTGTTTACCCATGACTAATATTGAAAGATGGTGTGACCATTGTTCTGACATGATATTTATATAGACTAATAGCCAATTTGTTCATAAGGTTTACTTTGGATGACACGTGTTTCTACAATTGTTTGACTTACACAGGGTCGTGAGAATGTAGTTTAGTACACCGTAGGGGGAATGGACATAAGGGCTTCCCCAAGGTGTCTGTTTTACTTACGATGCCAGACCAGAGGGGGAATTGACATAAGTGATTCCTCAGTGTGTCTGTATTTCCTCGACACGGGCCACATAGGGAATGCGACGTAAGTGATTCCCTAGAGCACCATTAGTTACCGATATGGGACTATAGGAGGAATTGACGGCAAGTACTTCCTGGGAGAGTCTATGCATAAGTTGAACCAGAGGGGTTAGATTAAGTGTACTACCTAGTGGGTTGCTTGTGTTACTAGGTAGGACCATAGGGGATATGCTTTGTGTACTTCTAAGAGGGTTAACTTTGGGTATATATGCTTTCTTGTGTTTCTAGGTAGGACCATAGGGGATAGGATGTGAGTACTTCCCAGAGGGTTACATTTTTGTGTTTCCCTATTTTGTTTAGATATTCCTTGATATATAAAACTTCATGCATTGAAACTATGGATTATTTATTGCTGAGTGCATCCTTGTTTACTGCTGTCTTTTACATATTACCTTCCATATATTCATTGACTATTAGGAACAAATCTTGTGGTGGTTTCCCACTGTGATTTAGTGTCACACCCTGTTTGGGTCATGATTTTGGACCCAAACTGATTATATTGCTGTAGGTATAGATAAGGGCAAGCACCCATCTACTTCAAGAATTTGATTATTGTGGAGTTGGAGAGTATGGGACCAAGATTAGGCTTGTGATGGTGAGGAGTTGTTTATCTGTTTTCTTTTGTACATTGTTTTAGTACATTTTGTGTTTTTGAATTGTGATTTGTTTGGATATTTTATTGTCATATGTATCATGCATCCTATATATATATGTTTGCTCCAGTTTATTGTTTCTAGTCCTCCGCTATTTACTATTGTATGATATTATTACTTATTCTACTATTGTTATCTATTTTACTTCGGTTGTGTTAGTCTCCCAATGATGGCATAGTTTCCCCACTATCACACACAAGGCCCTCGCTGCTAGTCTGCAGCCTCTGGTGTTTGGGGAAATGCACTAGAGGCCATTTGACCAACCGAGTATGGGGCACTTTCGGGCGGCTTCTGGAAATAGAATGTTACAATGTGGTTTCAATGGTTATATTTTCTTATTGACATACTTTTTAGAGACTATATTCAGGGATAGAATGGAATAGGTACTTGGAAATAGGTTGTTCCTAGGTGTAGCTAACCCATGTACAGGGAAAAGCCTATTTAACTTGTTAATGCAATTTTCTAATTTTTCTATTTTACATTTGATTTTATTTTCACCGTTGGGTGACTCACATGTATGGTGATGTTATTGTTGATGTAATTGAGATTCTATTTCTGTTTCAACCCCATGAGATGAGGGTATTCCCTCTCATTCATCATATAGGAACTTGCTAGAAATCTCATGTCATGCATTCTTTCCATTTGATATTGGGTGCATTAGCGTTTGCATGTTGTTGTGATAGACATTTTGTAGAATATTCATGATATTGTGTTAGATTCCTTGATAAAATACCTACTATTTGATAGGGTATTTTTTGTGCGAGGATTTCTTGAATGAACGCCAACGATTGGTTCTTAAGGTGGAATGGGCCCTCATGGACCGAAATTTGGTGGATCATTGGCCTTTTTACCTTTATTATAACATGTATATGATGTCAAGATTTGATTCACAGGGAGTATGGCCGCTCAAAATATAAGAATATGGAACTTTGAGGTTTTTTTTGTCTTTTTCTAGGTTCCTGAGATGTATCTGAGACATACTTTCTGGAAAAACCCAGAATACATGGTGTGCAATGTTAAATACATGCCATGTGTTCTTCTGTTTGGGATGAAACTATTTTTATTAAGTACATGCTGTGTACCATGTGTACATGTCATGTATTGTTTCACCGTGCCTCTGAATATATTGGTGGGGACATGGGGTTTATAATCCTTGGTAGGACATACCATGTAGAGGATGTACACGTTGTGTTGTAGAACTATGTAACCGGCCATGTCACTAACAACAGAGGTAAGATAAGCCTTTTCTAATACACCTCGTGTCCTTCTAGAACACGCTGTGTAGGTTTAGCCGTCTAACCGGCCTTGTCACTAACAACATAGGTCTGCTGAGTCTTTCCTAATACACACCGTGTCCAGTTAGAACATGTCGTGTAGTGTCAACCATGTAACTGGTCATGTCACTAACAACACGGGTCAGCTGAGTATTTTCTAATACATGTCGTGTCCGTTTGGAACACGTCGTGTAGTGTCAGCCATGTTACCATCCATGTAACTGACAAACATTGGTCGAAGAATCTCATCTAGTACATCTTTTGTCTGGAATGAACACGTCGTGTAGTCTAGTTTTTATTTGGAGAACTGTGTGGCTTAGCCGTGTAAGAGAAATCGGGAAGGGAATGAGGATTGAAGTACACGCAGTGTTTTAAGATTACATTTCATGTGTTTGGGGTGTTACACGACCTAGTTTAGAAGAAGTACATGCCCATGTGAAAGGAAAAATGAAACACATCATGTAGGGGTTATACATGACATGTAGTCATGTTTTGAAGAAAATGAATGTTTCCTTTCTCATGTTCTCTTCTATCACTTCTATCATCAAACATGCACTGATTACGGAGCACAATCTGAGGGATTCTGGAGTTGTGAGCCAGGGCGGCTTCACATCTGGAGTTAGTATCTCTCCCACTGATAGTAGTAAGCTTCATAGAGAGTTTTCGTGCGGTGATCCAAGGAGGAAAGACACTTTTTCTGATATCCAGGTGGTGTGATCCTATTGTAGGAAGAGCAGGCATACGGGGCCACATTGCCTGAGAGACCCAGATGAGTGCCGATAATGAGGCAAGATGGTTCACCTCCAATACATCTGTCAGATCTTCTCACCATCAGTTGTTGATAGGTTTTCTTCTATTACTCCTCGTTCAGGAGTGTCACCACCACTCTCTTATTATTCAGGGAACTGGAGTACTTCCGGCCATTCAGGCCAAGGTGGAGGTCATGGTCGTGGTGGTCAGTCACCAGTCATTCAGTGACAGTAGGGTGGGTTAGCTCATAGCAGTCAGGATGGGTGCTAGGGCTATGGTACATGTATGAATTTTTTAGTGGATAAGACCTAACAGAACATGATCTCGGACCCTCAAAATTTATATGTATGATCTTAGTTGCCTCAGTTTTAGCTTCTTCACTTTTCGATAATGTGACTTCCCATATCTTTATATCTTTTTCTGTTGTGGAGAACCTTGGGCTCTGCATCTTTTCATCTACTAAAATCTTCATTCTAGACATTCTATTGGGGACATGAATGGCTGTTGTACAACAGTGCAATGATTACCCTCTAGGTGTTGGTGTGTGTCACTTCTTCGGGAATCTGTATTTCCTAGAGATGACATGAAACGATGTCATTCTTGGAATGGACTGTTTAGTTCACTTCCAGGAAGTTGTCTACTGTTATCGTCTTAGTGTGAGTTTCACATCACCAGATGGTGGATCGTTTCATCATTAGGGAGAATGGGATGTCCATGAGAGAAGAGTGGGACCCGAGCATCATCGGTTGGGAGGAGATACCACCTAGATTTCTAGTCTATATCTATATGATCAAGGGGCATCACAGTTAGAATTTCATCTTCTGGTGGATCATTTCAAAGAAGTATTTCTAGAGAACATTTTAGGTTTTCCTCAGGTGAGAGAGGTGGACGTTTCTATTGAGATGGTGCTAGTAGTGGAACCAGAGTCCATTCCTCCTTAGAGGATGGCTACACCAGATTTACAGGAGCA
Source organism: Viscum album (assembly GCA_963277665.1). NCBI lineage: Eukaryota > Viridiplantae > Streptophyta > Magnoliopsida > Santalales > Viscaceae > Viscum > Viscum album. The sequence goes on from OY728151.1 coordinate 1,523,184,646, forward strand.
CAAAAACAGTTGGAGGAGTTACCAGTAAAGGGTTTCATTTGACCCAGTACTTTTCCTTGGCGTTCTCCTATACTGTTCGTGAAAGAAGGAAGATGATACCCTTAGGCTTTGTGTGGATTATCTGAAGTTGAACCAGTTGATAGTCAAGAACAGATATCCCTTGCCTAAGATAGATAATATATTTGGTCCGCTTCGAGGGGCTGGGGTGTTCTCGAAGATCGTCATGAGGTTCGGTTACCATCATTTGCACGTTATACCATCTGATACACCTCTTACACCCTTCCAGAGCATGTATGGTCTATAAGAATATGTGGTTATTCCATTCGGTGTCATGAACGTGACTGCAGTCATTATGGCACAGCTGAACCGAGTGTTCCATCCATACTTGGATTCATTTGTGGTTGTTTTCATGGATTATATCTTGGTGTACTCCAACACACAACACGACCATACTACCCATCATCATATTGTTTTGAGTACATGGAGAGAGCATAATTTATATGCTAAGCACTCAAAATTCCCCTTTTGGATGGATCAAATATACTTTGTCGGTCATGTCATCTCAGAGACCGGAGTATTAGTAGACCCATATAATGTGAGATCAGTGGTTTCCTTGGAGCATCCAAATAACATCTTTGAGTTATGATGTTTTCTAGGGGTAGCTGGATACTTCTGAAACTTCATATCGTGCATTTCAAGCATAGTACCACTGCTGATGGGTCAGAATAAGAAGGGTGAATAGTTCGTGTGGTCAGATTCCTGTGAGTTAGCCTTTCAGAACCTGAAATGGAGGTTGAATTAAGAACTTATATTAGTATTTCTAGAGCCAATAAAGAGCTACAACATCTTTTGTGATGCTTCAGGTATCGGTCTATAGGTAGCGCTTATGCAGAGAGAAGGAGTCGTTGCGTACATGTCTCGAAAGTTGAGGCCACACGAGAGGAATTACCTGAAACATGATCTCGAGTTGGTGGCAATTGTTCCGGCCTTACGCTATTGGAGACATTACCTTCTCGGATAGCATTTTTTGGTTTTCACCGTCCTCCAAATTCTGAAGTACATATTCACTCAGTGTGACCTAAATTCGATACAGCAATATTGGGTTGTGTAATTTCAGTCTTTTGGTTTAGTGATTGGCTACATGACTGGGAAAAGAAATGAAGTGGCCGATGCACTCAGTAGGAGGACTCAGATACAGACAATTCCGGAATCCATCAGTGAGTGGAAGATTATGGCTCTATTTTCAATGATGCATTTTGATGTGCGTGACAGAGAGGGGCAGACGTTTCTTTCTTCTATAGTTGTTACCTCTACATGTCTTGATTGAGTGCGAATGAGGCAACTATCAGATTCTGAAGGCCTAGTCCTACGAAAAAATTTGCTAGGAGGGAACTCTATTCCTGGATAGAAAGTATGCGAGGATGATATCTTGCATTTTCAGGGGCATGTATGGGTGTCATCAGTCATACACAAGGAGTTAATGCAGGACTTTCTTTCCTCAGTTTGGGTAGTTCATCCTGGATTCACCAAGATGTATCGTGATCTGCACCACCAGTATTGGTGGCTAGGTATGAAGAGAAATGTTTCTGGTCTGTTCATGAGGTGTTCCACCTGTGAGCATTTGAAGGCATAAAATCAGCCACCAATAGGGCTTTTTCAATAGTTACCCATTCTCGAGTTGAAGTGGAAAAATGTCGTGAGGGATTTCATGATATGTTTGCCGAGGTCGTCTCGAGGGAATGATGTAGTTTGGGTTTTCATTGATAGACTCATGAAGGTTTCTCACATATTGGGAATCATGGAATCCTTCCGCGTTGATGAGTTGGGAAGGTTGTACATCTATGATATTTTACGTCTTCATGGAGTTCCACACTCCATAGTTTCATACAGGGATACTGGGTTTACTTCATAGGTCTGGTAGGGGCTTCTGAAGGATTAGGGTACATAGGTACTTTTGAGTACAGATTACCACCCCTAGATAGATGTCCAGTCTGAGCATACAATTCAGGTGCTTGAGGACATTCTTCGAGCATGAATACTTGATTTTGGAGGTTCTGGGAGAAGAATATAACTCTTGTGGAGTTTTAATATAATAAATTTTTTCAAGAAACTATTCTAATGGAACCTTATGTGTCTTTGTACTATATGAAATTCCAATCACCCTTATGTTGGATGGATGCCAGAGAGGTAGCTATGATGGGACCTCGTCTTGTCTAGAAGACCACTGAGCAGATAGAGTTGATTCAGAATAGGATGTCTAACACACAATCTAGACAAACGTCTTATGATGATCGACAGAGACGACCTTTGGAGTTCGAGGTTGGGGATCAGGTTTTCTTACATGTCACACTGAGGTTGCGACACATAATGATTACGAGATAGGGTATTCTTTCGTCAAGGTACGTCAGGCCATTTGAGGTGTTGGATGGAGTTGGGACGGTTGCCTATCGGTTGCAGTTACCTCAGAGGTCCTGGGATCTGCATATGATTTTCACATTTCTCAACTCCGACGTTACTTTTTAGACCTGTCTCATGTCTTTCAACCTGAGGAGATTGAGCTTGATGTGGAAGAGTCATTTGAGGAGAAACCTATCAGGATTTTCAATTGAAGTATGAAGGTTCTCCATGGCCAGTTTGTTCCTATGGTACTAGTGCTCTGGCAGCACGAGCAAGTATAGGACGAGTCTTGGGAGATGGAGGCTAATGTATGATCGTAGTGGCCAAAGCTATTCAGGTTTTCTTCTTATACACCTCCATGCTTGGGAAATTTAGTGACAAATTTTATTAAGGGAAATTCCTGTAAGAACACGGATCATTTTTTGAGGTATGATTTCCTTTTCTGGTCGTTTTTGGAAAAAACAAGAGTTTCTAGAAATTTTTGAAGTACACGCCATGTAGTTTATGAGTAAATGTATCGTACTCAGTTACCATGGGTAACCGTGTGCTGGCTGTGTAACGGCGGTACACATGGCCATGTGTGGTGACTTGGAGACCACCTATAGTGGAGTATCGAAATGGTAAGTACAAGTCATGTACTTATAATGTACACACCGTGTATTTTCATTTTTTTCATTTATTGTACTGGGGTCATGTCTGTTGGACATAATCACATACTTCTAGGTTTGGTTCGTCTGAGATCTCTCGTACAACCACAAATCTTCACTGAGCCCCTGATCGAACATCTGATCTCCAAATCAAAGGTCGTCGATTGTGTTGGGATCGCCTCACTACGATCTTCCTTCTTCTAGAGCTTCATTTCATGATTCTTCATATTTATCATGTTATAAAATGTTGAAGGTTTTGAGTGTTTTTGTGGATCAACAGTGTTCATGGTTGATTCAAGGATTAAGGATCATGTATAGAGATCTCCCAACAATGAGGTATGTGGATTTTTCCTTTCTATTGAATTTTTTTGAGTTATATGAGAAAAATCGCCAATACCCATGAATGGTGTATCGCGAGTTTATTGTTTTATCCCTATTATATTCATGATATTATTTCATGCCTAATTAGTGGTTAATTTCATTTGAGTAAGGTGATTTCTTATGCTTTGGAGGTTTTTTTCCATGCATGTTTTTTTGGATGTTTAGTTCTGCTTAGCCTATTAGGCTACCTTATTTACCCATGCCAAGTATTATAGGATGGTTTGGCTATAGTTCTAACGTGTTGTTACAATAGACTACTTGTCATATAGTTCTTGAGGTTTATTTTGGTGGATAAATGTTGCAATACATCTTTGAATTACACATGGCCATGAGAAACTGTTGTAGTAGACAATAGGGAAAATGGACATAAGGGTTTCTCTAGAGTGTCTGCTTTACTTACGATGTGAGACCATAAGGGAAATTGACCTAAGTGATTCCTCAGAGTGTCTGTAGATTCTCGACGCCAGCCACAGAGGGAATGTGATGTAAGTGATTCTCTAGATCACCTTCAGTTTCTGATATGAGACTATAGGAGGAATTGATAGTGAGTGCTTCCTCAGAGAGTCTATGCATAAACTGAACTAGAGGGGTTAGACTTGGCATATAGCCCAGAGGGTTTCTTGTGTTTCAAGGTTGGACCAGAGGGGATAGGATGTGAGTAATTCCCAAAGGGTTACCTATTTGTGTTGGCGGTTTTGTTTACCTGTTGCTTGATATATAAACTGAATGCATTGAAACTGTGGACTGTTTACTGCTGAGTACTACCTTGTTTACTGATTTCGTTTACTTATTACTTGCCATATATTCACTGACAGTTAGGCATAAATATTGTGGTGGTTTCCTACTGGGATTTAGTCTCACACCCTGTTTGGGTCATGCTTTTGGACCCAAACAGATTATAATTCTGCAGGTATAGATAAGGGCATGCGCCCTTCTGCTTTAGGTATTTGATTGTTGTGGAGCTGTAGAACATGGGAACAAGATGAGCCTTGTCATGTTGAGGAGCTGTTTATTTTTTTTCTTTTGTAACTTATTTTAGTAGTATTTTTTTTCCAGCATTGTGTTTTGTTTAGCATCTTTCCATGATATATGTATCATGAATCATTTATATATATGTGTGCTCGAGTTTATTTTTTCCAATCTTCTGATGTTTACTATTGTATGATATTATTAATACTTCTACTATTTTTATCTGTTTTACTTCTTCTATGTTACTCTTCTAATGAGGGAAATGTTTCCCCACTATCACACCCAAGGCCCTCACTGCTAGTCAGAATAATTTTGCATTTGGGGAAATGCCCTTGAGGCCATGTGACAAACCAGGTACGAGGCTCTTCTGGGCGGCTTCCAGAACCGGAATGTTACAATTTCATACTAAGGGGTGGCTACCTTTTCAATACATTATCCATGACTCTGAAATTAATTTATTTAATTATATAGTAAATTAAAATATTTCATTTTTAATGAAAATTTCAACTATTTGGAAATCTTCAAAAAATTAACCATTCTTTTTTTTAACATATTGACTTGAAAATGGGACTCCATTTTTTGTCAGCATTTTTTAAATTCGAGAAATATAATTTTTAATTTAAATTGTAATTCATTCCCCAAAAAATTGAGTTTATTACATTAACTAAATTTAATGACATGTTGGAAGAATTATTTATAGACTCGTCATATTATCTTAGAATAAAATTTAAAAAATAAAAAATTATAAAATTATTTTATTAAAAAAATAATCTTTTAAATCAGTGTATTTTTTATAAAATTATAAGTAAAGAGTTACATTTCATAAAAATATCAACACATAATTTTACAGTTTTTATTCATTTAGACTATTATTTTATTACATAAATATATTATATTTTAACTTATATGAAATATAAATTTTATATATAATAAAAATGTTGAGGTTTCATTTCTATTAGTATAGATTATTTAATCTCTATAACTTCCAAACATTTCATTATACATATATAATTAATTTAGATATTTAATTCTAGAATGTCAAAAAATATTCTATATATACCTAGGATGATACAATATGATATGGAACATAAAGGAACATGAGTGATTTTATAATAACATTATCATAATACATGGACGCTTCTCAAAAAAAGGCATAGAAAATCATTTCAATTGTTGTAAAAGAAATTTTCTTAGACTATCATGGTAGAATTGGATCAATCCCAAACCATCATTGTTAACACGGTTAACTCCAAATACTATCATAGTGGATGGTTTTCAAATTCCAAACCATCATTGTAGTCATGGTTCACTCCCAGGACTATCATTGTGGACAAGGTCTCTTCTTAATAGGGTTTACTCCCCAGTCTAGTCCTATTTATCTAATGAGATATAATTATTTACCCAATATATTTTAGGGAGATATATCCCCATAATTTCACATATGTAATCTCATTCATAAGTATTTTAAATGGTTATAGAACATTCATCATATCATAACTCATGAAATGAAATGAAATTCATAAATGGTTGACCTATTATAATGGAAACAAGATTCATCAACATCTTTTTATCATAAACATAAAACATACAGAAAAATAATAAGGATGGTTTCCCTGGATAATAACCCTTATAAATAATTTGAAGAATCATATATGTTCATTTTATTTGGAAAAATATATTTTGAATGATCACATTGCATAATTTATTTTGTTAAATTACTTTTCCATTATAAAATCACTTTTATTAAATAAATCAACATATATAAATGAAATGTTTTTCATATAAAATAACCATATAAACATGTAAAGTAACACTAAAATAATTACATCAAAATTAAAATGTTATATTCCAATAATAGAGTATATGTTAAAAAAATATTACATCCTTATCTTTTGTTAAAAAAAGTCAAAAAGTACCTTTTGGAATATGAAAAATACATTCCTTCAAAACCATTTTGTAAAAATTAAAATATGGTTAAAAATATCATTAATTTTATTTAATAATAACACAAAAATGTTTTTATGTAATTAATAGTAAACATTTGTGTGAAATATACATATTCATCAATGAGTCCTAAAGATAACAGTCCATAATAATGATGAGGTTTTGAAATAAACACTATCCACTATAGTTTCATTTGAATAATCACCACAACGAAATAATGAAAAATAGGTGGGAATATAGGTATATGTATCCCATGAATTTAATGATAATAATAATAAATGTAATTCATGCTTAGTAAAAAGTCCACACAAAATAATCAAATGTAATATAAGACATATTCCCCACAATTGTTAATGTTAGACCAAAATCCAGTACCTCACACATCGATTTAGTTGGGCATGCTTTATCATTATGTATAATGGATATAAATAAATTATTAATTTAAAAAAGATACATATTAATACTTATAATACATAATATGATCATATTATATAGTCTTATCACTTGTTCATTAATATTATTCCTTTATTACCATTGTTTCAGTTGTGTCATGTATTCTCTATTTCCTGTGAATATGATACAGCTATGTCATCTCCAGAATATATTTTTTGCTTTATATATCATATATATATATATATATATTTACTATCATCCATAATGTTAGTGTCAAAAAAATGAATTATGTCATTCATTGGGATGGTAGGTCTTACGTTTGTTTGAACACTATTTTCTTTATAATAGTTTATGGAATTGAGGAATTGTAAATAATGATTAACCATTTTAGAATAATAATTATTTAATATATATTATATGTAATAATTTTTTTAATATTTATCACCATACATGTAAAGTGATTTTTAAACGAATTAGGCCACTATGTGTAGGCGATTTTCCATATGTATGCATGAGTGATTTATTTGATTATCATATGATGGAAAAGAGTTGGTATAGGGTAGCCTCATAACAATAACGACATCCTTATATAATGATGATAATATATTTATTAATTTATGATGGATAAAATACGTGATGAAGAAGTAGTAGAATATATACAATTCAATGATTTCTTAAAGACAATTACCTCTTCTTCGATAGATCTCCCTTTGATTTCATTTTAAGAGACCAAGGGTCGTACTTTTGGAAGGAAAAAACACTAAAGCATATATAAAGATGTTTATAATAGTAATATGATGGAATTGTTCTAGTTAGAAATATATATGTGAATTGATGAAGTGAGGTATGAGGACCCCTTTTATAATTGAGGTTAGGGGTGTTGTTGGAATTTCCCAAAAGAATAAAATATAATAAGAACATTACTAAGCCCAAGGAATCCAAATAAATTATATTTGTATATTTTATGAATTTGTTTACGATAAAATATCCCCATTTTCTTTATTTGTTAATTTTATTTTATTCAAATAATTAAATTAAATATTAATCCCATAAAATATCATTAATATCAATTTTTTTATAATACACTACATTGACAATATAAACATCAATAATACAAGTAAAATTAGAAAAAATATTTTATTATATTCAAAAATTTTAATTTTAATCTTATAATTATGGATAACATTAAATATTTCAATTATTTTTCATTTAATATATTAAATATCATTTATTTAATAAATATTTTATTTAAATTAATGTTTTTTTGTTGTAAAATAATATAATTAATTATATTTTTTTAATAAATTATATATTAAATAATATAATTAAAAAAATATTTTTATGGAAAAAATATATACTTATAAGTATTAAATATTAATTTTAACTGATATATAAATCATCAAAAGAAATTTATTGTTTTATTTTCACTTTTCTAGCATTACAGAAGCTTTGCACAAGAATTTTAATATTCCACAACATATATGACAATAAAATTCATGTATAAACATAATAATGATAAATTATAATTCTTATTAGTATACCTAAAAATAAATTACTTATCTCTTCCAAATTACTTTTTTGGATCCCCAGTTTGACATTTTGAGTGATTTATAGGCTCTATGTCAAAACCTAAAGTGATTTTCATATTTATAATGAAATAAATATAATTAGATAATTTTTAAATTTTATGGGATATTATATTTTTAATATTAGATCACAAATTATTCAATTAATTTGTTTTATATATTTTTTAAATTCTATCAATGTCTTGATCGTATAATAAAACAAAACTATTTTCATGAAAATGATATTTGTTTCCAATAACTAATGATTTAATTTGTTAAGGAAAATATAAAAAAAACTAATTCGAGGATAAATTTGTATTTCCCTATAATAATAAATATTCTATTTAATGATATTAAATTCCAATACATTATAGAAATTAATTTTAAAATATGTGTAAAAAATAAGATGAACACTACTTCCTAGAAAAATTACGGTTTTTATTAAAAATGCATTGTATATATAAAATTTATTTATTAAAAATTCAATTATAATTTTTTTTTCTAAAAGAACCTCATTTAACTAAGAATAAGAAAAATAACTAATTTATATTTTAATCCTTTTTTCATAATATTGAATTTCTGAAATGGTTGAACAAAAATATTGTTTTCAATTAAATGTTTTATTTTTCAATATTCACTTGAAAATATATCATTTCTAAAAAATATGAAATTTTCACCAAATGACATCATTTTTATTATTATTTAAGAAATTATATTTATTTTATAACATAATATTTATACATTTTTCAAAATATTATTATAATATACACTAATTGAATGAAAGAAAATAAATTTTTATAGAAAATATATTTTTGGATCATGTAATAATATTACTAAAAATTGGGTACATATTTCATCAGAACTCATAAATGAAATGTTATTCAGTGGGTATTTATTATATATGTATATATACATTAAATTATTTAGTTAATTCTGTTAAGACCATCATATTTAATGATTATTTTTTAAGTGTCATATTTAAATGATAATATGTTGGGGTTGGATTAGGTTTAGTATTTTTTGAAATTTATGATATCAAACATAATTATCTTTTTAAATATAACGGTGTTCCAATAACTGTTATTTTTAACATGTATTCTATATTACAGTTCATTTGGACATTTTTTTATTGTTCTACAATCTATTGAATGGAATGTTCTTCTTTTATATTATTGAGGTGTTACTTTCTCCCCACCATGAATAAATTATATTCTAAAAATGCAAACATTATCTTTCTAATCATTTTTTTATAGAATTTAAAGTCCAATTTATAAACACATCATAAAATCATTAAAAAATCAATATAGTAATAGAGAATGAAATGTACAATGGTCATATGGAACAACACATAATTTTTTTATGTAAGAAAACATTGTTAGCATGTAATGATATTGATATTGAAAAATGGATTAAATAATTATAAAGAGTTAAAGAGGTCATTTATAATAAGAATTAGGGTGCATATAAAAGGTTAAAAACCAAAAAACCATAAATCTCAGATGATTTACAGGACTATTTGATTCATCAGATATGAATTTACTATGATAAAAATTATGTTTCATGATCCTCTACCTAGAGTTGAGTAATTATTATACTCTCGATGAAAATAATGAAAAATACATACTTCATATGTTTCTATTATATAATCGCAATTTAATCCTTTGATTGTTCATTAATCAATTGAATTTTCATCCCTTACTCATTGAATTGAATATCCTAAAATGAATTTTTTATTCCTGATGTAGGAACATTATCTTTTAATAGATCATATGATTTATAAAATTCTAACATGTCCATATATCTTTAACTAAATATTATACTAGGAAATCACTATCAGTATAGGTTATTTGATCTTATACGTTAATTGATAAACCTCAATATCAACACCACTAGTTAATATTTTATATTTATTCTTCGAATAATTTATAAATAAAATGTCATATTAATATGGACATCATGTAGGCCATTGGTAGGTTCTAGACCCTCATCATCATTCCATTTTGGGTTAATGACATGCATCAATGATCGTATTCAACATACACTCACCAATAATATTAATTGAACCATTCAAAAACTGTAATAATATAATTCATATCGCATTCTCCCAACAAATATAATTGATATCCTTCAAATAAAATTAATCAATGAATAATTTTTTCCATAAGGTTTTCGATTACAATTAATTTTTTAGAATGAATAATAATTTTATTAGACTATTTTTATAGTGACATTAAGGACTATATAAACACAAATTGTTACAAATAGATTTAATCCTATATCCAAAAAATATAATCAAATAATTACTTGAGTAAGTTATTCTTATAATAAAAAATGGTTTGTATTTCCATAATGGATTTCCAATAACATCCTTAATCTATTTATATTACAACAATTAAAAATTCTCAAAGGGGTCATTAAGATCACGAAATTATGATAAACCTTTAACTCATAAATTGATGTCAGAATCCATGTCTCTTCTGTTAATGGTGTCATATATTATTATAAAATTAAACTGAATCCTTGGATGATTCATAATTCTTATCACCAAAATTAAATATCTTAAATAAATCTGTGAATTAATTCATAAATAATAAAACAAAAATAAATAATCAATTTTATTTAATCATATGTCCATCCTTGGTATAGGTTCTAACCATTTTAATAGAGCTTTTATTAGGATAATTCTCTGGTTCACCATATTGATGATAACAAACTATAAATTGATCCCTTTGATGATATTTACTTCCTTTAATTATACTTTTCATTTTTCATTAGAAAAATGTTTTTTATGCCATTATTTTCAAAAATTCATTATTTTTTTCATTTACATTGAGTGACTTTCCAGTTTGTCCCCTTCAACATTATTTATTGCAATGAAATCAATCCTTCTTTCCCCCATAGTTTCCTCACCAATAAATCTTAGAGTACTATATCCTTCTCTTCTTTGGTGAATCTAAGAGATGGTTGAGTGATATATTGTTAATTTTATTTCATGTTAACTAATTAAGCCTAATAAAAAATGTTTTTTTTCTTTAATTATCCCATTGGGTTGGTTATAATAGCCACATTTTCCATTATGTTCAATGTTAGCATAATTTCATTAGGTTCCATCTATTGAAAAAAACCAAAAAAATTGTTTCGGAAACAATAATCAATGTGGAATGATAATATAATCATTTTTATGATATTTAAATAATCACATAATTTGTTATTATTTAAGACAATTAGGTATGGCCAAGGTCATTCACTACCATTATCTATTAAAATCCATCGTAACGGTTTCTAATGAAAATGTGAATTATCCTAACCAAACCCCTAGTGAGTTTCAAATTGGATACATAGTAAGGCCTTTTGTCATATACCAGGTGATGATTGGATTTATCCCAATGCTCTGTTTGAGTAGTAATTACACCTAGGTACATCTGTTCTAGATCCATCTCCACTTGTAGAGTTATGATAGATATGTATTCTAGTAAAAACCACCCAATATGTACCTTATAATAATACTAGTAAGTTGTTATAAATTTTTCTGAAAATCCTATCATAATTTTATGATACAAAATACATGTGTTAAAAAATAATGTTGTAAAAAATTATACAATAATTTCAGTGAAACCGTCTATAGAGACCCCGACCCAAGTTACATAAAGCTGCTACCTAATTTATTAAATTAGTATAAGATACATGGAATCACATCTCAGCAGGAAAAATAGTTCAATATTCTTGATAAATCAGATTCAAACATTAGACATTTTATACATTTTGTAAAACAAATAAAATAATTATTTTCTTCAATAATAATTCTATTCCCTCTATAATATCCATTATTGTAAATCAAAGATAACATCATGGTTTATTGTTAAAGGATACATAATATAGGTTTGATAAAATCCTCAACAGGGGTTATATATAGTCGCATCAATAATAAATCAATATGGGTAGATAGAGAAATATAAATAATAGAACACGCCTGAAATTTTAACAATTTGACTACCATAATAATTGTGGAGTGGTAAATTATTGAAATATATTCCATTCAATCAATACCATGACTATCATAACATGATAAGAAATTATAAATATTGAAGTGTAAATATATAAAATTACATTACCATTAATTAGATATGTATGAAATGAATCTAGAAATAATATCCTTACAAAAATATCACGTATTATAGTAATTAAATTCCCAATGGCAATAATTCTTAATTATATGACAGCATGATCCCATGAATCATGACACTTCTGTATTATTGATCTTTCATGAAGATATTTTTAAATTTGATGCGAAGTTATACACAAAAAACTCACTTAACTAAAGATATCCAGTTGATTCATATAATGAGACTACTTATTCATCGAGGGGCTATGTATAACTCAGCCTGAACAATGTATGAAGGTCCAAGTAATTCTTTACATATCAAATGATCAATTTAATTCATGAATCAATATAACATCTCAAAAAATATCGTCATTGAGTATGGAATGATGATTTATCACAATTTCCACGTTAATAAAATAATGTGAATCTAAACCATATATATAACCACAATATATGGTTTTGGAATCATATCCATGAGATATGGAATATTCAAGCTTAATGTAAATTTTAATGGTAATAAAAAAGCTATTTTTCCAAGTGAATGTATATAAATACAAAATTAATCAAGAATGTGAGTCTAAATATATTTTTTTAAAGTATTAGATTATAATTAAAATAATATTTTTTTCATTGAAGAATAAATAAAAAATATGAATATCATTAAAAACATTCTCAAATAAAATAATATTTTCATTTAAAAAAATCATTATTATAACAAAATATCACAAATAATTTGTAAAATTTTTTACATTAATAATATAATTGAAAGCACATAATATAAAATATAAAACATCCAGAGGTCATGATTTAATGATATTATGTAAATGTTTTAGAATTTTAAAAAAATTCCTTTCACATTTCTAATAATTGAAATACTACACATATTTTAAATATGAGATGAAGATTACATTCAAACAAATTTATAAAAAGTAATAATGTGTAAAAATGTATATAATAAATATTTTGGAATAGGACAAAAGACATTATAATGTGTTTAATGAAATCATGGTTTTGGATGCAAACACATATCAGTTCAATGAGATTAATGATATTTGATTTTCATAAGTAATTTCACAATTATTTTAAGTACTAAATAATGGAAAATTATTAATATTACATGAAAACATCATGAATAACCATAGAATAATAAAATTAACAGTTTTTATTATAAAATGATCAAATATACTCCAGTTACATATATTCAAGAATAAATAATCAACACAAGAATTAGATTGTGATAAAAACAATTACAATTAAAATAATTATGAAAGGATAATGAAGAAATTATTCAATTATGTATATCAAATTTAAATGTGAATAAAAAGTTGAAATAAAACATATCTTATTATAAAATTATTACAAACATAGTCATATGATACCATAATAATGGAATGAGTAATAGATTAAAATGATGTAAATTGATTTATGATGTTAATTATCACATGGTAATTACCAAGTCAAATCCATTATGATGAAATAAATAATATAAAATGATAATATATCATTAATATTGATTGATTAGAGCTATTAAATGTATAATATACATCATATGCACTATATAATTTAAATTTGTTGCACAATTCTACAATATTCCTCAATTAAATGAAATTGAGATGAACCCCCTTACAATAATAATATCATTGAATGAGGTATTAATGAATGAATTGATTATGTTTATCAAATGTAAATCCACATAAAAAGTATAAATAAAACATGGGATAATAAAATTTCCTTACACACATATTCATTTCAATAAATTATCAATGAAGATGAATTTTCATCAAATGACTGAAAATTCAGTTATGAAATTCCATACCTCAATTATCATTTTGGCTTAATAATTCCCAAGGATACGTATAGTTGTTATAAAAATATTATGTACTTATTTTAGAACATTAATAATATTTTTAATAGAATATATTTTCTTTTTATTACTTCATAGAACTTGTTCTCTAATAAAGTTTTATTAATTTTTGTTGTTTTTTGTGTTTATTTCCTTGGTTTCCCATTCATGATTTTTCTAAAAGGATCTAGTTCATTTTCATTTTATACATTTCCATCATCAATAGAATAAAAATCCTGAAATAATTTTAAAATTTCTGTTCCAATTATTCTTTTATGACCAATAAATAAAGATGGTTTGGAGAAATGAATCACATTACAATAATATAGATGGTATTCCAGATATATGCATGAGTAATGCTTCCATTTTCAATGATCACTATAAAATAGAGGAAGTAAAACTTTTTATTTCTAAATTGATAATAATATCATAATTACAATTTTATTTCCTTAAATATATTTTTCTATATATCATCCATGATTTATGATGTCATAAACCATCATGGGTACCCTTCTAACATAATAACCAAGCAGGTTCTAACGTAGCCCAAACGGTGTTCTGAATCTAAATGGGACATTTACTTGCACATGCAATAAAAAATGTATCTGAGAATTATATTTCCAAAAACATATTTAAAATACATGAGACATGATGGTATGATTCCAAAATAAAATCCTTAGGTAGATATGTACCATAAGTCAAATAGGCATAAAAATGAAATGTACTACAACCATGTAACAAAAAATAAGAAGACAAACTACCACAGTCCCAATGGACATAACAATCCACGTACATTGATTAAAAACTAGAACCACATTCAATTGAATATTTTAATTTTCATGATCCTATATGGAGATAATCTACAAGAACACGAATGAAATTGTATGGTGTGATCTTGAAAGCACACTAGGGTCTCACAAGGGATTCGATAACAAATACAAATAATATATTTTCCAAAAATCGATATTTCAATATTGAAACAATAGTTTTTGAAGTTAAAAATAAAAATTTACACATGTAATTATATATAATTGAAATGATGGAAATATTTTTGATGTGATAGAGATACCGTATGAAAATGAATATACTCTGAAATGGATTAAATAAACACTTTTTTCAAAACAGTTTATATAAATCTAAATATAAGAAAAATAGTTAACAAAAAGGAATATATTCATTTGAAATAAAACCAACCACAAAACATGGCCATATTACGAATAATATATCATAGTTTTAGGTTATTTAGACTTCTCACACAATGAGATACTTGAATATGTACATAAACCCCTTTGATCTTAGGAAAAAATGGATTCATCACCATCCCCTAAGGGAAATGATATGTGAATATGATGTTATAGAAACATCTGAACTATTATGTTCCATCCAAATAACACACTAACAAACTAAGGATTCATGTTATCTAGTAATAAAATATTTATGGAAATTTTATATCAATAATTAGTAATATAAAATTCATCCCATTCTTCATTTCAAATATGCTAAATTTTCTTAAAAAATGTTTTTTAATAAAAAACATTCAACTTTAACAATATAAGACCATATGGTTTCCATAAAACCAATTTTAAGATAATTCAAAAAAAATAATTTAAATCAATTAAAAATTAATATTTTTCAATCCATATCACAAATTATATTTGAAAATTTATTTTTTCAAAAAAATTCCATCAATTTTATAATAAACTCACAATTTAGTTGAATTGGGAATTTTTAAAATATTAACTAATATAATTTTTCCCCAATTAAATCCAAACATATAATTCAAAAAATATAATAATCTAAATTTAAAAATATAAATTTCACCAATTCTGATAAACACAATTTAATGGAATTGGTGGTTTTCCCAAATTCATTCCAATACCAGTTTCCAAAACACAAATTCATTCGAATTGGATTTTTAATAAAAAAATTTAAATAAACATAATTATAATCAATAAAATTAAATTAATTCAAAAAAAATTAAATTATATAAATAATTTTAGTGTTTCTGAAGATTTGGAATAAATATGGAACAACCTATCACATTATCATGTAATATCGAATCATAAAGCCGTAAACTGAAAAATCCAACTAAGAACCACGAAAAAAAGATCTATTAATAAAACCTCTGCTTAGATCCAAAAATGTGGGTATTAGATACAAAAATCAACATAGGGGACTATCTATTCCTTTTATTGGTGAATATGGATCATAGTTGAATGATATTAGAAAGAGGAGACTAACTTATAGAAGATAAAGTGCACTCCTCAAAATTTTAATAACTTCCCCGATGGATCCGAGGGGCATAAAACCCTTATTGGTGTCACCAATGATGGGATAAAATGGATATTGTTAATTTTATTCCATAATGGACGTAAAATGAGGGTTTGGGATTTATTTATAAAATAGTTGAATTATAGAAAAGCCTTTTTAAATGATTTATAGGTAGTGGTGAACATTTTAGCCACACCCTGCACAAGTCACACACCTATTATAAATGGACCACACAGTTTCTCATGAGGGGGATAATGACTTGATTAACCAAGTTCCAACCATGAAATATACCACTTCCTTTGGTTTCATGGTTTTCAATGAGGGGCACTTGGATCAGATAGATACCTTCATATATGAGATATATGAACACATTATATATTGATATCAACATTGGAGGAAGCGCTAAATGGTTTACAAACATACCCACCTTCTCAACAACCTTAAAAGGTCCTAAAAATTATGTACAATGTTTCCCTTTCATCCAAATTCATCGAATAAAAAACCATAATGAAACATTCAATAAAACATGGTCACTCACTAAGTACTTTAATGTCCAGTGATGTCAAACAAAACAAGACTCATATCAACTCCATTCCTTAAAAATTATCCAAAAAAGCAACTGAATCTTTAATATCGTCTCTTGACCCATAATTGGTCTAACTAATTAACATTCACCAATCAATGAACAACGGAATAGATACCTACAATTCTATCCATAGAAGGACTCAAATGGAGCTATTTTGACCATGGACTAGTAAATATTATTACATGAAAACAAAACCATCCTCAAATGATCATCCCAAGGCCCGCCAATTCAATGAACAGATGCATGAAGCCTATCATCAAGAATATATATACATATTTCGATCTAGACATTTGACTATAGATGATATTCCATGCTCAAATATACATGAGATCCTAGTGATTCTAGAAGGCCTCTCTAAAATCAAGAAGTTAAATTAGGATCCCAAAACGCGACTATAATTGATGCACCATTGTTTTAACAAAAAATCTATTTCTCATAGAGATTTCCGAATTCCACATCATTGGATATATCATGAATGGCTATAATGTGATCTTATTTCATCAACTAATTGATCACTACACATATCACATTCTTCTCTATCTAGAAATGTTAAAACCCAACCATAAAGTCCTTAGATATCTCATCCCACTTCCATGTAGGAACAAGAAGTGGATACAGTAAACCCAATGGTTTTTGGTGTTTTCCCTCGACCTGTTTTCATGAATATCAATGAGTGATAAATTTAGCAATTCCCCATATCATACATAGATACCTGATGTTATGATGCATGTCATAAAACAAATATTTAGTATATTGGGTGCACAAACCACTGGGAGTTATTGAAGTCTAACATAATAGATTTTCATACTAAAGATGGTACTACGCAGTGATTCATATAGAAAAAAATTACCTCATTCAAGAATAACCACTCAAAAAATTTCTCCCCACCATAAAGTGAATATCTATTGCAACAAAACTCATCATCAATATGCTATTCCAGAAGAATCAGATTTAAAAGAGTGGATTACAACTAGAAATTTGCTAATGAAACCGCAATATTTGATTCCTGAACTCTATTAAGGAACTGCACAAATCGAGACCTAAAATCCAAATCTTCTAAATATTCACTCATGGCATCAGTTAAAAGTTTAATTCTCCTGGATTCTATAAAAAAAATTTCATTCACATGGGTATATAAAATTGTGAAGTCAAAATACTTTTGGTATTCCATCTAAATTCTCTAACATATATTCAAAATTATTTGGATAAAAGATATATTTAAATATCTTGTATCCGGAATGCATGGTAAACCACTCTGAGTAAATGTAATATCACCATCTTCAATGACTACTCATTACATCTACATGTTCAAGGTCATCGGTCAGATAATTCCTCTTATATGGCCTATGCCAACGAGATCTATATGCAACCACCAAATTATCTTTCATGATAACATAGCCCAATCCTGGACATGGTACATCAAACATGACCACATATCCCCACCGACCAATTGATCAGTCAACATTGACACATTAGTAATGATAAATTTCAACTCAGCAAAACAAATATAGAATTTATCATTCCAGGTAGAATTTACACCTTTCAGTGTTATATTCTTAATTGGAGAATCCAACTTTGAAAAGTCCTTGATCATCTAGGGATAATACCAATCTATACCTAGGAAATCCAAATTTCAAATAAAATATGTGGTTGTGCCCATGTACAAACAGCTTTTACCATTTCATGATCAACTAAAATATAATGTTTTGACAACATGATTTCCATGGACTTTACATCTCAAATCTAGAATTCACACATCAAAATATTCACATAAATATAGTGATTTCTAAAAAAACATAACTATTATATGATGATTCACCTGATCCACCTCTAGCATCCATTAAATTAGGATTTCATCAACAAAATACTACAAGAAAGGTATCCAGATACTCATAGAAGATCCTACTAATTTTGTATACAAAGAATATAGTTGCATTGTTTAGATAAAATGGAATAAAATGGTACTCATAGTGGTTATACCAGATTCAAATGGTAGTTTTATGAATGTTATATTCTTTTATCCTCAACTAGTCGTACTCCGATCAGAGATTAATAATTTAGAAACACTATTACCCTTTTAACTAATCAAACACATCATTAATATGTGGAAACATATACTTTTACATTACTATAACAAGATTTATTTTTTATTTATAATCAAATAGGCGAAGTGAACCATCATATTTCATAGAATTGTGAATAGTCACCAACCAATGTAACTCATTTTGGAGTACAATGCCACTATTTTAAAGAGAATACAATTGAGTCTTCAACTATTTTAGTTCAACTAGATCCATATAGTATAAGGAATATAAACTGGTTTAGTAATAGGCATTAATTCAATAGAAAACTCACCCTCCATTACATGGGGAGTGCCCGAGATGTCATATAGAAACACATGGGGAAACTCGACGATTACTAGAGGAAGATCACCTCTCAATGATTCCTACCTAGATCAAATTAATAAACTGGTATTACATTCCCTAACTCATGAGAATATTTTCTTGAATGATAGGACATTAGGATCCATTCTCCTTGAAACACACTTCACACACATCTAGGTGTGGGAAAGGAATCCAATTAAATATTAACATCAATTCATTCTTTATTGGTAACGATTCAATCCATCCAATATATGATTTCAAGCTGTTTCATATTGTGAACCCAAAAAATCCAAGAAATATCTACACCTAATCGAGAAAAAACGCAATTGGTTCTATAGAGACCCTTCTCTACCTCATTCTGTATACTAGGGTTTATAATAATATACATGGAATTAAATAAAATATCTATATAAATATATTGATGATTAATATTGCATGTTTAAATTAATGAGTGAGATTCACTAATATCCTTTAGATATGTCATAGATGATGAATAAATAGTAATGATACCTCTCCCGGTAAATAGACCTATATTTTCATCCATTGTAGAGTCATTCACTACATTAAGTAGAATTGTTTTGGATGCATATTGATGGAACCCTTTTCATGTGAATAATCTGATAGTTTTTTATTAAAAGGTTCTAATGACCCAGTTTAACTATGAAGAGTGGAAAAAACATGGTAGAGTCTTTTTGAGTGACTCGAGCATCTACAGGAGCCATAGTTCATGGGTGCCTCATTGAAAATCTTCTTTAAATACCTTTATATTCCATACTTTTAAGAAACCAAAAAACATTCTTGTAATTTTATGTGGTCATGAATGAACATGTTTTAGAGAATAAATTTGAAAATCATCAAATTTTGTATTTCTCTATGAGGATTTCACACTACCACTACGAGAGAATGAAACTCTCGATATCACTGACTTACCATCCATTCCCATCACGACCTTCAAAATTATATCCATTTGATTAGAATAATAAGTCAACATAAGGATGAAAACATGAGAACAAATATCCTGATAATTTTCCAAATCGACCTTTCAAGAATTCATATTCTCCTTCCATAAAATCTTAGGTGTGAAATACATGTTCTTAGAAAAATGTCATGTACACTCTTTCATAGTGTTTTCAGCCGGATCAAATCTAAAAATCCTTGTATCTGTGGCATATAGCATCGACTGTAGACAGAACAAGTCAAATAAAATCTCATTAATGTCCTTCAAATCTAGGAATTCATTTTTCATCTACGCCACCATCTTCTGACAAAACCTCATTCTCTATCCTTCTAGTATAATGGTTCCAAACTTCATGTCGATTAAATTGGGTTCTTCCAATATCCCAAATAAGCATTTCATACTGCTCACCCATTCCTCATCCTCTTGTGAATTATTTGATTCTATGAACGACGTAGGATTACAGAGAATGAAATTTTGATAAAATATCATGAGAATAACCCACTGAGGTTCTATATCTCAATATTGAATGACAACTAGAGGTGGTGCCTATCCTTGAGAATTGGCTGCTAGAAAAATTATCACAATGAGATTTGGATCTAGGGAAGTATTCACTAGATGAGGTTCAACAACGTCATCCTCCTAGATCCAATCCACATGTCTTCACATAGGCCTGATCCAACACAACATCTTCACATAATAAGGAAGACATAAGATTAAAACTCAAACAAATAAATAAGGGTAATTAATCCCCACTTATATAACAATGAATACATGGATTTCAAACCATCGAAATCGAAATAGGTAAAATAGTATAACTAATCCACAAGAATACAGTCCATGATCACCACTGGTGACATAAGGCACATTGTTGTGAGAGAAGGTCATGAAATCAATCAAGACTAGCTATGATGTCCCAAAATGATTTATAAATTCATAATGAAATCCGAACAAAATCACAACCTAGAGAATTGAAACCACTTTATAATGAACCCACAAGGGTACACTGGTAACCTGGTAACTAAGATGTCGTGACATATCCCATAGGGCGATCACAAACCCCACAGGTCTACGAATAGAACATGATATCATAAAAAATGAATATTGGAATGATTTTTAATAATAAAATATTATAGTAAAAGTGAAAACACATTATGAATACAAAGGAATCTACACATTGAAATATGTACTATAAGTCAAAAAGGAATAACATCCTAAAGTATTATAACCATGTACCCGAAAAAAAAAGAATCCAAACATTCCAATTCCCAATGGATGCACCTCTCCATGTCCGTGGATCAAATAGCTATAATGAACTCCAAATAATCCTTTTCCATTACTCGAACCTAGAAGGAAATAATCTACAAAAACCTAAAGGCACAACAAGGGTGGGGGATAAAAACACCCAGTATGGTCTCACCAAGGATTCCATAACAGATTCCAATAGTAAATTAACCTAGAGATATCAGTAAATTTTAATATAATATGTTATGTAGTTCAAAATAAAAATTTAAACAATTCATTCTTTATAATTCAAATGATAGAGATACATTTCATGAAGGGGAAATACCTTAATGAAATGGAACTTTTAACTAATGGATCAAACAAGAACATTAATGAAATAAATAATTATAAAATCTGATGTCATGTAAGAAAGTTATCAATAATGGAAAATATTCATATGAAACAAAAAAAATAGGGAAAATGGTAAAAGTAATAAGAAGGTAAAATAGTTCCATGATATCAGGACTCCACACACAAGGTGATACAACAATATCTACATAAACCTCATTGAACTATGGCCATGGAGACTAATCACCATCCCATAAGGGATGTGATTTGTTTATATAATGTTTTAGATTATTCTAGATCAAATAGATCATCCAAAGAACACACTAACTACATATTTCATTCATGTTATCTAGTAAAAAATGTCAACTGACAGTTAATTTCAAGCAACATAGAAATAAAATTCCTCTAAATATCCATTTCAAGTATTCAAATTTTATATTTAAAAACAATGATAGGTTTTCAATAAATAACATTCCTTTTTCCAAGATTAAAACCTATTGTTTCCACCAAAACCATTTTTAATTAATTTACAAATATAGGTAATTTAATCAATTCATAATTCAATTTCACAATCGACTTCAGAAATTAAATTTTCACATAATCTTAAAATTTCACAATAAATTAATTTTCAATGGAATTTTAATATTTACAATCATTCATCATATCATTTTATTCATAATTAAATATGATAATTTTATTGAATTAATTTCACAATTATAATTAAAAAATTTAATTTCAAAGATTTCCATAAATACACCGCAATTTACTGGAATTGGGTGTTTTCCAAAATTCATGAAAAAACCAATTTCCAAAACTGCTATTCTATAAAATTGGGTGTATAATAAAACTATTGATACAAATTTAATTAAAATAAATATATTTCCTTATATCAAAAAATTGAAATTAAAAATTAAATTTCTGGTTGAGAAAAAATGGGTGTCATAATGAAAATACATACCTTAGGATCAAAGGATCTCAAATCACAAATCTGTTTAGGGAAAACCATAATTGAATATGAATAATACAAAAATATATTAATGAACACTTGGATTATAGAAAAAAATTGTACTAGATCTGAGATCAACATGGTGACCCATGGAACCCTATTTAGGAGAAGAGATATCATTAGGGAATGTGATTCAAGAAGAGGAATCTAACTGAGATAAGATTGACTGGTGTTTCTCAAGCATCAAATCATTTCTGGGAGGGATCCATGGGGAGATAAAATCTTATTGGGATATCTAGGGATGAATGGATGTTATTATGAGTCATTCCATTTAGTCAGGTACTTAAAATGAGTGTTTAGGAATTTTTAATCCAAATATGAATCAATTAAAAACCCATCCACAATCATTATTTGGAAACCATGCTTGGTTTGAACAAACTGTGAGAAAGTTGTGTGCTAGTTGTTAATTTCCTGCCTAATTTTTCTTGAGAGATCACACAACTTTACTAACTATGTTCCAACCATTCCAAATTCCACTACCTTGGGGCATTGAGTTTCATCAATGGTGGAGCATGGTTTTTCTAATTCATGTGTTAAAAGTCCACTAGCCCAGAAATTTCAAAACTCATAAACTTTTAACCTAAAGTAACCTCAAAAAATACGCAAAATAAGATATAAATTTATTTAGATGACTAATACATAAAAAAATATAATTGTAATTTACATGTGGTGATGATATGAGAGTCACATCACATTATGAAGGTTGTTGTCAACATGTATAGGGATTATGTTGTCATCATTACATGAGTGAAAATTTAACAAACAAAATGATATATTATCATTTGAATATTATAAATATGTCTTGAATATAATAATTACATCATTTATGTAACCAATATTAATTATATTTATTTATATTATCTTCCATATAAATAATTATCATAAAACAAATCACATCACATTATGATAATATTTTCAACCATACAGAAGAGAGACATTAGCGTATCACCTAACAAAGTGAAATTAAAATAAGGTTATATGATATAATGAATTATGTGGTCTAATTATGTTATTAATATTCTATATATAATTTTGACCTATCATTATACCCATCCATTAGTGCTTTTTATGGAAAATGAGTGGAATTGGTAAGTGATGTTGTTGTCCACCGCACAGATGATTTATTATTTCACATTATATTTGATGGATATGGAGAAGGTATTAGGAAATTGCATTAAAATTAATTTCGGCATATATAATTCTATTTATATTTTATCATAATGTTTTAATAATAATTTATGCTGGTGGAAGATGAAAACAATTAAAAAAAATTAATGAAGAGCCTTACCTATTTTCAGGTAATAATATTTGGTTTCCACAAGAATCCATCAAAGGAAGAATTTAATCCTGAAATACGGATTAATGAATGACAAGATGGAATCATGGAAGTGATTTTTGTCTGTATTTTATAGACCATAAATTTTTTATGGTATGATGAATATTATATATTGGGTGTCCTTATATAACTGAGCATAGTGGAATGAATTTCATTTTTGAAAATAAAAACGAAAACCCATGTTTTTAATATGAAAATTGGGTCAAAAATAAATTATTCATAATATTTAGACTTTAAAAGGTAAAAATAATTCAATAAAATAGATTTTATACAATTTATTAGGTTATATTACAATTAGCATTTTAGTTTAAGCCATTATAAATTAATATTTTCATTAACCGGGATATTGTTTTTATATCATAACTATTCATAATGTGAAAAAATGTTATAAAATAATAAGATAATATAAATATTTCCTCTTATAAATATATAATCTTCAATTTCAAATTCAATTTTATAAATTTGATATATTTTTGTTTAATATAATCTCGTACAAGAAAAACAAGAAAGATGGTTTTGGAGGAGAAATGTTTCCAAATGATCCAAGGAATTTATATCAAAATTAAATTTGAAAATGATTATAATGAAATAAATATTATCAATTGACTTATGATTTAAATAATTTAAATAATTTAACATTATTTAAAATTTAAAATAAATTTTAATTTTATAAAAAATTTAAACATATATGATGTTTAATCACTTTGTATTTTCCACTATTAATCAAAAAATGGAACATTTTGAAAATATCTAAAATAATTTATTGTATGATAAAATAGATAAACATATTTCCAATGTGAAGTTAATATTTTAATATAAATTTCCTAAATTTTTAAAAGATTAATTTTATATTACATGTGAAAATCATGGATAAAATGTTTTTAAAATGAAATTCAATTTTTCCGGAAATATATTTTTTGTTTTATAAGATTAATATGTAATTATAATCACTACATAACCAATGAATATGTGTATAATTTTGTAAATAATAAAATTTTCATAGTTTAGTATGTTGTATTCATACCAATTACATTAACATCTAAGTTATAGTTGTATACTATATTACATATCATTTATACCAAGGGTTTAATGTTCCAAAAGTTATCAAATACAATGTAATTCTTTTAGAATGTTATGATGTTACAATAAATAATAAAATCTCAATTTTTTTTACCATGAGTAAGTTTAATAATGTTTTTTTGAGTGCTCAACTAAACTAATATGGGTTAAATTAGCCCATATATATATATATTTAATTTCTATTTTAATGATATATTGCAACAATCTCTCATAGTATATTAAAAACATATCTAGTTAAGATCTTTTTGAATTTATTATGATAATAATATATTTTAGTTATATGAAAAAAAGCATTTTTTCATCTCCTCAGTTTATCTAAGAACCCTCATTTTCCTCTACTCTTGGAAGAGAAAGAGCCATTTGGGTTATACAAGAGCTCCCAAAATATCATAAAAACACCCACACCAGTTATTATAGAACGTAGTTTGGGAAAATACCATCCTAATAATTTTAAATGGTATATCAATAGTGGTTTTCATAGAAAGAGGAATATCTTTTATCCAAAAGTTTTTTTAGTTTTTTCCTTCAAGTTTCAAAATTCATCATAAATTTTTTATTTTAATACATTAGTACCTCCCAAATAATTATTTTTTATTATATTGATTTTTTATCATTTATCAACACCCTTCTTCATCTAATTGGAAAAAACCATCGTACATGTCTTTGGCAGTCGAACGCCTTGCAAAACTATTTAATTTATTTTCCATCACCATCTCTCATAACATGTTCTAATGATAGATTTAATTTAAATATATTATATTAGTGATTTAATATTCATTCTGTGAGGGTAATATATCATTTATATTCTTACATTCCATACATTTGAAAAATAATACCCTTTTTTATTATTAGAAGGGGATTAAAAAATCACTAATGTGACGTGAATCATTTTTAACATTGTCTCAGATGTATGTTATATATATCTATATTCAGTAAAATGATATTATATTTATGATATAATTTTAATTATATTAAAAAATTATATTTACCTTCTTTTCCGTAGATCCATTAAAAATTGAATCGTTTCCCATGTAGTTGTACATACAACCATCTCCATTTTATGACACTAATAATCTATCAATACCATAAATCGTAGTTGTATCTAAATGTATAATTAATGTATAAAATTGATAATCATGACTTTATTGATATTATAGATATTATATAATTGTTACTTCATTGGACACTGTCAATATACCATATTGTTTTGTAATTTATTAACCCAACATCAATAAAACACCCGACGTGGACATAACCAATTATATAAATAAATATATCAATTATAAATTAATAATTTTAACAATAAATTAATAAACATAAATATTTTTAATAAGAAATTAAATAATTAATATATTTTTACTATATAGGTTTTAAAGGGAATACATATAAAATATAAAATAAATATATCATATTTATAACATAATTGCATTGAATTATGTTATGTCACATCATCATAGAGTATATAATATCCAAAATACATGTGAATGTTACATTATTTATTTATATTTTAGTTACAATTAGTTATTTTTAGTTATTTTATGACATAAATTTATCCATCGATTAATTCCTAATTCGATGATATGATCATTTTAAGTGTTATTAATCTCAAATTTTATTTATTTTGAAAATATGATTTTGTTATATTGTTATACTATTTTATGATATGTATATAATAACCCATGAAGTATTTTATCTTGGATATCCTAGTATTCATGTGATTTAATGTTTCATTTAATGTTCTTCATTTCACGAGCATATGATTCAAATGATACCCAAATGTAAATACATTTTTTCAAATAACAACATCTTATATCTGGATTGCCTATATTCAATGTTATTTTACGTGGGATAAAAATGTTTAGTATTCTTGGAAAACACAAATTATATTCTCTATGTATTATTAATTTAATTTAAATATGTAATTTCATTTTCAGCATATTTATTAATTACTAATGACACAATTTATTTGTAACTAATACTGATCATTTATCTTTTTTTATATTGAGTACATTTGATTTTGAAGTCTCGGGTTTCTAAATTTTATGATCAATGTTATATTTTTTATTCAAATAAATTTATAGTGTATTTTTCTAGTATATATTTATTTTTTATAATGGTATTAAAGAGAAAAGTTTTAATCATTCTTCATTTTCCGGTGTGGAAGTGGGGACCAACAAAGGGGTGGTTTCTATGCAAAAGATGAGTGGGTCTAATCTTTTTTCCCTCTCTATTTTACATTTTTATATCAGAGTGGACACAAATATTGATCCTCTATAGAATGATATGTTCTCTATGTATCCAGATATTAAGGTGGAATACATCTTCACTAGAAAGAAACATGATTGTTGTGTTTATAGTTTGATTCTATGAGTCCTTGGAGAGGTATGACCATCCACAGCAACAATTTGTTCCTCCATTTTTGATGTGGTGAATGTGGGAGCCATGGGGAAAGGAAATTAAATTTGTCATGATGTTGGAAATAGGGTGGATTTTAGCCTTACCAAATCTGTTCGATATCTACATTCAACGATTTAGGTCATCCCTATATATAATGTTTGAGTCTCTACAAAGAGAGGGTCTCCTAGCAGTACCACCACACGGTAACAAATGGTGGGTCTAGATCAATTATTTCAATGTAAGGAAACCACAACTATTTATCTTTCCCAACCTGTAAGGGGAATAATCAAGGCACAATATATTCAAATCAAATTATCAAAACCCATGGTTACTAGATCATTAGGTTAAGAAAAAAATTATGGGGTAGAAAAATGGGCCAATGAGGATAATGGTGGGATGATAATGGATTAAATAACATTTTAGGGAACATGGTATGATAGGTACATCATCCTAGATACATTTCAAATTCTAATGTTGGATATATGAAGGGGTAGACAAGGATGTATGATACATATATGTGGTTCAAGAGAATATCCCTCATTTTAATGAATAGATTCTATAGGATTTATTCAAGATCAATATTTCTGAGGATTATACACATAGAATGACTAGCTTCCAAAGAAAAGTCAATCTAAATGAAGAAAAATTTTCTTTGACTGATAGATAGTATATGATTTTTACATATCTCTTACATGATGGGAAGACTAATATCAAGGAACTTGAATTCACATGGGAATAGATGGAATTACAATTTTTAGTGTTTACCAAAGGAACCCCATACATGGTGGTAACCTTTATCCATTATAAATTATTTAGGTATAATCATTCTAGAAATTTAATTTTATTAATAAGAACATGGGTTTCCCATGTCAGGGTTAGCAATTCATCTGTTATCATGGCCATTTTTGGTTTCAAACATTTCATTAATATTTAAATAATTAAATGAAAAATTCAAATTGTGAACATAAGATATATATTGTATTTATACACCAAATTGTGACTGTATAGAATTATTTAAACATATAATTCCTGACCTATATTTTATCCACATTAAATTTTTTTCATTGGTGATTCTATTGAATGTTTCAAAATTAATTATGAAAAAAAAAATTTCCTTAACAATCTATAATATTTTTTAATGAAAATTTATTGTCAATGTGAAAATGGTATTTTTCTATTGAATAATTTTAGTTATCTTATAATGGTATTTTTATTCATAAAAAATGAACAAATATTGATTTTATATATTTACTAAAATTAATATATTTTAATGAATCCATAATTATTCTTTATCTAGAGTGATTATGATTTTTTCATTGAAATTTTAAAAAAATGAGTTTCATTTCCTTGGATAAATCATGTTTTGAATGAATTTTTTTATGATACAATAAAATGTGAATGATTTAATTTTATCTGAAAATATATGGTACTTGGAAGTATGTGTGTGTGATTATTGGGTGTTTGTCAAACAGTCCTTGTATTGATGGTTCCTTAATAAACCATGACCTAGTGGTTATGTTTTAATCTGATGACATATTAGTTCCTTATATCCCTCTAATTAATTCATTGATGTGATGGATTAAAAAGGGTATATGTTTCCCTTAATAAATTTATTGAATTTATAGGGTAGGTTATTTAATTTTCAAGGGTTATTATAGTAGTCACATGTTAATTATTTTGAAATATACAAAAATATTCTCTATATAATTCATATGAGTTTATAATGAAATTGTGGTTAATGTTTTCATTCATATGGATCATAATTATTGAATTATATTTCTATTATCTCCTGGTAAATCATTATACATTTTCCAGAATTTATTATCCATGTTGTTTTGGGTATGAATTAAATTTGGTTATTGTAAAAAACATTGACTATGTAATCATATGATTTTTTTCATATTATTCCCAATACAGAAATTCAATTCTTAATACTTATAATTACCATTTTTTATAATTTTCGATCAACATTTTAATGTTTCATTTTACCTATTTATGATGAATTATGTCAAATAAATTTTTTCTAAAATGGTTACATGTCTTAAGATTATTTGGGAGTTGTTAAAGAATTATTAAGGAATAATAAAATCTAGGTATTGTAGGAAAAAAGATCATTTGAAGAAAGGTTTATATTAATTTATTATTTTATCCTTATTATATAATACACAAAACCATAATGTTCCTTGGGTATGTTATAGGTCCAATATTTAGTTTGAAATTATATATTTTGTATGGTAAAAATTTGTTAATGTTAATCAGGAGAATGAACATAAAGGTGAAAATTATGATTTCAATAGAAAACTAGTACTCCGCCCGTGCGATGCACGACACTGTAAAATAATTCTTATTATTAACTATAGATTACTATTTATAAAACATAATAGTTTATTATCTATCTTCTTAAGAGTATTATTTGTAATAGATGCGAAGAAACAGTAACGTTTAATGTATTTTAGTCACAAATAAGTGGTTAATAATTATGAATTATAAGTGAATCTAATAAGACATCAATATAAAATTTTAAATAAAGATACATCAATTGTAATGTGAAACAGTTTGGAATAGTCAAGGATGTAAACCTGACTTCAATATAAACTGCATTTAGGAAAACAATATTGCATACTATGATAGACAAAGTTGAAGAGGAGTTACTTAACGAATAGTTTATCTAATAAAAAAACTAATGTTATGAGGAATAATTATAATACAAAAAAATTGTTGTCCACAAATAGAGATGTTGTGATGTTTAGACATGTAGTAATTTTTCAAAAAGTAGAAGATGTTCCCAATTCATTTCATCGTTTCCGCACCAATATAAGATTGGTTGGAATCTTCCTTGTCTAACACATCATAAGAGTACCTGAATATGCAACATAAGAATATATACAATATAAGTATACAACATAAGAATACATGAATATTCAAAACTAAGTATTAATGTCACCGAGAAATGGACATGAATGAAATATCACATTCAAGTGGACATGAAGCACACAACAGAAGTTTATACATCATAATCTATAAATGGACATGAATGAAAAAAGCATTAAAAGTAGTAGCCCCCCGGTCCTCATCCTCCCCTACCCTCCCCTCCCCCCCCCCTTGGCCAACCTTTTCCCCCAGCACCCCCTGCCATAATCCTCCCCTCCCCTCCCCTCCCCTCCCCTCCATCATATCCCTACCCTCCCTTCCCCTCCCCCCTGCTCAACATTTCCCCCCAGTAGCCCCATGCCCCTCCTTTACCCTCCCATCCCCTCCCCTCCATCCTGCCCAGCCCCAGCCCCACACCTCCCGCCCCCTGTCCAACATTTTCCCCCATCATCCCCCACCCCCTGCCATCACACTCCTCTCCCCTCCCCTCCATCCTTCCCCTCCCCTCCCCTCCCCCTTCCCAACATTTTCTGCCAGAAACCCCCTCCCCCTGCCCCTCCTCTCCCCTCCCCTCCCCTCCATCCTGCCCAGCCCCTCCCCTCCCCTCCCCTCCCCTCCTACATGCCTAGCCCCAACCCCAGCCCCTACCCTCGCCCCTGCCCAACAATTTCCCCCAGCAGCCCCCCTACCTTGGCAAACCTTTTCCCCCAGCACCCCCTCCCCCTGCCATAATCCTCCCCTCCCCTCCCCTCCCCTCCCCTCCCCTCCCCTCCCCCTGCCCAACAATTTCCCCCAGCAACCCCCTCCCCCTGCCCCTCCTCTCCCATCCCCTCCATCCTGCCCAGCCGCAGCCCCTCCTCTCCTTCTACCCAACATTTCCCCCCAGAAGCCCCATCCCACCTGCCATCACCCTCCCCTCCCCTCCCCTCCAACCTGCCCCTCCGTTCCCCTACCCCATGCCCAACACTTTCACCTAGCAGCCCCATCCCCCTGCCCCTCTTCTCCCATCTCCTCACCTCCACTCCCCTCCATCATGCCCAGCCCCAGCCCCTCCCCTCCCCTCCCCTACACAACATTTTCTTCCCAGCAGCCCCCTCCCCCTGCTATCACCCTCCCCTCCCCTCCCCTTTAACTTTCCCCTCCCTCCCCCTTCCCAACATTTCCTCCCAGAAGCCCCCTCCCCCTGCCCATCCTCTCACCTCCCCTCCCCTCCCCTCCATCCAGCCCAGCCCCTCCCCTCCCCTCCCCTCCAACATGCCCTGCCCCAGCCCTTCCCCTACCCTCCCCCTGCCCAACAATTTCCCCCAGTATCCCCCTCCCCCTGCCATCACCCTCCCCTCCCCTCCCCTCCCCTCTAGCCTGCCCAGCCACTGCCCCTCCCCTCCCCTCCCACTTCCCAATCTTTTCCCCCAGCATCCCCCTACCCCCTACCATCAACCTCCCCCCCCTCCCCTCCCCTCCAACCTGCCCAGCCCCTGCTTATATGCTAGAATGTTTACATTACCAACATTTTTTTGTCAAAAGTGTAAAAGAAACTAATATTTTTAAGAGAATATGGTGTTCCATTTGGAGCCAGACCCCATTAATCATTTCAGGTTTGTAGTCACCTAAGATGTTAAAAATAATATACACTAAAAAGTGAAACACATTATAGATAGGAAAGATAGCAGGTTGGTTAAAATATAATGGTTTAAAACATCCAAAATGAATTGAAGTAGATGTTCAATTCTCGTGTATTCTTCCAAAGAATATCAACTAAACCTACAATATGAAAGTCACTGCGTGAATATGATTATCTTTCGATGGGAAATTTATGAATCTGAATATAATAGTACACAATTAAGATTATATTTCAGTGAAATGTCATGCTACATAAAGCTAAACTCTCTCACATACCATTTAAGAGAGACTTCTTCACGTACAATCAACTAAAACAATTCCATGTGTTGGGTCCCATTGGTGTGGGGACATCCCCTTGTAATCCAATTCTGCAGATCGAGAGAATCAAAGTTGATATGAGACATGGTCAAGATACCAAATGAATAATCACCCCCACACCAAAGCAATAATAAACTCTCTTTGAACATGATTAGTTCACAAGAAACATGTTTGATTACAGTACAAATTTTATAATTTCATTCATATTCAAGACATTAAAAAATGTTAAACATATATTTTCATATTAGAGAACACTGTATAAAACAATGGTTAAACATGGATATATGATTATAAAATAAGAATATATCAGTCAATAAAACTAGAGCTAATTGAACCCAAAATCTGAAACTATCCGAAATGGGATTTTGTGTCCTCCATCCTTTTTCCATAATTGGAAGCTAAAATAAAGACAGGTCCTTACTCATGGTTTTATATGAAGAACGATTCAATTAATTCATAATTGAAATAAAAAATGAAGCATTCAGAGAAGAATGCTCACAGTTCAAGAGGAATGTTGTCCTTTCTGAGTTCTAAATAATTCTGAAGGCAACCTTATACAGTTTTGTTCTTTATTCACCTCCTTCTTAACCAAAAACATCCTTAATTCAACGTCCTGGAAACCTATACCTACATGAATAAAGGAAGGTCCTTGAGTCAACTAATGTTTTCATTCCAAGGTTTTACAATACGTTGAGTTGTTAAAGAAATCCTAAAAAATTAGTGATGCTGCAAGGTGAAGGTTGTGTTTGGTAGAGTTATTTGACCATTCACGGGCAGTAGAAGGACCGGTGACATTGGTTGACCAAGCCATCAAAGTAAGGGAATTTTTTATTTCATAAAAACCCAACCTATTTACTATGTCTGTAAGCAAATTTGTATGTGGTAAATTTCTGGGAGACTCTGAGAGTTTGCAACAATGGTATAGCGCGGGGAACAGTTGGATACCAACATGAAACATAAAAAAGAAACTACATGAACTTGCAATGCATCATCTAAAAATATCCATAATATACGGATGTTTTTTTAAAAATTACATGGATAATCAGACACCGTAATTTGAACATGAATTTATAGATAAGTGAAATTATATCACTACTTTTGTAGCAATGAGTTAGGTTTATTAATAGGTAATTAATTTCAAACCTGTCCTTTGAAGATCTCATGGAAGCCAAATACCCACTGGCAAGTGGAATTCAAAAGACAAGAAGTTAATTGCCATGAAATTCGCTACAAAAAAATGAAAGAACATAGACTATAAATTTAACATGTAGTTATAGATTATTGAAATGATATCATTACTGATAGATAGTATATGATTTTTACATATCTATTCCATGATGGCAAGAATAATATCAAGGAACTTGAATTCACATGCGAATAGATGGAATTACAATTTTTAGTGTTTACCAAAGGAACCCCATACATGGTGGTAACCTCTATCCAATATAAATTATTTATGTATAATCATTATAGAAATTTAATTTTATTAATAAGAACATGGGTTTCTCATGTCAGGGTTAGAAATTCATTTGTTATCATGACCATTTGTTGTTTAAAAATTTTAATAATATTAAAATAATTAAATAAAAAATTCAAATTGTGAACATAAGATATATATTGTATTTATACACCAAATTGTGACTATATATATTTATTTAAACAAATAATTCTTAACATCTATTTTCTCCACCATTAAATTTTTTTCATTGATGATTTTATTGAATGTTTCTAAATTAATTGTCAAAAAAAAAATTCCTTAACAATCTATATTATTTTTTAATGAAAATTTATTGTCAATTAGAAAATGGTATTTTTCTATTGAATAATTTTAGTTATCTTATAATGGTATTTTTATTCATAAAAATTGAACAAATATTGATTTTATATATTCACTACAATTAATATATTTTAATGATTCCATAATTATTCTTTATCTAGAGTGATTATGATTTTTCTTTAATATTTTAATAAAATGAGTTTCATTTCCTTGGGTAAATCATGTTTTGAATGAATTTTTTTTTATGATACATTAAAATGTGAATGATTTAATTTTATCTGAAAATATATGGTACATGGAAATATGTATGTGTGATTATTGGGTGTTTTTAAAACAATCCTTGTATTGATGGTTCCTTAATAAACCATGACCTAGCGGTTATGTTTTAATCTAATGACATATTAGTTCATTATATCCATCTAATTATTTCATTGATGTGATAGATTAAAAAGGGTATATGGTTCCCTTAATAAATTTATTGAATTTATAGGGTATGTTATTTCATTTTCAAGGGTTATTATAGTAGTCAAATGTTAATTATTTTTAATGATACAAAAATGTTCTCTATATAATTTATATGAGTTTATAATGAAACTTTGGTTAATGTTTGTATTGATATGGATCATAATTATTGAATTATATTACTATTATCTCCTGGTAAATCATTATACATTATTCCACTTTATTATCCATATTGTTTTTGATATGAATTCAATTTGGTTATTGTAAAAATAATTGACTATGTAATCATATTATTTATATCATATTATTCCCAATAGTGAAATTCAACTCTTAATACATATAATTACCATTTTTTTATAATTTTCGATCAACATTTTTATGTTTCATTTTACCTATTTATGAAGAATTATGTCAACTAGTTTTTTTCTAAAATGGTTACATGTCTTATGATTTTTTGGGAGTTGTTAAAGACTTATTAAGGAATAATAAAATCTAGGTATTGTAGGAAAAAGATCATTTGAAGACAGGTTTATTGTAATTTATTATTTTATCCTTATTATATAATACACAAAACCATAATGTTTGTTGGGTATGTTATAGGTCCAATATTTAGTTTGAAATTATATATTTTGTATGATAAAAATTTGTTAATGTTAATTAGGAGAAAGAACATAAAGTTGAAAATTATGATTTTAATAGAAAATTTGAGCGTACAATCATGGTGGTGTTATAGTAATATTATATTATCACTTGGTATTGATGAATATTTTTAGATATCACTATCTATAATCAATTTTATGGTTTGTTATCTCGAATAATACCTCTATATTGCCAAAAATATTTATTATTCTATGAGTGGTCTATTGATAAGAGCCTTTATTTCCTTTTACCAGTTGAGTAGCTTAGTCAACTATCATTCACATTATTTTTATGACACATATCTTTCCATAAAATAAACCATTTCAATATTCCATTATGACCATTTATTGAGTGTGTACTTTTACATTTTGTAATGTGTGAATAAGAAATTTATTTCAATTTTTTTAATTATAATTTAAAAAATGAAACTATATTATTATTTTAATATATTATTTTCATTCAGATAATTATAACTCTCCAAACACTAACTCCACATTAGGATCATATGAAACTTATTATCTATAGACACCAAGAAAAAATATGTTTAATACAAACTAAGGGTATATTTCTAGACGACCGAAGCCTCTATATCTTTTAATATCATTATTGATAAAACCTAGTGGAATTAAAATAAAGAGTAGTAAATTTTCAATCATTATTTCTAAAATACTTATTTTTATAAATATTAGAAATTAACTTATCACTCTGATATATTGGCTACTTAAAAATATTTTTTATATATTATTGTTTGGAAATTTTTATAATCTGCTGAATTAACATCATCTTTGTTCTTTGTATTCTAGATATATCACTTGTATTCATATTATTTACATTTAAAATGGTAAAGTAAAATTGTGAAATTATATTTCTGAATATAATACATTTTATAACATATTATTTTTTTATTTTTATCATTTCACAAACAATTATATGACTTTAATATCTAATGAATACAGTTAAGTGATATTGTATAATGGATTAAACATATATGTATTCCATATTCAATGAAGTTTGATAATCCATGTGATTAATTTTATTTTTAGTAACATGATATAAATCTTGAAGCACCCCTATATCGTTTAGATATCTATTTATTCTCAAATTTCAAGAGCCATTGATACAATAATATGAGAGTTATATGTTTTTTATTAACTCTCAATATCCTATATTCATCTATTTACTAAATGTAAAAATGATTGATTTGATGAAAAAATTATAAAATTAAATAGAAAAATGAATAAAATATGTATTTAGAATAAATTAAACATTTGAATAATATATCCCAATGTTCTTTTAATGTAGGTTAGAATAAATATTCTACCTTATATTTTCAAACATATTAAATAAAAAAAATTGTATTTCACTAATTATTTTTGTAATGATTCATTACTCATAAAAATAGAATTACATCATAAACAAAATTAATAAATCAAATTGTATTACACATAACTGTATATAATGTATTAATAACATAGATATTATATATATAATTTAACATTGAAATACCTAATATCAATACATTTGAATGAATTGTTCTACCCTGACCCCAATAAGTCTTCTCTTAAGATGATATAGAGATCATTAGTGGCCACTAAAGCCAAACACAAATTGGATACATGGTGGAGACAAGAACCTAGTGTATAAATCGTAGGCTAATGGTTTAATTACCTTTTAATTAAAATTTATCGTACCAAATAATAATGAAACAATCAAAAATCATAATAATATTGTCACTACTTGTCCTAGTTGGGCTTGAGCCACAACTTTCCAAGCCCTCCTCCAATAGGCCAGGGGCTGGTGACTAGAACTGAGTAGGCATATCACTAACATGGGAGGCATTGCCTATAAACCTGTACACAAGAACACACATCTCCAAGACCACAAAGTTGAAAGGTAAAAACTAAACTAAAAATGGAAATTTATGCATACACTAAAAATCCCAACCAATAGTGTACGACATGAATGTAAAGTATAGTAAGTGTAAAACCCAGGGCCAAAAGTACAATCCCACCTAAAGAGAGTCTACAACAAATTCCAACCTGTAAAGAAACGTACTGGGACTACAATCCATAGCTGTAGGAACACACCTCGGCCTGTCTGATCTCACTGAGCACCGTTCGGTCCCAGTCCACCTAGAATCATGTCAATGGCTCGCTCCTCTTCACAAGACACGACACGTGCGGGCAAAGCCCATGCAGGGGTGAGTATAACAATACCCAGTATGACACCCCGAATCCACAAAGGAAATAAAATAAGGGAAAATACCACAAAGGAAATATATGGTCAGCTACACAAAGTATATGTCTATATAACATATAACAAGAATATCCAGATATACTCATACACGATCGAATATCGCGGTACCTACACTAGGATCCAGCTCGAAGATTCTACTAAGCATGTAACAAAGCAAAGACACTCCTAGGTTTGAAGAAGGAGATATGAAGTACTCGTCCCGGGAGAACACACTGCACTAGTACTTGGGAACTTGATGCTCAGATGAGGATCAAAACCAAAATCCATGGGGTGATTCCGACAACTCAGTCTGAGCTAATCCACTAAGCAGAGGATCGTCGCCCGGGTAAAGTTGGTCACGTCGATACCAAGAACTCTACCTAGGGTTCCATTAATTAATAGAGGATCCAGCTCTAAGTCTTACAGAGGGGATTCCAACAACTCTATTCAGGAAGTCCTGCTGAAGGGACCATACTCTTGTATAAAGGAGATGATACTAGAACCTTCAGGGAAAAGATCAAGGGTACGAACCCTAAGAAAACTAGTCCAAGTCACAAAAGACAAGTGGCTTAATCCATGATGAATTGGTTACATGGCGTGTAGTATAGTTACACTCCATGTTCCTTGACCCCATGTACTACCCGTTTAAACGACCCATGTCATCCATTCAAGCTGTGTAAACCTAGACTACACATCGTGTAGAAGAATCACATGCCGGGTTCCTTGACTCTAGGTACTGCCCCTGTAAAAGGCCTATGGCACTCGGCTTGTCAGATAGAAAGTAACTACATGGAGTGTAGAAGAATCACACGCTGTGTCTGAGCACCTGGGGCTCACTCCGTGTACGCTGGCCATGTGCCCATACACGGTCTCTGTCTGTGTCACCTGCCCGTGTACCAGCACATCGGGTATCCCGTGTATATGGCCAGGTCTGGCTGGGGAGGGGTATACATGGCGTGTCCTTTGCCATGTACCATGCCCGTGTACGTGTACTCCCAGAGTACACGCCAGGTAACCCACCGACTAACACACTCCATGTAGCCCATACTACATGCAGTGTAGTCTGGATTTTTTTAGAAGCGTCATCTTCTTTCTCGCACTTCAGCCGATCTTCCAGATCCGAGATCTCTCGTCCGTTCACCACGAAACTCAAGATCAAGGGTTTCCTTGACGTCGTTATGCTGAATCTGTGGGTCTCGGGCCATCAATCAGCTCCAAAATCTGATCCCAGTCATCCGAGCGGAAATCGTTCAAAGAACGATATGTTCCGATCTGCTTCGATCCATCTGTCGCCACCATAGCCGCACCTCTGTGGGGTTGTACCGACGCCAGATCTTCAACTTGGGATCATTGCATCGCACAATGGGTGCACAACGATCCATCGTTCATATCCCCATGAATAATGCGTAGAATGAAATAAAGAATGCGATAATTTGGGGAAGAAGAACACAACAAACCAAGAGGGATGAACCTCAATTGATGTTCGTGTTGATCTTGGTATGTCACCGTTAGGAGTTTGAACGAAACCAAAATAATTCCATGCATCAAAACCCCAAAATCCCTACCAAATATCATACCGCAAGAACAATTGATCCGCGGGATAATCTGTTATTGGATTAGTCTATGTTCATCATGGAAATCTAAAACAGGGATGAAATCCAAAATTAAACATCCTACCTGGATTTTCGGAATTTATTGGTGAAGATATGGTCGTTGCGTCGTCGTCGGCGATGAAGCTCGCTAAGAACAACGTCGCCGCGATGGGACGTTTTCTCCAGAGCTTTCTAGAGCCTCCAGCGAAATTCAGGATTATGGGAATTTTAACCCTGATCCCTTGTGAAATTACTATTTAAAATATAAGAGATATTTTTCATAACAAGATTTAATAAAACATTTTAATTAAATATTTTATTACGGTTACGTCCAAAAACCAAATTTCACCATCGACCTATGCCGGCCGATGTTAGGACTCACCTAAGGTAAAATCGCTATTCCAAACACAACAGTGCCCTCAGATTTCTGATCCAAGCACTCATTCAGGAGTTATTCAATATTTTCATGAAAACTACATTCGCACATAATTTCACTATTAAAATAAATTCAATCATTTGTTCCAGGATCACCGGGCCATGGAACTGCACGCCGTCTTAGAGCCTGGCGTCGAATTAATTCACATATACTATTAAAATAATACATAGAAAAATCTGGGAAATTACATCACTACCGCCATAGGGATTTTTCATACCCAAAAAGCCAAAACAATGGCTACTCAAAAAGATGTGGGAACTGCACACGAAAATGAGCCTCCCACTCCCACGTGCTCTCTTGGAGATTCTGGTGCTGAAACCGGACACGTACCAAGAAAATATCTCTCCCACGAAGTATCTTCTCCTACCGATCCTCGATCTCAACTGGGTACTCAGCAATGTTCGCTCCATCATCGATGTTCAGCTCGCCCCAGTCGATGATGTGCGATGAATCATGCATGTAACTCTGTAGCTGCGACACATTGAATATGTTGTGTACCTGGTTCATTTGAGGAGGTAGTTCCAAGTGATATTCCACCTCTCCATCTCTACTCAGAATCTGAAAAGGTCCAACGAACCTCGGAGATAGCTTGCCGCCTCGGCCAAATCTCTGCAACCCCCGTCAAGGTGAGACCCGAAGGAACACATGGTATTCTTCCTCGAACTCCAAGGGCCTCCGCCTCCTGTTGACATAAGACTTTTGACGAATCTGTGCAGTCTTCATCCACTCTTGGATGACATGCATTTTCTTTGTAGTATCTCTTTCCATCTCTGGGCCCATAAGTGCTAACTCTCCTAGGTTAGTCCAGCAATGTGGTGACTTGCAAGGTCACCCGTACAGAGCCTCGAATGGTGCCATACCAATAGTGGAATGATAAATGTTGTTATAAGAAAATTCCACCAGTGGTAGTCAATACTCCTACCTATGACCGAAGTCATGTATGCAAACTCGTAGAATTTCCTCTAGAACCTAGATGGTCCGCTCTGTCTGACCATCAGTCTGGGGATGAAACGTTGTGCTCAAGCATAACTCAGTCCCAAAAACATCCTACAATCCCTTCCAAAACCAGGATGTGAAACGACAATCATGATCTAAGAAGACCATGGATGGATCTCCATGAAGTCGAACTATCTCCAGCATGTGGAGGCATCCCATGCTCTCTACTGAACTCTGCTCTTGTATGGCTAGGAAGTGGGCCAACTTTGTGAGCTAATCAAGGATCACCCAGATGGAATCGTGTCCCCTGGACGTACGTGGTAAACCCATCACTAAGTCCATGGATATCCCATCCCACTTCCACTCTGGCACCTCAAGGGGATGAGTCAAACAAGTTGGTACCTAGTGCATAGCCTTTACTTGCTGATAAGTAAGGCACCAAGAAACAAACTCTACCACACACTTCTTCATTCCTGGCCACTAGAACTGACATCGGAGGTCCTGATACATCATTTCCATGCTTGGATGCACCACCAAAGGGGATGTATGGAATTCCCTCAGAACCTCCTCCTTCAACATCATTGGTACTACTGGGCACCCTCTGAAAAGAACAACGTGCTCCCCACCTGTTGAATATCCATCAGCAGCATCACCTTTGGATATCTGAGCATGTAGAGTCTCACTACTAGCATCCTTAAGATGTGCTTCCCTGACTCATTGTTAGAGTGGAGGGGTAACAAACATTGACTGAAGGAAAGCTCCCTCATCTCTATCCATGAAGGATAACTGTAAAGAGGCCAACTTCCTCGTCGCCTCATCCATCAACTACGAACTCGATTTCTTGGTGAGAGTATCTGCCACAACGTTCTCCATCCCAGGTGTGTAAACCATCTCAAAGTATTAATCCTGGAGGTACTCAAGCGATATTCTTTGTCTCAAATTTAGATCCTTCTAATAAAACATATATCTGAGACTATTTTGATCAGAGAAGACGGCAAACCGCTCTCCCATCAGGTAGTGCCTCCACATCTTCAATGCGAAGACTACCGTTGCCAACTCAAGATCATGGGTCATGTAGTTCTTCTCATGTGGCCTCAATTGTTGTGAGCCATAAGAATCCCCACTTTCCAATGCATTATGACACAACCAAGCCCGGTTCCTTATGTGTCATAGAACACTACGTACTCGACACCCTCCTCCGGTAATATCATGTTTGGGGTGCTCGTCAGACTCTGTCTCAACTACGGGAAAGCCTGCTAGCATCTCTCGGTCCACACGAAAGGCTGCCCCTTTTAGGACAAAGCTTTCATGGGAGCTGAAATCCTGGAGAAATCAAGAATGAATATCCAATATTAGCCATCCAACCCAAGGAAACTCCGCACTTCCATCATGCTCCGGGGTGGATCCCATGCTAACACTACCTCTACCTTGGCTGGATCCAGTGCTATACCATCTGTTGAGATAACATGTCCCAGAAAGTGGACCTCCCGTTTCTAGAACTGACACTTCGAGAGTTTCCCGTACAACTGGTGGTCTCGGAGTGTGTCCAGAACCATCCTTAGGTGTCTCGCGTGCTCCTCCTCAGACGCATAGTACATAAGTATATCATCGATGAAGACCACTACGAACCGATCTAGATAGGGCTGAAACATCCGGTTCATGAGTCCCATGAACACTGCCGGGGTGTTCATCATACCAAAGGGCATCACCAAGTACTCATAGCGACCATAGAGACATTTAAAAGCTGTCTTCGGTACATCCTCATCCTGTACTTGCAACTGGTGATAGCCTAATCGTAGATCAACCTTCGAGAACCATCGTGCCCCTCTCAACTAGTCGAAGAGGTCATCGATCCTCGGTAGTGGATACCAATTCTTTACGGTCACCAGATTCATGCATCGGTACTCCAAATATAGCCTCAAACTCCCATTTTCCTTCTTGGAAAACAACACTGGGGCCGCCCAGAGTGAAACAGTGGGTCTCAAAAATCCCTTATTCTACATGTCATCCAGCTGCACCCTCATCCCACAAAGCTATGCAAGAGCCATCCGATATACTGATACTGATATCGGTGTCGTCCCAGGTTGCTACTCAATGCATAAATCTATCTCCCAACGGGGAGGTAGCCTAGGGACATCCTCCTGAAAGAGGTTCTTGTACTCATCCACTACTGCTGGAAACTGGAAGCTCGTAACAATTGATGCGCCAAGGGATAGGCTAGCCAATTGATGTGAAATTGGTTGTTCCATCCTATGAATGAGTCCATCATGCGCTGCTTGGGTCTCTCTTTCACCGACAAAAGGGAACCTCGTTCAATCAACGCGGACACACCGCACCCTTCGCCTGAAACAGTCTATCTGGGCATGAAACGTGGATAGCCAATCCATACCGAGATTGACATCATAAGGCCTCGACGCTACATCCAAGAGGTTCCAATCGAAACTCTCACCTCCAAGGGTCATATCACACTGTCTACAGAGGTGTGTGATCTCTGAATCTTCTCCAGTCG
This sequence comes from Viscum album, assembly GCA_963277665.1. Lineage (NCBI taxonomy): Eukaryota > Viridiplantae > Streptophyta > Magnoliopsida > Santalales > Viscaceae > Viscum > Viscum album. Next base: position 1,523,227,869 of record OY728151.1, read on the forward strand.
GTGTTTCTAAGCGTAAGGGTCGAGTCAATGGTTCAACTGGAATGTGAAGGTCTCGAAAAAGATAAGAAGACAGAAAGGAATGAATAGCACCATTGTCTATCAGTACGGAAAACAAATTTGAAAAGACCAAGATTGTACCTCTAATCATTCCAGGAGTACCTGGGTTATAAGCCTCTACCGCCTGCAGCTGTCCCTGCCTCTGTCCACCAGCTCCATAAGCCTAGGGTGGACCTCATAGGGGTGGTGGTGGTAAAAGGTGAAAACGCTGACCACCTCCAACTGATCTCCTAGATCCCCTACCATGTCCACCGCCCCGCGGATCTGTCTGTCCACACGGTTCCTCTGCCTCAGTGGTCCATCCACTCCTCTCGTGTCATTAGTATGGTGGGTAGGAAAATCTCGAGAGAGATGTATCCTACTATCACGTGAGTAGCATCACCTCTCTTGAGGTGGGTTGGATGCGACCTGCGACCCCTGTACGGCATATCCCCTATCCTGGGCTCCCCTCTCAAAATGTCTCCCACGCCTGGGTCCCTGATGTCGGCTCCCTACTGCCGAGGTCTCTGCTCCAGCTCGCCCAATACTAACAACTGCCGGCAGTCCCTTCTCTTCCAAGAATCTCTCGACCACCACAGACCGCTCAAGCACCCCATCATATGTAGGAATTCCCCTAGGGATGATGCTATCTTGGATATCTCTACGCAAGCCTCGCTCAAAATTCTGAGCTCTGAATTACTGGTCTCTGACCATATCTATCAAGTACCGTGAGTGGTCGGGAATCCTTGATGGATAGTCAGCCACCATCATGGTTCCCTGCTGGAGCTGAAGAAGCTCTTGTATATGTACTGCTCTCAGGGTTACCGGTGAAAACTCCTCTTTGAAGAGACGCATAGACTCCGCCCATGCAAGAGTATCCTCGTCGTGATTCTGGATAACCAAACTCCACTATCGACCTGCCGAGCCATGTAGAAGGCTCGCTGCCAGGATCACCATCTGGTCCACTGGTGTCATGAACAAATGGAAGACTCTGGCCACTGCCTCAAGCCAGTCCTCTGCTCTTGAGGGTCAGGCTCACCTCAAAACCTGAGGGGTCTCTGTCTCTAAAACTCATGGAGTGCTCTCAGCCTGCGCTCCTCCTCCACTGGTACAGTAGGCACTAAACACTGCTCCACAGGTGGCAGGATAACTGGAACACCACCTAATGGTAAATCTGGGGGATCTGGTCCCTATATCGAAGCTTCATCACTGAGAGGAGCATCCTTATGATCGAGCTATTGGATCCAAGCGGGTGCGCGTCTGGGAGGCATCCTGTAAGGAAACAAGATGTATCTCAGTCGGTGATTATATCTGGAGAGATGACTCAATAAGGACATGGAAACCACAACCCATTTCTATATGATGCATGTCTCATTGTTTTCCCATGCAACTAGTGTTCTCTTGTTCAGAGTCGAAAAGCAAGTTGTCAGTGTCCTGTTGTATGGATACGTTGGATTCCCGCACCAACACTGAAGTCCCTGGCATGAAATCCGAACCCGAAACAATTAAAAATGATTCCCCAAACCAACTCACAGACTCTCGGTCCTAAGGTATAACCGACCACCTCTGATACCACTTTGTCACGACCCATCCTAGTGGGGCCCGAGATGAAAATCCCCAAGCCCACCTCCAATAGGCCAGGGGATGGTGACTAGCACATAGTTGGCATATCACTAACATGGGAGGCATTGCCTATAAACCTGTACACATGAACACACATCTCCAAGCCCACAAAGCTGAGAGGTAAAAACTCAACTAAAAATGAAAATGCATTCATACACTAAAAATCCCAACCAGCATAGTATGACAGGAATGTAATGTACAGTATGTGTAAAACCATGGGCCAAAAGAACAAGAACACCAAAAGAGAGTCTGCAAAAAAGTCCAACCTGTAATGATAGGTACTGGGACTGCAATCAGTAGCCATATGAACACTCCTCGGTCCGTCTGATCTCACTGGGCACCGTCCGATCCTGGTCCTCCTAGAATACTGTCAAAGGATCACTCATCTGGACAATACACGACACGTGCGGGAAAAGCACGTGCATGGGTGAGTATAACAATACCCAGTAGGAAACCCCGAATCCACAAAGGAAATACAACAAGGGAAAATACCACAAAGGAAAGATACAGTCAGCTCCACACATTATATGTCTACAGAACATATAACAAGAATATCCAGATATACTCATACACGATCGACTATCATGGTACCGCCACTAGGTTCTAGCTCGAAGATTCCACTAAGCATGTAACAAGGAGAACACACTCCTAGGTCTGAAGAGAGAGATACAATGTACTCATCCCGGGAGAACACACTCCACATGTACATGGGAACATGATACTCAGATGAGGATCACAACCAAAATCCATGGGCTGATTCCAACAACTCAGTCTGAGCTAATCCACTAAGTATAGGATTGGTGCCCGGGTAATGTTGGTCACATCGATACCAAGAACTCTACCAAGGGTTCCAGGAATGAATAGAGGATCCAGATCTAAGTCTCAGAGAGGGGATTCCAATAACTCTATTCAGGATGTCCTGCTGAAGGTATCATAATCTTGTATAAAGGATATGATACCAGAACCTTCAGGGAAAAGATCAAGGTTACGAACCCTAAGAAAACTAGTCCATGTCACAGAATACAAGTGGGTCAATTCATGATGAATTGGTTAAACGGCGTGTAGTATGGTTACGCGCTGTGTTCCTTGACCCCATGTACTACCTGTTTAAATGGAATGTGTCATCTGTTCAAGATGTGTAAAACTAGACTACATGGCATGTAGAAGGATCACACATCATCTTCCTTGACTCCGGGTACTGCCTGTGTAAAAGTCCCGTGTCACTCGGCTTGTCAGATAGAATGTAACTACACAGTGTGTAGGAGAATCACACGCCATGTCCGAGCACCTGGGGCACACTCTGTGTGCACTGGCCATGTGCCCGTACACGGTCTCTCTCCGTGTCTCCTACCCCGTGTACCGGCACATGTGGTATCCCGTGCATATGGCCGGGTCTGGCCAGGGAGGGATATACACGACGTGTCCTTGGCCGTGTACCCTACCCGTGTTTGTGTACTCCCAGAGTACATGCTAGGTAACCCACTGAGGAAACACACGCTCTGTAGCCCATACTACATGCCGTGTAATTGGGATTTTTCCAGAATTTTCGTCTTTTTCCTCACATTTCGACTGATCTTCTAGAGCCACTATCTCTCGTCCGTTCGCAGCGAAACTCAAGATCAAGGGTCACCTCGACGTCGTGATTCCGAATCCGTGGGTCTTAGGCCTTCAATCGGCTCCAAAATCTAATCCCGTTAATCTGAGCAGAAATTGTTCTAAGAATGATATATTCCGATCTTCTTTGATCCGACCGTGGCCATCGTTGCCGCACATCTGTGGGGTTGTACCGATGCCATATCTTCAATTTGGGATCGTTGCATGGCACAACAGGTGCGCAACGATCTGTCATTCATATCCCCATGAAGAAAGCATAGAACGCAACCAAGAACGCGAGAATTTTGTGAACAAGAACACAACAAATCGAGAGGGATGGACTTCGATTGATGTTCGAGTCAATCTTGGTCCGTCACCGTTAGGAGGTTGAACAAAACCAAAATAATTCCAAGCATAAAAACCCCAAAATTCCCGAAAAATCCCATCCCGCATGAACGATCGGTCCATGGGCTAATCCTTTCATGGATTAGTCCACGTTCATCGTGGAAATCAAAAACGGGGAAGAAATCACAAATTAAACATCCTACCTAGATTCGCGTCGTTTTTTGGCGAATATCCAGTCGCCGTGTTGTCTTCGCCGGCGAAGCTCATCAAGAACACCATCGCCACATTGGGTGGTTTTCTCTAGAGCTTTCCAGAGCCTCTAGGGAAATTCGGGGTTATGAGAATTGTAACCTTGATCCCCTACGAAATATCTATTTAAAAGATAAGAGATATTTTCCATAACAAGATTTAATAAAACATTTTAATTAAATATTTTATTACTGTTATGTCCAGAAACAAGATTTCACCACCGACATGCGCCGGCTGATGTTAGGCCTCACCAATGGTTAAATCACTGTTCTTAAAGCAACGGTGCCATCAGATTTCTGATCTAAGCAAGCGTTCATGAGTTATTCCACTTTTTCAGGAAAAATGCAGGCACTCGCAATTTAATTATTAAGTTAAATTCAAACATTTGTTCCGGGCTTACTGGGACTCGGAACTACACGTCGTCTCAGAGTTTGGCCTCGAATTAATTCCCATATAACATTAAAATAATACATGGAAAAATCTAGGACATTACAAATATAACAATTAAATTATGTAAATCATGCATGACTATTCTAAGAATGAAAAAAACCAGGAATCATTTTTTTAATAGAGAGGTCAAAATTCCAATATACTACCCTAGTAACATTCAAATTGAACAAACAATTTAATAAGATAAAATTACCCAAAATAACCATTAACATTAATAATTATATAGATTGAAATAATATAATCGGATGAATTAACTAGTATATTCAGTAAGTCCCTATTCTAACATGTCTTATGTCACGTGAAGTAGAATTGAAATTCCAAAATGTATAATATACATAAATATAGATCATTTAAAAACAAAAAAAGGTTAAAATAATATGTTAGTGTCAACCGCATGCAATCCATCGCCGCATGTTCATTAGCACAACCACAATACCATTGACTATTCAATGATCACCACCTTATGTTATACAAACATCTTAAGAAAAATATCATTATCTAAAATCACTATATTGAGGTGTAATTATCTCTATAGAACAAGGATAAAAACAATACAGTTATACCACAAAAACATCAAATTATATATATAGTTAGAATATTGAATTTAAAACATCACATCAATATCATGGAATGCAAAACTTGTCCAACAACTATATCCAAAAATATTGATTTTTGGTCATCAAAATTTAATAATATAACTTCAATATCATATAATCAAGATAATATAACAAATAATTAAAATATATAACATAATTAAAGCTAATAAAATTAATAAAAAATAGCTCTGATTACTTCTTTTAACCTCAACACACCCTTACAAACCACTACATGTCCTTCAGAAATCTTCCCCAATAATCAATAATAAAACCACATACCCCAATAAGAAAACATCCATATTTTAACAACATATCATCAATCAAAACTAATTTTTTATGACATCTTAAATTTCCAAAGTTCACAGTGTAGGACACCCATGAAAAATAAATCTCCATTAATTGTCTTATTTTAAGACATCACAACCTCAAAATAAATTTATACCATAGTGTCCCAATTACCACAACCCCCTCCTATTACAAAAATTATAAGCCCAACTAATAAACATTCTGGACATCAAATAACTAATAAATATTAATATTATTAATTATTAGACTATTTATCAAACACTATGCTATACAAAATCCTACAAATTATTTTTACTGTACATATATTTCTCGTGCTTCATAACACATTCCCATAACTACATAAACCAAATAATATTAATCCACCAATCAAATAGAAAAATATTTGAAAAAATCTACAAATATATTTCACTATTGTAAAAATAAACATGATAATGAAATCACATAGACCCCATAATGATTTAACAAATTATCAATAACTAAATCAATAAAAATCCTCCATCATTTAAATCCAATGAATTCTGAGATGATCAAATAAACAATTGAGAATGAATTAATAATGATGATACCTCTCATATATGGATTTGACACCAAAATTAAAGGAACTCAGTAAACCACACATGATCAATAAAAATTAGAATATAGTGTTTCCTTGAAACCTATCATCATCATATCTGAACAAAAATAATATTACATGAGATATGGAGAATGTTGAATGAATATAAAATTATATTAAAATTCACCAATACATGAAATTGATTCCGAAACCCTGACATGATTAACTATAGTTAAGGTTGATCTAAGAACCATGATGACATATATATTGATCGTATAAAATTCTATTACAAATGTTTTTCATATTTTGAAAAAAATATCGAAAAAACTAATGTGCTCGAAAATAATAAAGTGTTTTCCTCATATCACATTAAAATCCTGATATGAAACCATGATAATATCCTATCAAATATTTTATTTTTTTAATCGACATCATGTTATTATCTAGTATCTAATAGCATCTATATGAAAATATAACACCAAAACCCTACAAAAAATAATAACATTACCCAAAAACCATGTTAAAGTAAAAAACTCATATTTCAATTTTAAAAATTATGGTGACCAGTAAATTTTCAATTTTATGCAATTAGTTATTCACAATTGGCTATGATGATATCACAAATAAATTACAAAATAATAAAATTCAGGATATAATGAGGAGATTATATTTTAAAGGATTCTCTCATGACTCATAATTAATATTTCACTCTAAAATTCATATATAATCATTCAAAATTCTTCCTAAAAAACATCAACATAAGTATAAAAATATAGACCCTCCAAATATATACCTCAAAAAATTCATATAAAAATCAAAAATCTATTAATATATTATAAAAATTTATCTATGATGTGTGAATAATAAATTTATTAAAATCATTACAGTGTTTTAATACCAATTTTCTAATCATGGGTTCATTCAGAGTTACCATGAATAAAACCATTATGTTTAGTGGAATATACCTATTTAAATTCATGATATCGATATCATGCATAACAACCATATATGAATTAAAAATCTCAATAATATTTATTTTCTAAATTGAAATCAATAAATATTATAGTTATTGTTGTTTTAGATTTTATATAAATATTTAGTAATTGGTTAAGTTATTTAAATGGATTGTTATTTATTTAAAAAATTACAATTGATCCATTTTAATTAAAACAGATTATAATGATTATTTTTATATTATTAATTTAATTATATTTGGTATTGTGATAAATTATTATTGTTTGATTAATAATTTCTATATTAGGTTGGTTTCTTATTTTATTATTTGTTATATTTGAAATAACAATAAATTGTCACTGTATATTAATATTTCCATAAAATTGTGAAAATGTATTTTATTCGTGGAATTCACAATTTTCAATTATATAGGAATCAATAAAAGATGAATTGAGAATGAGTGACACTATATATAAAAATAATTGTATTCTTCTTATATGGATGATCATCATCATGGGAGGAAATTAGTTTCTTTTTCTAGTTTCTTCTCATTCTTTCCAATGACCTTTAATTGCAATATTTTCTATAATAATGAATCTTTTTATTTCTAATGATTTTATTTTAGGATTCCATAATGGGATAAAAAACCCCACAATTTTATTAAGGGAATATTCTCTATAATATTTAATGCTCCCAAGGCTACCCCACACACACCTCATATAATTTTGATGTGGAATACATCCATATCCTGATGAGAAAATCAATACTCAGACATAGTTATTATATATTTTTCTTTAAAAATAAATGGATTTATTAATTATTTATACATTTTTTGCAATATTTTTTTAAAATAATAACTTTAATAATTTTTTTATCTGTATACATTTATCTAGAGTGTTAAGTGATACTATAAATCACTAATTCACTTTTATACCCTTTTATGCTAGCATTGTTTTATGAAATACTAGACAAAAACATAGGAAGATATATTTTTTTATATAACTAATCATTCCGTCAACTAAAATATTATATTTTTATTTATACATATATAATAATTATTTTCCCATGACTGTAGTGTCTATATTCAAGGTAACATGAAATTATTTCATCTGAATAAACCCATTTTTTTGAATTTTTTAAAATTGATACAAAAATAGATATAATTTTCAACAGAGATATAAATTACATGATTTAGAACCATTATTATTTGAATTCATTATTTTATATTTGGAAGTAATTATTTTGAAAATTAAATATGAAATTAATGATTTTATGAAATTTTTTATTTGAATAGTTTTTATCTTAATTCATTTACATATACAACAAAAAATGCATTACGATGATAATTTTGAATTTTACCCTTAATTATAAGATATGATTAATTTTATTCATCATTGATCCATTATTATTTCAATGATTCGAGGTTATGGTGATGTCACCTAATGGTTTTTATATTATAAATGTTCATATTTTTATATGCATTCAAGGGATTTTTTGTGTATGCATGTGGGAATCTACTGATAAGTGCATTTTTCTATTAGGATTTTTTATTAACTATAATTTCCAAAAAATTTATTTTCTAACTATGTTATATATAGAATAATTTGAAATTTTATTAATTTATTTTTATTCAATGAATGCTATTAATTTATGACTTTGATAATTTATGAGGAGATTTAATAGATTTAACATGAATAATGGAGTCTGTGACTATTTCTATGGAATCAAATATTGATTTCTCCATTGTTATAATATTATATCCCTATTATTATTTTATAAATGATGCATAAGTGATTTAGAAAAAAAACTAGGAATTTCATATGTGTGTTTGTGTTTATTTTAAATGAATAACGGATAATGTGATACATTCATTTATAAATTTCTAATATCTATATACTTATTTTTAATTGAATTTATTTATTTTGAAACAAGAGTTATGATTATACCTTTTTATGTAATTGATAGAGTTATGAAAATAATCGAATAGGGTATCATTATATATAAAACCACCACATATGTATGACAAAATTGTTACAGATTTGCTATATGGTTTTATATTACATGTGTAGTGATGGATTTGTCTTATCCTCCTTTTGGGATTGACGTGATGGTTCTTGTTTGGTGGCTTGTTGAAGGAGTCCCTCTGATTTCCCCTCTCTGGCCTCTAGGACCACTACCCCCTCCTGGTCGGTCGGGTGTGATGGTCCGGATGAGGTTTTGGGTGTGTGGTGCAATGTGGTGGTTGGTTCCTGGTGGCTCAAGTGCAGATGACAGCTCTATTTTTTCAAATATGTTCCAGGTGATGGCCTAATTTGGTTCTGATGGATGCTTTTGGTAAAGGTTGTGGTCTGCTTTGGAGGTGTTTCTGATGGAGATGGTTCGAGTTCTGATATTGTTTTGTGATGCTACGGAAGAATGACTGTCGGTGGGTTATCGCCGAAAAGGATTATGTCAATTACGTGATTGACTGTCAGGGGATGCAGTTCGAGATGTTTTTATAATCTAGTTTTCTATTTCCCAATACGTTTTGATTGAGATAGAACTGAGGTATATCATGTGGTATGGTGATTTTTTCCTATTTTTAGAATTTTGAATATTGTCTTTGATGTAGTGGAGGTGATGATGACTATGTTGGGAAGATTGAAATGACGATGTAGTTCGAATGACTCGGGTGGCCTTCAAATTTATGATCTGGTCATGGTTTTAAATGGGTGCGTGTTTTTTGATGTTTGGAATTTTGTTGTTTTGAATTTTGAATTGTGCGGGTATTACTATCCCATAAAGTGGATTTTAGGAAATTAAAAATAGATTTGGAGGGTGTAGTGATGGATTTATTCATGATATTGGAATTTGTAGGTGATGTGTTACCACTACAATCTCATATATATAGTAAATATATTTCTATAATGGATGCCATCCACATTGGGTATAAGTCCTTGTCTGTTTTATTATTTTATCAGGATAAATTGTATCAAATGTGATAATAATTTTGTAACAATATTTATTTCATATAATTTATCCATGCATTAGTATTGATATATTTTATGTGTAACATAAAATCAAATTTAGGATATATGAAAGATAAATGAAAATATTAATTTAGAATAAATTATTTTCATATATAGATTTTCAATATCCTCTAGAAATTATTGATGATTCATAAGATATAAGTGGAATTATAACATCAGAATGGTGAAATTTAGGAAACATTGTAATAATTATAATCATAATGAATAAATAAAAACAATAATAATTAATTTAAAAACATAACAACTTGAATGAAACCTCCAAAAAATACCATCTTTTATCATATGAGATTCCATTATAATATTATTCAAGTATAATCCTAGTTATTTATAGAATAAGACATCTTCAAAGATATTAATATTTATGAATTACATGTTAATTTTAGTTTCAATAGTGAAATATTTTCTATATAATACCTAACATGCAACAATGCGTTTCTCCAAAATTTTATGTGGCATGCCAAATGGAGATATACAAAAAATAATACATTTTTAAAATAATTATTTAGAACTGTAGTTATCACCTAGTTGATTTATTAGAGGGAATTAACAGAACAAATTATATAATGTTTACATATATTTTTTAAAATATTTTACTTTATTATAATTAGATTTATAGGCTGAAAATGATAATAAATCCGACTCTAAGCATTAAATAGTCTAATATTTTTAAAAGGTATATTATTGCATTTTGATGGAGAACCCTTTTTAAATCTAGTTTTCATCCATTTTATATGGTCTATTTGAAAAAATAAAATTATTCTTTACTATATGGACATAAAAATTTACTTTGGTTGAATGTAGGTATTTTTCTAACATAATTCATTTTTCTTCAAAAGTAAAAAAAATAATTCAAATTAACTCAAATATTCCTTTTTGTATAGTATATGTTTATATTTTCTTTATTATTTTAATTGGTATTAAATTGTAATTTGATTATATTTTTTTCATTAAATCAAATATTTGTCATTGGATGTAATTTCACCATGAAATTTGATATAAACACATCTCATAGTTATGATGGTTTTTACCTTTTAAAAACACATTTTATATTTTTGATAATAGGAATTAAATTTAAATTTAATACTGAAACTTATGATTTTTTATTTGTAAAAATGGATTCAATATTTTGAATCATAATGTCAAAATTACGCAAGTAGGACCCTTTTATTTTTGGACATTATGAATAGTAACATCATTAATTATTTTATTAACAATGGATGAAGGGGAAATTAGGTAAATAAGGGTAAGAATAATATTATAATAATATAAAAACTACATTGTCATTTTTTCTAATATTATTTGATGATTTATGGCTGACCAAGTCAATTCATGCACCAAAAATATTTTCCTTTTGAATCCACTTTTGTGTGATTATAACATTTATAACATTTAATTTAATGTAAAGGAAAAAATTGTCATAATCATGTATCATCATACTAAAAAAGTTCTAAAATCGGTTATATAAGTGATTTCATTTACTATAAATAGTAATAACACACAAAAAATGATTACCTACATCATGGTTATTTATTTATTATTTTGAGTAATTAAATAATAAAATTTAATTATGAAACAGTAACTATGCAGTATTAGATTTATGAAAGAAATAATCAAATAAATGATATTATTAATATTAAAGTACATATTATTTTAAATATATAATTCCATCGATGAATTTTATTAATTAATATGACATTTTTTACCAATTTAATGTATTTTTTGTGTATAATAATTTTTAATTAATTTTAATAAATGTAAAATATGAATATTGTAAACATTGACATTACTCATAATAGAATATATTATATAGCCTATTAAATGTGATAATATTCCTAAAAATGGAAACATCACCAAAAATATTTATGTACATCCTAATATATCATAAATGAAACTTTTTTTTGGTTTTTTTATCATGATATTATAATTATATTAACACAAAAATTTAAAAAAAATTGACATCATGGTAAGATTGAAAATGGAAAAAGAAGTATTAAACAAAAATGATAAGGATTAAAAAATATTGAATACATGTCTAATTTTAATTGGATGATGGGGATTCGAACCAACATCATCCTAAATTTGAAATATTTTTTCTGATAATTTGGAACCGAAATTGAATTTATATTAATTAATTTTTTAAGTGTTTCCAACGCTACCCCTCCTTTATCCAATAAAAATGTACCCACTCATATCTAATACTATCACTTCTAAAGCCATTTGGATAACCTAATATATGCCAAATCCACTTCCTAGAATTCCTTCATGCGTTCTTGAGGCCTTATATTTATACTAACACCCATATTAGAGGTGTTAAGCCAATCTTCATATGTGATCAACTGAAGAAGTAGAATATAACGAGTGTACATGATGATTCGAACACAATGTGAGAGACTTCATTTCATTCTCCTTTCATTGATGCATATTTTGATGTTATATACCACCTTTGAATAAGGTTTAAAATTTACCAATTCTAATTTTAAGTTAATAAAAGGAATTTGAAATGTAAATCTTTATATAAGAAGCATTTTACTATCAAAATGAAAAAATGAATTTTTTTATTGTATGCGATGAAAATTACTTCTCTACCTCTGTTACCATTATTAGATATTTTGATTCCTCTATAATCCTTATTTTTTTAAATGAAAAATAAATAACACTTTCCCTTTTCAGGTATTTTTGTATTGTAAATGGTTTTATGAAGCGATTTATTGTCATGAAATGATATCTAGTGATTGTGACGTGGAAATGTTTTTTTCATTTATGCTTGTTTTATGTGTTATGATTATTTTATAGTTCATGGTAATTGTTTTTGAATACAAGACATTACATGATAATTCAATTTTGCGGTATCCCATGATATCTGTGCAATGCATTGGGTAATGATGTAGAGATAAAATTTTGGATATCTCATAAGAGATTTGTGGTATATACTATAACGAGTATTCCAAATGTAACCATCAATATCACTCCCTATATAGATGTGAAAGTTACAATTTATATGTGATACAGATTCCAGGATTTATCATTCTGATTTATGATTTACATGAGTTCTTGGGAATATTATTTTTTTCATTAGGTATGTTGAAGATTGTGTGTTTTTTGTGTGAAAAAATGGTTTTCTGAAATTGATTTCATGTGTTTAAAATATCTATGGCCTGTCAATTTTATTACTCATTTTATATCTCCTAATGAGATTTTTGTGCTTATCCCTTTTTTTAAATTTTTACACTAGCTAGAAGGATGGGTATGATAATGGAATTAATGAAAAATAATTTTATTATGAAAAAAATCTTATTTACATTTTACTTATTTTATATTTTGGAAGAAATTGATATTTATTAAATTGTATAAACACTATATAACAATGAGATTTTATGTAAAATATATAGCCTAAATATATCAAAATATAAATCGGAAAAATCCTCAATGTGAATAAAATTAAATTCTTGATTAATACTCAGAATTATGTAATGTTTATTGTTGGGGCATTTTACTTGGAATCAAAGGCCAGTTTAGAAAACTTTAGAGGTTATGATGTTCTTTAAGCATATGTGTAAATATTTATATAACCACAATGGATGGAATATTATAAATATTAATAGTTATTTTATGTAAATTTAATGAGTTTGAGACAACATGAATAAATATATATCAGTTTTTATCCTACACATAAGATAGAATATGGTGTTTCTATTGATATACTCAAACTAAAATTATTTGGTTTACTAAATGGTTGGATATAGTAGGAACAAAAGTAACAATGGATACGAAGGAAAATGTGGTAGTTCTCTAATGTATAATCCTAATGAAATTGTAAATGAAATGATAACTCTCTTAGTTATTCTAAACCAACTATCAGGAGCCATGATTGACAACTTAAACCAGGGTAATTTTTCTAAGGCATCATATATGAGAGAAACAAATCCCTATGTATGTATAGGTAAAATTAATAATGGTATGTATATTCAACAACATATGTGTCATGGATGGTGAAATAAAAACTAGAGATAATTTTTTAAAGGGGAAAATTATGTTATAGATGTCGTAAAGATGGTTATAATGCAATAACCTCCCATTGAAAAAGGAAGAATTCAGTTGACTCTAGGAGATGGAATAAAGTTCATTCCTAACAATCATATGAATATTTTAAATGTTGGAGTATGGTAATTATGAAAATGAATGACCTACAGAAAAGGATTATGAATGGGATCAGGGGGACCGTGAAGATATAAGTTCATCAACACTGAATTCTATTCTAATAGATAAGGAATACACTAGAAATTTCTAATAAGGTTTGTATTATTTTATGTCTCGTGTTTTAACATTAATCAATCTTAACACATGATTCATGTATTTGTATATAGAAAATATGTATTAAGGAAAAAAGATCATTATTAAGGATTCATGAAGAATTCTAGATTATTTTTTTGTTTACATTTATGGAATTTTAGGGTTATGTTATATCTATGTATGATGAAATGATAAGAAGTGTTAATGAATATTTGATGACTAAATTAAATTGGAATAATTTTTTATTGTATGTCTACCCCTGATTTTTTTATGGGAAAATGTTGTTCAGGGAAGAAGTATCATTACTTCTATGGATGCATTTATGGATAAACTTTTGGGTTTATATATGATGGAGGTAATTATGGGTTACTACTTTTTTGTTGTTAAATGACTGTTAAGAGTTAAACATTGAAGTTAAAGCAAGTTATCATTATTTTTAGAGGAATACATCATATTTGGAAAATGTTATAAGAATTATATAGTTTTTGAAAAATTAAAACATGTAGAACATGTGACAACATGTTGTGTTAGACAATGTTGCATGAATCGAACCCACAAAACAAGTGTGACATGGCGTTATCGCCTACCATTGGACTATTTGAATTCTTATATTAGATTTAATTATTATTTTTAGTAAAATGATTTTAATCTTTAGAAATAGGTTCATTTGGTAGAACTATATTTTTTCAAATAGAAAAACATGTGATTGGAAAATGATTTTGTGATTAAGTTATTAATGTCATTTTGGAAGACATTCACTATTTTTGGATGATTATATGATTATGGTGAATATAATAGTATATAATTTTAATTTATGAGGAATTTATTAAATATAATTTGGATGAATATCTAATTTTAATTATGCAGATATGGTTATTCAGGTTTTTTATTGAAATTATTTTCCAATCATTGAAAATATATGATTAGGTAAATTTTTTATTTGTATGATACATTAAAAGTAGTTGATGTTATTTGGAGATAAATGTTAAAATATTTGATGGGAGATTATGTGATCAAATTCTGTATAGTTTGGAGTTTGAATCAGAGTTGGAATTATTTTGAGATATATTAGATACAATTATTAATGAATGGTCATTGTTGAACATTGGGGATTAGAGTTGAATTGTAGAGATTATAAGTACTGATTCTCTTTATAAGGGATTATTATCTCTGGGGGGAATTATCTAATATTTTACTAACTATTTTTGTTTTGGTCATTCATTAAAGGTATAATAAATATATAGTGAACATTTTGTGGTTGATGTCATTTTATAGAAGTAGATTATAGTTCTTCATGTGTGAAAAAGTCACAATAAATACTCGTTATTTGGGGAAGAAGATTATTTTGTGGTGGAACTCAATAAATGGATGAAAATCTACTTATCATGTATGTAAATTTCCTTATGATCTTAATCTATATAGTATAATATATATTCAAAATTATGAAAAAGGATATAAGAAAATATTTTTAGTTTTCCTAATGTGATGTCATAGACTATTTAAGCAATCGCAAATTTATGGTTTTTTTATTTTTAAATTTTTCCTATCAATGTTTTCTACCACTCTCCATTAGAATAGATAGTTTCTTTCTTCCATATCCATGTTTTCCTACATGGAATCCAAGTATTTTCTATCTTTGGTGAGTATCTTACTTCCCTTTCATTATTAAAGGTTGATGTTTTATTGACACTTTTTATGATGTGGTATTTCAATAATTGAAATTTTATTGGTCATACCTTAGATACTGACCCCAGATTAAAATTATAATGATATAATTTCCAAAAGCGGATAAAATTGAAGATCCTAGGTAATTATATAATAAGATTTTTTTATATCAAAAACTATTTATGATTTAGATATTAATTTTAGTTTAAAGGGGACACAACCTATTATAGAGTACCCAACACACAATAATGGGTTTCCACTGAAATCTTATGTTTCACACAAGACTGATATATACCAAAAAACAATACATTATTATAATTATTATTATAAATTGTAGTTATCGCTTATCCCTTTAATTAAAAGTAATGAATAGAACTAACTACATTTTGTTTAAAATTTTATATTAAATTTTTTTAAAATATTCTAATAATTTTCAGGGGAATATAATGTGAATGAATCCTATTTGAGGTATATATTAATCGAATATTTTTAATCGTAGTTTAACTCATTTTGATGGAGAACCCTTTTTAAATATTTTTTTAAAGTAAATATTTTTACATTGAAAAAAATAAACTTCCTATTTAAAAGTAAGACTTCCAAATTTACTTTTGATGCATTTTTTTGATAAAATTCATTTTTCATGAATAGTGAAAAATACTACATTTTATTTTAGAACATCCTATTAATCTTACTAGTTTATATATATGGATTAAAAAATTAATAGGTTTCAAAATTTAATTAGGTTATGTTTTTATGATTTTTTAAAAATTTAACTGGATGTAATTTCACTTTATGAATTAATATAATCACATCTCAATCTTTGTATGGTTTTTATAGTTTTAAAATCGTTTTCTCATTTTGAAAACGGGGAATAATTTTAAATAATTAATACAACTTCTATTTTTGATTTGGAAAAATGGAATCCATATTTTGAAAAATGGATTCTATATTTGGAATAAAAATTACAAAAATTATGTAAATAAGACCCTTTTATTTTCGACATTATAAATGTTAACTTCAGTAATTATTTTAATTTACCATCGTTAAATGGTAAATCAGGTTAATAAGGGTAAACATAATATTATAATAACATACAATACTACAGTAACACGTGTTTGAAATAAAAATCATAATTATTCAGTATTCATCAAAATATTATTATTGTCATAAAATTATTATAAATTCTCCACGATGTAATTTTAAAATTTAGATATCAAAAAAGATATTTATTTTCCAAAATAAATGTTATTACCGTTTTATATATTATTTTATTATTATTTTCAAATGAAAAACTAATCTTATATTCTAAAAAATAAATATTATCCTGAAGCCATGTATTTATCATTCGAATGGTTCATATATTATATATAATAAATATTTAAACATTGAAATTAAGTTATACATGGGAATTCCATATGAATTTCTTAATATAGATATTTATATTAATATCCAACATCCTAACAGCTAGGACATAATGGTCATGATTGAATAATAATATTTTAATATAGTATAATGTTTCAATCAATTTTATCGTTGCATGGATTGCATGATATCAATGAGATTTAAATTATTAAAAAAAGTACAATAAATGATTGGGTTGTTATTTTCTATTATATAGTTGATTATTCATGTAATTTATTATATGGAACAGTATATTGCCATTTTCAATATTAGGGTGTCACAATACACACATAGAAGTTGGATAACATCACCATATCCATTTTCACAGATCTCCTGAAGGAATATATAAGATGAATAATGATATACGATAGTGTGGATTGAATCAGCAAGTATTTAAACTTATTTTCTCTTCAGAAATATTTCACCCTTGAACAACCTGATATGATATATTTAAAGGATGTTTTTAGGTTTTATGGGGACCGTTTTCAATGATCTCAGATCATTGTCCACAGTTCACTTAGAAATTAATCTGAAGTATTAAATATTATATTAATAATATGTTAAATATTAGTATGTATTACCACCCCCAAAATGATGTATCATCTAATCGAATGATTTAGACATTCAAGGAAATTATATGAGCCTTATCAAGTGAATTTAAAAGTGGTTGTGACCGACGTATCCCATTAGTTGTGTTCACATAAAAAAAATTGCTTCCACTAAAGTACACAAATAGAACCATATAAAGCAGTATATTGGATGTGATGTAGAAATCCTATTTTTTGTTGTGATATTTGTGAATGAATGCCATTTATAACTAAAATTGTGAATGTAATTATCGAATAATTTCAATCCAAAAAATAACTTAAGAAATCTATTTTGAGTCTATAAAAGGTATATGAAAATAACCATTGAAGGGACATGGAGTTTTATGTCCAAGATCATTTTTGATTTTGCATATTAATTTGGAAAAGATTCATGAATAATGTAATTAAATGTAATATTATCCTTATGTATGATGGGACCTACATGATCAATAATCAGATAGATGTAGCTACCTATTTGATAGAAGTTACACCATGCATGTATCATTATCATGATGTTTTCCATGTATCTACCCTCTGAATTTTCATACCAAATACCAATCATGTATTAAATTGATAGGATAAATTTTTTTGAATGATATGTATCCTAATAAGAAGTTAGTGGTGGTCTTGTATCATTGATAATGAGTTAAATGTAATAAGACTACTCAAATCCAAAAAGTGATTTGAAAAATTCCACATTGATTTTATAATGACCTTAAATCTAACATCTATAATACAGTGTCTCACTCTATTACATTGGCATAGATACAAATGGTCAGATACTAATGTACCTAACAATTTAGTATTTATGGAGAACCACAAACATACAAGATACAAATTTTAATTTTGTAATATAAAATAACATAATAAATAGCAACAATCCATTAAATACATTCTTCAAAACTCATTAAATGATTTTTTCTGTATCCTAGGGAATGAAATCAATGTAAGGGTGAGATAAAATGCTTAATTATGTTTTCATATAGATGATGATAACATTAGTTCATAAGAATATTCAATTTGAAATGTTAAATAAGTAAACACACATTCCATTTAAATAACATTACTTTAGGTTATATAAGTAATAATAAATATTTCATTCTAAATAACTAAACACACATTCCATTTAATAAAAAATTTTGGAATGAAATCCATATATAGATAATATAAATTTTTAAATATAATGTTCAATTGTAAAATAATACTTAATTATTTCAATTAATAATTATTGGACACTATGATCTCATACATCCTAATATTTCAACTGTCAAGGAATTTCACAAGGCAATTTAAACAATAGGTGAATTCCTTTTCATGTTAGCTTATTTATCAATCTCAAGTGACCATATAATGGAAAAAAGGGGCTATAAAATACCATCCACCACATTTTTATTTATTTAAAAATTAAACCAAATATGTTAAATAATTTAATAAATTTATGATCAAGAATTCCTTATCATTAGATATCCTTATTTGGTAAATGATGCATATTTTACTGTATATTCCCAATTAATCAAATAATATTCCATGAAAAAGATATATATATATATATATATATGTGCGTTTTTTAATGTTAAATAAGTTAGAATATAATCCAATCCATAATACACAAATTATTATTTTAAATATAAATATAATTTATAATATGAAATTTTCATTAAAAATTGATGGATCCAAGAAATGATCAGTAATTAGAAATGAAACTGAATTATTTTAATAACTTTTACCACTTGGTAATTTTTATGTAAAATCCAATTATTTGAATTAATGAAAATTGGAAAATAAAATATGAGAAATTAATAATTTATCATAATATTACTTGTCAATGGGGTAGTATATACACCATAAAAATGTAAATATGTGCATAACATTACAATATTCCCTATTAAATGTAAATTGGGAAAAATAACCTTACCTCACTATTTCTCTTAGATTAACATGATTCAACTAAAAATATATTGGTTTATTAAATTTCTTAATTAATACAATAACTATATTTATATTTAAGCCCCATATGATCATTTAAAAAAATTTATGACTCGTTTATTAATAATATTCCATTATTTTCATTGTTTCTGGTGCCAATTTCTTTATTTTTCCATGAGTGTTTTGTAATGAAGGTTATTGTTCATATAAATAGGATATAAATACATCATCTACTTAATGATAATAATTTTACAAATATCACATTTCCGATGTAGTTACATTATCAGAGCCACGCATAAAATTTGTACATGGAATATCAATCGCATAGCTAAGTGCAGATGGTAGGCCATAAGTATGCATGGGTGACAATGTCATGCCCCCATCAGGTGAAAGGGTATCAAAGAGAGTGATATAATGAATTTAAAAAAATTATAATCACATATAAATAATATATATTCATTTTTTTTATTATTATAATTTTTTGGTAAAGCGTATGTGAAAAATGATACAAATTGCTTTGTGATGTAGTAGCCCCCCGTACATATGAGCAACATTATTTTATTTTAAATGTCCTAGAATATAAAATGGAAAATAAGATATCAAAATTAAAAAAGCATAATAATTTTATAAATATCATATATATCTGTTAAATCCACTGTTATATATAACCATGAAAGGGGTGATGGAACGTGATCTACATCGGATCGTGAGGTGGCAGTATGTCATACACATGATCTATGATTTTGATTCCCATTATATAGTACTGGTGGTTGATAAATATTTTTCCATCAACACAATTCTATTTAACTATAAATGATATAATTTTTTTTATATTAGATGTGTAGATACATAATCAATGGTGGAAAATCAGAAGGAAAATGTAATAGATTTTTTAATATAATTTACCTTTATAAGAGAATCTTTTTTTCGATCAACTCTTAAAGACCGTAGGAATAGTATTTTTGGAGGACTAGTAGCTCTATATTATTACTATATATGAATTTGAAAGCATTTCTTCAGTGTCTGTTCAAGCTAGATGCCTTGGGATTAGAGAATAGTATTGAATTTTGGGATCCAAATTACTATTGGGAAAAGTGGACCACCATGGAAATTATGAGAAATTTCACAAAATAATCCAAAATGGAAAAAACCATGAAAAATTAATTAGTGTAATATAATACTTGAACATGGGATGTATAGGGTTGGTATATGGCCATCCATTTTTTTCATGTTTTTAAGTAATTTTAACCCATATATTCCAATATTAAGCTCTTGTTAAAAACATTTCTTCCTTAATCTTGATTAATTAGTTTAAATATTTTCACCATTTATTTGGTTAAATAGTTATTTTGAGAATATTAGAAATTATAAATAATTTTGATTCAAAATATTGTTTCAATTTTTTAAAATTCCATTAACAGATGATGAAAAATATAATTTAAAATTATTCATACATTCATAATGACAAAGCTGGTTTTTAAGAGAAAATGACCAAAAGGTTGAAATTTTTATATCAAAATTCATTATAAAATTAATTCCAATAATTATAATGGTTTAATATATATATATAGATATAATTGAACTATTTTTACTTTAATACCAATTATAAATATATTTTATAATTATAAATATTTTATATGGAATTGTAGTTTTTAATATATGTTATGTATTTTTCACTATTCATCCATAAATGAAACATTTTAGAAAAAACCACAAAATTCAACCAAATAAATTTTTTATTTTTATATTTCAAATAATATGATTTTTGTTTTTATTTTTATTAATTTGTGAATTTAAATTTTATCATAAGTATGCTAGAATCAATGCCACCATTACGTTATTAAAAATATTTTTTCATAAAATGTTTCATTTCTAATATAATAATGATTATTTCTATTTTAAACCAATAGTTGAAAATTGATAATTTCTAAACTATATATACTCTATATTTAAATTCCATTCATACCCACTAATTTAATGGCAAGGTTATAATTGTTATTATATTTTACGAGTGTGTTGTGTTCTGTTTAAACAAGGTTTTGTGCGCTTTGCAAGCTGTCAATGAAATTAAATTTATTATAATGGAAAATATTGAATTTTATTCATATATTACATTAATACACCGTAAAAAATTATTCCTTAAAATTTTATATATTATACCTTCTTAAAAGATGATGATAATTCTTCTTTATAACGTCATATGGTTCTC
This sequence comes from Viscum album, assembly GCA_963277665.1. Taxonomy (NCBI): domain Eukaryota; kingdom Viridiplantae; phylum Streptophyta; class Magnoliopsida; order Santalales; family Viscaceae; genus Viscum; species Viscum album. The sequence goes on from OY728151.1 coordinate 1,523,249,681, forward strand.
ACATTGGTGCTTCTATTTTGTGATTTATCTAGATTGCCTTTATAAGATATGTTTTCTGATTCCTCAATACATTCTCTCTGGTATCATAAATATGGATGGGTTATCGATATTAATATCATTAAAGTTCCATTTATTTTTCATCATAGGTGAGCACATGTGTTAGTTCTAGTATGTACATCCTTAATAATGATATATCAAACACATCATGTTCTTTTGAATGATTTGGCTGAATTTCAAAATTATATGAATAAACATCAAGTATTTGATGAAATTAAAATGTTACGATGTACATGTTTCTTTTTTTACCTTTATTAATAAACTATAAAACACCCTTCCATGGAGCTTCTTATAAGAAAAGATGAAATCTAACATAGAATTCCTAATCATTACTCTGATTATCAGAATAACTTTGTTTCCATCATTGAACTACAATAATGCGAGCCATGATAAAATTTATGATTTTTGTTGTCTGTTCCACAAGTAGTATTCCTAATAGTTTCCATTCACAATCCTAATCCCAATAACGTGGATTATGAAATGACATTATATATATCTCATTATATAGAACCATCTGAATATTTGAAAAGAAATTTTTTATGGGAAAACAATACCAAAGTTAAATAAAGAACCCAAAAAACATGAAAGTCATGTGATAAATACCTCAAAAAGTCTTAAATTTTTTGAATAGTGTTTTTGGAATATCCATAACATTTAGGATGGTATATAGTGCTCAAATGAATCTCATTATGAAGAGCCTAATATATAATTTTCTATAATTTCGATGTATGATGGTTATTGGAATCAGACTCAATTAAATGGGGTAAAACATGAATACTTACAAAATTTTAATATAGAATCATGAGAGGATTTTATGAGGTAAATTTTATATTCTAACAATGAAATGAGAAGATCTTTTGAGGTGATCAATACTAACCCATATGGAATCATTATTTCTAGGAGTTTGTGGTAGTCATGATCATATTTCACTAGTTATATCATCTAACTTCCTCATTGGAATATAAAGATGTTACATGACTCCTCTAGAATAATGTATCATGGGTTCAACTTATTTACAAACCCAACATCTATAGATATAATAAAAAATAGGTAGCATTATGTTATCCCACAAAATTATATTCCCTCAATTCCCTGTTCATACTTATATTGCCTAGGTGTATAGATAAATTTTATCTAGGAGCATCAACCAAAAAATACATTTTCAACTCAATTGTAGATGGAAAACATAAACTCATTCTAATTTTTAGACAACCATCTTCACAAATTAATTCTTCTAATATCCCATCATTCACAACAATAATTTTTTCAGAATGTTTTCATTATCTGATTGAGAACATTTTATATCATGAAATAAAAATGGTTTCAAAATGATTTAAAAAATTTCTGATGTTTCCAGATCAATAATAATTCCCATATAAATCATTACTAGAACCACAATTAAAGGATATATCATAATACACATATGTTTCAATACCTCATGATCTTACCAACTCAATGTATCAGATACATTCCATCCAATCCTTATATGGTAGAATATATTGATGTCATAATCCATGAGTAGTTGAAGCCATATTTTTTCCCCATATTGATACCATTCTTTGAAAATATTTGTAATATGATTTTATCGTCTGCCTATATCTCACATATTTTAGAATAGATATAATTTTTCCATATAATCAACACAAATATTTCATCTAACAACTCAGTAGAATAGGTTCTATAGTTCTGTTGATCATTATTCTATTTCAATGATGCATGTGAAATATAATTTAAAATTTTCATTAAAGAATATCCATTTCCCTTCATAAATTCATCAGAAAATATCAAAAAACATTATTTTATATATTATTTAGTCAAAATAAAAGCATTGACCATTCTCATTATTATTTTATCAAAATTTTGTTGACATTTTATTTTCCAAACAACTGTAACCCCTTTATGTGGAATATTTGTTATCGGGTTAGCTAATCTGGGCGAATTATGAACAATCCATTGACTGTAACCCAAAAAATAATAAAAATACATATCTTAATTATATTTATATGATTTTGACATTCTATGACACCCTTGGTAATTATTATCACAGAATATCTAAAAAAATATGTCTTTTAAAATGAATAACACTGCTTCATGGAATTGAAGGTTATACGTATGAACGAGGGATGATATCATTCCCTTACTGGGGGAAATGGTAAAAAAATTGAGTGATGTATTAAATATACATAATATATATAATTTTTTATATATAAATGATATATTGACTAGTTTTATCCTTATTAATTTCCTTGTCAATCCTAAGTGAAAACCCACAGACATCACATTGTGAGGCAGCCGTCCACTGTACAGATGAGTGACATTATCTTATTTTAAATGGAATGTAATAGAAATGTAAATATGTGATATTTAAAATACATAAGTATAATAGTAATATAACTATCATATAAATTTTTTAAATACTTTCATATATCCAACCATTAAATGTTGTTATGTAAAATTAACTGCATTGCTTTGCAAGGAAGTAGTTTTCTTTACCCATGAGGGATTAATTTGTCTCCTATTTATTGGAAGTGTAGATGGATAAATATTATTACATAAAGATAATAATATCTATATATATTATAAATAACATATTTATTATATTTTATGTATTAATACATACAATATGGTGCAAAAATAATATATAAAATGAAATAAATAGTTTAGATAAAAACATTATATAAGAGAAACATTCTTTTGATATCCTCTTGATGACCAAACATAATGTTTTTTGGGAGTACTATAAAATCCAGATTGTGGAAAATGATTTTATGGATAAAATTGGGAATTTTATTGATCTAGTGGTACCAGTATGTGAGAATATGTTATGGTAGTGAGATCCCTTTTATTGAGCTAGTGGTACCAGTAGCAGAGTATGACATGGGGTGATTTTTGGTGCATCTTATATGATTACGTCTACCTAGAGACCTTGCGGGACGATCAAGCCCAGGATTTTATGAGTCCGGAGTAGGGTACTCTTTCTGTTATGGAGTACTCGTCTTGATTTACCGAGCTTTAGTGTTTCAAGCCGATTCCAGGAGTTGATGAGTTGTTCCTTGCGTGGAAGTTCGAGGACGGTCTAAGGCACGGCATCTGCTCGTAGGTGAACATCTTCAGTTTGACTTTGATATCCTCTATCTTCAACTAGGCGCTGATCACAGATCACAATCTGAAGGATTCTGGAGTAGTGATCCAAGGCGGTTCAACATTCAGAGTCTATGTTCCTCCTTCTGATAGGAGTAAGCTCCACAGGGAGTCTACTCGAGGAGATCAGAGTAGGCAGAATGTATCTTCGGGCAGCCAGGTAGTATGCTACCAATGAGAGCGGAGCGGGCATACTAGGCCTCAATGCCAGATATACCAGATGGAGTGTCGATCTGGCGGCAAGATGGGTGATCTTCAGTGTTTTTGTCATATCATCTAACCTACAGTCGGTGGTAGGGGTTCTTCTATGACCCAGCGTTCAGGGGATGCATCGCTAATTTATCACCAGTTTAGGAACTAGAGTTTTTCTGGCTGTTCGGGCCAAGGAGGAGGTCGTGTTCATGGTGGTCAGTCACCAGGTTTCTAGTGACAGTAGAGTGGATCAGCTCAGAGTGGTCAGCCAAGGTGGTAGGGCTACAGTACAGGGTAGACATTCACTGTGGAGCAGACCAATCCGGAGAAGGATCCCAATCCTTCCACAGTTCGAGGTACAATCTTAGTAGCATCAGTTTTATCTTTATCTCTTTTCGATATTGGTTCTACGCATAGCTTTATCTCTGAATCTGTTGTGGAGAGCCTTGGTCTCTACAGATTTTCCTCTACCGATACTTTGACTCTAGACACACCGTTGGGGACTAGAATAGCTAGCGTACGTCAGTGCAGAGAGTTCCTTCTTGAGGTTGCAGGGTATCACTTCTTATGGGACCTCTATGTCCTAGAAGTGATGGGCTATGATGTCATTCTAATAATGTATTGTTTAGTATCCTGCTAGGCGGTTGTAGATTTCTATCATCGTAGGGTGAGTTTCGTATCACCAGAGGGTGGATCCTTTCTTCATAGAGGTGAGTGGGATGTCCAGGCGAGTCGATCAGGACCCGAGCAACATGGGATAGGAGGCGTTACAGTCTAGATTGCTAGTATTTATCTGGATAACCAGGGGAGTTCACAGTTAGACTTTCCTCCAATAGTGGATTGTTTCGGAGATTTATTTGTAGAGGAATTTTCAGGTTTTCCTCTAGAGCGTGAGGTATACATCTCAATTGACCTCGTGCCAGGAGAGGCACATGTGTCCATTCCTCCTTATAGGATGGCTACACCTATGTTTCTAGAGCCCAAGAAACAATTGTAGGAGTTGCAGGCAAAGGGTTTCATTCAACTCAGTACTTCTCCTTGGGGTTCTCCTGTCCTATTTTTGAAGAAGGAAGATGAAACCCTTAGGATTTGTGTAGATTATCGGAAGATAAACCATTGGATGGTCATGAACCGATATCCCTTTCCAAGGATAGATTATCTCTTTGATCATATTCGAGGATCCCTAGTGTTCTTGAAGATTGATTTGAGATCTGGTTGTCATCTGTTGCGCATTAGACCATCTGATATACCTCATACACCTTTCTAGAGTCGGTATGGTCTGTACGAGTATATGGTTATGCAGTTCGGTCTCCCGAATGTGCCTACAGTTTTCCTAGAATTGATGAATCGAGTGTTCCATCCATACTTGGATTCCTTTGTGGCTGTTTTCGTGGATGATATCTTGGTGTACTCTCACACTCAAAACGACCTTGCAACCCATCTTGAGATCGTTCTGAGTACACTGAGAGAGTATCAATTATATTTTATGCACTCAAAATTCCACTATTTGAGTGATCAAATTCACTTCTTGTGTCATGTTATCTTAGAGACAGGATTACCAGTAAACCCAAAGAAAGTGAGATCTGTAGTTTCATGGGAGTATCCAATGAATGTCTTTGAGGTGCACAGTTTTCTAGGGCTGGCTAGATAATACAAGCATTTCAAACATGACATTTCATGCCTAGAACCACCACTGAAATGTCTGACTAAGAAAGGGGAAAAGTTCTAATGATCAAATTCTTGCAAGCCATCCATTCAGGAGCTGAATGAGAGGTTGACGTCAGCACCAATAATAGACTTTCCATAGCCGGGAAAGATATACATGGTCAACTGTGATGCTTTAGGTATCGTGATGGGAGTTGTGCTTATGAAGGGAGATTGAGTCATTGCGTATGGGTCCCGACAATTGAGGCCACATGAGAGGAATTACCCAACGTACGACCTAAAGAGGGCAGCTATTGTTTATGACTTACGTTTTTGGGGACACTTTCTTCTGGGATAGCACATTGTGGTGTTTACTGACCAGAAGAGTTTCAAGTACATCCTCACTCAGGGTGATCTGAATTTGAGACAGTGCAGTTGGGTCAAGTATCTTCAGTCCTTCATCATTGATATTTCCAATACACCAGGAAAGGGAAACGAAATGGCTAATGTATTTAGAAGGAGAACTCAGATACATGCAGTTCAGGAGGCGAGTAGTGAGTAGATGCTTATGGCTATGTTCTATGAAATGTATTTGGAGGTGCATAACAGATAGGGGAAGACCATTATATCTTATGCAGTGGTTACCTCTACAATTCATGACTGGGTACAGATGAGGCATCTATCAGACTCAGAAGGCCTAGTCCTGTGGGAGAGTGTGTCATGATAGGAATCTCTTCATGGATAGATAGTAGGCGAGGATGAGATCTTGAATTTCCAGGTATGCATATGGGTTCCAGTAGATATATGGGAGGATTTGATGCGGGATTTTCATTCCTCAGTTTGGGTATTTCATCTTGGTGTCACCAAGATGTATCTTGATCTAGACTACCAGTATTGGTAGCCAGGAATGAATAGAGATGTTTCTGGTTTTTTCATGAGGTGTTCCACTTTTCTACAGGTTAATGTGGAGCATCAACGACCATCATGTCTTTTGAATCAGTTACCCATTCCTGAGTGTAAGTGGAACGATGTCGCGATGGACTTCGTGACCAGGCTGCTGAGGTCACCTCGTGGGAATGATGTTTTTTGGTTTGTCATCAATAGGATTATGAAGGATACTCACTTATTTCTGATCAAGGAGACCTTCAACGTTGATGAACTGGGATGGTTTTACATCCAAGATATTGTACGTCTACATGGAGTTACACACTCCATTGTTTCATGGAGAGATGTGCGCTTTACTTCTCGGTTCTGGCAGAGGCTTCAGAAGGCTTTGGGTACACAGTACTTTTGAGTACAACATACCATCCCCAGACAGATGGCCAGTTCGAGCGTATGATTTAGGTGCATGAGGATATGCTCCGAGCAAGCCTTCTGGACTTTGTAGGTTCTTGGGAGAAGCATATACCTATAGTGGAGGTCTCTTACAACAACAGTTTTTAGAAGACTATTCAGATGGCACCTTAAGAGGATTTTTACAGTATGCCATGCCGATCACCATTGTGTTGGCTGGATGTAGGAGAGGCTGCTTTTCTAGGACCTCGTTTTGTCTAGGAGACCACAGAGCAGATAGAGTTGGATAGGAAGAGGATGGATATAGAATAGTCTCGACAGAAGTCCTATGTTGATCTTTGGAGACAACATCTGGAGTTTGAGGTCAGGGATCAGGTTTTCCTACATGTCCCACCGAGTTTGGGCACAAGAGGTTTCAATGAAAGGGTTTTCTTTGACTATGGTATGTCTAGCCATTTGAGGTGTTGGAAAGAGTTGGGATGGTTGCCTATCGGTTGCAGTTACATCAGAGTTATCAGGCTATGCATGATGTCTTCGACGTTTCTTAGCTCCGACAGTACTTTTCAGACCCGTCTCATGTCGTTCAACCTGAGGAGGTTGAGCTCTAAGTGGATGCATCGTTTTAGGAGCATCCAATCCATATTGTTGATCGCAGTACGAGGGATCTAAATTGCTGGAATGTTCCTCTAGTATGGGTGATATGGCAGCATGGGCAAGTACAATACGAGACTTGGGAGAGGGAGGTCGATGTATCATCATAGTGGCAAGAGCTGTTCATGGTTTCTTATTCTATGCCTCACTAGGGAACTTTGGGGACAAATTAAATTAAAGGGGGAAGTTTGTAAGAACCCGTGACTTCTTTTTAGGTATGTTTTTTTTCCTGGTGTTCTTGAGAAAAGAGGATTTTCTGGAAATTTTGAAGTACATGCCCGGTACATCGATGTCGCGTGGGGCCATGTGTTGGCCATGTCCAGGCCACAGACACGGTCATTTGTGGTGATGTTGAGGCTGCTTAGTGCATCATTTTCCAATTCCTCCCCTTTTGTATGATATTATGGGTTGAATGTTTTGTGTATTTTCATATATCTATGACGTTATAAGGTGATTCAAGCCTCGTGGTTCAAGTATATTGATCTCCTAGTATCAAGGTCGGTGGTTTGTGCCTTTCTGTTCAAATTCTTTGAGTTTTATGTGCAATTTACACTAATACCCTTGTACAGGGTATCTCATGTTTACTGTGTTTCCCCAGTTTTTTTCTTGCCTTGATTTTATTCTTGTGTTGATGTAATTGGGTTATGAATTAGGATAATTGCTATGCTTGGATGTTTTTTCAATTCCTTGTTCTATTTATTACCTTTTGGACTTGTTCAGCCTTTGGTTGTTATATCTGTTTTCAATGCCTTGTGACCGTAGGATGTAGTGTTCTTCCCTAACATGCTAGTTATGTTGTAGACTAGATATCCAAGTAGCTTTGTAGGTTTACATTGTCTATATAGCATTATTATGCACTGACTGGCATAGGTCCGTGAGTAGCTGGTGTTATAGAATATAAGGGAATAGACTGAGTAAGAGTCCTCAGAGAGTTTTGGACATTATAGACTATAGGGGATAGGCCGAGTGAGCTTCCTAGAGATACTTGGATATTATAGACTATAGGATGATAGACCGAGTGATCTTCCTCAGATATTCTTGAGGTTTATAGACTGTACGGGGGTAGACCAAGTGAGCTTCCTTGGAGAGTCTGTGTTTTGTTTAATTTTCCTTAAACCATTCCAGGCTGTAGGAGGAATTGACTCAGTGAGCTTCTTGAGAGAGTCTATGATCGACTTAAATCTATAAAAGGAATTGACTGAGTGAGTTTTCTCAAAGAGTCTCGAGAAATTAGTGCTATAAGGTGATTTGACAGTGTGATCTTCCATAGAGAGTCCCTGACTACCAAAGTCTATAAGGGGAATTGACTGAGCGTGCTTCCTCAGAGACTCTTATAATTTCATATGACCAAACCAGAGGGGTTAGGTTGAGTGTACTACTGAGAGACATTTTGGTACTTCTTGGATAGGACTAGAGGGGATAGCTATTAGTTTTTTCCATAGGGATTCTTGTTTGTGGTTAGCGGTTTGCTTCGCTGTTGCTGGTTGATCTGTGGATTGTTTCCTGTTGTGTATCATCTGGTTTACTATATACTGCTTATTATACTATTACCTACCATATGCTCACTGAATGTTAGGAATAGATCTTCTGGTGGTTTCCTAATGGGATTTAGTCTCACACCCTGTTTGGGTCATGCTTTTGGGCCAAAACAGATTATATTGTTGTAGCTATAGACAAGGGAATGCTCCCTTCCACTTTTGGTACATAATTACATTGGAGCAGGAGAGCATGTGACCAATATGAGGCATGAGATGCTAAGGAGTTTCTTATATGTTTTCCTTTTTTACTTTGGTTTAGTATTGTATTCAGAATTGTGAATTATTTGGCTACTTTCATAGATATATGTATCATGCATTATTTCAAATATATATATGTGTGCTATAGTTGTTTATTGTTTTAGTCTTCCATTATTTACTATTTTTTGATATTTACTTCTTCCACTCTTGTATGTGTTGTTTACTTCTACTGTGTACTCTTCCAATGAGGGAATAGTTTCACCACTTACACACACATGGCCCTCACTGCTAGTCGATAGTCTCCGGCGTTTAGGTAAATGCAATTAAAGCCATGTGACCAACCAGGTACGGAGTGCCTCTGGGTGGCTTCCGGAACCGGGACGTTATAGTTCAAGTCATTTCTTAATTAAAGGAGTTCATTAACCAATCTAGTTAAGTCTATCTCATAAGATATAAATCATTACCTAATTTAGCAGTTACCATGGTAAAATAATATCAATGTAATTTATAACATTGGTAAAAAATAAAAAGGACCTTTTTAATATATCATTACATTCTAAATAAAAATACATGCTCTATTTTTCAAAATTCAAAACATTGATTTCAAAAATTTTATTTTTATTATACCATTAATAACTAAATGAAAAATAGTTTTTTCAGAAATTACACTTTAATAATGAAATGTTTTTATTCAAGTATAAAATAAATTTAAAACACCAAAATTTGTTTAAAAAACAGGTGAAATATTAAATATAATATAAAATATAATTTGAGTTTTTTAATTCATTAAAAGGGAATATATTTTTCAATGAACAACCATATTTATTTATATTTATTAACAAATTAATCATTTCAGAAATTTATCGATAATTATTCCTAAGATAATTTTGACATTTTAAATCCTAAAATATAATTTATTTTGTAAAATTAAATTCCTTAAGGTTTATAAAATAATTATAATTATTTTATCATAAATAAAAATAAAAATTAGTTGTAGATGAAAAAAAAATCGTGATAAATAAAATATCATTAATATAAATCACATTTTATTTTTTTATGAATTATTAAACAAATGTGTATTGAGTATAAAATTCATATATTTCATAATTTTTTTATTTCTATTCATACCCACTAATTAATTGGAAAGGATATAACGACGTTTTTTAAATAATATTATTTTAATAACATATTAGAGTCCCTTTATAATTGGTGAGGCATTCAATGAATGCTATAGAATAAATAAAATTATTTAATGATAAATATTTCATAAAAATATAATGGTGTTACATTATATCCCATATAAAATGAATTTCTCCCTCAAAATTAAATGCATTCATCAATTGTTTAGTATTTTAAAATTCTATCATAAAAACTAACATCTTAAAAGTGAATAATAAAACATCTCATAAAACGAAAATGTTGGAAACCTAAAGGTTTAAAAAAGATAACCATAACACATTTTCACATAGGAGAAAATCGGTGGGTAGTGAAAACAAGGAGATAGAAGAGAAAAATAACAACAAAATACTAATGGATAGTGATATAGATTATTGATAAAAAAAAGTGAATGTAAAAAGATTATTGAAGGGTCTCATAAACCTAAATATATTACGATTTAGAATGCCTTCATTTTTAAAATATTTCATGTATTAGGATAATATTTTGTTTTCACTATTCATTTACAGTGGATGTTGAATTATTTTATATTCTTAAAATATAATAAAATATAAATACTTTTTTAAAGGTGGAGTTCACATCAAAGTCCAAAACACTAAATTGTTTTTTTTTTGAAAATAAAAGAGGGAAATATTATTAAAATTATAGGAAGGATGGGATTATTTTTCAATCCCTATTGTAAAAGGAAAGTATGTTAGGTGTGAGATCATTCTTCGAAGTAATTTCATGGTTGACACCCATATTGGCGAGGCCATCTACGATCTTCTTCTATTATCGATAATTGTGAGTGATAATAAAGCTAATATCCATGAGTGTGTAAAGAGAGCCCATCCAGTGTGACTTAAGAGCCCATTCAAGGTGAACAACTCCCTTCCAAATCTCTTGTACAATAGTCATCAAGTCTCTCTCAATCCGGATACTTTTTCAGCCATGATTGTTTAGAAAAAGATATGGAATGGATCACACTAATCATTTCATATTCTAGAGAAGATATGATACCATAGATTCCATAAAAAACAATGAATATGCTCAATATGGTTTCTGAAAATATCAACACATCTCGAGGATCCATAATTTTTTTTAGAAGCACCATCAACATTTACATTGATCCAAGCTAGGGGTGGAGATTTAAAGAAAACATCATTGGTATGATTAGGTTGGCTGGTAAATTCCTTTTACTCCATGTGTATGGGGTATCCTATGTTGTATAACAGTGTTTCTGTAAGGATTCTTTTGAATAAATATAGATTTCCAAATGTCAGTATAAAGTTCGATTTTACGAACATTTAGACAAAAATAGTGATTATTAGGAATATAAAAATTTATATCATAATAATTCACAAGGAGAGTCTAAAATATTGCTTTTATGAAGTGATTATTGATTTTATAGGAGTTATAAATATCCACAAAATGTTGAAATTGAGGATTTATAGAGCTATAAAGTAATCATCTGCACTAAAAAAGATAATAAACAATATTCTAAAAGAAAGTTTCAATTTCACATGAATGAAACAGGAGATTAATGTCTTCCCAGTGTTGGTTAATACTCTTATCAATTCAGATTTCATCTCCATCTTGTTAATGGATATCCTAGGGGATATATTAATTTCATAAAATTTGTAAGATATGATGGCGCTCTATTTTCTATTCATTTCTTGATTTGATATGGATACTTGAGAAGATTTCTTAATCAGCATGTTGATCAAAATAAGATTGTACCATTTATTTCCTCCCGGAATTTGAATTCCCCCACACACCTCTTATATGTTGATGACATCAACCTTTTAATAAAGGGGACAAGATAAATAACTTTAACATAAAAAATTCTCTTTCCTGTTATAAAAATGTTTCTCAAAAAACAATTACTTAGAACAAATCGTAGATCTTTTTTTGAAAAATCATCCCTTAAAATAGAAAACCCATCATAAAAATGATTTAGTAATTAACTAAGGAACTTTCCCCCTTAAATTATCATGGTGTACCCATTTTTTGGGGAATACCCATATCTATTTATTTTTCCACCATAGTTGACCAAATTATTCGACAGATCTCCTAGTAGAAAGGCATATCACTCACCATGGATGGTAGAATTTGTCATGTCAAATCTACAATTGTCTCAAAAAATGGTCCATTCCATGATGGAATATATATGGAATGATTTCCTGCTGAAGCGCGTAACTTTTTAAACCAAAAACATATTGTGGAGTGGGAGCACTATCAATAAGAAACTACTAACCGTTCCTTTTTTGACCTGCTATAATAATATAGATAAAGTTGGCCTTGGCTTAAAAATATCAAATTTTTCAAAACTTCTTTAAAAGCTAGGATTACATGGAATATTCATCATGATAATTCTTCCTCCATTAACTTTCTAAAAAATCATTTCCTTAATAAATTAATGAAATGAAATATTAACTACACGAGATCATCCATCTGGCCATCCATTGGGAATGTTTGTTCTAACATAATTTCTAACTATTGATGGATGGAAAGAAAATTCCCTACCTTGAAATATACATACTTGATAATTTTATATTTCATAAGAACTATCTCACCATTTAGTTATGCCTTGATAAATTCCCAATTAACTTATTACTATAAGAAATCAAGCTGAATTTCTAACACCTAAAGCACTGATTGATTCATAAGATCAAAAAAAGGAATGTTATTTAATTCTGTAGATATTTAGTTATTGTTAAAACAAAAAAAAAGGATAGAAATTTTTGAAAAAATCATAATATCATAACGTAATACAATAATATCTAAAAACTAAAATGACATTTAAACATAGACCATCCCACAAATACTTATCCTTATCATAGTTAATAAATCAAAATTTCTAAAGAAGGTAAATAAATTTCTAGGAATAATATTAATCACTGAAATAATCATAATGTTAATATTGATTTTTGAATACTAAATATGTGAACTGCATGATCATGTATTTTTCTGAATCATGGTATTAAGGACAATTACCAAAAAAATTATTTAAAAACCAAATTTTTCTTTATTCTTTATATAAAAATGATATTAGTCGACATATTATTTAAATCTATGAATGTTTTTTAGTCCACTAAAGATATTATTGAAATCCTTTTAAATTTCACTTATTAAAATCCATGATTGTTTTATACTCCGCTAACATAATCTAGAAAATCCTTAAGTGAAAAAAAAATCTTGAAAAAACCCTTATACATATTAAGAGAAAAGAATTTGTATATTCTATTACATAATCCAATTGACTATTGCACATCATTATTATGAAATTATTTGTGGTTACATGTATTATTTCCTAGTACCCATTTCCTTTCATATATCATTCGTAGAGTCATTATGGAATATATTGTAATCATTACTCATGCATCCTTTTTATTTCCCTTTCGGAGAATTCCCCCTAGGAAATCAATTTATATAATTCCCATTCATTCCCTCTTTAAATAAATTAATTTTCGATAAAACATTAGGGAGACCAATATTCCCATCCATCATGTAATATGTACATTCCATTTTTCAATTTTTATTATTTTCTTCTAGACCCTAATTTCCAAAGTCAATATTTTTCATTATTCCTATCATATATTCACAAGAGTGATTATTTCCCAATTCTCAACATATAATAAATTGATTCTTCTTTCCTATATAGATTATATTTACCAAACTCTCAGAGAACTCATTCTTTCCCTTCTTTAATAAATTTCATAATTTATTAAGCTACCTAAGATTAATATTCTTCTATGAAAATTTATTTTGAAAGATCACAATAGCCCCAACATAGTTAATCATCCCCTTTAGATTCACATCAGCATATCATCCATAATATTCAATGTTAACATAGTTTTGTATGATTCCCTTCTTTGACTTAAAACAGAACGCATAGTGTGTGAAATTCTAATAATAATGTAAAATGATATAGTCTTAAAAATATCCACTATGATTAAGTCATGAAACCTTATTAAAAATATACAAAACATGAGTTTTATAATTTATAATTTATTTTTATCATCTATTTAAATCATTCACGATTTTTTGTAAATTGATTTTGAATATCCAATGCATATCCCCCAAGGATTTCCAAACCAGGTGTGATGGTAGGACCATTGTTATTCACCTGGTGATAGTGGAGTCCACAGAAATGAATAATTTCTTGATTAATTACCCCTAAAAACCTCTATGATATTGTCACATCCCCTTTTAACATCCATATAGTGATTTAATTTCTAGAAAAATAATTTCTCTATGCTTTAAAAAAATTCTATGTCATTTTCATATACATTGATTAATTCATAGCCTTATACAAAGAGACATACTCGGACATATACTTAGAACTATCGCTAGTTATATCAATAATTATTTCTCATCATTGTTTCCAATGGTTGGGAAAATGTTTCCTTTGATATAAAATATACTGACATGTGATTCCCATACATGGATATTAAATCTTTTTTAAATTAATATTCATTACATTACCAAAACTCATAGACCATTACTGTAATAATGTAGTTCCTTTGGAATAGGTAACACACTATAATAATTTCATGGAATATATTACATTTCTCCCATAATATTATTCCACTTTAGTACTCCTACATAAAAACTATTCTTCAAAATATTCGAAAAGGAAATGTAAGAAAGAGTGAGATCAAATGTTTAATAATCGTAATCAAGGGAGATACATAATTATATCATTAGAAAAACTGTTTGAAACATGAGAATAATATTTTGTAACCATATAATTTATATAAATTATCATTATCAGGAGCCATTTAAAAAATCTTATCAGTTCAGAAGACATATATTATAAATTAATCAAAAACATAATCTATAATATTCAATTTTAGAAAACACATTACCATATCATATATATATTTGGGTTTACCTACTAGGTAGGACACACTACCATACTGAGTGGAATGATTTTCCTCAAAGAATAGTGGGTCACATCTCTAATCATTTATAGTATACAATTTTCACTCCCTAAACCATCATAGCTGAAAATTTCCTTTACTCGACCGAGTTCACTCCGAGTTCTCATCATGTCTTACTAAACCAAGTTCACTTCCCTTTCCAATCCTATCTTAATGGAATGTGTTCTCTCCCTATTGAAGTCATTCCTCTCCGATCATATCCCTCTCCTAATTTCAATCATCTCAATATCATGAGATATTAATAAATATTGAATGCACCCATTATTGTGTTATAACAAATTATCATTGTAACTATTCATATTGGAAAAATATAAAATGGGCCTATTTGTCAAATATGGAACATATGAATATATTTATAAAATCCATCATTCATTAGTCAAAAAAATTATAATTTATTTTCAAGTTAATCACGCAAAACGAAGTAAAATTTATTTTCTCTAAAAAACTCTCTTTTATGTATTAAATATTATTATTCATGTTAATTTAAAGGGAAAAATCAACATTAAACTTTAATAACTAAATTATAAATCTTATACAAAAAATAATTTTACCTTGTAATTTTTTTAAAATAAAATATAGTTTCGAATGAAAATTATTATTTTTAACAATTTCTTTATAATTAAAAATTTTTATAAAATTATTACAAAAGGTAATTTTTAACTAACGAATCCAAAGAATGTTTATTTTTAAAAATTAATTTCATAAATGTAAAAAAAATTATAATATAAATTGTCTCATAAAAAACAAAAAACTTATTTTTTATGAAAACTAGTTGTTTTTTGGAAAATAAAATAACTTTATAGAAAATTATGTGTTTATTTTCTCTGATATAATAAATAATTGTGTATCGAATATATAATTAATATGTTTAATAATGTTCTTATTATTTTTTATACCCTCATATTCAATGGCTTGGTTATAGGGAATGTTTTAAAATATTAATATTTATATTGTGAATTGAAATTCATTTAAACTCGATGTTACATGAAACACATGTTATTGAAGAAATCAAATTATTTTATGTGACAAATTTTATAAAAATCATAGGGTGTAAAATTAATTTTTTTCAAAATAAATCACCTTGGAATTATTGAATTGATTCATCATGATGGGGACCACTAGAGTGACATCAATGTGGTCATTTGGGAGACCTATATTTTATGTGTCCAGATCTGTCTACCATGTTTCATTTTGGGAGAATGTTTGAAATGAGAGGAAGTATTATGGATTGTTATAATAGGTGAGACATGGTAGTAAATAAAACAATATAAAAGGATAAATTAAATAATTTTTTAATATAATTATAATTTGATGGACTTATAAATGTTGGTTAAGAACTCACCAAGATGGGGGATATAATCTTTAAATGTGTCCTGGGAACCTCTATTAATTGAATATGTACCATATGAGAGTGATGTTGATTTGGTGAAATCTATAGTTAGAGAGTTCATCTTGATGGATTTATTAATTATAATATTATTATTTGAAAATACATTATCCTCTTAATTTATAAAAATATAAATTTGGTTGAATAGATAGAGAATAACATGGAGTAGTTTCCTTAATCAGTGAAAATTTCAAGTATTTTTAATTTTGAGAAACAATATTAGTGAAATAGTGTTCGTCATTAATGATCATGATATAAAAATATTATAGGATTATATTTATCATGAGATAAATAAATATTATTTTATCATCAGTTTCAATTATTTTGTTAAATTTAGGGTTCAAATCAGGTTTTTCATAGTTTAGGATTTTTATTTGACACCAGATAGAAATCCCAATTCATTATAGTAGAAAATTATTTTTTTTCCTTGTATTAATGTTAATATTTTTGTTGATGTCAAAAACATTTGTCTTCTACTGAATGTATTATTATATAGATATTTAGAAGGAAAGAATCCATATATATATATAGGTGGTCGGTCAATATATAGTTGTTTTTATATATTACATCTAAATATAAACACCTATGAATGAATTTTATTCCATTCACTTAGTTAATTTTTTTTAGTCGTATATCATTATTATCAAAAAATATTGAATATGAAATTTTCTTTATCCAAAAAATTATACTAGGAATTTTTGAGTTGAAGGAATTATTTTACCACTTCTCTTATAATTTTCATATCTTATAATTTTCCAATGGTATCTGGTCTCTATTGTAGTGATATTTGAGCATGAAATCCATATTCATTCATGGAATTAAGAAGATCTTGATAAAAATATTGATATTATTTAAGAGACAATCCAATAGAATGGAATCATTATAAAAATAAATAAATTACATTTCATTCCAAAAATTTTGAAATTCCTTATTTATGTTATTTCTAAATAAGGAATATCTAGTGATGTTGATAAATTACATAATGTATAGTCTTCAAAAAAATTTAATTATATGATTGATATTCAATGATCTATTAGGTTGGTTTGGTATTTTTATTAAACTATTAAGGACATAAAAATATTTCGTTTTTGGTGACTAATTTAGAAAAAAAGCATTGTTTTAGTATATTTGAAAATTTTCAGTGGTATTTGAAGAGAAAAATAATATATTATTTACAAAACTAGTTTGAATTCTCCTATAATTATTCAATGATTTAGAGGATAATAATGAATCATTGAAGAATGGTATTAAATATTTTATGATATAGATAATTAAAAATGTGTTGTAGAAGACTTGAAGTCTTCTCCAACTTATGAATTATTTCATAATATATGATACTGATCTACATATTAATAAAATTTCAATCAAGAATTAAAGACATTATTTCATTCGTTAAAATATATAGTGTAGAATTTTATCAATTTGAAATAATATATACTCAAGTGTTATATTAAAACTTGTTATTTAAAGATCATATAAACACAATGATAATTGAATTATCTATTAGATTCACTATATAAAAAATCTATTTCTTATAGGGGTCCGGGTTAACTTATTGGGTTATTAGGGAACATTAACAAAGATGTGATATATATGATTTATCGCAGTATTATTTTTCCCATTAGTTGATGTATCTGATAGTGATTCAAGTGAAATTTTGGTAGTACACAAATGTTGACAGATTTAACATGAGGGTAACCCTGATTTTCGGGGGTATAATCATGGAATTTATATTCTTGAGGGGCATAGTTGATTATTTTGGAGGAACAATTGTAGTTACTTAAAATCTATATAAGAACATGTTCAGGTATTATCACCATTTGAGTGGGTGGTATATCCAAGAGTGACAAAAGAATATCATGTTGTAAGATGTACTTTTTAGTGGTTAATGTTGTGATAACATATTGTCGAGTAATATTCCACTATAAATAAGTATTATGCTTTGATATATTTATCGATGCACTATAGAAAGCCATAGGTGAAAAAATTACTTTATGTATATACAATTCAAATGTAATAATTTACATTAAAATAAATTATAAGTTTCTATAAATATTTTTTAAATAAACATTTAAAAAATCAAGAATGATAAATTTGAAAAAATTTATTGATCTTTAATCTTATCAAAAAAAATTATTATTTTATGATTTTTAAGATGTTTCTAAAATCAATGATTTTTAACAAAGTAGAGAAATATGACAATTTTTTAAAAAAATGAATTTCTATCATTATTAGTATATGTTTATAAATTTATATTTAATGAAACATTTATCAAATGATTTTTTCTTATATTATATGTTAATATAAAATTTTATTTTCATTTAAAAAACCATATTTTACATTTGAAGACATTAGTTATATATTTCAATTAAATTATTAATAATATAAAAATTTAGTATTGAAAAAAAAAATTCAGTTTTATAAAATAAGAACACTTCATTATGTATATATTTATTAGAAATTAAATCAAAATAATTAAAATTGATACTAAATAATTTCAATATATATATATATATATATTTGAAAAGACAGATTAGTCATGCTTTGTATACATTATTTACAAATAATTGTTAAAAATTAGAGTAAGATTATATGATAATATTGATATAACTATTTAAATCATCATATAAAAATATATTTTGGTTATATTTAAGTATTTTTATGAAATTATTATTTTTCAATGATTAGTGAAAATATGGAATTGTAATTGAAAACTGTCATTTTGTTTAAATTATTACTGAAGTAAAATTATATTTTAAATATTATTTACAATTAAATTACCTGAATTATATATCAATTAAAATAGTTTAAGTCATTAGATTCATTTTCATTTTAAATTTTGATAAAAAAATTGTAATTTGTTGAACATTTTCCCTTTGAATATCGTCTTTCTCATCGAATATATTTAATTAACATTAAATTATATATTCCACATATATGAATTTATTTATCATAAATGGATATGATATTTAGAAGAAGTATTATTTTTATTTTCTAATAAGTTCCAATGCATATTTTACGACAATGATTAAAAAAATTATCAGAAATATCTACAATGATTAAGGTAAAAATGGAATTACTCAAGGTTAATCTAAATATATAATGTTTAAAATAGCCTAAAAACATGAATAAAATGTATTTTATCAAAATTAATCTTCTTTATAATTCATAATTTATATTAATAATCCATTTTTTAACCTTCTGTGGTGTGAAGAACATTGTTACAGTTTTTTATTTTAAAAATTAATAGTGTGCCACTCGGATGTTTTAAAAATGTCCACCCACTATCCTCTATTTTTCCCACCATAAATTTTTTTTCATCCAAGAACTACAAATATTTATTCATTAATTTCATTTTATTATACAATAATCTTTAATTTTTTCCTAAATCCATCCGAAGAGGGTTTTTGTGAAATCCTATAGTGGTAACTTAATGAAAAGGCAATGTTCTTCAATGATTTTTTTTATTTTATTTATTCCTCCAGCTTCTTCAATTCGTATTAAATCATAATGGAATAATAAACTTATTGTATTACATAAACCAATATATTATTATCTTATTTTATATACTTATATCTATCATTACATCTATAAAATGAGTTACAAAAACATCATTAACGTGTATAGAGTACTACATGCATACGAACAAAAGCATTTCATTTTTTCCTTTAACACTGCCTAATGTTGTGTATTAATATGGATCTAAATTAAATATATGAAATTTATCATACAATACTACATTGAGATTCAACCTATCATAAATAACCATTAAAATACCATCCTACAAGAGATACGATAACATCCCTTGTGTGTATGGTAGACTGCCACCTCAAGAATTCATGTTATTGTTTTCCACTTACACTTCACATGGAAGGTAATAAGCCTAATATTATTGAATATATGTGATATAAATGAAATTCTTATTACATTAATAACATATTATTAATTCTTATAGTATATAATATCATTTTTATTCTTACCATTTCAACCACATTAAGATCATAAACTATTTTTTTCGTATCGTGGACCTCCACCATTGGGAAACATTTCAACTTTATTTTATCACCATGTAACCTGGATGATATGTATAATTATATTTAATGAAATAGTTTGGTGTTTAAAATATAACTATATTCCTAGAAATATAAAATGGTAGTTACCACTTTTCCAAAAATCTCATCCAAAAATGGAAATGTTACAAATGTCTACATAATGCCTACAATCTAATTGATTATAAAACATTTAAATTTTTAAAAATATATAATAATTGGTATTAAAAGATTAATTTTTGTAAAAATATGATAATTATTTAATGGTTATTCTTTTAGGGATGATGGAAAAATATAATACACATAACAACTAGAATGTTTATTTCAAAACACGAAAGTTAAAATAATTCATTGAACAATAGAAACAATGAAAATAGGGAAACATTATTAATGAATGGGTGATAAGTTGTTATAAAATAATCATATTTGGTATTTTAAATATTTAAATTTTTCTTTTATAATTAAATATCATTTTTAGAACAACAATAAAGTAGATTAATTAATGTTCAAACTAAATAATTGTGAGGTAAGAAATTTATTAACTCAATTTTAATTAATTGGGTTAAAATTATAATTCATTTATTATTTATTTCACAGATTAAATATGAAATTATGATTTATTGGTTTATTTTTTATTTAATATTTTTCAAGTGTATTAAAATTTGTTACACATAATCAATTCATTTAGTAATCTCTACTTAAATTATTTGATCATTGAAAGGGACCAAATTTCAGTTTCCAATCATTGAAGGATATTATAATACTATATACATAATTTATTTTAGGTGGGGACCATACTAACCATTTTATATGTAATTTCATGAATACTTCATACTTGATGACATTTTTTCATTCAATTTCAATTAGTTCATCCATTTGGATTTGAATTAAGTGTTATATTGTATTATTGAATATCATATCTAAATATAATTTAATTGGGATGTATTAATTATTAATATTCATTATATCCTATTTTTATATTTTCAATATCTTGTGTTTTTTAAAAGTAAACTATTTTATTTGATAGTGTACATGATTCCACACCTCAACCTAAAACATGAAACTAAATATTATTATTAAAATGTAATCATTATAACCTGGTTGTTAGTATGATGAGTATGAATAAGGTTAGGTGAATTATAAAAACTTGGTTTAAAATTATTAAATTAATTATTTGAATAATTATTTATTAATGAAGGTAAAAACATTTTTCAAAATAAAAGGAAATGGTTTTTCTGGAAAACAATTTTAAAGTGAAAATTTGTATTTTATAAAAAATTACTCTTGTCAGAAATCATTAATGATATATATATATATAATATTAAATATAATGTTTAAAATTCAACTATTTTTTCAATAAATTATCTAAAAAGAAATCTAAATTTATACATAAACAATTTATGATTCCAAAAAAGAAATTTTTCCAAATTTAGTAGCTCACTTGTTTTAAATATTTGTTCTTACACATGTATAAATAATATTATAGAAAATAAAATTATTATTTTAATTAAGAATTTCAATATATACTTTTTTTTTACTTTTGTGTACTTTTCTAATACATTTCATGTTTTGATAAATAATCTAAAATAATGTATTTTATTTAAAAAGAACTTGTTCATAAAATATAATTGTTTTGTTATATTATATATTTGAATAGTTTTATAGAATAATTAGATCATTTTTTATTATTTAATTCAATTTTTTTAATGTGAAATAATTTTACATTGTATTTTTATATAAAAAAATTCAATCATTTTAATAGTATTCATTAAAAACTGGTTTTCTATATCCATAAACGAGATTGATTTTATATTAATTTTATCCAATTATGCGTTTTTAATTTGGAATAACTTTTAAAAAAAATTAATATAAAGTTAAACATTTTGTAAATATGTCCATTTTATTTTCTTACCATATATGAATAATTACTTCTGTTATTTTTTTTACCATGCTTATGGGAAAATCAGGTAATCAAGGGTAAAAAAATTATTATAAATAACAGAAAAAACAAACTAATAATTTTTCAACATTTATTTTATGTGTTATTATAGGGAAAAATCATACTTGGGAAGATTTTATAACCTCATAGAGCAACATGGAGTACATTAATCCACTAATAGTATTATATTCAATGAGAATCAGTTTTTATCATACTAATGTATATAACAAGTGAAATATTTTTAATAAGGGATTATATAAGGGATATATTAAAAAATAAATAGTACGTGGATATATAAAATGGTTTACCTTAATCAATTTAATTTATTATTAATTTTTAATGAAGATAATATTATATTAATGTCTTACACATTACTTATTCAGTAATTGTTTAATTAATAGAAATTTTAAATAAATGATACTAAATATATTAAAATAAATATAGTATTGTAGAATTAATGTCAACCATGAATATTATAAGAATTAATTTCACATAACTGTTATATATTAAAAACTATTTTATCATATATCATGTATTTATGATATTGTAAAATATTCTTGTAATTACTAATATCAAAATTGACATTAATTATATTATAAAATAAATATTATTTTTTAAAATGATATAAAATTCAGAAAAATATTATTTTTTTATAACATATTGGGATATTTCAAAATAATTAATAATGTACTCCTTTATTTTTATTTTGGAATTATGTAGTTATTTTATTAACCCCCTATGTGTAAATTACGTTATGTTACTAATAATAGAAAAGTATAACTAATGGTTAAAGATAATAGATATGTGTAAAAAAATTGCCATTGTGTGAAGGTATAATAAACCATTATCATTATATAATAGAAATAAAATAGTTTAGATCCATATAAAATATGATTTTAATTGTATTAATTTAATTTTTTGATGAATTCTAATATTATACCTCCACTGTCCAATAAAAGGGAACACATTCGTCTATTTTATTCACAACAAAAATCCAATTTCGATAGTCAAATATCTATGAAATTATTTTCCTATAATCCTTACCAAGATTCTATATCTCTTATTATATTGATAAAAATCACCTTTCATGTGTTATGGTGTTAATCAAGGGAGATTTTCTGAAAAAGGTATTGTTTTAAATTACGTGTTTTTGTTTTTGTTCAACTTACACTTCATTCAAATGATATTATGGCATGATGAAGTAACAACACAATAATCCATAATATATTGAGATTATTTTTATACTAATATCATCAATAAAATCCATCTTTACTTCAATCTAATTGGAATATATTTATCATTCATGTGTAAGAAGAACAACTACATCCAGAACTGATATAATTTATTTTCCATCATTATATATCAAGAATGTATATATTGATGGAATTAAATTATATATATTATATCAATGAAATATATATATAGTAAATTAATAATAAATCACTTATATTCATACCATTCCATACACATAAAAATGATAACATCATTTGTGTGTATGTGTGAATTTCATCTCCACATAGTGATGTTATTCTATTTTCAGAACCACATCACATGGATGTTAAATATGAATATAGTTAAATGATCAATATTATATTAATGATATTATTGTAATTATGTTAATATAAAATAATTCTTACATTCCTTCCATAATGATTGTTGAAAATTGGAAATGTTACTCAAGCGCATATATGGCTTATCATGTCCACAATTGAGACATAGTTAATTTTTATAACCCTATGTAATGGATGATTTTAATAGTATAAATGATAAAAAAAAGTTATTATTATGTCATGAATATTATTGTGGTGATGATTTACTAATGACCAATTTAAATATCGAAATGATTCAAAATTCATTTTTGACACATGCACCAAATATAATAAAAATGTCGAACAATATCATAAATAATTAAATAATTGTTATAACATTATAAAATGGTAACATGTTATATTTAAATAATATAAACATAAATATTTTCTATTGAAATTAAATTATTATTATTATATTTTTATTCATGAATAAAAATGTCATTCATGAAGAATCCGACATAAGGTGTGAGACTGTTTATCAAAAATAATAATTGAAGTGTTTTAAATATTTATTCATAAATATATTTATAAATCAAAAATGTGGATTAAAAGTTGTTTATAATAGTGTATTAATATAGAAACTAATGTATTAAATTGGGAGTATTGAGTTTAATTAAAATATATCATTGGGATATGGTACACATAGATTTTAAAATAATATTTGTAATGATTTATACATTTTCTGAAATAGTATTTATTATTCCTTTAATATGAAATGTTTTATTTTGACTAAAAATTAAATTTTGATTTGTAAATATTTAAAATTAATGGTTTTTTTGTTCTATGATTATATAATTGATAATGAAATTTGAGGGTTGGTTACATGATAAAAATGATTGTTGGTTCTGTGATAAACTAAAGACAAGTTGTTAATTTATCACCACTAATTAATTATGTATCGAAGTTTTCTATATAGATATTCCATTTTAAAGATGGTCATGAATGTAAGTCGACCATTTGGTTAGTTAATTTGTAACTGTGATACATATGGAATTCGAGAAAATGATTATTCCATTTTCATTTAATTATTTCCCATGTTACATAAATATATTCTATTTTCTTACTTATTATTTTTCCTGAAAAAAATTATATTTTAAATTGAAAGGTAATGTTATATTTGAAAGGATGGTCAATTTTTTCAGGGTAAAAAGTTATGTTATTATTGAAATGTTCTATTGGTTTTAATTGGACAAATGGTTTCTATTACATTAAGTCCCTTATAGGGATTTTCCTTGCCAAATATGTTTTAATTTTTTAATTGGGTTTGTATAATAGTTGGTTCAAGGATGAGTTCAAGGGAAAATTGTTATGAAATATCATAAAAATAAATCAAGATTGTTTTTAATATAATTGTGTTTTACAAAATATAATGTAATTTTGGAATAATTTTGAGGGAAATTATTTTTGAAATTGTATATGATGATATTTTGTAATTAACATTGATATATTGATATTTAAGTAGTTTTTCATCATATAAAGGTTTTTTATTTTTGGGGAATTATCTTATCTTATCCTAAACATTTTTATCTTGGTTATAGTTTCATGTGATAAAAAATTGACTGTCACTCTATTATGGATTAGGTGATTCTCTAGATGTTTACTATAGTGCATCAGGAATGACAAGTTCATCTTGAATACACATCATTTTGAAAAAATATTAGTTTGTGATTGAATATGATGAAATTGTACTTGTCATGACAGAATATTTCCTTATTTTCATTCCACATGTAGTAAATTAATTCATCATCTCTATGAAATCAATTTTTAAAAAATAGTATCTGTTTATTTTTCATTCTAAGAAACGAATGGCCTTTAAAAAAATCATAGATGTTTTGTTTTTTCAGGGTTACCAATATCATGACCATGTTCTATATAAGTCTCCATCAGAATGAGTTTGTTTTTTTCACTTCCAATCCCATGATTTTTAAATGTAACCCCAGTATGTATTTTCACAGATGACCATTGTACCTCCCCTTTCATTCTTTTAAATTAAATATTCAATAATCAATTTTTAAATTTGGGATTTTAATAAAGATATTTTGAAAATTTAATCATATTTTTATGATTCCAAATTCAAAAATGAGATGAATCAATTTAAAAAATGGGGGAGAATTTAACAACCTGTTCTTTTAAAAGATGAATACTATGTTCAATAAAATACATTATACGCCCCAATAACCATAAAAAATGTACTAAATTATATTATTTTAATATAATCATTATTTTTTTGTTTTAGAAAGGCTGGTATGAATTAGGTTTAGACAATTATGAAAATATTTGTTGACCCTTTTGTCATGACCTGTCTTAGGGGCCCGTGTCGTGACTACCCCAAGCACCCCATCCATAGGTCAGGGGATGGCGACTAGCACCCAAAGGTGTAAAACAAAAAAAGGAAGGAATTCCCTTTAAACCTGTAACACACACAGTCTGAAAAAAATCTGCAGAAGAAACAAGTAATAATATAGAAAATGTAAGTGTGTTGAAAGTAAGTGGTCCAGTATACAAACCAAACTGAACAACAAGTACAAGTAAAAAGGTAAAACAGCTCCTGGATCGTCCACCGGGGATTCCTACCTGGAGGGTAGGTACGGAAATCGAATACTCATCCATGAGGTACGTCCGGTCTAGTCCAGCTCTGAGCAGCCTCCCGTCCGTCACCCTCAGCCTCGATCACTACTGCCAATCGTCTGAAAATAACACAACAAGGTGTAGGCGAAGCCCGTGAAGGGGTGAGTTTAACAATACTCAGTTTGGGACCCTAAGACCCCTGAAGGTCTCCCATAATCTGCAAAGTGTAAACCACAGAATAAGGATACAATCATGAAGTATCAACCAACCCTACATAGGTATATACCCATACATATATCTAAGTTATCAATCACAGTATAGCTCTAAATCTCGAGCCCAAGAACAGCCCATTCAACAAAGGATGTAAAGTACATCATTCTGATTATATCGACTAAAAGTCAAGACTCGGCTCACCCAGGTATAAAACATTTGTAGAGTGATAGAGATGATCAGATGTAGACACTGATTCATCTATGATGTCAGACCGATACAGGATATAGGACCACCTAAGCAGTCAAACCCACACAGGATACATGAAAATCTATTCTGTCGGACCCAAATAGGATCAAAGAACAGAAGTCAGAACTGTCAGACCCACAAAGGATCCCAGTACAATAGTCATCGTTGTCGAACCCACAGAGGATTTCAGTATAGTCGTCATCACTGTCGAACCCATGGAGTATTCCAGTACAGAATTCCTCGATGTTGAACACATGGAGGATTCCTGTATAGATGTCATCACTGTTGAACCCACGGAGGATTCTAGTACAAAATTCGTCGATGTCGAACTGGCGGAGGATTCCGGTATAGCAACGTCGTAGCCAACCCTAGGGTTCACACACACAACACTCTCTGTTCAGGGAGGGTCCACTCCTTGATCCAAGCATCGATACATCAATAATAATTAAGTCCTGGTTTGATGTATCCAATAGTTTCGTCTTATTATAAGGAACCCAACGCAATAGAAGGCGCGTCAATCGGGCGCCCTGTCTGAGAGTTATTGGCATTTCTGTTCCCGGGGATCAGTTGTTTTTTAGGCTCAAACCAACTTGATCGTACTCCACCTGTGTCCGAACCTCAAGTGTAGTAATCTAAAATAATCGTCTTGCTCCAAGACTTCCGTCGCCATAGACGGTTCGTCGTTCGGACACCCGTAGCCCAAAATATAGATGAATAGTTGATTTTTTGTTAAATGGTACGGACAGGGGTCTGACCCGGTCCAATAGAGCGGCTCGGCCAGATGGCGGTCTGACCCAGGGTGGCCCCACAGGTCATGGTCGGCCTGGGCTGGTCTAGCTGGTCGTGCGGCCCGACCCGGATAGTCGTGCGGCCCGGCCTAGTCCGAATGGCCGTGTGGCCCGACCCGGCTGGCCGTGTGGCCCGGCCAGGCTGGCCATGGGGCCCGGCCCAACTGGCCGTTTGGCCCTGCCCGGATTGCTGTGCGGCATGGCCCGGCTGGCCGTGTGGCCTGGCCTGGCTGGCCGCGTGGTTCTGCCGGGCAAGCTGTGTGGTGCCCGACCAGGCTGGCCGTGCAGTGCCTAGTTTGGCGTGTGGCACGGCCCTGCTGGTCATGTGGCGCCCTAATCGGATAGCTGTGTGGCACCCGGCTCGGCTGGCCATGTGGCGCCCGGCTGGCCAGCTGGCCGCGTAAACGGGTGGGGGGGGGGGGGGGGGTTACACCCACCATCTTCTTAAATGTATGATGCAAGGCACCGACACTTGTAACTGCGAGACCCGTAGGGTCCCGCCAGGCGTGCATCGACTACCGGCTCAGCCCACCTCCCTCTCCTGTCTTCCATGACCAATGGTCGCGGTCCTGCTCCCTCGGCGTGGAGCGACGGCGCCGCGCATCTCCGACGTGGCCCACCCAGGCTGTGGCCTCCTATAGCACCAGTGCAGCGTGACGACACCACACCCCACTACCGCGGCGTGGCGTGGCTGCGGCCGGATTTGCTCTGTGCGGCACGTCGGTGCCACACCTTTCCAGTGACCCGGCAATCTTGTGTTTCCGGTTTCCTCACGGCCAGCTCGATTCCAGCCATCGTTGTCCTCTCCCACCGTCAACCACAAACAAGATCATAAAGGGGAAAGGGTTGGCTCTGTTGGGGTGGTCTGAATTTCCCCATGTTACGGTGATATCATTTGGTTGTCAGACCTTAATTTCAACAACATAGAATGGTTACTAGAATTCAAAACCCCTACCTCATTATCAGTGTTCTCTTGACGGAGTTGCAGAAAGCTGCATCGTTCTATTGATGTCGGGAGGAGAAGACATCATCGATGGCGATGTTCTTCGTGGGAGGCATCTTCCCTTTATTGCCCCGGTTGGAGGGGAAGAAGACGGTGTCGTCATTCCTTGGTAGAGACGGGCGTTCCTCATTGAGATAAGACGTCGTTCTTTGTTGGGAGGATATTCTCTCAATCCTTCCAAGTCTTCACCACAAGATTAAGCCAACGAATAAATAATAAAATAACACATCTTAATATAATATTAGCTTAATGAGTTCAAAATGATTCAAATTCATTAAGTTATATTACTTAATTAAAAGGTGGTGTTGGCTCATTAATTTGGGGAGGGAAAGAGAATAGGCTCCAAAATTTATGGGGGGAAGTGAAGAGTTTCCCCCATTAATGGGGAACTCAAGTGGATAAAGGGGGATTAAGGGGGTTTGAGATAATGTGGGTCCTCCACATAATTTCCTCCTCAGAAAGGTTATGTGCAGGTGGAACACACCTCCAACCTCCACTTGGAAGATTAAACCACCATGCAAATAAAAATATCCTAGACATATTTTTATTTAATTTTTTTAGAAACCCAAAAAATTAAATTCCAACCTCGATAAAACGAAACGGTTGTGATGGTATCCTTATGTGAATATCGTCACTATGAGTTCAATGGTGACCTCAGATTTCAATTCCGAGCACCTATTCAAAAGATATAAAATCCCCCATTTACATTTTCTGAACGTACCCATACAAAACATCAGAAATTGATTCCGGGCACACCGTGTCTCGGAATCAGGAGCCGTCAGAAACTAAATACTCGTATTATTCCCATGTATTTATAAAAAATGATTTCATGGAATTTCATAGCCTTTACATTCTCCCCTCCTCAGGGATTTACATCCACGTAAGCTACAACACACACTAAGGGTACAAATGGGGGTACTGAGCACACATCTTAGAATCCCGCTCCCATGTACTCTCTTGGAGGTTGTCGTGCTGCCAGCGAACACGCACCAGAGGTATAGAGTTTCCACACATGACATTCTCTTATCAATCCTCAATCTCCACTGGAACCTTCGTGAATGTCACCCCGTCATCAATTTCCCGCTCTCTGTGGTTGATGATATGGGATGGGTCATGAACGCATCTTCTCAAATGAGATATGTGGAGGACATCGTGCACATGGTGCAACTGAGGTGGAAGATCATAGTGGTAATCCACCTCAACAACCCTGATAAGAGCCTGAAAAGATCTAATGAATCGCGGAGATAACTTCCCACCTTGGCCAATTTTCTATAGACCTTTTCGAGGTGAGACCTATAGAAAGACATGGTCTTTATCCTCTAACTCCATTGGTCTCCATCTCCTATCAGCATAATACTTCTGCCTGTGTTTTGTAGTATTCATATGCTCCAAGATGATCTCCACCTTCTCCATCATAGCCTACGCCATCTCGAGTCCCATAAGTGCTAACTCCCCTTGGTCATTCCAGCAGAGAGGCGATCTGCATAGTCGGCCATAAAGTGCCTCTAAAGGTTCCATCCTGGTGGTGGAGTGGTAGCAGTTGTTGTACAAGAACTCTACCATGGGTATGTTATCCTCCCATATGCGACCAAATTCGAGGATGCATGCATGGAGCATGTCATTAAGAGTCTTAATGTTCCTCTTAGTATAACCATCTATCTGAGGATGGAATGTGGTGCTCAAGAAAAATTGTGTCCCGAAAGCCCCCTGCAACCCCTCCGATTTCCAGGAAGTGAAACGAGAATCTAGATTAGAGACAATCGTTGATGGCACACCATGAAGCCATATGATCTCCTGTACATTGAGGCATCCCATGCTCTCTACTGAGCCATTCTCTCTGATCGGTAGGAAGTGGTCCGATTTGGTGAGTCAGTCTACGATCACCCAAATAGAGTCGTGTCCTCGGGATGTACGTGGAAGTCCCATCATGAAATGCATGGATATCCTGTCCCACTTCCATTCTGGGGACCTCTAAGGGCTGAACCTAGCCTACTGGAACCTGGTGCTCCTCCTTCACTTGCTAACACGTGAGGCATCATGGGACAAGCTCTACTACTGCCTTATTTATACCTGGCCACCAGTGCTATCGTCGGAGGTCCTAATACATCTTTTCCACTCCTCTATGTACCGCTAAAGGAGATGTGTGGAACCCCCACAACAATTCCTCATGAAGTGAAACGGGTACCATTTTTAGTCCATTAAAGAGAATGACATGCTGCCCACCTTCATAAAATCCATCAGGTGCATGCCCTGTGGATATCTAAGCACGTCGCATCTCACAGTCAATGTCTCCACGTTGTGCCTCTATGACTCGGTGAAGTTTTGGAGGAGTGACTGTGGGAGACTGCAGAAAGGTTGCTCTTTCTCTATCCACAAAGTATATCTGATTGGCGGCTAGCTGCTCCGTCGCCTCTCCTAGCAGTTGACAGCCTAATCTCTTACTGAGAGATTCTGCTACAATGTTCCCCTTCACAGGAGTATAGACTATCTCGAAGTCATAGTCCATGAGGATCTCGATCCATCGTTGATGTCTCAGGTTCATGTCCTTCTGCGAGAAGATGTACCTGAGACTCTTGTGGTGAGAGTAGACTGTAAATCGCTCACCCATCAGATTGTGCCACCAAATCTTCAAGGAGAAGACCACTACTTCTAACTCCAGGTCATGGGTAGTGTAGTTCTGCTCGTGTTGTCTCAAATACCAAGATCCATATGCGATAACTGATCACTCCTACATCAGGACACACCCGAGTCCAGTCCCTGATGCATCATAGTATACTATGTACCCTACACCCTTCTCTAGAAGTCTCAAGATGGGCTCACTAGTCAACCTCTGCCTCAGTTCCTGAAAGCTCTTCTAGCATCTATCTGACCATAAGAAGTGTTTCCCCTTCTTCATCAATGCTGAATGCGGTGCTGCAACTTTGGAGAAATCTGGAACAAATCTCTGATAGTACATAGCCTATCCCAAAAAACTATGAACCTCCTTCACACTCCTGGGTGGCTACCAAGCTTGTATTTCATCGATATTCGCTGGATCGACTGCAACCCTAGCCTCTGAGATGATGTGTCCTAGAAAGTGTACCTCTCGGATCCAGAACAAGAACATCTAGGGACTACCATAAAGCTGTTGCTCTCAGAGTGTGTCCAGTACTACCCACAATTGGTAGGCATGCTCCTCCTCAGTGGTTGAGTAGATCATTTTTTCATCGATCAAGACTACGAAAAAGAGATTGAGTTATGGCTGGAAGGTCCTGTTCATGATACTCATGAACATTGCTAGAGCATTGGATATGTTGATGAGAATAACCAAGAACTCGTAGTGACCATAATGACCCCTGAAGGTCGTCTCCTTCACATCCTTGTCTCAAACTCTAAGGTGGTGACATCCTAACCTAAGGTGTATCTTCATGAATTTTTCTTCCCCCTTGATCTAATCAAAGAGGTCATCAATACTCTAGAGTGAGTACTTGTTCATCATGGTCACCTAGTTCAGGAGTCGTTTTTCAACACACAGTCGCAAGCTCCCATCCACCTTCTTGGAAAATAAAATTGTAGATTCCTAGGGTGAAACACTGGGTCGGATAAATCCATTCCCGTGCAAGTCCTCCAACACTACCCGTAGCTCACAAAGATCGTCAAGAGCTATCCGATATGATAGACTAGATATTAGTGTCGTCTCGGGGTAGAGTTCAATATTGAAGTCCACCAATCTACGAGGAGGTAGTCATGGAACATTTTCATGGAAACCAACTGTGTACTAATCCACCATAATAGGAAAACTCGGACTCTATACATCCATCATTCCGAGGATGATACTAGCCAACTATTGTGTGATATGCTGCCCCCTCCTCAGTGTAACTCCATCCTGCGAAGTAAAGGATTCCTTCTCACCGGTGAACGTGAACCTGGTCCCATCCATGCAGATACACCACACTTTGTGCCAAATATAGTCAATCTGAGAATGAACTATGGATAACCAATCCATACCCAAGATGAAGCCGTGAGGCCTCGATGCCACTACTAGGAGATCCCAAACGAAGATCTCGCCACCTAGAGTAAGCTCACAATGCTTGAACTGGTGCGTAATTGTCGATTCTTCTCCCGTAAGAGTCTCTAGTCATAAGGATCGAGCCAATGGCTCCATCCGAATCTCCGAATTTCGAACGAGGGTAGTGTAAATAAAAAAATGACTCACACATGTGTCTATGAGAACTGTAGCAAGGGTGGAGTAGACACATATAGTACCTTGAATCATCTCGGCTGCACCATGGTCGTAGGCCTTAACTGCCTGGAGTTGTGCCCACCTATATCTGCCAGCTCCCTGTAGTCGGGGTGGGCATCCTGTTGGTGGTGGTGGTAGAGCCCTGTAAAGTAATCTGCCGCCTGCTACTTGGCCAGCTCCTCTACCACATCTACCTTCTCCGGGAAGACCCCCATGGTCGAACCTCTTCCTCTGCTTGTGAGGTCTCTCTACTGTTTGCTGCTAATATTCATGGAGGTTTGGGCAGTCACAAGCCATGTGACCCTAACCACCGCATGCATAGAACTGCCTGCTTCTTGTATAATTGGCTCTGTCTCTTGTGCCCCACACTACCGAACCTGTATCTTGGGGTTTCCCACTTGATGGCCTGGTCATCTTGGACTTCTACAACATCGGCCTACTGCCAGCTGTAGAAGACACTGCTACATGTCGCCCAATAGTGGGTCTCGCTGCTGGTGACTGCTCAGTGAGAAAACTCTCAACTAGAAGGGCTCGCTCCAGCACCCCTTCCTACATCGGGATGCTGAGTGGGATCATCGAAGCCTTGATCTCATGCATGAGTCCCTGCTCGAATGTCCGGGCCCTGAAGAACAGGTCTCATACCATATCCATTGGGTAGCGCGAGAGGTCAGTGAACCTCGTTCAGTACTGAGCTACTGTCATGCTGCCCTGCTGTAGATGATGTATCTCCTGAATACACACCGCACGTAGGGTGGCTGGAACAAACTCTAAGTAGAAGATAATCTTGAAGTCTATCAAGAGTAATTATGCCTCGTCAGGCACATGGAGCATTAGGATCCACCATCTACCTACTGCTTCATGCAGGAGACTCACAACAAGGATCACCATGAGTTCGGCTTGTGTGCCTACCAATATGAAAACTCTCACGACAACCTCCATAAAATCATCAGCTACTTGTTGGTGCGTCTCTCCCAAGAACCTGGGTGGACTCTAGCACTGGAACTCATGAAATACACTCAGATGGAGTGCACACTCTATTTCTAGAGCTGGTGGTATCGGTGGCCAATCGGGTAGTGGTACCACTGTTACCTCTCCTGAGATGGGGCCCCGCACCGAGACCTCGGTGCTCGGTAAGCTACCATCTCGTACGAAACTCAGAACCCTAGCTGGCTGCCATCGTGGGGCCATCCAGAAAGGAAACAAGTGTTCCACAGTTAAAACAATATACCTTTTGAGCTGCCAAAAAGTATTCACAAAGAGAAATTTTAAAAGGAAACACACACGCAATTAGTGTTTTTGTGCACTGGGTCAGAAATCAGAAGTCAGATTCCTAGTGTATGGATATGTCAGTCACTGGACCAACACGGATTTCCCTAAACTAATGACCACACCCAAAACACTTAACAAAATTGATGTTAAAATAATCATAGTTAATGTTATGTGGGAGAACTGACTCCTCTAATAGCAATTTTTCACGACCCATCCTCGGGGCTCGTGCAGAGACTACCCCAAGCCCGCCTTCCATAGGCCAGGGGCGGGCGACTAGCACCAAAAGGTGTAAACCCCAAAAAAAGGGAAGGCATTGACTTTAAACATGTAACACACATACTCTGAACACTATATGTAGAAGCAAAAAGTACTATAATAGAAAAAAAAAATTTGTTCAGAAAGTAAGTGGGCTAGTATACAAACCCAACTGAAGAAAAAGTACAAGTAAAAAAAGGAATAAACAATTCCTGGATCACCCATGGGGGAATATGACCTGAAGGGTAGGTATAGAACTCGAACACTCATCCCTAAGGTACATCCCATCACGTCCGGCTCCGAGAAGCCTCTCGCCCGTCCTCATCCTCGATCAGTGATGTCCGCTATCTGCAAAGAACCCAACATGGTGCGGGCAAAGCCCTTGCAGGGGTGAGTATAATAATACTCATTATGGGACCATGAGACCCCAGAAGGTCTCCCAAAATCCGAAAATGATAAACCACAGAAGAAAGATACAATCAGGAAGTATAAACCAACCCTAATTAGGAATATGCCCATACATATACCTATGTTATCAATCACAGTCTGACTCTAACTCTCGAGCCCAAGCACAACCCATTCCACAAAGGAAGTAAAGTCAATCATTCTGATGATATTGACTGAAACACAAGACTCAGCTCACAAAGGTATACAAATTTTGTAGAGTGATAGAGATGACAAGATGTAGACACTGATTATCTATGTTATAATACCCATATAGGATACAGGACCAGCTAAGCTATCAGACCCACAGAGGATACAAGATCAGCTATTCTATCGGACCCACACATGATCCTAGAACAGAAGTCTGAAATGTCGAACCCATGGAGAATCTCGGTACAGTAGTAATCATTGTTGAACCCTCGAAGGATTCCAGTACATTAGTCATTGCTGTTGAACCCACGGAGGATTCCGGTACAGAATTCATCGATATCGAACCCATGGAGGATTTCGGTACAGAAGTCATCACTGTTGAACCCACTGAGGATTCTTATAAAGTAACGTCGTAGACAGCCCAAGGGTTCTTACACACATCACCCTCGATTCTAGGAGGGTCTGCTCCGCAATCCAAGAATTGATACATCAATTATCATGAATATCTCGGTTGATATATCTCTTAGTTCCGTCTTTTCTTAAGGAACCCAACATGACAGAAGACGCGTCAATCGGACGCCCGATCTGAGAGTTATTGGCTTTTCAGTTCCTGGGGCCCTGTTGGTTTTTAGGCTCAAACCAGCCCGACCATACTCTAACTGTGTCCGAACATCACATGGAGTATTCCAAATGAATTGTCTCGCTCTAATCCTTCCGTCCCAGCGGACGGTTCGTCATTCAGACAACCGTAGAAAAAATAACGATGAAAAGGGGATTTTGGGTTAAACGGACCGAACATGGGTCCGACCATGTCCAATGGAGCAGCCTGGCCCAATGGAGGTCCGACCCAATGGTAGCCTGGACCGAGGTTGCCCGGATGGTCAATAGTGGCCTGACCCAGTGGCGGCCCGGCCCGCTGGCCGTGTAGTCTAGCCCGGTTGGCCGTGTATCCCAGCCCAGCTCATCGTGTAGCCCGACCCGGCTGTCCATGTGGCCTAGCTCAGCTTTCCATTTGGCCGGGCCCTGCTGGCCGTAGGGCCTGGCCCAGTTGGCCATGAGGCTCGGCCCGGTAGGTCGTGTGGCTCGGCCCGACTGGTCGTGTGGCACCCGAGTCAGCTGGCCTTGTGGCGCCCGCTTGGCTGCCTGTGTGGCTGACAGCTCGGCAAGCCATGTGGCGCCCGGATGGTCGGCCCGGCTGGCTAGCTAGCCGCATAAAAAGGGGGGGTGTTACACCCCCAGCTCCCGAAACAGAAGGCGCATGTAGCATGCCCTTATTACCACGGGACCCATAGGGTCCCGCTTGGCATGCACCGGCGGACGCCTAAGCTAGCCGCCCTCTCCTGTTCGCCGCAGCCTAATGTTGTGGTCCTGCTCCACCGGCGCGGCGTGATGGCGCGATGCCCCTCCGCCGAGGCTTGCCCTGGCCGCAGACTCCAGTAGCACCGACGCAACATGACAGTGTCACGCCCCTCCATCGTTGCCCGACTTTCCTCCGCACGGCACGACAGTGTCGCGCCTCTCCGGTGACTCGGCGTTCTTGTGATGCCAGTCTCCTAACGGTCGGCCCGACGCCGGCCGCCGTTGTCCGCTCCCACCCTCAACCACAAACAAGATCAAAAAGGGGAAAGGGTCAGCCGTGTTGGTGCTGTCTGAATTTCCCCATGTTACGGTGATATCATTTGGTTGTCAAACCATAATTTCAACAACATAGAATGGGTAAAAGAATTCAAAACCCCAAACTTGTAATCAGTGTTTGCTTGACGGGGTCGTGGAAAGCGGCATCATTCAATTGACGTCGGGAAGAGATGACATTGTAATTGGTGACGTTCTTCACAGGTGGCGTCTTCCCTTTCTTGCCTCGATTTTAGGGCAAGAAAATGGTGTCATCCTCGGTGGAGACGAGCATTCTTCTTTGAGAGAAGATGTCGTTCTTCGTTGGAAGGATATTTTCACAATCCTTCCAAGGCTCCACCACAATATGAAGGCAAACCCAAAATAATAAAATAAAACAACTTAATATAATGTTAGCTTAATGAATTCAAAATGATTCCAATTCATTAAGTTAAATCACTTTATTAAAAGGTGGTGTTGGCTCATTAATTTGGAGAGGGAAGGTGATGATGCTCCAAAAATTTATGGGGTAAGTGAAGAGTTTCCCCCATAAATGGGGAAATCAAGTGGTTTAAATGGTTTTAAGGGGGTTTGATCTCTTGTGGGCTCCGTCACATAATATCCTCCCATGGGAGGTTATGCACATGTGGGCCCTACCTCTAACATCCCCTTGGAGGATTAATCTACCACTCAAATAAAAAATTATAGACATATTTTTATTTAATTTATTTAGAAAACCCAAATATTAACCTCCAAACTCGATAAAACGGAACTGCGGTGAAGGTCTCTTTAAGTTATTA
Source organism: Viscum album (assembly GCA_963277665.1). NCBI lineage: Eukaryota > Viridiplantae > Streptophyta > Magnoliopsida > Santalales > Viscaceae > Viscum > Viscum album. The sequence continues at coordinate 1,523,287,029 of OY728151.1, forward strand.
TTGGCGCTATGAGTTCAACGGTGTCCCCATATTTCAAATCCGAGCACCGGTTCAAAATATATAAAATCCCACACGTACGTTTACTGAACGTACTCTAACAAAACTTCAGAAATTGATTCAGGGCACACCGGGTCTCAGAATCAGGCGCCGTCAGAAACTGCGGACTCATAAAATTCCAATGTATTTAAGAAAAATATTTTCCCAAAATTTCCAGTTCATTACACATTTTATATTTAATTCTTTATTTAAATAATTATAAATTAATATTATAGCCTTTATTAATATGAAATGAAATAGTGTTCTGAAATCCAAATTTAATATAAACTTGCATATATTTTTTAAAAAATTAATCATGTTTGATTATATTTAATATATATATATATATATTTAATTTTAAATATAATTTATAAACATAAATATATTTTTTTTCTAGTCATTATATATTAAAAAAGTCCAATTTTACCAATAAATGATGTATTTTTTTAAAAATGTATGTTTTTTTTCTTTTAATGATGCACTAGTTTTAAATATATCTTTTGACACTTTTGTAAATTATATTTATCAAAACAAAATTTATATTAGAATGGGGAATTTCAAAATTTAATTTCGTTGGATTTTTTATATTTTTTTACATAAGATTCATTTTTTGATGAATAGGGAAAAAATTTCATAATGCAATTGAAAACAACTTTTTCATCAAATTTATTTATTAAGATAAATTATATATTAATTTTTTTCAATTTTAATTAGATTAACTATAAATCATTTAATACAATTTATGACTCTATAATCAATTTCACATTAAATTTTCATATAAAATATTTCAATCTTTTGAATAATATTACCTTAAAATTTTATTTTCATAATGTGTCAATGAGATTAATTTTAATTTAATTTGATCCAATTATGAGTTTTGAATTTTGAAAAATGAATTCCATATTTGAATAAAATGTTTCACTTTTTTGAAATATGTCCCTTTTAATTTTTGTCAAAAATATGGTTAATAACTTGGGTAAATTTTATTAACATGGTTAATGATAAAAAAGGTAATCAAGGGTAAACGTATTCTTACAAATTTTAGAAAAATTTCACTAAAAATTATCTTAAATTTATTAGCTGTGTTATTGTAGACCAAAATCATAATTTTTCCTATTTTATGATCTCTTGGAGACAGTTGCAAAATTTTACTACATCTATACAATTTAATTGAAAGAAAAGTCAATTGTTTCATGTGTTTTTTACGAAGTGTAATGTTTTTAATATGGGGTTATATAATTGATATGTTAATTAACAAATATAATTTTTTAAAATAAGGTTTATATCCATCATTACAACTTATTTTATTTTTTTCAGAGGAATTCGTTAAATTAGAGGCTTACACATTGATGATATAGTTAATTTTTAATTAATTTAAATTTGAAATAAATTATATTAAAAAAAATTAAGATAAATATAATCTGATATAATTAGTTTCATCCATTAATAATGTAGAATCCTTTAACAAGTTAGCGGTATTAAAATGAGTTGATCTGAAGCTATCATGTTGTTTGGATATTTTGAAAAAATCATGTAATTGATAGTATCAAAATTGAAATTAAGGATATTTTAAAAATATATAATATTTTATTCGAGGATATAAAATTCATAAAAATCTAAAACTTTTCCAATGTATTGGAAAATGTTCTAAAATTTCATCAATGACTCATTTGTTGGTCATTTTTCACTTTACAGAAATTATATTTCCAATATATTTTAGATTGTATTATATCCCAGTTAGAATTAAAAATGATAAATAAGGGTTAAAGATAAAAGTTAATGGTTATAATTAATTAAAAACATATCTAATCTAAATTGGATGAAGTGATTTATACCAAATATCAATCTTCCTTAAAAATATTAGTTTTTAGCCATTTAGAATATATATTTATTTATATTAACTTAATATATTTATGAATTTCAATAGTACCTCTTCCCTTCCTTTAAAAGATATCCAATTATTCCATTTTATTTACACCTAAAAACTATTTCAGTCAGACAATATATACCAAAATCTATTCCTAAAAATCACCATAGAGGTGTTAATGTGTTAATCAATGGATATTTTTTGAGGAAAAGGAATCATTTTTAATTAAGTATTTTTGTTTGGTTTCTTCATCCACTTCCATAAAATATTCCTCCACCATGATGGAATAAAAAAGACAGTATCACAAATGTAATGTGAATTTATTATACTAATATCATCACTAGAATCTTTCTCCACTTCCATCAAATGGGAAAATAATTAACATTCTTTTGTACATCGACGTACTTCCTTAGTAACAAATATAATTTTTTTAAATCATTATCTCTCAAGACTAGTTATAATGATGAAATTAATTTGTATATATATATATGTGAAATTAATGAAATTATTATCATATTAATGAATAATACAAACTATACTTACTTAACTGTCCAGTGGAAAAAAATTGAGATTTTGTTTATGCGTACATATGAAGTAACACTTTCATGTAGCAATGTGATTAATTTTCAGCACCACATCACATGGATGATATATATACAAGTATGATTAAATTATAATTATGATATTAATATATTATGATCATTCTATATGGATAAAATAATACATACCTTATTTTCATAATGTTTATTGAAAATTTGAATCCTTACTCATGCATACGTATTACATACCCTCTCCATGATTATAGCATAGTTAATTTTTCATATCTATATGTAATGGATGGATTTAATAGAATATATGATGTATAAATGTGATTAATATGTAATAAATATTGTTCTGAAGATGATGTAATAATGTAACATTTGACTATTAACGTCATACCAATTCCATTTTGGTCTCATGAACTGAATATCGTCCGAGAATCTAACATAAACTTAAATAATTATGTAATTTCTATAACATTAAAACATGTTAATAAGTTATATAAATAGAATATTAAACATCAAGATGTTTCCTAGAATGAAAATGATTAACTTGTGTTTATTATTCAGGATGATGAAATACATACATGATGATTCAGAATCATATTAATGGACACCGTATGTATAACATTGTTTTAAATGTTTCATAGAATTATTCTTCCAGATATTTCTATTTAATATCCAATTTTAAAAAATGTTTTTATTATTGTATTTATATACACATAAATTTTTTAAAATGGTGATATATAGGTTTCATTAAAAAATATTAAATAGATATGTAACTCATTTATTTAAAAATATATTTTCAAGTGTTTAAAATGGTTCTTCAAATTGGATAGTTTATTTCTATTGCAAGAAATTTTATCTTATGAGTTGAAATAAAATTTTATGATTGGAATGATTAAAATTACATGTATTTATATGTTATGATTATATATTTTTAAATGGAAATCTGATGGTTGGTTTCACGATAAACCAAGGATTAGTGGTTCTGTCATAAACCAAGGAAAGATGGTTATATTATAACTATCGACGCATAGGCTATGGAAGTGAGTCGTATGACTTTTCAATTTAAAAGATTGATGTGTATTGAACACTACCATAGGGTAATTCTATTTGTAAGAGCATGATGTATGGATGTCGACCACATGCTTATTCTTTGTTATATTTAATATGATAGAAGTAACCTACAGAACTTTTTTATAATAGCTTATGATTTTTCCTGAAATAATATTGATTTTAAAAGGTTAATATAATGATACTTTTGAAATGGTGATCCACTTTTTGAGGTAAAAACATATGTTTTCATGGAATTGTATTATAAGTATTCACTTGAATATTGTTACCCTTTCCATTAATTAAAATAATGATATTTTCTTATAATGTTTTGTTTTTAATTTTTTTTCACAGTGTTTAAGGAATATTATGTTCAACGATGAGATCAGAAAAAAATTGTAAAGAAATAACAGTATAAGAAATAATGTTTTATTTTAAATATTTTTGTAATATGTGAAAATGGATAAACATTATATGTGCCCAGTTGTAATGTATAAATTTACCATGTAAGATTTGTTCTAATTATACAAAACTCTAAACATAAAAAATCCTCGGGAAAATATTGTGATTTAATGTTTTAAAACAACTATAATATAAAATTTTTCAGGCTAGATCATTACAATATGTGTAATTTATTTTAACTATCTTATTTTAAATATATATATATATATATATATATAGATTTACATTGGATATATGTAACGAAATCATTAATTAATTCGCACTTCAGCATTAAGATAATTATAAAGGATTATTTCAAAATATAATTCCAAATGAGATTGTTTTTTCTTGATTTACATTTAAAATAATTAACATTATCGTTTTCTTATAAAAAAATTTCATTTTATTATCATCTTATTACTTATGTATTTTTCATTCATTTTTTTTATTTTTCAATAGTTTGGTACTTAAGATAATTTATGAAATTTATTTTAGAAAATCCCAGTTCATTTCTATGTTCTGTCAAAAATATATTTTCTTCAAATACCATTATTCCCAAAAAAAAATTTCCAAAATTTGAATAACATTTTCCAAATGATTTATCAAATAAATTTATACCAGTTTCTGAGATTTATAGAAATTATTTTAAAATGACTCTTTAATTATATTTCAATCCAAGTACGATTTGGGTTTTATATATTTTTTTAAAGGAATATTTTTTTAAAGTACATGGAATGTATAAAATTTAATACTTTCATGGAAAATTAGTGTTTTCAAACATAGTTTATATTATTGGGAGGTTATTTTCAAAGAAACGTATTTTCATAATTTTCTGGAAATTTTATTTCCAAAAAGAAAAAAAATATTATTGAATTTTCTTTATAATTATCATCTTATGGGATTACAATTCATCTACGTAAAAAACAGTAATTTTACATATAATCCTATAGGTATATATTGTATTGATATTATCCAAATTCTTTCAATGGAGGGATTATTATAATTATTATAGTGGAAAGTATTGACATTCACTTGTATAATTTTTTTTATAGTCATTAAATTTCAATTGGATCATTCTTGTTCTTTTTATCATTAGGCATTCAATTAAGTATCCCTATTTCATGTATCATGTATATGAATATTTCAAAAAACGTATACCTTAATTACAAACAATGTTTAATTGAATATTATGTGGGTGACTAGGTTATATTGATAAATCATTTTTAATTTTTCTATACATATATTTTGTTATAATGATTATTAATTCCTGAATTAAATTGAGTGTTCAATATATAAGGAATGATTTGGACATCCAAATACATATGGTTTGTAACGTCCCAAGTAAGTAATGAATAATATATATTCTTATCTATGTCTATTTATTAATTATATAGCGTTTTATATGATTAAAATGAGAATAGATCCAATCTTAGACATGGAATACACTAATATTTTTAAAAGATTTTTTTCTTCCTTTTGATGGAAAACCATATTTAAATAAAAAATTTGACAATTTTAAAAGCTCTATTTGTCAAAATAAACTTATTCTTTATGATTGGGACATTGAAATTTACATTGGATAATTTTTTGGTATTTTTCTGACAATGTTCATTTTTTAATGAATAGTGAAAAATACTGCATTTTACATCAAAACTTCTTTTTATTATAATTTAACTATATGGTTATATTATCTATTTAATTGGTTTTAAAGTGTAAATAGAATATATTTTTACCATTTAATCCAATAGTTGTCATTAAAATTAATTTCACTTTGGAATTAGGCATAAACTAATGCCCAACTTTTCATAGATATTGTTTAAAAAAACCCGCTATTTGTTTTGACAATGTGAATTATTTTTAACTAAATTATTGCAATTTCTGTGTTTTTAATTGGGAAAAATGTATTCCATATTTTGAATCAGAAGGTCCAAATTATGTAATCAATACTCATTTTTTTGGACATTGTGAATAGTGACGACGTATTTATCATTAATTATCTTGATTAATAAGTAATCGGGTAGTTATGGATTGTAAAATAATATCATAATAATAAAAAAATGACATCAAATTGTGTCCTAATAGTACTGGTTGTGTCATGGTAGACCATGGGATTCCTTGTTCAAAACATGGGGACCCCATGGAATCACTTTTGTGTGGTAATGAATTTTTATCTTTTTATTTTTAAAGAAAGTAAATATGAAAAAGAATGTATCACCTGAGTAAAACATTTTTAGTTTTGTATAAATAAATGATATCTTGGACTATAAATAGTCATTGTAAAGAAAAAAATATTTCATACATCATAGTAATTTTTTTATAATTTTTAGACATTAAATAAATTAAATTATATATGAGACCATGATGATGCAACAATTACCTAATTATTTAACGATTTAAATAAAATGAAAAGATAATGTAAAATCTAAGACCTAAACATGTAAAAACCTATTTTATGGGTGGATTTCGAAACCTTATCACCTTATCCTTTAAATATATCAATGTGGGACCTTTAAAATCCGAAACTCATTTGAAAATAATGTAATATTTTATACCTTTCCAAGAGTGCCCATCCTCTCCTCTAATAAAAGGCCCCCACCTCTACCTCCTTACCCACACCTCTCAAGCCTTTGGATCGGCCAAGATCTGCTCATTTTATCTCTCCACATCCCTCTCCTCATTCTAGAAGCCTTACCTTAGGCAGGAAGCTCTTCAAGAAACCCTTTTGGTTCAAACCAAAGGGAGTTACCCGATTTTAAGGTAATGTCTTCACATGTGTTCTTTTGTATTATTTTTATTCTCCAACCCCCTAAAATATTTTTACTCATTTATTTTGTAACAACACCAGTATCTTCTATATAATAGGATGTTTTTATAAGAAGTATTTGAGCTACACTTACACACACCGACATCTAATGGTTAAAGAGCATACTGTTTTCGTGGATGGCGAATTTCTGCATCACGAAACGATGATTGTTCAATATTATTCTAACAGCGCATTTCATTTATTACCTCTAAATTTTATTTAATATTATAAATGCATGTATATACTGGATATATAATATATATATGATATCTACATCATGAATATAATTCTGGATATAATGGATATTTTACCCCATGAACAACTTTTAATTATAAAGAATTTATTTTTGACTCAAGTACCAATGATCAACAAAATGAACATTATTAACATAAATAATTAATTAGTCTTCATAACATGGTAAGAAGTGATATAATAGGAATAATGAACTTGAAAAAGGTTCTTATGCAAGTAGAAATTAACTCAAGTTTATTATTTAGGAGGTTAAAGAACGATCGAGTCAATTCGGACCTGAGGTATGGGACGTCGTCTCAATCTTCTTTCATTGAGGCATATTTTGATTCATACGAAACTTTATTTTATATGGTTTATAAACCCCATTGACTTTTACGTTTATTCGAAAGGAATATTTTTTATACGAATCATTTTACTAAATGACAGAAGGAATGATTTTTTTTCGTACGTATGCGGCGACAACGACTTCTCCGCTGCCATGACCATTATTTGAGTTTCGGCTTCCTCTACAAGCCATAACATTTGTTTAAATGAAAAATAAATACCATGTTTTAATTATCTATTATTTTTGGTATTGAAAATGGTATTGAAAATGTTTTTATTATATCAATTAGTTGTATTGATATATTTTTATTGAAATGTGGAAATGTTATGTTTCCTTTATGCATGTTTTATGTGATACGAAAATGTTATGGTTCTTGGGAATTGTTTATGAAGATGGGTGGTTCCATGATAAACTAAGGGCGGGTGAGCCGGATATGGATCTCCAATGCATTGGGTAACAAGAACGAGTTAAACTCTAAGGTTTCTATGAAGAGATTTAGGGAATATATTGTGACGGGTATTCCAAACGTAACCATGAGGGATACTCCCAACGTAAGAATGTTGTTAAGGCCTCAAGTTACCTTTATTTCTTATGAGTTCAATGATTTATTCATGATTTTATATGGTATGTTAAAGTGCTTCTGTTTTATGAGTAAAGTATGATTTCATTGATTCTTATGTATACATGGACTAATGTCTTCATTCCATACTTTTATATCCCTTGCTGAGCTTTTTATGCTCATCCCAGGTTTTTGAAATGTTTTTTTTAGGTCAAGGGAAAGGTACATGATGTGATGATATTGTCAAGATTGTGTCATTAAAGAATCCATGTTTTGTTTTAAATATTTTTCCTTTGATGGGAGAAGTGAATATTGTCTTTAATGTCACCACCTTATTTAAATGTGGAATGTAATGCATGATTTATGATCTAATTCTCTAAAAATCGAATCCTGAAAAGATCCTCAAAGTGTAATATTTTAATAAATCAAGATTAAGTAAGGTTTAAGGATGGGGCCGTATAGTTGGTATCTAAGGTCGTTTTAGATAACTTTAGGAGTTAGAATTCTATTAAATGATTATCCAAAAATATTTTTTTATATTCAAATTGAAATGATATTGCATTTGAAGATTACCATGTTGCTTCATCTAAGACATGTTTGTTCAGAATGGTTTTCCGTAGAGGAAACAAGGAAGCAGTGCTACGATGGAATACAGAAGGAAATGACCTTCTGAATCAGCATCCGGAGATGGTTAGAATTGGAACTGAACAGTTTGTTGCAGTAATGGCGCAGTTCACTCAAGCAATAAATGGTGGTGGTATCCATGCATGAGATCAGCCAGATCAACCGCAGAGGAACATGTCAGTGGTGGAACATTTCATGAGGCAACATCCCCCATCATTCAGAGGATCATCTAACCCTGTGCTTGGTGAAGGGTGGATTAAAGCACTGGAGAAGATTTTCGATATCATGGGGTGTTCAAACTATCAAAAGGATAGTATTTCTATTTACCATTTGGAGGGTGAAGCAGATCAGTGGTGGTCGATGGTTAAAAATATCAGGGACGCTGATGATATCGATTCTCTCGACTGGGATGAATTCAAAGGTATGTTTCTTGAAAAATATTTTCCTAAGGTTGTTCGACTTAGAATTGAAAAAAAATTCTTGGAATTGAGGCAAGAGGAAGGCTCAGTTGCTACTTATGAAGAAAGGTTCACTCGTTTGGAAAGGTATGCTCCAAATTTTATCTGAGACCTTGGTAGTAAAATCAATCGTTTTTACACAAGATGAAATCCAGAATATCGATGGGAATTAGCTTCTCGTGAGTTCAAAAGTTATGAAAATCTTTTTCGATGTGCTGAGAAGGTGGAAATGGAGTTTTTCGATGATCAAGTGTTCTATAACAACCAAAAGAAGAAGAGACCGAGGTGGCAGGAGAAAGGGAAGAATTCTTCAAAAAGGTCTGATGGTAAGAAAACTAAGTTTCCAGTTTGTGATAACTGTGGAAAAAGGCATGCTGGGGAATGTCTTCTAAATTTTGGAAAGTGCTACCGATGTGGTAAGATGGGACATAAGGCTCATGATTGAAGTGAAAAAGATCAGGGTGATGGTAAGAACAAATTTGATTTACAGTTAGTGAAATGTTTTAAGTGCAATGAGATTGGTCATTATGCAAACCAGTGTACGACAAAGATCTCGAGTGATGGGAAACAGTTAGACTACAATCAGAAAGGGGTGGTGAAATCCATTGCAACTACTTCAGAAGATGTTGGGCCATCAAATGAAGTGTTATCAGGTACTTTGTTTTTTTTTAGATTATGCCAGTGTGTTGTTTGATTCAGGGTATACAAATTCTTTCATCTATGAAAACTTTTCTAGTAAAATGGGAATACCATCTCAGGAAATGACTCCTAAACTTGTGGTAGAAACACCTAGTGGAAATGTTTAGGCAAAAATAATTTATAAGAATCTTCCTATCCTTATCCTTGGAAAGAACCTACTTAAAAACCTTATTGTTTTACCTCTAGTAGAGTTTGATGTTATCCTGGGTATGAATTGGCTCTCTATTTATCATGCTAAGATTGACTATAGAGCTAAAGATGTTTCTTTTCAGAAATACTGTCAGTTTGTGTACAAGTATGAACCCTTACTATTGATAACATATCATGAGGCTGAGAAACTTGTAAAATATAAAAATGAGTGTTACCTTGCACATATTGTTGAAAACAATGGAACTGTTCAGATTAATGATGTGCCAGTGGTAAATGAGTATCCTGATGTTTTTCCTGATGAGTTTCTTGGAATAATACTAGATCAGGAAGTTGAATTTACTGTTGACTTAGTTACTGATGCTAAGCCAATTTCAAAACCCCCTTATCGAATGGCTCAAATTGAACATTTAAAGTTGATGGAGCAATTGAAATATTTAATAGAGAAAGGTTTCATTCGACCTAGCACATCACCATGGGGTGCTCCTGTTTTATTTTTTAAAAAGAAAGATGGTGTATGAGACATTACATTGATTATAGAGCCTTGATTAACATCACTGTTAAGAACAAATGTCATTTTCCTCATATCAATGATTTTTTTGATTAGCTCCAGGGAGCTCAGTATTTTTCAAAGATTGACCTGAGATCGGGGTACCATCAGTTGAAGGTAAAACAAGAAGATATTCTGAAGACCGCATTTCCTACATGATATGGCCATTATAAATTTCTAGTAATTCCTTTTTGGCTAACCAATGCACCTGTTGTATTCATGGACCCTATGAATAGAATAATCCATGAGTTCTTGGATAAGTTTGTGGTTGTTTTCATTGATGATATTTTGGTGTTTTCTAAATGTAAATAGGAGCCTGAAAGACATTTAAGGGTAATTTTAGAAACCTAAAAAGAAAATAAATTGTATGGGAAATTCAGAAAGTGTGAGTTTTGGTTTCAACAAATTTCTTTCCTTGTTCATATTGATTCTAAAGATGGAATAACTGTTGATCTTGTAAAAACAAAGGTTGTTGAAGAATGTCCAAGACCCAAAAATGTAACTGAGATTTGTAGCTTCCATGGTTTGGCAGGATTTTACCAAAGGTTTGTTATAAAATTATCATGATCATCTAGTCCAATGACTAAGGTAACTCGGAAGGGTTTTAAGTTTATTTGGAAAAAATAATGTGATGATTGTTTTCAGGAACTGAAAAGAAGATTGGTGAATGCTCCAATTTGGGAACTACCTTCCAGGAATGGGGAGTTTGTTATCTACAACAATTCTTTATTGAAAGGACTTGGTTGCGTCCTAATGCAGAATGATCAGGTAATTGCTTATGCTTCATGTTAGTTGAAAACTCATGAGGTAAATTACCCTACACATGATTTGGAACTAGCTACTATTGTTTTCACTTTAAAAATTTGGAGGCATCATTTGTATAGAGTAAAGTGTGAAATATATACCGATCACAAAAGTTTAAAGTATATATTTACTCAGAATGAATTGAACATGAGATAGAGGAGATGGCTATAATTAATCAAGGATTATGATTGTACAACTCATTACAATCCGGGAAAGGAAAATAATTTGGCTAATGCTATGAGTCGAAAAATTAATGCTTTATTAAAAATGTTGCCTTTGGAACATGATTCTTTGGTTAAGTATTTGTTGAACTTTGGCATATAAGTTGTTGGTGTAGTATGTCCTCCTATTTTGTTTCATGTATCAGTGCAATCTTCTCTATCAGACAGAATTAAGCAAGCACAGAAGCAAGATAGTGAGTTGCAGAAAAGGTAGAGTTGGTTCAGAAAGGTAAGTTTCCTGAAATCAACATTGATAATGATTGTGTTTTGAGATTTGGGAAGAAATTTTGTGTGTCGTGTGATTCATAGTTGAAGAGAGATTTGTTATGTGAAGCTCATAGTTCTCTGTTTTCAGTTCATCCAGGAAGTACTTAGATGTATAGAGATCTTAGGGAGTATTACTGGTGGGACAGAATGAAAAGGGATATTGCCGATTTTACTATGAAGTGTTTGACATGTCAAAAGGTTAAAGTAGAGAGGTAGTTACCGAAAGGGATGCTTCATGCTTTACCAGTACCAGAGTGGAAATGGGAGAATATATCCATGGACTCCGTTGTGGGATTGCCGAAGACACCTCGAGGTAATAATTCAATCTAGGTTATTGTTGATCACTTGACTAAATCTGCTAATTTCCTTTCTATACGAGATACTTTTTCCCTAGATCAAATTTCCCATTTTTATCTTAAGGAGATAGTCAGGTTTCATGGAGGTCCTCTCTCCATTGTATCTGACCGTGATCCCAGGCTCACTTCTAACTTTTGGAAAGGCCTTCAGAAGTCGTTGGGTACTGGATTAAATTTTAGTACAACTTTTCATCCTCAATCTGATGGGCAGTCAGAATGAACGATTAAAACTTTGGAAGATGTGCTACATGCTTGTTCGATGGATTATCCAGGAAGTTAGGACCAACACATTTCTTTGGATGAGTTTTCTTAAAATAAGAGTTTTCATTCCAGTATACAGATGGAACCATTTGAGGCATTATATGGGAAGCAGTGTTGAACTCAAGCTTTCTGTGATGAAGTGGGTGAAAGGAAGTTGATGGTATCAGAATTGGTAAAAGAGTTGGCAGAAAAAGTTCAGATGATACAGAGACACATGATAACAGCTCAGAGCAGGCAGAAGAGTTATGCGGACAATAGGAGGAAGGATCTCTTTTTTGAGGTAGGTGATCATGTTTTTCTCCAAGTATCTCCATGGAAAAGTGTGATACGATTTGGTAAGAAAGGAAATATGAGTCCAAGGTTCATTGGACCATATGAAATTCTGGTGAGAGTTGGATCAGTTGCATAACGAGTGGCTTTACCTCTAAGTTCATCTGAGGTACACAATGTTTTTCATGTTTCAATGTTGAGGAAGTACATGCCAGATCCATCTCATGTTTTGAGTCCATAGATAGTTCAGATGGAAGAGATTCTATCTTATAAGGAACAACCGGTCCAGATTCTTGAACACAAGGAGAAAGTGTTGCAGAATAAGGTGATTAGTCAAGCAAAGGTTTTGTGGAATAACCACATGAGTGAAGAGGAAACATGCGAATCTGAAAATGCAATGAGGGATAAATACCCCCACTTATTCGATAAGTAAATAAATTGTGGGGACACAAATTTCTAAAGGGGGGAAGGATGTAGCAACCCAAGTAAGTAATTTATTATATATATTCTTATCTATGTCTATTTATGAATTATATAGCATTTTAGATGCTTAATATGAGAATAAATCCAATCTTAAACATGGAATACACTAATATTTTTATAAGATTGTTTTACTGCCTTTTGTTGGAAAACCATTTTTAAATAAAACTTTTGACAATTCTAAAATCTCTATTTGTCAAAATAAACTTATTATTTATGATTGTGACATTGAAAATTACATTGGATAATTTTTTGGTATTTTTCTGACAATGTTCATTTTTTAATGAATAGTGAAAAATACTGCATTTTACATCAAAACGGCTTTTTAATATAATTTAACTATATAGATAGATTATCTTTTTAATTGGTTTTAATGTGTAAATAGAATATATTTTTACCATTTAATCCAATAGTGGTCATTATAATTATTTTCACTTTGGAATTTGGCATAAACTAATGCCAAACATTTCATAGATATTGTTTCAAAAAAACCCGCTATTTGTTTTGACAATGAGAAATATTTTTAAATTAATTATTAAAATTTCTGTGTTTGTAATTTGGTAAAATGGATTCCATATTTGGAATAATAAGGTCCAAATTATGTAATCAAGACTCTTTTGTTTTTGGACTTTATGGATAGTAATGATGGTAATTATCGTTAATTATCTTGGTTATTCAGTAATCATGTAGTTAATGATAGTAAAATAATATAATATTAATAAAATAATGACACCAACATGTGTACTAATAATACTGGTTATGTCATGGCCGACCATGGGATGCCTTGTTCCATACTTGGGTACCCCATGGAATCACTTTTGTGTGATAATGACTTTTTATCTTTTTATTTTTGAAGAAAGTAAATATAACAAAGAATGTATCACCTGAGTAAAACATTTTTAATTTTGTATACATAAATTATCTCTTAGACTATAAATATTAATTGGAAAGATAAAATTATTTCATACATCATAGTATTTTTTTTATAATTTTTATACATTATGAAAATAAAATTATATATGAGACCATGATGATGCAACGATTACCTCATTATTTAACGATTTAAAAAAATGAAAAGATAATGTAAACTCTAAGACCTAAACATGTCAAAAACCTAATAGATGGGTGTATTTCTAACCCTTATCACCTTATCCTCGAAATATATCAATTTGGAGCCTTTAAAATCCGAAACGCATTTGAAAATAAAGTAACATTTTATTCCTTTCCAAGAGTGCCCCTCGTCGCCTCTTATAAAAGGCCCCCACCTCTACCTCCTTACCCAAAACTCTCAAGCCTTTGTATCGGCCAATATCTTCTCATTTTATCTCTCCACATCACTCTCCTCATCATAGAAGCCTTACCGTAGGCCGGAAGCTCTTCGAGAAACCCTTTTGGTTCAAACCAAAGGGAGTTACCCGATTTTAAGGTAATGTCTTCACTTGTGTTCTTTTGTTTTTATTTTCTTCTCCAACCCCCTAATCTCTTTTTATTCATTTATTTTGTAACAAAACCAGTATCTTCCATATACTATGATGTTTGTATATGAATTATTCGAGCTACACTTACACACACCTACATCTAATGGTTAAAGAGCTTACTCTTTCCGTGGATGGCGAATTTCTGCCTCACGAAACGATGATTGTTCAACATTCGTCTAACACCTTCAAAGGTGGCCATTAAGATGCCACTATATTTATATATGATATATAATATGTTAATGTTTTCCTTAATCTTCTATATTTTTCATTTATTTCATACATTTATGGTTTCCATTATGGGTAACACGATATCTTCATTTTAGGAAGTGCGGACTATCGCCACCTTTAAGTGATTTGATTCGTTAATACCATATGTGGTTTGTATAAAGGATAGCTTTAATGATATTATATATGATACCATATTGGAATTATAATACTATTATGTATCATTATGTTTTAGTTCTATTAAATATGAAATATAAATGGATGTAGCGTTCATGCGTACATACGGCTTACCGTCTCCATGAATGGTGCATTTCATTTCTTACCTCTAAATGTTATGTAATATTATAAATGCATGTATATACTGGATATATTTGATATATATGATATCTAAATCATGAATATAATTTTGTATATAATGGATATTTTACCCCATGAACAACTTGTAATTATAAAGAGTTTATTTTCGACTCAAGTACCAATGATCAAAAAAACGACCATTATTAACATAAATAATTACATAGTGTTCATTCCATGGTAATAAGTGATATAAAAGGAATAATGGACTTGAAAAAGGTTCTTAATCAAGTATAAATTAACTCATGTTTATTATTCAGGAGGTTAAATAACGACCGAGTCAAGTCAGACCCGAGGTATGGGACTTCATCTCAATCTCCTTTCATTGAGGCATGTTTTGATTTATACACAACATTCTTTTATACGGTGTATAAACCCCTTTTAATTTTAAATTTATTCAAAATGAATCTTTATTATACGAATCATTTTACTAAATGAAAAAAGGAATGTTTTATTGTCGTACGTATGTGGCGACAACGGCTTCTCCGTCGTCGTGACCATTATTTGAGTTTCGTCTTCCTCTACAAGGCACAACTTTTTTTAAAATTAAAAACAAATACCATGTTTTACTTTTATTTTATTTTGGTATTGAAAATGGTTTTGATAATGTTTTTATTTTGTCAGTGTGTTGTATTTATATCTTGTGATTGAAATGTGGAAATGTTATGTTTCCTTTATGCATGTTTTTTGTGATACGAATTTGTTATGGTTCTTGGGCATTGTTTATGAAGATGAGGGGTTCCATGATAAACTATGGCAGGGTGAGACCGATATAGCTCTTCAATGCATTGGGTAACACGAAGGAGTTAAACTTTAAGGTTTCTCCGAAGAGATTTAGGGAATATACTGTGATGGGTATTCCAAACATAACCATGAGGGTTACTCCCTATGTAAGAATGTTATGAATGCCTCAAGTTAGCTTTATTTCTTATGATTTCAATGATTTATTCATTATTTTATATGGTATGTTAAAGTGATTATGTTTTATGAGTAAATTATGATTTCATTGATTCTTATGTATACATGGACTAATGTTTTCATTCCGTACTTTTATATCCCTTATTGAGCTTTTTATGCCCATCCCATGTTTTTGAAATGTTTTTCACAGGTCAAGCGAAAGGTACATGATGTGACGATAGTGTCAAGGAAATGTCATGAAAGGTCCATGTTTGGTTTTAAATATGATTCCTTTTATGGGAGAAGTGAATATTGTCTTTAATGTCATCACCTTGTTTAAATGTGGAATGTAATGCATGATTTGTGATCTAATTCTCTAAAACTCTATACCTGAAAAGATCCTCAATGTGTAATCTTGTAATAACTCAAGATTAAGTAAGGTTTAAGTCTGGGGACTTATATTGGTACCGATCATATAAATCCCATCAATGCAATAGTAGTCCCATGAGACAAATCGGTTTTCAATCCATCGTAAAATGGGTTTCTGGTGTTAATATACTGATAAGTTTTCAAACATTTTGATGAAAGATAATAACATTAGATGAACCAGGATGCATGAGATCAAGAAAACTAAGAATAAATAATTTACTCCATTTATAAGTTATTTATAACTATATATATAAGATATTTTCTCATTTAAATTATCTCTAGATTCATTTCATACTCAATTTAATAAATTGCATGTGATTCTTGTTTCTTACTTTTCTATATTTAATATTCATTATCCAGTTTTGATAGTCATGTTATTGATTAAATTTAAGGTTTCTGGGTTATTTTCCATTATATATTTATAGTAGTCATAAAATTATTAAAATATAATGTTTCATTAGTTATTTGACATTACAAGATTATGATTATAAATTAATGATGGCTTACACAAAGCTTAAACACTACTGAGAATTTGAGATCACCCTTATATTGTTTCCATTCCAAGGAATCCATGAATCATATTGTGATTGATATATAACGATATACAATAGATAATTATATTTTTCATGAAAATATTAGGTTTTAAATTTTTTATATTATACTTATTACAAGTCTCATGTATGTTTCTAGATTATTAATACTAATACAATATTTACTCCATTGAAATTGGATATACGAAATTTTATTCCATTTTAATAATGAACACACATTCATTGGGATACTAAGGTTGGGGTCACTATAGTTGGAATTAGAGAAATTTTAGTAGAGTCCTTGGGAATAATATTTAAGCAATCATAAATTAGGGATCATAACCATATGATATATTTTTATGGTAAGTGTTGAAGAACATCATAATGTTTGAATAAGTAAATTTTTTTTGATTTTCTTGTAAATAATTATATATATATATACTACATATAGACCTGGTTTTGTAAAATATGTTAATAGAGGTTATTACTCTAAAATGGATTTTTGGATTCACCTGATCATCAAAAGGTAGATAAAAATAGCCCTTACTTCAACGCCAGTTTAACATTTCATGGGGATATTCTTATGATAATTTTCATTTTATTTGGAAATAATTTTAAAATATATTCATTGATAATGAAAATTAATGATTGAGGGTAAACCTATAGTATATTTGAATGAAAATATGGTGACATGATTTGGACAACCTATAAATGAATATATAGTTTTACACTATGATTATTGTTCAAAGAATATATGTTTTGGTTTTAGACCTTGGTTGTAACTCAAAGGAATTTTTTTGACATTAGATGTGAAGGAAAATTTTCTAACTATAAGAAAAAAATGGAATAATGAAAGGACTGAAATATAGAAAGACTATTCATAATCAGTTATCACAAAATATAAGTATGTATCAATACCATAACTAATTTTTAGACTCATCAAATAAGATAAGGATGGAGTATGCTAAATGAAGAAATGGTGGAAACCATAGAGGAAAAACGGATCTATTTCATTCATGTTAGAAATTTGAAGGGAGATACCAATTAAATTGTATCAATAAATTGGAAAAAATTGTGCAAATAAAGGGAATAAATAACTATATATTCTATGGAAAATATAGATTAAATTGAAATAAAATAAATCTCATCATAGGGATCCATTTATAGCTCACTATGTAAAATGTAGTGATCATGGGAATTATTTGATTCAATTACCTCTTCCAAAGGTTATTTCATAAACCAAGGATGGACATTGGTTGAAATAAAAAGCTGGAAGTATTATTTTATTAGGATTCAATAATTAAAATTTAGATGTATTTTTACCTATAGTATTTTTATTAAAATAATAATCAAACATATAATAATTGTGTTGAATTTTGAAATCATATATGTATTAATTAACATAAGTGTTATGGAAAATATAATGGGATATGAGTTTATGAATGATCATAAGTTGAATATCATTGAAATCCCATTTAAAAAAACTATTTGTTCTAGATATAACATGATTAAGGATATTTTTGCAAAAATATTATGGAATTTTTACCCTTTGGATTAGTATATATGTTAGTGAAAAAACTATTTTACTAAGTGTAACCTTATTATCATGGGAATAAGTATAAAGGTGTTGGTAAGGTAACTTTTTTACCTTTCCTCTTCCATTGAGTTGATCATGGGTTATTACACATTGATAATATTATATGAATTATATTTATTTAGTTTTTGGAGGACCACAACCCTCATGTTGAGTAAAAACCCATCGCATGTAGAGAAGTCATGGGGCTTGGACCATCAACATAGTTGAAATAATGGTTTAATGCCTACAACTAGCCTTTTTGGATTCCTAGTTAATATGTATTTTTTCAGATATATGTTTTGGTGGATCTGTATTAATAATGAACTAGTCATGTTACTATTTCAATTTAATGATCATTGTGTTGTATTGTATAAAATATTATAGTCATATTTTTTTGTGAAATTGTTATAGAAACAAATAAATATTTTAACACTTTTTTATCTTAAGTCCCTTTAACAGCAAGTCTTAGAGCTTTACACCTAAAAAACGTAATTTGTGGATATTTATTTTTTGGACTATGAAATGAATTGGAAATTGATGAAATCCCAAGAATCAAATGAAATTATGTATATGAAATAGAAATATATCAGGTATATATATTTTCTAATATTTTAAGATTTTAAAATAATTCCTCAAATTTAGGGAAAGGAACTTGAAATAAAATTGTTATCCTATTACCTTTATATACGATTAATCCATTGTTATTTAATATCATCACATATTTATGGTTTTTAGGACTTCATCATTACATTGATCAATATCATTGATGTGATCACTAACCACCATAACTCAATTTAATTATTTATTTTTTTTCACGGAAATATCTTCAATTTACATCAATGCTCTCCTATATAAAAACATTTTAATTTTTTATTCCATATATTTTTGTAATTACCTTTAACTCCTATTACTAGGATGTTTTAGTAACCTATTTATGATATGGGTTTTTCAACTATGGTATTTCCAAATTCAAAACTTTTGGTTATCGAGATCATGTTCAATTTATGAGGAATCAATTAATTAATGGTGGGATGAATGTGACACCCCAAATTTTTAAAAGAATAAAATCATATTCAATAAGTTAAGAAAATCAAATCTTATAAAACCAAAGAAATATTTTTTTTAAAATTTAATTTCTCTCATGGCATGCAGTACAAAAAACCCCTAGTATATCTGAACCACAATATACTATATCCTTATAACATAGTAATTTAATTGGATGGTATAATAATAACTACAAAAATATGAAACATATATAGTTTTCATTATTAATAAAAACCTCTATAGTTATCTATTTATCAGAAATTAAATTACAATCATCTTAACTAAAATTAAATGTTTTATGAAAAAAAATATTTCTACAAAAGTAAGTTTTGTCCCAATTTGAAAATATAATTTAATTTTAATTTTGACCACTTTTAGAAAAATTACTTTACCAAATTTATTAAATATTTTAAATAATTATATTAAAATTATCCTAGGGTGAATATTGGGTATTTTTTTAAACGATTAATTTTTTAATGAACGGTGAAAATACAAATTTCAAATTAAAAATTTATATTTTTCTAGAAATAAATTGTATGGTAAAAAATACTTTTTCAGTAGATTTTAATATAATATTACCTCAAATATATATCAATTAATACAATTTATTCTAATATAATAATTTTTAAGTTATGTTATATATAAAAATGATATATAATTTTGAGTATTTTCTCTTTCAAAACATGTTTTCTCTTCCCATCTAAAAAATTGATTTCAACTTAAATTATAATATTTCTATGAATTGATTTTTGAATAAATGGTTCCATTTTTATAAAAATTACATCTTATGTTATCTAATAAGCTCAAATTATTTTTTTACGATTATATATAGTGAAACAAGTAAAAATTATTTACACTGCTTAAGGAAATATTAGATTTCATAGGGTTTAAAAAACTTTTTAATGGTTAAATTGACTTGAAATGACTATAAAATCACAGTTATGGACATATTATTACTATTTAATTACTATGTGTAACATACTAATTATATAAATAGGAAATAATATTTTTCATAACGTACAATATATGTCACATCAAAATTAAAAAAACAAATAAATATTTTTATTTAAATGTTACAATTAAACTAGCTGTTATAATGGTGGGGATGAGTTATTTTAAATTTGATAAGAAAATATAGTTTACACATGATTATATTTTTAATTAATTAGTGAACAATTATTTATAAAATAGTAATTAGTAATACTTATTAATATTTATTAAATATAATGTTTTTTACGTTAAAGGGGGAACTATGTTCGATAGTGCACACAAATTACATCAATGGATTCCTCCAAACACATATATTGTTTTTAGGACTACATTATACCAAAATAATAAAATAATGTTAATATTATTATTTTTAGTGGAATTGATGACCTTGAAATTTTACCACTAATAATGGATATAACTAACTATACTATATTTAAACATATTTATTCAATGTTTTCACATTCATAAAATATATTATATACTCGTAGAATAATAATTAATCCAATTTTACAAATAAATATCTCGAATATTCTTTAAAGTGAGTTTTATGGAATTTTGATGGATAACCCATTTTGAATATAATTTTTCACAAATTTATAAATTATAGAATGAAAATTAAACATATTACTTTAATAAGAAACATAAATCATACTTTAGGGTAACTTTTTTTTCTCATTAAATTCATATTTTGATGAATTGTGAATACTAAAATATGTTTCTTTAAAACATCATTTTTCTCAAAATAATTTATTATGTTAAATTATATTATAATTTTTTAAATGTATAATTATATCAATAAATCTTTAGTAAAACCAATTTAGGTTCTTCTAGTCAATTTAAATTGAAACTTGATATAAAAACATTGTGAACATTTGAATTTTTTCCTTTAAAAACAAGTCTTTTCATTGTGTCTACCACATTAATATTAAATCAAATTTATTAATTATGTGAATTGTATTAGATAAAATGGATTTAATATTTGGAATTTCATGTTCTAAATTCGATTTTAGGGTTATTTATATTTTTAGGTATAAAAAAATATTGTGGTAAAGATTTATTTTACGTGGTGTAGTTAAATAATTAATCATGTTAAAGTAAAAAATTATAAAGGCATAAAATACATAAAAACAGAAAAATTTAAAGGATGAATGATGTGTATATTTTACATATTAAAAATTAAAAATATTATCATTAATACACAATAATTTAATTTAATTCCACATAAAAAAGATTGGCATTAATCAAAAAATATTGAATATATAATCCATTAAACCTACTTCTCTTCAAGTTTAAATTTCATACCACACAACCACATTTCGACCCAAAAATACATGTATCTCTTGAAATATCTTAATAAACCTATGACCCTCACTGTTTTCGCGTCCATACTCTTCGAGTCTAACCAAAATTCAAATCCAAAGTCATCAAGGGTCTCTCAAGGAGATCATATTCATGACAAATCTTCCTAAAGTACCGCTCTTAATTTCATTTAATTTTCACTTCTATCCTCAAATACATCATCCATAAAAGTATAATAACATTATAAAAATGTATATACATGAGTTTAATGTTTCTAATTCACAATATAAATTCTATTTCCTTTCATATCTACTCTTATTAAAATAATCAAAAATTGTTATCGATGTTTTGTAAGTTAATGGCCTCCCTGAATAAAGGTTTTATACATTTTACTTTACCATCCTCACAGATTGTATTAAATCCATTTTTTCTATTATATATATTTTTTTATTTAGATTATAAAATTATTCAAAATGTATAAATTTTTTATTAAATATATCTTCATGCTTTCTATATTTTGGATATATAATACTGTTGTTTTTGGATGTGTGGACATCCACCTCTTAATAGCTATGTGATTCGTTTAAACATCAAAAGAATTGTATTAAGGATTGTCTTATTAAAAATATATTATATTCAATATATATTAATTCTACATTAATTATTTTATTTCTATACACACATACATACATTCCATTTATAATTGGTCATTCAATGCGAAATTAAAAAAATAATGATCATGCATACATATGGTCTACCATCTCCATGTACAATATTTTTCATTTTTCATTAAATATTATTATAAATACATATATAGTGAATATATTGGATAATTATATCTTGTTTTCTAGTATATAAGTAATTAAATCATTGGAATCGAGAATAAAAAGCCAAAACATGTACGATTAACCATGGAAATAACCACTAAAACCTAACATAAGCATGGAGTTAATAATAAAAATGTAATATAATGTCTTAAGTAAATAATATACAGTATTATAAGTATTAATATGGTACTATTACAAATTATTAATTAATTTATAATTATAATACATGATTTATTTAGGATGAAAAATATAATCAGGACATATGGTTAGGGAATTTCAAAACCCAATTTCCATTCATTAGGTTACAATTATACTTCTTAATTGTGTCATGATATGATTATGTATGAAATTAATTTTAGTTATATTATCTTCTATTTATAAATTTTTATGTGGATTTTTTGGGAATACACATGTTTTTTATACAGATTAAAAAATGAATATTGTAATGGATTTCATATCAATCACATTTAATTGAGGCATTTCTTGATGATCAGAAATTATATTCATTTATAAAGAGTATATATATCCTCTTTGACATTTCATATAAATATTTTCTCTTTCTTCATTTTATTTAATGTTTTTAAAATATTTTTTTTTATTTTGATATTGATTTAATTGTACAATGTGGTATCGGATGCTATGAATATTAAATGATTTAATTGTCCAATATTCTTCTGCACATCAAATTTTTTTAATTTATTTTATATATTTAATATTGGGATATAAAATGATTTTAACAGAAATGTTATCAAAATTTTTAAATTCATTCAATGGGTTTAAAAAGGAACATTTTTATGTGTTTTATACAAAACTTTTTGAGAGATTACAAAAGGAATATACATTATTAATGTATAAATAGGCAAAAACTCCACCACCATCATGACCTATATTTTTTAATTTGTCTTTCCATAAAAGAAATAATGTTTTTAAAAGAAAAATACATTCCTTAATCCCTTTTATAAGTATTTTCATAATAAAATTATTTTTTGAAATGGATTGATTATTTAAATACAATGAAATGATATCTTGTTATTGTAAGTGAATCTTTATGAGTGAAATGATGAAAATTGTAAGATTTTATGCATAATTATTATTTAATAATTCATGGTCATGTGATGGGTGGTTATGTGATAGACCAATGATGGGTGCTTTCATGGTTAACCAATGATGAGTGGTTCTATGATAAACCATGGGCAGTTGGGTACATTATAACTAAAAACGCCTTAGGTATGGAATTAGGTCTCGTGGATATTCCAATTATAAGAGTTACATGAATGGATGCAAACTTAACAATTATTCCATTTTTGTATAATTATGACACAAGTTACCTTATTGTCTTTTTTATGCATTCTATGGGATTTATGATATTCGTTTTATTAGAAAAAAATTAATAAATGTGATTATTTTCCAGGAATGTATTTTCTATAAAATGGGGATGAAAAGTATTACATTATGATTAGGTTTTCAGAGGTTTCAATGATTATAAATGGAAAAACGGTTTCCCTATTTATTATCCTGTACAGAGCATTTTATTATCAACAAATGTTTTTTTATATTTTTCACATGACATAAAAATGATTGATGGACTGGAAGAAATCATTTGGAATAGATGTGGACAATATTATAAAAGTGATCATGCTTTATTTTAACAGTTTTAGATAATAGAAAAATTGAATATTGTTCAAAGGTGTCCAATTTGTTTTATGGATTTTTTATGTAGGATATATGGCATAATTATCTAAAAAACTAATCCTTAATAAAGAATTAATGTGAAAGAAAGTAAATTATTGTCTAAACTCATGATTATTAATGTTTATGTATAGGGCCTTATAGTTGGTAATAAAGAAATTAATTAGAAAACATTAGAGGTTAGGATCATTTTTATCACATTTCCAAAGAATTTTTTACATTTTTATTAATTTGAAATGATGTGACATTTTATGATTACATTATTCCTCCGTCTATAATATGTTAGTTTAGAATTGTTTTCCATAGAATAAATAGGGTACTTGTGGGGGGAAGACATCAATAAGAAAACATCCTTATAAATTATCATCTTGATATGATTGGTATCAGAACTAAACAATTTCTTTCCATGATGGATTAGTTGACATAAGATATAAATGGTTTTCATATCCATCATAGATATGAACTTGATGTACCAAAAACAAAAACGTATATAGTGGACAATTTCATTAGTAAACATCCCCCATAATTTAGAAGATCATTGGGATCCATGCTATCTGTATGATGGAATAAATAACTAAACAATATATTTTATGTCATCGGTTGTTAGGATCACAAAAATGTAACTCTTGAAATTTCTTATTTTTAAAGGAAGTCGATCGGTGGTGGTCAATGGTTAAAAATATTAGAGGATGTCAAGGCATTGATTCCATGGAATATGTTGAATTTATGAATATCTTCCTTATGAAATATTTTCCTATGGATCATTGATATAGGATGGAAAATAAAATCATGAAATTTAGTCAAAAAGATATATATTATGTGGATATATATAATGAAATCATTTCCCAAATTCCAGGGTATATCCCAAATTTTCATAGGGATGGTAATTATAGGATAAATCATTAATATTATAGATTTAATCTGATATATCAAATGGAATTTGCTTCTCATGAGTTTAAAATCAATAAGAAACATGTTCTATGTGATGATAAGGAAGTAATTAATTATGTTTATGGTCATGTATATTATGAAAAAAAGAAAATAAGATTTCCAATTTATAGGTAATGAGAAAGGAAACTTCAAAGAAGATTGAAGGTAAAAAACCCAAAAGTACAACATGTGAGAAGTGAGTTAAAATTAATCATGGAGAATATATCAAAATAGCAAGGAAGTTCATCCATTGTGATAATATTGGTTATATGTCACATTACTATAAGGGATATGATCATAAAAGAAATTAGAATCCAATGGTAAGATGTTTTTGTTGAAATCAGTTAGTAATGTATGCTAACGTGTGTCTGATGTTACTTAGTGATGGTATAAATCATCTTGATCAGAATAAAAATGGTGTGGTAAAATCATTGGCAACTACTATAGTTGATGTTGAAACATTTGGTGAATTTATGGAAGCTCAGGGAGCTCAATATTTTTAAATTTTTAGCCCCATGTTCAAGGATTAGGACACTCCATCTGAGGTTTTGTGTTGCATGATCATAAGGGATTAAATTCCATTCTAGGAGATATTTTTTTGGGTTTATGTTCATGTTAGATTTTACCTTAAGGAGAAGAATACCATTACTTTTTTACATGATTATTAAGGTATTAATAAATATTATGGTTTGTATAATTATTGGTAATTAAGGTTATTAGTACATATTTTATTCTTGAGGGTATCCAATAGGGTTTATTGAATGGAAATATATAAACAATGTATTTATCAATATTTTCATAGATATAAAAATTATTAATTAAATCAATGAAAATGAATATTAAAAAAATATTTGTTTACTTTTATTACTATGGAATCAATGACCTTCTAACTAATCACAAATTTATGGTTTTTGGGATTTTTTACTTTCTCTTGACCATGTTTTTATCACCCTCCATTAGATAATGATGGTTAACTTATTCTCCATAGTATATGTTTTCAAATATGAGACCCAATTATGTGTTATCATAGGTGACCATTTAATTTGAATTTCATCATTTAAAATTGGAATTTTTATTGAACCTTATTGGGTTTTGTGATTTAAATAAGGGTACTATGAAAATCCAAATCTCTAGTTTTCGATCCCAAATTAAAAATTGTGAGGATATAATCTCAAAATGGGAGGAGAATGTAACATCCTGAGAATTTTAAAAAAATACTATGTTTTATACCATACATGAAATTAAAAATCTACCATAAATGAAAAAATAGTATTATTTAAATGTTACCATTAATCTAGCTATTTGAATGGGGGGAATGAACCATGTTAACTGGATTATTAAAATATTGTTTACACATGTATATATATTTAATTATTTGGGGTCAAGGCATTTATATAATAATAACATTCTATACTTATAAATATTTATGAATTAGTTAGTAATTATACCTTAATAGGGGCTCTATTTTTGAAATTATACCGGACATAGAATAACAAGTTTCCCCAAAACCATACTTTCTATGAAATATTGGGTTATACGAAAAAATATAATGTTAATATCATTATTTTAAGGAAAAATTATCACCAATCCATTCAATAATTGTGAATATATAGATAAAAATACATTATGTTAACACTTTCTGATTATGTGTTTTAACAATCATCCAATAAATGTTATAGGCTTAAAATAATAATAAATTAAATTTTAATCATAAAAGGCACAAATTTTTTAAATGATATTTTGCTGCAATTTTATCGGGAAACCACATGTAATCACATTTTTTTAGCCATTTATAATTTATATATGAAAAATGAAACATCAGATTTGAAATAAAAACATACAAATTTTGTTAAGGTAATTTTTTTGTTTTTTTCTGAGAACTTTCATATTTTGAAAAATAATGTATAATACAAAATATAAATTCAATGCAACTTTTTCACCCATTCAATTTTTATAGATATGTTATATTTCAAATTGTTTTTAAATTATAATTAGGTAAATTATTGGTAAATAAAACCAATTTAGTTCATTTGAATAAATTTCACAATGAAATTCGATATAAAAACATTGTGAACTTTTTAACTTTTCACTTTAAAATCCTACATTATTCATTGTGTCTATGGGAATAATTTTAAATATACATTTTCAAATAATGTTAAATGAATTAGGTAAAATGGATTTAATTTTTGGAATCAAAATTCCTATATATGGTTTTAAGTATAATTTTAAATTTATTTATAAAAAATGTTTATGTAGTTAAATAATTATTTAATGCATTATAGGTAAAAAATAAAACATGATATAGTTTAAATGGTTAAATGGTAAAAATTCACAAATAAACTACTTTTAAATGTTTCTTGTGGTTTCAGTACACCCTATAAATCCCCAAAAATATTAATTTCCCACAAATTTCGTTGAATTTAATGCCACCACAAATTTGATGGCATTAAATATAAAATATTCATTATTTAATAGCATAAACCCACCTCTCCTAGAGTGTTAATACAAAACCTCCCACTCCATTTTACCCAAAAAATACTTCTATATTTTCAAATATCATCACAATCCTCTCCTATTCACTCTCTCTATGAAATAGTTATCATGGACTCACTAATATACCAAATACAGTGTACTCAAGGGTCTGTCGAGGATGTGATATTCAAGAGGTAATTTTCCCAAAGTACCTCTCATAAGTTATTTTCTATTTTTCTATTTTCATCACCTGATTTCTACATAAATTGATGATAAATATATAATAATTTATATTATAGGTTTTTATTTTATTATTATAATTTATCATATTAATTTCTGTTAACATCTCCTCTTATTAAAATAAACAAAATTATTATCCTTGTTATGCCGGTTAATTGACACTGTGAATAATGTTTTGGTTTCATTTCCATTACCACCTCCATGGATGGACTTAAAAAAATTTCTATTATTATATAAAATATTAATATGTATATTAAAACCAATTTAATATTATATAAAAGTTCTATTAAACATACTTTCATTCATTCCTTATTATGGATATATATTAACTTCATTTGTTAACGGGTGGACTACTACCTTTTCAAAGTGATGTAATTCATTTAAAACTCACATTAAATGTATTAATTATTATTTAAGTAAATGTATATGATATGAATAACATATTAATTATAATTTAAAGACATTATATATATACATATTTACATGCATGTAATTTTCTTTTTTTCTTTCAATACGGCTCGAAAACGAAAATAGCATTCAAGCATACATATGGCCTACTGTCTCCATGAACAATGTCATTTTATCACCATTAAATATTTTTATAAATATTAATATATTGAATATATATGATATTTATATAATTCTTTATAATCTAGAAAAATTTTAATCCATTGAATCATGAATAACATGTCAAAACAAGTATGATTAACTAAGAAAATATAACTCAAAAAATAACATAAACATTATGTTAAAAATTATTGAGTAATATAATGTATCATGTATTTAATATATGGTATTATACATATGAATTTTTTTCTATGAAATATTAATAATAAACTTATACATATTTTAAAATAGGGTTTTTTAGGAAAGAGTATAGTCAAGACATAATGTTAGGGACTTGCTTAATCCAATTTCCATTATTTGGGTTAAACTTATACATTTTTCTTATGTCATGGTATACTATGATAAAAATGAATTTTTTTAATCTTATATTTCATTTATATATTTTTATTTTGATTGATAGTGAAAACAAAAAAAATATCTATTTTATTAAAAAACATCATTGTAAGGGATTTCTCCACAATCACATTTCATTGAGGCATTTCTTGATGAAATGAACTTTTATTCATTTATATGTCATATATATGGACCCATTTAAATTCCATATCAATAATTTCTCTAACCACATTAAATTTAATTTTTTGTAACTGTTATTCATTCTTTTCAATTATGATTTAAATATTCAAATTGGTTTGTGATTTTTTGAATATTTAATGATTTAATTGTCAAATATTTTTATCCACATAAATATTGTTGACATTGTTTACATATTTTTTATATGGATATAAAATTATTTTAAAGGATATTTTATATATATTATGGATTTCATTCAATTTTTTATAAATAAAACTTTTTTTGTGTTTTATAGGTAATTTGTTCACAAAACACTAAAGTATTGTTTCATAACATATACAGTGAAAACAACTTATTTTACTCTATGAATACTATTTTTAAATGTATTTTTATACATGTATTAATGTTTTGAATATAAAATACAACCCTTTTCCATTTTTTAGGTATTTTTGTAGTGATTTTTTAAATGGATTGTTTATTTAAATACCTGAAAATGATATCTTGTTATTGTAAATCAAATTTTAAAATATTTAAAATTGAAAAAATTTATGTTTAATGATTATTTAATAGTTCTCAGAAATTGAAGGGTGGTTACGTGTTAAACTAAGAGGGTTTTTATAGGATAAACCAATGACAAGTTGTTCCATGATAAACCAAGTATTGGTGGTTACGTTATAAAATAATATTAATTTGGTATGGAATTCACTGGTATGCATATTACTTTTGTAAAAGTTACATGTATATAATTTAACTTAATGGTTATTCTATTAATCTATAAGTATATTTCTAGTTACCATTATGTATTTTCTATGAATTATATGGGTTTTATGGTAATTTTGTGATTGCAAAAATGGTATCTAATGAGCTTATTTTCTATTAAAGTAGTTATTAATTATTTATTTTGAAATTTATGACATTATGATAATGTTTTCATTTTTTAAATTTTATTAAATAAAATAATGGTTTCATTATTTTTTTATGTCCCTTACTGAGCTAATTATCCCCATCCAATGTTTTTATATTTTTTACATAGATTAAGGATGAATGAGATATTGGAAGAATTCATGTTGACTTTCATGAAGAGTATAATAAAATAGAGAATGAATTAATTTATTGATTTTATATTATGAAAGAAATTCATACTGTTCGAATGATTCCACATTTTAATAAATTGCTTTTTTATGTAAGATTTATGGCATAATTCACTCAAACTGTATACCGAAAATGATCCTCAAAGTGAGAGAATGTGGATTATTTATTAAAACTCATGATTATTAATATTTATGTTGGTGAAATAAACTATGTCCCTATAATAACCCATTTTGGACCCCTTTGGATTGGAAAAAACAAGGGTACACCATTTTATTTTAAAAAATATAAATTATTCCACTAACCTCACTTATTAAAGGCCACCCACTCTCATGTCTTCTTCAAACCTTAAAACCCTTTTTTAAGTCCAATACCTTACAAAATCACTTACCAAATCACCTAATATCATCCTATACTCGTTATTTTGGAATAAAGTCCTACCTAGGAAGGATTTTATTGCAATCCTAAGGATGTTAGCCAAAGAGGAGGTGATGTTATAAATGATCGTGTTTATTTTATTGCATCATCACATAATTATATTTATATAAAACCCTTATGATGTAATAACCATATTATAATCCATAAATTATTTTTTTTTCATGACCTAAAGCAATCCCATATTCCATTAAATGGGTTATGAGATCAATATTCCTGTTTATGGTGTACTATAAACCGACGAACCAATTACATTAGGTTTTTCAATAAAAATTCAAAAAAAAATTTATGAACATGGATTTAAATTAAAAAACTGTTATCAATTATAGAAATATAAAATTTTATTTATTAAATAATATATACCTTTTTACTTCAAATTATTTATGGGATATGATAATGTACTTGTTTGTACGATAGACTACAGCTTTGTGATGCGATTTGTTTTTCAACAAATCATCACATTAAATTTAATACATATAATTTTAATTAGTATATGTAATATAAATGGCATAAATATTATAATAATTTTATATTTATCATTCTTAAAAGATAATATTTTATTTTATTTCTCACATTTTCACTCCATTAAGGCTGATAAAATTATTAATCTACATGTGGATAGCTTCCATCACAAAGCGATGCGACTATATTTTCATCCCAACATAAAATTGATTATATATATAACAATATATAAAGAAACAATTTGGTATGAATTATATTATAATCATTCTACAATGATAAAATATTACTTATACCCTTTCATAATGATCATTGGGAATTGGAAACATCATTCGTGAGTACATATAACATTATATCTCCATAACCATAATGTACTTCATTACTCCAAAAGAACATTCGTGGTATATAATTATATTTTATTTGATGTATAAATATTCTTATAATTTAATTACTAATATTATTTATATTATATAAAAAGATAATATGTAGAATATCTAAAACATTGATGACAAAAACCGAGTGAGAAAACAAGGTATCAACCCTCCAAAAATCAATATAATGAATGGTTATTAATGAATGGTATATTATTAGTTATTAAATTATTATATAATATATTTTAAATAGTATTTAATATTTAATTATAATAACATGTTTCAATCCACTATATAGCAGTTGAAAATATCTAAATCTTAAAGGAATCGTGATGAATTGAATTCCATAACTCAATTTCTATTCATTGGGTTAAAAATATACTTAATTGGTTATATCATCATATGATTATGTATATAATTATATTTGATTGTTTTATGTAATATTTGTACTTTTTTTCTAAATTTCATTCTCATAATCAATTTAATTATTAATCACTTTTTAAATGATACGCTCTTTTAAAGGGACATTATCACATGTTCAATTAAATGACGAATATTGTAATGTTGTAAACCTAATTTACTTCATATTATGTATTTACATCCCCTTTTACATTTGATATTAAGAATGTGTTATACATCATGGTATTTTAAAATTTAATTTGAATTTTTTCATCTACTGGGGTTTTAATTAAATGTTACCATGTTGTAAAAAATTAAAAGATCAATTTATTTTCCTTTGATTATATTACTTATTAATTGAATTTGATATCCTAATATTATATGAGTAATGAATTTTTACTATCTTAATTTTTATTTCTATTTTTTGGATTCAAATTTGATACTGATAATCAAATTATTGATTAATTTTCAATTCAATGTTATGATCATTGATTTGGTTTTTTTCACAATATAATTCTAATCATCATTATATATTCAATAGATTATGATGAAGAGTGTCAATTGATAGACGTATAATAAAATAAATTCATTTTATCCTTGTATATAAATTCAACAAATTTTAATGAGATACTAAGTGGTTTCCATTATTTGGTACATAAAATAAACAATAGATTTATTATTATAAAAATTATACTTTATTTGTCTCCTTGTTCAAAAATGTGTTTCATTCCAAAATTATGTATTTAAAATAATGGTTTTTAATCATTTTAAGAATTATTTATTATTGATATTTTTTCTAATTTTCATATTTAATAAAACTAAATGATTCTTCACATAGTTTTCATGAAAAGGGCCATTTGGCCTTTACCTAAAACGTAAATGGAATATTTTTTTAGCATACTCATAATTTTTAGAATTTAATTTCATCATGACTAATAAATGTTTTAAAACATGCATTATAAGTTTCAAATGTTATTTTTGACTAAAATTATTGTGAATTTTTTTGTAATATTTTTTATTTAAAAGGTTGAATTTTAAAATGAAATATATTATTTCCTCACAAATGATTTTCCTGATCTTCTAATTGTATTTCTCTTTATCAACAGCAACACATTATTTTACATATATATATATATATATAACATGTCATTTTATGTATTGATACAAAAATAATTCATTATATTGATAGATTATTATCATTTTAAATAATTTAAGTATCATAAAAACATTTTGTTTATTATGTTTTTAACCATTTCATTTACATTGGGATGTTAACAATATTGTGGTCATTGTACATTATATTAAACATATAGATTCATTGTATCATGTTCGTTATTATATCTTATACTATATACATTATTTATATATTGTTTTTTATTGAATATTAATTTATTATGTAATAATAATTTATAAATATATATTTCATACTCATTATTGAATATTTTTAATAATTAATACTGATACATGAATTAAATCAATCATTTGATATACAAGGAATTATTTGGACAAGAAGATATGTATGGGTCCAAGGATTAGATACACTGTTGATGCATCAGTGGCCTCATGAGATGAATCAATTATATGTACTTAGTTAAATGGGGCTTCATTGTATACCACACAACAATTTTTAAACTTACTTGAGGAATGTTCTTGATAGTAGAGGAACCATGAAGCCTGAGATCATAATTTCAAATAAGTAAGAATATACTTCATTTATAATTTTGTAATTATTGCCAATGATATTTTCATAATGATATTTTTTATGGATTTATTTCATACAGAGTACATTAAATGGATTCTATTAATAGATATTCATTTTTTCCATATTTAATTTTCCATATCTATTAATGATAGTCATGTTATTTATTATTTTGTTTTTCATTTTCAATATTTACCTTTAATAATGATTATGTTAGTCAAAATAATTAAAAACCATATATGTTTAGTTATTTAACAATCTATGTTTATTCATATTAATTCCCAAAAGATTCTACTATAGTTAACCTTAGTTTTCACCTCACCAATTTTTTTACCTCTTCGGAGAATCCATGATGTTAACTATGATAGATATGTAGTATTATTATATAGGGGATTATATTATTATTGATATAAATATTTGTAATATGTTCATTCAAATATAATTCATTCTAATAGTATGTAACTAATTTCCCAAGAATAATAAACAGTTTCTTTTTCAGGATTCGATTCCTTGTATCTGATTCCAATGTAATAAACCCTCATCCAGCTCTAAGCTACTAGAATTGGGGTGTCTAACTACGGTATTATGTAATGTAAAAATTACAATTTATACTATTAATCTTTATTATTATTATAAATCCTATTTTTCCTTTTCTTTGTTTTAACAATTTTATTATATTGTCATTTATTGCATGAATATGTTTTTAAATCCATCTATGTTAGGTTATAATGGAAAATTAAATGCATCATCCACAGAGGAGGTCAACCACACATAATAAGGGTTATGATGTCATTTTAGAATAAAAATGATAGAGTGAGAGAGACATGGATAACTAATATTAAAATAATATATTGGAATTGATGTCTAAAAAATGATATTAAGGATGTTATATAATGTTGTATTGAATAGATTATAAGGAGGAATAAAAAGAATAAAAAATAAAGGATCTATGTTAATAAATTTTTTTATTACATGAATATACTCCTCTAGATTAGACCTAAAGCCTTCATTTATTTTTCCCTTAGGGATATTTGGACCTCTATAAATTGGTAATGTGGTTTGGTAGTGATTTGGGTAGAGTTTTTCTGAGAAAAGTATATAATAATATGTATAAAAATCTGTGGGTGACGGGTGGTATATATAATTAGGGAAGAGGGATTCATTGATTGAAATATTAGAATATGATATTATACCTTCTAATAGAGATCGTAAATGTGATTTAATTGATTGGGGATTGTTATGCAATATTATAGGTTCTAATATAATATTGATATATCTTCAATAATCATCAATAATAAATTAGTATAATGAATTATAAATTATTGAACATATATAGTATACTATTATCCATAATCATATTCAACATTTTATAAAAAAATTAAAAAACTTCAATAAAAAATATTTATACATTATAACACAAAAATTGAAATTAAATTTATAAAAATAAACCCCTAAAAATAATATATATTGTTTTGAATAAAATAATTATTTATTGAATAATTACATTATTTATAAAAAATGATATGTTTTCCGACCCTTAACAAAATTTAATCAGATTTCATATATATATATATATAATTAAAAATGTAAACATATTTTATGATAATAAAATTTGATTTTCAATTTCTAATTTTATCTAAAAAAGTATTCAAATAAAAAATAATAATTTTTTTCTAAATATACTATTATGAATTCATTGTGGAAAAAATAAATTTTATCATATTTGAAACACTTTTTCTAACATTAAATCCATGTATTAATATAAATAAAATATTAGTTATCTATATTAAAAAAATAAAACTATCAATTATAAAACATTTACCTATTGATGAAATAAAATTCCATTAAATAAAAAAAAAATTATTGGAGTCCACAACATTTAATTTCTAAGATAAATAACATTTTTATAAAACATATACAAAAAATACATGCCCCCTTATCACACCATTGTGAGAACATAGGGTGTGGTGTGACATATGTGTACTTTCGTGGGATAGTTCTCTTAATATTTATCTCATGGTGATTTAAACTCTCATGAACATTTATTATAGAAATGTCCTCTCAAATATTGATTTTTTATGTTTTCCAAAGGATTGGCCATTGGTAATCTATATTGAAGCAACCAACATTCCATTTATAGATAAATGATAAATACAACGGATGTTCATAAAAGTTGTGTCCATGGTTTCTTTCTTATAAAACTATTTTCTCTCATAATTACCATCAATATACACTAATCCTAATAGTAAATTAACTATTATTACATTTACATTATTCTTCAAGCCCAATAATCATAATTCGTGACAAGAACATATTATCATCAAATAAATTCATTCAAATGAATACCCTAAATAATGAATCTCATATTTTGTTCATTTTATTTATCAATTTCATTACTTATTCTTTTTTTATTTTTATACTGTTATTATTTTCATTATTTATTATATTGTAACATAGTGTTTGAAATTTCTTTCTTATGTATATTTTTTGTATTTTTTTTCAAATGGTGTAGTCTTAAATTTTAGTGTGAATATTAATTATCTAAATGAAATTTTATGAATATTTTTATTAAATTGTTAATGTTTTTTATTATTTCGTGCATTAGTTTTATAGTATACTATTTTATATTACATGGCTCATGTATTTATTAAAAAATGAAAATTCCATATATAAAAGTCATTTTCATTAAATTAATCCACCATTTATAAAATTTATATTGAAATATGTTTTTTTAAACTATAATAAAGTTAAATGAGGGTATTTTATTGATTTATGAGCTTACCAATTTTATTCTTCGTATGATTTCTCAAAATTATATTGACCAGGTGAGTTGTGTTCTTTTTTAAAAAATTGTCTTCAAAATTAATAAAAGCCACTTGATACTCTTCATATGAATGATCACTATTCAACATTACCAATTTTAGATTTCATAATTTAGAGGTATTTGGTATATACATTTCCAATAAGTATATGTTAAACACATCAGGTATTCCCGATAGTTTTGGTAGGAGTTCCAGTTGATAGGAAACTACTCTGATATAGTCAAGAATCACAAAGGGGACAATGTATCTTTGAGGTATCCTTCCTTTCATCCCAAAACACTATAATCTCACCCAAAAAGATATCAATAGGTAAACATTTATCCTAACATCAGACCCTAGAACTCATTTTTGATTGTTTGAAAACCCCTTCTATCAACATTATTCATCTCTGATGTGTTCTTGACTAGAATTGACTTCAAATTATAAAACATTATACCAATTCACATCCCAAAAGATTAAATTATACTACCTTAATGAAACATGTTTTATTTACACATATGTTCTCTTATATGGATTCCAAAGGATCCATTTGAATGGTTGAGTGGAATTTTTTGTCATATAATGACATTAATACTACAAGATGATGATCGTATTATACATGGAATCCCATGAGGAAGGGCCTTCACATATCCTCTTCTGTATTTATGGTAAATTCAGATGTGACAATAATATCATTATTATAGGCCATAAAGATATTCATTTTTCAAAATAGTCCTGATGAATTTTCATATATAATAATGTCAAACAATAATTATATTTAGGATTAACAAATATTGTTATTCCAAGTAAATTTTACTTTTGCCTATTGTATAATTTTTCAAGTTTGTTATATGATGATTTATATTAATTAATTTATAAATTATTAGCCATAGTAATCCATTCCACCACCAAAAAATATGGATTTATTTAATTTGGATTTATTTTGAAGACCGGTGAAATAATATATGGTGTTGTTCACCCATTTCAATGTATATACGAGTAATTGTTCCATCATTGCCTTGGAATTTAGCCATCATTCTTTTAGTATATTGAATACTATGAAATTCAATATAGATTTAGTAATATCACTTCCATATTTTCTTATTATATATACTCTCTAATATATTTATACATTATTTTTCTAATATAGTGGTTAAAGAATAATGATCATTAAACATCATTTCATTACTCCTTTATTATCGTGTAATTTAATGGTAGACATAGTTATTTCCCATATCACAAAACTCCTTCTTCAAAGATTAAATATGAGGATTTACCATTTTACTATCCTTATAAATTATAATGTATCTCTAAATGATTCTATTAAATATACTGGAACATATTGTTAATAAATCATCATATAATTTTTAGATATTTCTCTATCCTTTTTGATTCCAATGTCCATCTATTGTATTTCTATAATTATTGAATTATTCTTAATCCTCACCATGGATATGGTAGTATGATCATTTCAATATATAGAATCTACCACTTTATTTCCCTTACAAGGGTAGTAATGGATTGAAAAGTCAAAGACCTTGATCATCTATAATAATATTTATGGGAAAATATTCATTCCTTTATGGGAGAATTTGTTTCCAATTTTATTATGACTAGTATATATGTCATGTATTCATATATAGAGATAATTCTCTGATAACCTCAATTATATTATTTCTACAATGATATATAGATAATGAATTAAATAATTTCCCTCATGTAGTGTCAACTTTATTAAGGAATATACCATCACATAATATATTTAATTATGACCCAATAACATCTTTGAAGAAACAATTAATATAGAACATAATTCTTCAAATATCAGTAATGTGATAAAATGTGAGATAATAATACTCTAATTCAATTTCATAATCCTCTCTTTATAATCATAAGTCCAATAAAATATTGATCTCATCTGAGTTAACCATGATGGTTTGTTCTGGAATCATCTTAAGTCTTTAAAAAATCATTGATAATACTTTTCTATTACATTTCAACTACGGAACTCTAGTATAGATAATTATCATCATTATTTCTCAATATAAAATATCATTAAATGATATACTATTATAACCTTACTTGTGTATTAAATCAACAATAATATTAATTGTTTCATCAAGATCTCAAATTTATTTTAATTTTCATATAACATCCCCTCTCTTAGAGTGTGCACTACATCATTCAAAAGGTCCTCATGTTCCTCCAAACTTTTTTAGTATACAAGATTATCATATATAAATGATTCAATAAATTGTTGAATTTAATATCTAAAATGATTGTTAATCATGTTCATTATTCTTTTTAATAATTTTTGAGTTTCATTTACACAATAGTTAACTCATATTTTATCTCCCTTGTACAAAATGATGTATTGGTGATATTTTCCTTCATCAAATTAAATTATAGATATCATATCTGAAGGTTGACATTATAAATGTACTTGGACCTCTATTGTTGATCTAATAAATTATCAACATATACCAGTGGATTCTTTTACATTATCATGTTTTTATTTTTCGATAATAAATTCATATAAGCATTGACCCATCCTTCATAATTATAAGAGGACTAATAAACCTCATAATGAATAACATGGTTGTATAAAACCCCAACCTAGATTAGATTATATATAATTTTATTATTCTTAATGTTTAAGGTGGTTCATTCTGTAAGGAGTATTTGTTTTTGGAAGAGCTCTAGATATAAATTAATTTGATAACTCGACATCATGGTCTAGAGGATGACCATGAATCATTTGAGGGAA
Source organism: Viscum album (assembly GCA_963277665.1). Classification (NCBI taxonomy): domain Eukaryota; kingdom Viridiplantae; phylum Streptophyta; class Magnoliopsida; order Santalales; family Viscaceae; genus Viscum; species Viscum album. The sequence continues at coordinate 1,523,326,181 of OY728151.1, forward strand.
TTCCTCAACGTATTCTCTCATAATGAGAATTTCTTCACAGGTTTTCCTATTTATAATCTAAATAATTTAATTAATATTTTCATTCTCAACATGAAATAATATCTATTATAATTAATTATTTTATAAATAAGATAAACCCCCCTTCATATAATTTTAAATAGAATTGAAGGATGATTCGGGACATGGAAATTGAGTTCTTTCTCATAATAATTTATATCATATCCATATATAGATAGTTATTCCTTTTCTAATATGGAATAAAATTCTACAAAATGGAGTATAATAAGGTTCTAATAGTGATGAATCTCACCAAATATAGAGAATGGAACTAAAAAACATGCCCAATACCATCAAATAATTGTAATGTAAACTATGTTTTAATTTACTTGTGAAATATAATGAATATTGGAAAAGTAAATGAGAAAAATTTATATAGAAGTTTATATATAGATGGAGAAAATATAACCCAAATGTAAATATGGTGGTCGAGAAGATCTATTATCCCTGGACCATAAAATTGAGGTACATCAAACTATACTTCTAGACACTACTAGAAATAGAGGATTTCCCAACGGTTTAGAACCGTTGGGAAAGGCTGCAGAACCGTTGGTATATGTTATACCAACGGTTCTACAAACCGTAGGGAAGTAAGCCGTTGGGAAAGATTTTCCCAACGGTTTATAGTGAACCGTTGGGGTAGGGTGGAGAAAAATTACCCTATCCCAATGGTTTGGGAAAACTTTTGGGAAAGCTTTTCCCAACAGTTTACAACCGTTGGGATAGGGTAGAGAAAAATAACCCTATCCCAACGGTTTTCCCTAACCGTTGGTAAAATCACAATGTCTCCTCTTTCCCAATGGTTTCTAAACTGTTGGGAAAAGTGTTTTACCAACGGTTCATGGAACCGTTGGTAAAAAATAACACATAATGCTATGCCAACGGTTTAAAACCGTTGGCATAGCCTATGCTGGGCAAATTGCATAGCAGCTCTGCAATTTTCCCAGGAGCTCTCCATTTTGCCCACTAGGTCTCATTTTGTGGGTTCCCCCTCATTATCAATCCAATTATTATACCTTCAATAAACTAACATACATATACAATTATTGTACATGCAATAACCAACTAACACATACATATAGAGAACAAATTCATACACATTTAAAATATAATGCTGGAAATATACACATAAATAATTAAATTAGAATTCATAATTTAATTATAAACATACATAATTCATTTATAATTCAATTTAAAATTTAAATGACAATTATATGTGGAATCCTGAAGTCAATTCATAATTTGATTGGTTTTTTGTATACCATATATTTTTACCTGAAATGATGTCCATTTTAAACAAAATACATACACCTAGAGTGCTACAGGCCACACCACACCTTTTATTGTGGCGGGGTTGACTCGTACACATCACGTACGACCCATGGATCATTGTGCTAATGTATCAATGGAATCCGAATGCGTTTGTTCAGTTTTTCGTATTCCAATTTATGTTTTTCAATTCAAATGACGTCCTTTTGAAACAGAAGACAGACACATTGAGTGGTGCCAGTCACACCGCATCTCAGATTGAGGCGGGGTTGATTCATACACGTCACATATGACCCATGAATCGTTATCCTAAAGTTTCAATGGAAACCGAATTCGTTTGGTTGGTTTTCCGTATGTACATAAAATGTTGTCCATTTTAAACAAAAAGGAGACACTTAGAGGGATTCTGGAAAAACTGTGCCTCCGATTAAGGCGAGGTTAACTCATACACATCAAATATGACCCATGGAACGTTGTGATAAAGTATCGACACAATCTGAATGCATTTGGCCAGTTTTCCGTGTGCCAGTTGATGTTTTTCACTTAAAATGACGTCCTTTTGAAACAAAAGACAGACACTTTGAGTGGTGGCGGCCACACCGCGCCTCGGATTGAGGCAAAGTTGACTCGTACACGTCACATATGACCCATGGATCGTTGTTCTAAAGTATCGACACAATCCCAATTCGTTTGGTCTATTTTCTATATGCCAGTTGATGTTTTTCAATAAAAATGACGTCCATTTGAATCAATAGGCAGACACATTGAGTGGTGCCGGCCACACTGTGTCTCAGATTGAGGTGGGGTTGATTCGTACACATCAAATATGACTCGTGGATCGTTATCCTAATGTTTCAACGAAAACAGAATGCGTTTGGTCGGTTTTCCATATGTACATAAAATGTTGTCCATTTTAAACAAAAGAGAGCCACTTAGAGTGATTCTGGCAACACCGTGCCTCCGATTAAGATGGAGTTGACTCTTACACGTCGCATTTGACCCATGGATTGTTTTTCTAAAGTATCTACACAATCCAAATGCGTTTGGTCATTTTTCTGTATGCCAGTTGCTATTTTTCACTTAAAATGGCATCCTTTTGAAAAAAAGACAGAAACTTTGAGTGATGGCGACACACCACGCCTCGGATTGAGGAGGGGTTGACTTTTACACATCACATATGACCCATGGATCATTTTTCTAATGTATCTACACAATCCAAATGCGTTTGTCAGTTTTCTGTATGCCAGTTGATGTTTTTCAATTAAAATGACATCCTTTTGAAACAAAAGGTTGACACTTTGAGTGGTGGCGGCCACATCATGCCTTGGATTGAGGCGGTGTTGACTCGTACACATCACATATGACCCATGGATCATTGTGCTAATGTTTCGACACAATATGAATGCGTTTGTTCGGTTTTCTGTATGCCAGTATGTGTTTTTCAATTAAAATGACATCCTTTTGAAACCGAAGACAGACACTTTGAGTGGTGTCAGCCACACTGCGTCTCAGATTGAGGCGGGGATGATTCTTACATGTCACAAATGACCCATGAATCGTTTCCAAAAGTTTCAATGGAAACCGAATGCGTTTGGTCAGTTTTCCATATGTATTTAAAATGTTGTCCATTTTAAGCAAAAGAGAGCCACTTAGAGTGATTCGGGCCACGCCATGCCTCAGATTAAGGCGGGGTTGACTTTTACCCGTCACATATGACCCATGGAACGTTGTTCTAACATATAGACTCAATCCTAATGCGTTTGGTCTGTTCTCTATATTCCAGTTGATGTTTTTCAATTAAAATGACGTCCTTTTGAAACAAAAGCAGACACTTTGAGTGATTTCGGCCACACCGCACCTCGGATTGAGGCGAGGTTGACTCGTACACATCAAGTATGAACCATGGATCGTTGTTCTAATGTATCAACACAATCCGAATGTGTTTGTTCGGTTTTCCGTATTCCATTTTATGTTTTTCAATTCAAATTATGTCCTTTCGAAACAGAAGACAGACACTTTGAGTGGTGACGGCCACACCACATCTCAGATTGAGGCGGGGTTGATTCTTACATGTCACATATGACCCATGAATCGTTCTCCTAAGGTTTCAACAGAAACCGAATGCGTTTGGTGGGTTTTCTATATGTACTTAAAATGTTGTCCATTTTAAGCAAAAGATGGACACATAGAGTGATTCTGACAACATTGTGCCTCAGATTAAGGTGGGGTTGACTTATACACGTCACATATGACCCATGAATCGTTTTGTTAAAGTATCAACACAATCTGAATGCATTTGTTCGGTTTTCCATATGCCAGTTGATGTTTCTCAATTAAAATGACATCCTTTTAAAACAAAAGGCAGACACTTTGAGTGGTGCCAGCCACACCGCACCTTGGATTGAGGCGGGGTTGATTCGTACCCATCACATATGAACCACGGATCGTTCTCCTAAAGTTTCAATGGAAACCCAATTCGTTTGGTCAGTTTTTCGTATGTACTTAAAATGTTGTTTATTTTATGAGAATCCTCATGTGTCTATTAGTGGAATGTTATTTACTTAAAATCTTGTGGATATTTATATAAAATATTTTTATATCATTCTTAGTATGGATTAGATTTTAGTTTATAATGCTATGAAACATTTTCGAGCTAACAATGTCATGTCCAATGAATACATCTCTTTTATAACATACCAAGAATCAATGATATTGATTAGATGTGTAAATGTGATTTACATTGATTATCATGATGAAAATAAATAAAATATATATTATAGATTTTCTAGTATTAAATGAAATCAAGGAGGGTGGGGGGGGGCTATCCGGTGGGGCTGTCTGGTGGGTGTCCAGGGGGATGTCTGGGGACCAAGGAAGAGGGTGGGGGGGATGTGTGGGGGGTTGTCAGGGGTCTAAGGAAGAGGGTGGGGGGGGGGGGCTGTCTGGGGTCCAGGGAGGAGGGTGGGGGGGGGGATGTGCGGGGGGATGTGCGGGGGGTGTTCGAGGGGTTGTTTGGGGTCCAAGGATGAGCGTGGGGGGCTGTCTGGGGGGCTGTCTGTGGTCCAGGGAGGAGGGTGGGGGGGCTGTCCGGGGGGCTGTCCGGGGGTGTTCGGGGCGTTGTCCGGGGTCCAAGGAAGAGGGTGGGGGGCTGTCCGGGGGTGTTCGGTGGGTTGTCCGGGGTCCAAGGAAGAGGGTGGGGGCTGTCCGGGGGGCTGTCTGGGGGGAAGTCCGGGGGGGGCTGTCTGGGGTACAGGGAGGAGGGTGGGGGCTGTCCGGGGGCTGTTCGGGGGGCTGTCTGGGAGCTGTCCTAGGGGTGTTCGGGGGGTTGTCTGGGGTCCAAGGAAGAGGGTGGGGGGCTGTCTGGGGGGCTGTTTGGGGGCTGTCCGGCGGGGCTATTCGGGGTCCAGGGAGAAGGGTGGGGGGTTGTCCAGGGTCCAGGAAGGAGGGGGGGGGGGGTTCCCAAACACACAACCACTAAAAGAAAACAACATCCATAAAAACAAATAATATATAAAAAACTCAACTCCAATACTATACTACGAGTCTAGATAAAACCAACAACTAGAATAGATTAAATATCAAATCTCAGTAATATCAGTAAAAAATGTAATGGATAAACTTGTCCCACATCACAATCACCATCATCACCATCATCATCACCCTTGTCCTCGTCTCCATCATCGTCCTGTCCCTCCTAGCCCTCACCCTCCTCCTCATCCTCACCCTCCTCCTCGCCCTCGCCACCCACCTCGCCCTCCTCCTCTCCCTCCTCTTCCGCATCAGACTCCTCGCCAACATCATCATCAAGCTGGACATCATCCTGACCACCACTAGAACTGCCACCTGGTGCACCATATATAGAATTTATCGATGACATATACTCATCAAAAGCTAGCCTGACCTCTGCTGGAAGTGTAGGACGTAGAACTTCAATAAATTTCATAAACGCAATGTTTGCCCTATAAGATTGTTCTTCCGTCTATGTGGCACATTTCTCAGCCTGTGCTGCATGTTCCCTAACTTTCTGCAGCTCGGTGGCACTACATCTCATACCTAAGGATGGCCAATACCTCGTCGGGTCTATCATAGGTCGGCAGTGTAATCTACCAGAATGCTCCTCTCCCAAGACCTGATGTAAGTGATATGTTGGCCCAAAAGTATCTGGTTCTTGGGCATCGAGGGCCTCTAAAGTAGAATTTTACAAATATAAATATATCATTAAGTTACAAAATATATATTAAAATATAAATTCAATAGATTAAAACATACAATCTGCTGCTCATTCGCTTCGTTGACGGCACTACCATCCGTTTTCTGTCTACTCGAGCAAAACAGTTTTGCTCGTGGCACACATCCTTCAATATTTTTTATTTTCCTCTACAATGACATTGAAAACTAAAGTTATATGAAAAGTTTAGCAAACTATTATATAATTGGGGAAACAAAAGAAAGTCGAAGTTGTAATGAAAACTTATAAACAATTTTCATACCTGATTCCTCTCATGATCATGCATCGTAGTGTGTCCTAGTGTGTAGAGGTATTTTTTTGCATCAATGTTCTTTTTATTTTTTCCATATGATTCCTAATTAAAATTTGAAAATGAAACAAATAGTATTAAGGAAAGACATGAATGTTATTATTTAAATACCTCAAATGATATTAATAACTTAAACTGGGTAGTCATCCAATGAGTAATCATCTGACAATACTAATCTATAGGACAATCATCCACCACTGGTATTGCCTCTATCTCAGTGCCAACTCTAGAAAACCAACCAATATAGAACTCATGCTTGTAGGCTCTCCAAAGCTCGTATAAATCCTTTAGACGTTCTGATCGTGCACCCTCACCATCGGGAAAATTAAATCGAAGGTGAAATCAAAATATTAATTCATAAAAATACAAAAATAATTCATGGAATTAAATAGAACAGATTTTTTTACCCATATCTCTTCCCAAGCTATATCCTTGACCTCATGTGGCAAATGTCTCCACGATAGCGGGCTGATGGAAATGATGTCGGAGTATTTGGAAAGAGTCGCCAAAAAACACTGACATTGATGCCCTGTTTTCTCAACCATTTAGATGTCTTCATTATAATCCACCACAACCTGTGTGTGGCGGTTCCACACCGAACGCATGCGTGTACGCCCCCGACCACGCCTCCTGTCAGTAGATGTAGCTGTCATGAAAGAAAAACAAATATTTTATCAAAACATGTTATAATGAAAATAAATATTGCTATAAAAATTTGTTAGGTTTCTATAAATATACTTGTGTCGGTCTGATCTTTGAGCGCCGCTGGATCCACTAAAACTGATGGAACACCCTGTGGTGGAACAGGAGTCGAAGACGATGGAATATAGAAGCTTAGAGAGACAGAAGTAGAAGGAAAAGAAATGGGACAGTTGTCTGGATGGATGCTGACTGGGGAGTGGGAATCATCATGGGATGTGAAAATGATGGGCCAGAAGATACAGAAGGTTGTGAAAACAAGGGAGGCCTAAATATCCCGTGTGTCCCTAACGACACACCGGGATCAGAATGTGGGAATGATGACATGACAGTGGGAGGGGCAGGGTCTAGTTGGGTACGCGTAGCTGCTCGTATACCTCTGGTACGAACCCTCCTCGTACCACCGGCATGAGTACTAGGACCAGTACTAGGATCCTCATTGATTAAATGTCGATGTATATGTGGATTCTACAAAAAAATTTACAAAAAATTAATCACATGACATTATATATTCTTTAAATATATCAATTTGAAATAAATTACACACTACAGGCATTAATGATGGAATTCCCAACTCCGTCATTCGACGATTGTTCTCCATCATTTTTTTCCTTCATCTCTCTTCAATTGGCTTCATTTCCTTCTTTTGAAAACAAATATGTAATTATTAAAAAAATAAAACTAACGTGTAACCCAAAAAACTAAATATATGAATGAATAGGGGGATTCAATGGTAATTTATCTATCAATTGTTTTAGAAGAGCTGGAATGGATTTAATAAATCATACAAGTTTTAATGTTCACCGGGTTAGAAATATTGTTTGACTATGTTTGAATACAGTTCAATTCCAAATTAGAAAACGCAATTCAAATAAAAATGCAACCAATAAACATTGAAAATTCACTTAAAGGTCAAGTCAGCTATCAATTGTTTTAGAACTGCCTGAATGGATTTAATTAATCATACATGTTGTAATGTTCACCAAGTTATAAATATTGTTTTACTATGTTTGAATATAGTTCAACTACAAATTAGAAAATGCAATTCAAATAAAACTGCAACCAATAAACATTGAAAATTCACATAATGGTCAAGTTAGCTATCAATTGTTTTAGAAGAGCTTGAATGGATTTAATAAATCATAGAAGTTCTAATGTTCACCAAGTTAGAAAAATTGTTTGACTATGTTTGAATACAGTTCAATTCCAAATTAGAAAATGCAATTCAAATAAAACTGCAACCAATAAACATTCAAATTTCACATAACGGTCAAGTCAGCTATCAATTTTTTTAGAAGAGCATGAATGAATTTAATAAATCATACAAGTTGTAATGTTCACCAAGTTAGAAATATTTTTTGACTATGTTTGAATACAGTAGAATTCAAAATTAGAAAATGAAATTCAAATAAAACTGTAACCAATAAACATTGAAAATTCACATAATAGTCAAGTCATCTATCAGTTCTTTTAGAAAATATTGAATGGATTTAATAAATCATACAAGTTGTAATGTTCAAAAAGTTAAAAATATTGTTTTACTATGTTTGAATATAGTTCAATTCCAAATTAGAAAATGCAATTCAAATAAAACTGAAACTAATAATCATTGAAAATTCACATAACAGTCAAGTCAGCTATCAATTGTTTTAGAAGAGCTTGAATGGATTTAATAAATCATACATGTTGTAATGTTCACCATGTTTGAAATATTGTTTGACTATGTTTGAATACAGTTCAATTCCAAATTAGAAAATGAAATTCAAATAAAACTACAACCAATAAACATTGAAAATTCACATAACGGTCAAGTCAGCTAAAACATATTTGTGATCAATACTAAATCAATTTGAATATTACCAACCTTAACAACCCAACTCGAGGTAAACCAAAAGAATTGAGAATATGGATGAATAATTATATATATTTTCACCCACAACTTGAGGTTCACAATCAACTCTGACAATTGAGCTATTTGAGTCCTCAAAAGAAATAAATGGATTGGTTCCAATGGCACTAGTGATAGTATAAATTCCATCACCACTATCATCAAAAATATGTCTTGGAATTACATCAACTATGAAACCAAATTCCGGTCGTTGTTGGTCTTTGACATAAAAAAAATGTTTATCCATTGACACCATCGCATATGGTTCTTCGGTAGCAAGAGTGCGAGTCATATTAATTACTCGAAATCCATAATCATTAATAAATGTGCCATGTCTCATCATCGAATCAAACCAATGGCATTTATCATTATGACTCGTCCATGAGAGTAATAATCCAATATTATTATTTTCTCAACAACTCCATAATAACCCAAATTTTCAAATCATGGTCTACTATCTGATGCACTGGCATAACAATCTATCGTGGCAGTAACCATAACACCATCATGTTGTGTTCTCATGTTCTTTTCTCGTTCAGTGACAATAAATTTGTATCCATTGATAACAATTGATTTATAGTCACGAACCAGGGTATTAGGACCAAAATCTAAAGATCTTATTTCCTCAAAGACAGAGTTAGGAGACAATCTCAATACCTGCAATATAAATGACTATTAAACTTAATTAAATATTTATATTATTATTTTAAACATTAATTTTTTTAGACCTTCAATTTTAACCAAGAAGAAAACTCTTTTCTATGAAAAGTCTATCTCCTTCTCAAAGATAAAGAACGATGCTTCTTATTTATCATTGTTTTATGTTCCCTGTAGATAAAAAATATGAATAGTTTAACAGATATATATGTAAGATATACATAATCAATTTAGTTACCTGATATAGTCATCGAGAAAATCATAGTTGAATAAAACTGTGCGATGTGCCATCTCACTCTCTTCATGGATTAATGTCATCAATGTATATGATCCAAAAATTCCTCCTGTTTGAAGAAGTGATGGAAAACTTGCTTCAATTTTCTCATACTGTTCTTCTTCATTTCTCATTGGTCTGTTCAATCTTGTAGTAAGATCAGACAAATACATCGAGCAGAAATCCATACATTCTTGAGCCAAGTAACCATTCACGATAGAACCATCGAGATGATTTATGTTTCGGACATAAGAATTTAATGTGAACATATTTCTTTCAGTTGGATACATCCAATGAAAAGAAATAGGTCCTCCAAGAAGTATTTCCTTGGGAATATGGATAGTCAGATGCATCATGCATGTGAAAAATTATGGAGGAAATATTTTCTATAACTCACCCAAAATTAATGGGGCTTCATTCAACATTTTTTGCATGAAATACATGGACAAATTCTTAGCACATAGATCTCTAAAAAAAGCCACAACTGAATAACAGCCACCCTTACATTATGGGACAAAAGATGACAGATTGCTATTGGAAGAAACTCATGCAGTAGAACGTGATAATCATGAGTCTTCAAAGATTTTAGCTTCAACTCTCTTCTGTTGACCCGTTTATATATGTTTCTTGAATATCCATCAGGAACTCTAATAGTCTCTAATACTTCTAGAAATTGTTTTTTCCACATATGGAATCACATAAGAAGCACATGGATGTTGCCATTTATTTTCACTGATACGCACAGGATTTAATTCTGGTCTAATGCCCCAATCCACCAAGTCACGCGAAGATCATAAATCATCTTTTGTCTTCCCCTTGACATTTAGAAGAACCGAAAGCAACATTTCGTATATATTCTTTTCAATATTAATCACGTCTAAGCAATGATGTAACAAATTGGTTGACCAATAAGGCAAATCAAAAAAGATACTCCTCTTCCTCCAATTGTAACAGGTTTCAATGGAAACATTCTTTCTCTTTCCAGATTTCATTTGACCTTTCCGGAACGAAAAACTGAAATCTTTCAATTCATTAAGCACGTCAGTTCCAGACATACGCTGAGGAGGATCATCGGTCCCTATGGTATTATCAAATCTTCGACGATTCATTCTATATGGATGATCATTTGGCAAGAATCATCGATGTCCCATAAAACTGAAACTACAGCGATGTTTCAGTCTTCTGGATCGTGTATTCTTCATACAAACTGGACATGACAATTTTCCCTTCGTGCTCCATCTAGACATCATTGCATAAGTAGGAAAATCATTGATCTTCCACATAAGCACAACAAACATTTGAAATATGTCTTTCGAACATGCATCGTTTGTGCGCACACCAACATCCCAAAGAAGTTTCAACTATTTTATTAAAGGTTTCATGTAGACATCAATATCATTGTCGCGATTAGAAGGATCAGATATGAGTATACTCATGAAAGAGAAAGGTTTTTTCATACACAACCATGGGATAAGATTATAAATATGTATAAAAACTGGCCATGTGATGTGCGTAGTAAGCATGTTCCCAAACGGATTCAAACCATCGCATGGAATACCCACCCTCACATTACGCACGTCAACTGCAAAATTAGGATGTCGAGCATCAAATCTCTACCATGAAAATCCATCTGCAGGATGAACCAACTCGTCATTAGTCTTCTTTCTCTCATTATCATGCCAACTCATTTTTATTGATATGTCATCATACATAAAAAGATTCTGGAGTCTTGGGATCAATGGAAAGTGCCACATTACTTTTTGTGGAATACGGGATGGTGTTCCATCATGTTTTTACTTTGAACGAGATGTGCCACATTTAATACAATCATTTCGTTCAGCGGTTTCCTCCCAGCATAAACTGCAATCTTTTGGGCAAGCATGAATTTTGTTTCTTGAAAATCCAAGATCCTCAACTAACTTCCATGCCATATAGTGGTTTGAGGGAATATCTGCAACATCTGGAAGTAAATCCTTCAATAGGGTAAGACTGTAATCGATTACTGTATTAGAATCCCATAAATAGTTTTCCCATGAAACAATCGGATTAAAGATTCCAGATTTTTCATTTTATCACATTGTCGATATACTGGAGTCATGGAAGCATCATTCAATTGTTTCACCATATCAATATCATCAATTTCACTAGATGCATTAGTTGTGCTCATATCGATTTCTTCTTGAGTCGAAATCCTTTCTTTTTCATGATGACGAATAAATTGAAATCGATCATCTATCAAATTCTCCATTCCAGTCTTTTCATTTCGATCATCAACAATTTAATATTTTATTTTATCCCCATTGTGATACCACACAAAGTAGTTTTCTTGAAGACCATTTTTGGTTATGTGGTAGCTGACTTCTTCATGGCACAACCAAGGTCTTCCAACACAATTGGAACATGGGCAGTGTATGCGACCACTATCTAAAGAATTGTGAAATGCAAAATCTATAAAGCTCTCCAAATTGTTTTGAAAATCGCTTGAGATTCGATCGGTTTCATACATCCAACTTCTGTCCATTATGTAAAAAGAATTTATATAAGCCTTTTTTTCATAAAAAATTCAATAGGATAGAACTTTAATAGAAAATTAATTTAAGTAAATGATAAAAGAAAAAGTTTCTAGTCGATGTAGTGAAAATCACCCCACCCTCATAAAAGTGAGTATTGGCCAAGAAGGGAACATAATATAAAACATCCAATGAAAACCATATTTAGTTGACCCTAAAATTATATTAGTACAGTAATCCTTGGGGAAATGGAATATATGATCCTGGTTAACTGATGAATTCAAAGGCTTGTATTCTATATGTTGAACACTTTCTATGGTATGAAATCATGTGAGGATGGGTTTACATCATTCAATTTCTTACATGCTAGTGAGAATGAAGACTTAAATTAATGACTTGAGTTCATTGATACCATGTCAACCATTATACACACCATGTGAACCCTTATACACACCATATAAACCCTTATACCATATCTCCATTATTACAACCATTAATAACAACTTATTAAATAACATCACTTATTAAAGATAATCAAATTGAACATAAATAAATAATGATATTGGATATATCAAGTAAAATGAAGTCATACTATCTTACATCATAAATGACCACCTGCAACCATGATTAATGACCACAAAGCTCCCATTTCGGCCAAATCAAAATTGAAAACAAAAACACATAGTTGTAGAAAAAAAACTTAATTTGTGTGAAGAATAATAATCTCATGGTCCTCATGATATTTGAACCACACAGTCAAGATTTTCGATATGAACTTGTATCCATGAAACCATATGAGAAACACAATTCAATACATGCATTTTTCTGATTTTCCCAAGCATTTTGAGGAACCCCAAATTAGTGAAAATGGTCATTGTGTTTTAAAAAGGTGATTGAATTACACATGTATGATGTTGAAGGTAGAATGATTAATGGTTATATTAGAAAAACTAATATTCACTAATATTGTGAATATGACATTCTGTGAATTAGTTTCATGAAGAAGGAAGAAGTACTAATTAGGGACCACATACTATTTGTCAAAGTTCAAGAAGATACTCCATATATTCTATTGTGCAAAGGATAAGTGGACAGTGTGTCATTTTATATATATATAGATTTTGATAGAAACATGATACATACTTGTTATGTAATACACATAGTGTACAAAAATTAAGATGAACAATATCTTCATGTTTGGAATTATCTTAATGAAAGAGTGATTTTCATGAAATAATATCAATAAATATTACAAACAATTTCTTATTAGTTCCTACACATGAACTTATAATATTTGAACCAGATTAAAAAAACTATGAATCTTTAAAATTATAACACAATAAAAAGACATCAGGCCCTTATAAATGTAAATGTGTAATGAAAAAATTAATTGGACATACATCGATATAGGGATTTGAGTACACAATTCGTGGAACAATCATAAAATTTTACAAAAACCCTAAAAATTGGGAATAACGAAATCGTTGAGAATAGAATGATATGCTTTATAAGAGGTGGAACAATATCCTTGATAAAATATAGGATTCTAACCTGGTAGATGCTGATCTGATGGAAGATGTGGGGATTGTGAAGTGCTTCTTCCAAGGAATCGCGTCAGGAGATGAGCGGAAGGCTTTTGGAATCGTGGGGAGGCCGCTACCTGCATTTGGGTATTTGGGGATTTTTTTCCAACGGTTCTTAAAAACTGTTGGGCAAACCCAATCTTTCCCAACAGTTTAATAAAATCGTGGGAAAAACTATGTTTTTCTGCACTTTTCCCTACGGTTTCATAAAACCGTTGGGAAAACTAAGTTTTTCCCCACTTTTCTCAACGGTTTTATGAAACCATTGGGAAAAGTCAGTTCTTCAAGGTCTTTACCAACAGTTTCTATAAACTGTTGGGAAAGACAACTTATACCAACGGTTCCTTGAACCATTGGTATATAAGTGTTGAGAAAACTACCCTTTCTAGTAGTGAGATAAGGAAATAAATATTATTAAAAACACTTTTATGATCATTTTCAATGTATTTATAACCTTTTAATATATATCTATGATAATTTTTCCATTATTTATTATATATATCAATAATCACATCAATCACAAGAAGTTATTTCCTCAAATTCTGAAATAATACTTACCTATATAATCATGGTCAAATATATTTTTATATATTTACAAAAACCATAGAATTGTACATTTATATGTTTTTTATCATTATATTAGTAAAAATAATACATTAATTGATGAATTGTATAAAATATATTAGTACTAAAAATGGTATCTCATATTCCATATTTTGGATTTCTAAAATAACTATGAAAATTATTCATTATAATAATTATTATTAATAAAAAAACCCCAATAAGTCTTTCCATAATAATATTCATGTTATAAATATTATATTAACTCATTAAATACATATTTCAAATCTAGCTATTAATGACTACAACTGAAAATGAAACACATCATTCAATAATGTGGTTAATCGATCGTAACATGGGTGATGATTTCATTTTATATTTAAGGAGAGGTAGATAGTAGGGTGATTGATATTAAATTGATATAATATAATTTTAGAATAGAAATGATATGTATATCATGACAGATTACAGTAATTTTTTGGATGTATTAAATTAAAGAAAAACATGAATGAAATTGGTTATTATTTTTAACACTTCCTCGGATATCCTCTATTATATAACAACATAATATATTATTAATTATTATTTTATAATTTATTGGACCTCTAGGATGTAGTAAATATGGTTGCAGAGATATTTGGTTTGCATTCTGTTTAGAAAAATAAATCATATTGTGTGAAAACATTAGTTAGTGCATTATGGTATTTAAAAGAGGGGATTGTTGTGTTTTAGGAAATATATTATAATAAAATATGATATCTCTAAATATTGACCAACAAGTGATTAAATATTATTCATATTTTATATTCATTGTAATGGGGAAATTATTATATACATTAAATTTATACAACTTCCAAAATGTAATACTATCATATTGTTATAAAATAAGGGGTAAATAGAGTATGTTTCTATTTATCTCCATATTCTAATTTTTAAGATAAATATTAAAACATTGATATAAAAATATATTGACATCACTATAAAAAAATTAAATTTATTTTATAAAAAAAATATTTTAATAATTAAAAAAAATTAAAAAAAATTTATCATATCTTATGTGAAATATAATTTTTTTAACAGAATATTTAATTTCAAACCCATAAGAAATTATATATGGTATAACAAAATTTTATTTGTATTAATACTAAAAAAAATTTGTTTAACAAAAAAAATAAGGAAATAATTTTTTAACATATTTATATATTTAACACATAAATATATATTATAATGATATTTAAAAAATAAAAAAAATACCATTTTGGTTTCCTTGTATCAAAAAAATATTTAGTTATATTAGAAACAATTTTTTAAATATAAATTTCATAAAATAGATTTTATTTTAGTATTTTTACCTAAAATACCAAAGTTCATCCATAATTAATCTAAATCTATTGATGTCACCAAATTCCCTGCACATTAATGAAATTGGGAATTATACTAAACATTATTTTAATAAAAAAAAAAATTAAAAATTGATAATACCTATCACCTATATATATAACCACTTTCTATAGTATCCCATTTCATTAGGGTAAGGTTTGAAATAAAGTCAAATTCATGGGATGATTGGAAAAATTGATAAGGTAGTGATTTTTACCAACTTGGTCTACTTTCATATATGATGCCACATGATCCTCTATTGATAATTTAAATCATAGGATTGGGTAAGGGAGAACCATATAGATTCTCCATCCTTCCCTATCTATGATAAATAAAATTTATATGGGATACTTCTCTGTATTATATCTAGGTTTCTCTCTACTACATATATTAATACTCATCATTACCCTAAATATACACTAATTATAATGGTCATGTAATAACAAATATATTATCAATGTCCATCAATCCCAATAATCATTATAACCCAAAATCAACAATATATTTTCTTTAAATTATTTAAAATAAATCCCTTAATATATTTCTATCACATCATTATGGATCGATTAATATTTATAGTAATATTATATATTATAATTAGTTAAATAAATTATAAATAACTAAATAAACATGAACTAAATGAATTTCATTATTATATATTATAATTAAATAAATAAATCATTATTATGTTTCGAGTAATATTAATTGATTACTCTTAAATATTGAATATCATATATGTAACTAAGCTTACATATAAAACCATGTAATGACATATTATTATGATTATTAAAAAGTTATTATGACATAATGAAGGAAGTGGATATTCTTATATATTACCCAAATGTTTGAATTTATTCTAATGTATGATGTGATGTTTGAATTATAACTATGTAATCTGGATTTAGTGATATTTTCTAGAGATTATTTCTATTCTAATTCATATGATGTATTAAATCAATGCTGATATAGATTGGAAAATTTGTATTATTTTTTGATGGTATTGAACACGTTAATTTTCAAGGATATTTACATTTAAGGCCAAATTTGTTTCTAATGTATATGTGCTACCCATTTTCATAGAGGGGATTATAAAAATATTTTCACTATGTTATTTTTTAACAATGATATATGTTTTTATCACAATAGTAATTGAAAAATATTTATATCTATCGACTCCCAACAAAACAAAATAATTTCTACAAACACCCCATTGAAATCCATTTTCAATGTTTTTTTGTTTTATTTTGTATGTGATACTATTAATATTATAAATATTTAATAAAGTAATGATATTTCAATAGTGAATACAAAATTTTTGTTCTTCATTGTTTTTGAGGTTATGCATATGATTAAGGATTTAATCAAGGATACACATTGTATATATACATTCCTCTACATAACATGAATTGTGAATTTAATGTTATTTCTATAAAATCTATGTGTTATTGTGATTATATGCCTATAAAATTTTTTCCTTATTTAGTGCGAATAATTAATATAATAATTTTACTGTAAAATAAAGGGTATGAATTGATATAAGGGAGTGTGAGAGCCTGGATGAATGATTTGTAATTGATAATGACTATGTGCCAGCTGAATTTAATTGAATGTGATATCACTATGAATGTATCTATAAAACCATGATATTTAAATAGAAAAATATTTTTTTTGATAACATATATGACACAAATCCCAATGTTTAAATGAACCATAAAATAGTATAACAATATATCCAATCAATTTATGCATCAGGTATGAATATTAAAAAATTAATTATAAATTTTTTTTATCTAGTGATTGGAAATAGTATAACAATATTTTGAAAGAAAAAAATTGTTTTCAGAAAAAATGAATTTTTTTAAAAGACTGTTTCGTCACGATTTTCCAGCATAATTTAAAATTAATTTTAATAATTTATAGATGTTAATTCGAAAGTAAAAAAATTATTTTTTGAAATAATAATTTCAAAATCATATAATGATAAATTTAATGGATTTTTAATAAATTTATCATTTTTTCTGATGAAATGTAAAAAAATAATGGTTTTTATTGATAACTCCATTTTTTTATTAAATAATAATCTCTGTTAATTTATATTTTAAATTAAAAATAATCTAATATTATATAAATTATATTAAAATTTAACTTATATATGTCATTTTATTCAACTCCATTTTTAAATTTTATATTAAAACATTCTATTGTTTTGAGAATTTACTCTTTGGAATCCTTCTTTTAAATTACATCTACAGGTATAACATTAAATTAAATTCAACAACTTGTGTGGGTTGAATAGTTGAAAATGGATTTCATATATTAAAAAAATAATAAATTTTATCTCTTATAGTCAGTATAATTTTTAACCTAAAATACTAGCTAAAACATTAAAAATTAACTAACATGGTTAAGGTAAAAATGGATTTTCCAGGTATTAATCTATAATGATAAATATTATAAATCACATCAATACTTTTAAAACACCAATTTTATTTCCATAATTCGACATTAGAATATTCAATGGTATATAACAACTGATTTTGGTGTTTTTCATGATAAATAATATGTGTAATTGATTCATTTGAAAAATTCCATGTTTTTCCTCTCACTGTTAATAAAAGGAAACCCCCTCCCCACCCCTCTACACTCATAAATAAGAAATTTGATTGTATAATTACATAATAAAATCACATTCTTAACCCACTAATAAAAAACTATATCATGGATTTGCTAAAAAATCCATCATTGGATGGATTTAAGTGTAAACCTAAAGAAGGTAAGCTAAATAAGAGTTAATGCTCTAAAATAAACATTTTTATTTTATTTATTCATTAACAACATTAATATAATATTTAATTCCAATATTATAATCAAATAATTATATATCATAAATGGATATGTTATTATGTGAATGGATGAATCATTAACTATCTTCTCTTACATCCAATGGGAAATGAAATCTTTGATCATCTGTATGGAGGACTACCACCTCACAAAAAAATGTAACTCGTTTTCCATAAATATATCTCATAATTATTTATAATGGTAGATTTAATTTAAATATAATATTTATGATATTTTTATATATCATTAATCAATATATCACACATTTCGTCTTACATTCCATTCTATTTATAATATGATAATGTCTCTTTTTTATACTGTAGACTACCACCAATCAAAGCGATATGATACCCTTTTGACTCACCCATTACATATAATGTTATAAGATGAAATTTAATGAACATATGTGATATATATTAAATTTTATTGATTATAGAAAATTAATATATCACCAACTTTATAATTATTTCCAATTTTAGTTGAATGATATTCTCGCTCAAGTGTATGTACGACCTACCATCTCCACAAAGTGATGTTATTCCTATCCAAGACCAACCATAAATAATGATTATAAAAAAATATATAATTTGTAAATTTTAGTTTTATAATATTGATAAATTTATATATAATAGGGAACTATAAATAATTAATAAGAGTCACGACTTTAATGACAAAACACGCTTCAAAAAACAAGGAAATTCATAAAGGAAATAATGAAAATAATATATATTATTAATAAAAGGTTGCAAAAATGTTATAAGGTGATAATATATCATATTATATATGAATATATACTTCTTATAAAAATTAATAACATTATTAGATCCTTTATATATGATTTTAAATCATTTCCAACCAAAATAATGTATTCGCTAAGGGACATCATCTCAATTTCTCTACCCTAAGGAATATTTTATTTTTTGTACACATATAATCTTTTATATCATGTTTATACTACCCAATATAAATTTTATATCATGAATCCGTCCTATTTCATGTTATATTTACTTTCCATTTTAATTAATTCAATTATGGGGATATTCATTGAATGTTATCCATAGGTAAGATACAACTTCTCCATTTCACTTCTTTAAGGCACCTTTTACTATTATGCACCTAATATCTGTTATATACTAAAAATTATTCCTCTTTAATATATAATATCATTATTCCTTGAAATATAATAACATTTTATGTTTCCATTTGAATAATTCCATCCAATGGTATTTTTCATAAATATTACCACGTGGTATGTCACTTCTTCTCAATTTCCATTTCTTAGGCACTATTGTTTTTGTGATTCACCTATTTTATACTATATTGTGTTTATGTAACCAATTTTACTTTTAATATTAAGATTAATTCATAATGAACAGTATTTTGTGATTTAATTTGAATTAATTCATCAAATGGTATTTTATTAGAGAAATTCCATTTGGTAATGAATTTTGTAATTCAATTTCATTGAATTAAACTATATTACTTCTTTGATATCATTGATATTATATGAATATGTGTTTAAGGAATTTTTATTATCATATATTTTATTTTTAAATTGTTTTTTTGGATTTAAATTTGATTAAAATAAGCATCTAATTGATTAATTATCACTTCATTGTTATGATAATTGTACGGGGTTTCATCCCAATTTCCAGTCCATTGGGACTTATTTAAAAGTATGCTCTACATTATTTTTATCTTCTATATTAGTTCACTTATGAAATAATTTTTCTTTATAAATTACATATCAATAAAATATACATATTATTTGTAACGTATATTTGATTATTTTCTTAATTGTATATCATTTTTACAGATATTGTATTTTGAATGTTATATCATTTACTAGGGAAATATTTATTAGTTCCTATCCTTTACTCAATATGAATATTAATTCATAAGTAATATTTTTCAGGGAAAAATTTATTATTTGATATATGAGGAATTATTTATAAATCTATATATGGGTGGGGGTTTGTTATAAATATCTGCTATTTGCACTAGTACTCTCTTTATATGAATTAGTTGGATAAAAATAATTAAATGTGCTTTTTTTGTATACATACCTATAAGTTTTAAACATACCCCCAAAATTTCATGATATTATAGGTATCATGATTCATATGATAATTATGTTAAATTTTTATGAATTTTAATAATTAAAAATTTATTTATTATTTTTCATAATATTTTTGTAATGAAATTATATCTTGCGGATTTTTATTCAGTGTTATTTGATTAGGCGACTTGTGTTTTCGGTTATTTTCCATTCAACATGTAACATTCCTTATATAATTAATATGTTGTAGAATAAATTCAAATCATGTTTTGTTTACCTTGACATGTTGATTACTATTATTTATTACTGATTTCTTCCTTTATAAATAACACTTACTAGGCATTTGAGTTCGACATAATTTTTTTTTTCATTTCACCTGAAACCATGAAGGTAACTATGAATGATATGGAAGGATATGCTTGAGGGTATAATAATATTGTTGAAAAATGTATTTTGTTTTAATTGGTGTATTCATTTGTAATATTGGAATGATTTATTAATCTAGTTTACAAATTCAACTAAACTATACAATCCCATGGGAATGGATTCCCTATATCATCTATGAATGTATTAAATAGTTAAAATTTACTAGGATACATGATTTTAACACATTATATTTACTATCAAATGATGATTATTAAAATCCCTTGAACCAGATTTATGGAAAAAATGATTACAGAAAAAAAATCCCATGTAATAATTTGAGGATAATTTTAGAAGAACATCATTATATTGTAATAAGTTATAGATTTTTTTCATTTTTGGGAATACATCCATTTTAATATAATAAAATGGTGGTTGTTTTAAATATATTTACCTAGAGGAAATAACATGAATGAAGGTTTCGTTAATTGGGATTACCAAGTACTCAATAGTGAGCCTTACTTTGTACAATGTTTGACAATGTACTTGGTTATGAATTAGATAAATCACATTTCCAATACCAAATATTACAAATTATTTGAACAGATGATGATAATGAATGACATAGGATACACCGAATAAGTTATATATTTAAAACATGGTCTCATAATTTATACATCTTATAAATGATTTTATGATTTTCACATTATTATTTTTTTCACTCACAATATAATTTTTGTTTATTCAAAATAGTAATAACCCAATGGAATCATGTTAACATTGGAAATGAAGTAACATATAGAGACTATGATAAACCACATGGGATGATGATATGAGTGAATGGTATCATTATTATTCCGAATCATTTATCCTAAAATATATTTGAGAACCAATACCCTAACAAACTCCAAAACTCACTAAAGAATATTTTGATGGGATTTTCTATAAGATCGAGTTCCGGAGAACATTGAGGAAACACAAAAAAAGTGTGATTTATTATATAAATATGGATGAATAAAATAAATAATTTCCCTTAATGGATTAACCATATTATTTAAATGAGGAGAACAAGAGAATAATGAAATGGATTGTTGATAAAATTTGAGGAGTATGATCTAAGGAAATAAATTTCATCTTAGGGATCCATTAATAGTTATTTTTCATAAATATGGGTAACAATTTCAATATTTGAGTCAATTACCTCTTTTAATTGTTAATCCCTAGACCAAGGAAGGACCAATGTTGAAACAAATTGATAAATTATCTATGTATAGGGATCATGAATTTATTTGTACAAGTAATTTTTACCAATTGTACATTCGTAATAAGAATCATGAGTCATATTAGTATTCTATTAAATTTTATTACCATGTTGGTCAACATTAACATAAGTGTTATAGATACAATTATGGGTTTATGTGTTTAATATTAATCATATGTTCATTTCTCAGACTCCACATTTGATTATTTATGTGATACAAATATTACATGATTAAAAATAATTTTTGAAAACATTTATTGAAGTAAAACCAATTGGATTATTATATTATAAATTCATTTGAGAAATAATTCCCTTCAATTTTTATTAAAAATTTGATTAAATGTATCAATATCCATTATATTTAATCTTATATTTACTTGTGTGGTACAGTTAATCATATTTTTGGAACATTAACATAATAATAATAATATGGTATTTTGAAAAAGGATAACTAGTATACCCGGTGAAAACTATTCGTATCCAGAGAGGTTGCAGGTCATGGAAACATAAATAAATGTTGATATGGTATTAGCACCAAATACAAGACTATGTGATGTTATTGTTAATGTGGACTTTTTTTTAATAAAAAAATTCATACAAAAAGGATAATGATGAATAACAGGGAATCAGTTGATGTTTATAGAGTACTAAGTTGTGTTACCCATAATTTTTTAGAAAATAATTAGAAATATAGGGAAAACATTTCACTCATGTATGGATATTATGGATTGTTACTTGTTAACGTTAGTGCATTAAGAATAAAAAAATAATATTTCAATATTCAATTCATAGAGTAAGAAATGAAGTGGAAATTTATCACAACATAACTAAAGTGTGAAATTGTATTACAAAATATAAATATACCATGTAATTACATTTACATATATTCATAAATTATAAATGAATTTTTCATATTTATAAAAAGTACCTTGAATCAATACTATTATCTTATTTCCATCATATCTGAAGAATCAATGGACTTTTGACTCATCATAGATTTTATTATTTAATTGTTATTGAATATCTCTATATAATTCACATTCATATGATCAAATACCATTATCACTCATTTAGAGTCATATTTTTAACGTGTTTTTAGAATATTTTCCCCTTTTATTTAACCCATTTACAATCATTATCATTACCACTTAATACAAATTTTTACATTGCAATTTAACTTCAATTCCATAAAATGTTACGAATGTTTTTACATAATTTTAAACTAAAAATTTAAATTATAATGTCTATTTTATAATATAAATTTTTATAATGGATTAAAATTTATTTACAAATATTAAATGATTATCATATAATAAAACATTTTGGAGAAAATTATAATTTAAAATTTGAAAATTCAAATACAGGTTAGTACATTAAATATAATATTTTTAAATATATTAATTTTCATATAAAAGAATAATCTGTTAGTAAAACTTATTTCATAAATTTTATTCTATTTTTATAACATAATGATTACAAAAATTTCATTTTATTTTTAAAATTTATTTTTTTACATTTTACATAAAAACATATCTATTATAAAAATAAAAAACCATTATCGGATGATAATTTAATAATGATGATACCAAAAACATTCTTTTTGTCAAATTGAATTAATTTTTTTTCAGAGTTACCTTTTTTATATAAATATTATATACAATGAAATGTTTTTTCCATTAAAAATTAAATTTTAAAATTGAAATCAGATTTCTCATTGACTAATATAAGAAAAAATTGATTCTTTTTCTTGACCCAAAGATTCATATATATTCATAGGGAGTTTTTGCATGTTGATATTTTGAATGAATATTATTCTTTTGTATTACCACCTAAATTTTTGCCATCATTAACTATGTTTGAAAAGGTGTGATTTTTTATTTCTAAAAAATCAATTTATCACACTCATATAATGAAAAAATAAAATAGCGTCCATTTTCCATGGTACCGCTTCTAAAGATGTTATTTCATCAATTATTATATTCTATCAAGTCTTAATCTAGCTTATATCTTCACAATAATACTGTTTAGTTGAACGTTTTAATTTTATTAATTGGTTGTTAGAAATTTAATACTTATGATTAACTCATTATGATTAATTGGATATAATTCTTGAATTAAATATTAATTGTTGTTAAATCATCGGTATTATTTATTTAATTTTTATATCACTAATTTGTAGATTAATGTGTTTCACTCTCTTAGGTAATGTTTATTTCTGCCTTTTATTTTTATTCAATTGATTGTTAATTCTCATTTTTAATGGAATATACCCATATAAATTTAATTATGTGGAACCTTTTATGGGATTCAAATACTTTTAAACATCAATTCTCTAATAGGGAGTCATATTTTCAAATTATATTTGATTCATTTTTTTGATTTATGTTCAATATTTAATATACGGATCATGTGGTGTAAATTTGAACATTTTCAAAATACAATTTTCAAATCATTGAATTAATATAATTTGTAATTTTTTTGAAAATCTCATATTTAAATTTCTAATGAGATTATTATTTTTCTCTATCAAATGAAAATATATGATTGAGAAAAATGAGATAAAAATGTATTTTTTGTAATGTATTTTTCTATGAATACTTCTTATGTTATATATGTAACCCTTCAAAATTAAATTATTGACCATTTAAAATAGTTGGAATGATTTAATCATGTGTAAGGTATGTTTTATATAATTCATTTCAAAATATTATTCCAATATATTTTACACTATAAAATCAACATTGATGATATATTTGAAATCCATTTTTTTCATAATCACAAAGGGTGATAAGATATTCTAATTTTCTTTAAAATATTCATTAATTTTTCCTAAATAGAATATTGGGAAAATGTTTTGAAATTAAATCATTTTGATTTTGTTTTTAATGAAAAATAATTCTTTATGGGAAAGGATTTCTTTGATGAATTTCATTATGAAAAGATTTGATTAAATTTATGTTCTGTTCATGAGGAATGATTTATGCCTAACATTGAATTATTTGATAAGTGTTTGTGATCAATATGAATTTATTAATTTTCTACATATCTCACTATATTATGTTGTTTTGAAATATCAAAAAGAAGCATTTATAATTGTAATTTTTTCATTGGATGAAATATTATATTAAAAATATAATTTTTTTGAAGGTTTTGGACAAATAATAATTTTCAAGAGTTTTAAGTAGATCATTTTATGATGATTTTAATATATATTGCTAGTGATAGCCTGATGGGTCCTACTATATTTTTATTTGACCATAAAACTATAGGGTTTCACATAGAAAAACAAAATATCTAGTTCTTGGAAGTCACCACACTTGCGTTAATTCAACTCATAATAGATCTATTAGACCATTAATGGATCTTGAACCCTT
The DNA here is from genome assembly GCA_963277665.1 of Viscum album. Classification (NCBI taxonomy): domain Eukaryota; kingdom Viridiplantae; phylum Streptophyta; class Magnoliopsida; order Santalales; family Viscaceae; genus Viscum; species Viscum album. Next base: position 1,523,351,495 of record OY728151.1, read on the forward strand.
TTGAACCACATAGAGGCTACAAATATAACACCATGGGGTCTAGAAAGGATATAGAAAATTTCACAATCATTTAGGAGCTCATTTTTCTTGATTTTATCAATCCCAACTAAATTTTACTCTATTACATCTCTATAATCTATTTAATTTCTTAATGTAATATTGTTTTGTTATAGTAATTTTTTTCCTTTGTGTTATATATGGAATTTCTATTCTGTTTTTGTTTTGGTTAGTACATGGTTTTAAATGAAATTGTTGACATATTTATTTTTTAGTATTAATACAATGGTTTATTAGGTTTATATATAACCATTAATGGGTTATATATATTGGAACCTGCATAAACTATATATGTATTATGATATAATTTATGCACATGAAGTGAATACATGTTCTGTATTCATTTCCAATTTTGAAAAATATCATTACATAATCCACTTGATGTGTATTATGTTGTACACAATGGTTAACATGTATCAAAACAAATAAAATATATGTTGATATTCATTTTGTGTAGTTTTAGATAACACAATCTATTATTAAGTTATTTCAACCAATCTATATAGATTATAGATTATATTACACATTGTGCTACATGGTTATTCTTTAATTATAAAATATGTGATTCCGATTGGTTTTGTGGGATAATAATATATTTATAAATTTATTTCTCCAATATTTGGCAGACACATGACATGTATGGTTATTATACACACTATTTACATCATAATAATTTTAAAAATTAAATGCCACATATATTTAAGGCATGTTATATTGTGATAATTTTTCTGTAGATAATTAGGATTCTCTCATGGAGAAACTTGTCTTTGGAATCAGAACATTATATGTAGATATAAAATAATTTAAGATCCATGTACATTATAATTTCCATAAATAGTGTTAGTGAATGTCTATGTCATGAGATGCAACATTTCGATTAAAAGTATTAATCCATATATGTGTTTAATGTAGCTTCCTAAGGGTATACATCTTGTAGAATCAATTCCATGTCATATAATTAATTAATTTAAATTTAAATTTTTTTTATTTTATTTTATTAGAATTTTTTTATTTTTGACATATCAAAGGATTGTAGTATTTACAATTATGATAAATATAAAAATAAATAATAAAATAATTAAATTTAATAATTTGAGGGATTTTTTATGAAATTTATGAGATTAAAATAGATTGTAAAATTTTTAAATGTTTATTCATTTCATGGATCGATGATCATTATCATTATCAATTTATGTTGGTGTTCAGTCTCCATTTAATTAATATTTTTATTAAATGTTTTTCAAAAACAAATGTATTGTAAAATTTAAAATGACGATTTAATATATAGTATATATTAGATTTTTCCCATGATTTCTATTAGGTAACCCCAAACCCTTGTTCCCCCTCACCTTTGAGTGAGTAAACATTTATAAATGATGGAGGTTCCAAAAACAAGAATAAAAGTCCAAAAAAATTATAGTAAATCCAAAAAAGTGTATACAGAAGTTAATGTTTGAAAGGTGTAATTTATGATCAATGAGACTCAAAAAATTAATCCCCTAGATTCAATGGATGGTTTATTTTCTATTTAACAAACTGGCATGTAGATAATGTTCACCGACATGATATATATTTATATTATTTTACCAGTACATGTTTATTTGTAATGTTAGTAGAATTTATTTTTCTATTAAAAATGCTCATATAATGTAAATAAATAACATAGTATTTTATGAAAAAATAAAATAATTGGATTATATATAAATTATATTATCATAATTACTTATTTAATCATATTATTTCCACATAATATTAACAAGAATGTATACAAAATAAAATAATATTTTCAAACATGTTAAACAAAATCCATCAAGTAAATATCATGTCTAAAAAATACTTCATAACATGAATTCAAACAAAATTATAGGACATTGTGTTGGATGGGAATAGATCAAGGTAAATTCATATATTGTGGAGTTCTAATGAGTGTTATAGGTTTACATACCCTTGTAAGAACCTAGAGTAGTTTCCTTTTCAAAACATTTTGTAAATTTATTTATAGTCTTGAGGTAATATATAATATGATTTTGTGATTGTGGAGTCCACACAATGGATAATGGAAAAACCATTTTATGTTGTAACCACCAACAACTATACTTTCATATTAATTCCGGATGATATTGTTTATGATCTGAAAAATGAAATATGGATCCTTTACACTAGAATTTAAATTATATAAGACATTATAAATAAAATGGAAATGGATGTTAATTTCTAATAAAAAATTTTCATAGTAATAAAATATAATTAATTACATTAAAAAAATTTAATCAAAAATTCTATAAATATTAATATTTTTTATTTTTCGAAAATTAAAATCATTTTACCTCAACATTATACATGATACGGTTATTAGTGAATGACAATATCATAACATGATGGATCATACAAGAGTAGTGAATGTTCATTTTCATTATATTATTTGATGAGTTGTTGTTTCTTTTTCTAGAGGCCCCAATTACTAAAGTGATTTCTGATGAGACTATTGAGGATGAGAATATTTTCATCTAGAAACATAGGGAATCTAATTTAGATATATAAATATCCTTGTACTATCACACATGACTTGTGAGATCTAGAACTGGCATATATGAATCGATGAATACACCATCTTGTCACATTTATGTGACCATTATTAGTAGAAGGATATAATAGGGATGTATGCAATCTCCAAGTCACACATTATATAAAATTAAGGAGAGGGTTCTATATTCAGGAATCATTTAATGATGTTGATTAGATATAATAATTTTTTATAAATTCATGGATTCAAGGTTCCTAATGAATTTTGAAAATATTGCATTCTCAACCCACTTCACCTAATATTCCATTATTTTTATATAAATTCTAATTTTAACAAAATTAAGAAGATGATACAAGACTCTTCACAATGTGAAATGTCTCGAATAGGGAACCACAATCTAGTACCTTGATCCAATAAGTCGCATGACATCAAGTGCACCCTCTATATGCTAGGGGTCGCTGACTAGAAGCAATAGTCTATTACCAATCACGGGGGGACTATACCCTACTTATCAGAGTAAAACCATAGATGAAAAAAATAAACCATATTATAAATATAGTAACCCAATGATTTAATAACAAGAATAATCTAGTAACATAATACAACCAAAACAATAAATATAATATCAAAACTAAACAGCAGATATGTGATGATAAATTATGTGAAATGTTTCCAAGTGAAACCCAAATGCAATGACACTGAAAACTCCCAAAATAGTTCTGAAAAATATTTAGTTCCCCCATCTATGCTCCATCTAATAACACCCAACTAACATGGATACCATTCCCTTATCCTTTCCAAAAAAACATGTACTATGTTAAGGTAATGATTAGACATCCCGAGTAGGGTTTGAGTATAACCCTATAGCCCACCAAAAATGATTTCTATCAAATTTCCACTTAATATAATGTATGCAGTTTCATAAAGAAAAATGACAATTAATAAGGAAATAAGTTTACATTTATTAATTTACTGTTTATTTAACTGCATAACCCTCAGGTTATAGAGGACACAAGAACCACAATATCTGTTTTGGATCATGTTGAAGATTAAACAATATATCATATTATTTTCCCAAATTATTATATCATATGATATTTCATTATCGATATAAATTAGTTTTATATAATGACCAATTGGAACCATAGTCCAATGCAAATTAATGGGGGTAGAAATCCATGTTTAGCTCCCTCGTGGATATTTGGTGCATCATTCTATATCCCACACCCAATGGGTATTTGGAGATCCCGTTCATTCCCCATATAATATAATTTGCATGCATCAAGGTTGGTCTATAACTCCATGTTTAGAATCCTTATGGGTATTTGTAGTGACATCCCTTGTCCAACATTCAATTCTAAATCAAGAAAAAGTTCCACATATATCACATTATCCAATGTTAATCAACATTAACCTTCTATCAGGAACCTCATTCAAACATCACTTAATTCTATAATAAATCAATCCATGTAAATATATTTCACAACCACAAAAACTTCCATTCTTGTATTCAACATTGAATTAATTTTATTCACATCCTCAACATCCTATAATTAATTAAATAATTAATTTTTCAATTCAATATCACAATCTTAATCATTTATTCAATTAATTCACTAATTTATCAAATGAAATACTTCCATTAATTAATTAAACAATTAATTAATCACATCTATAATAAACAAATCTCTATATTTATATCATTAAATAATTATTCCAATTTAACTAACCTAATATCCCCTTAATCAAATCATTAATTAATTGTTCCATCTTAATCAATTCAATACCCAACCTTCACAATCCCTATATTAATTAACATAAAAAATTAATTAATTCTATATATTAAAACTCAATGGATATTCATACCATAGAAATTATACAATTACAATCACATAAAAGAAATAAATACTATGGGATTCTTGTTGAACCACCTACATTAATTTTTTGATGAACAATCAACAAATGGGAAACACTAATTTAAAGCAGATGGATCAAGAATTTGATGATGACCCATGTATAGATCACAAACCTAAATCTATGGTTACTGAAACTAGAACGATAAAATAGTGAGATAGTTAAAAAATCATAGATATAGATTCAAAAAATTATGATCTATATCCAGAAAAATAGTGGACAACAACCCACTAAAACAATGAGAGAACAATGAGACAGAGATAGAGAGAGAGAGAGAGACGATATTTACATTGATATGAGACTATATATGTAAAGAGGTGTTGATCTACCAACCGAGAATCAATATTCCATGAAAAGAGGTCATAGGTCCTTGAGATCCCACCAAGAGGCACTGGATTTGAGAGAAAATGATTATGTGTTGATCCATTTCATTCATGGGGTAAAATATGGGGGTTTAATAATTTTTTTAAAAAATATTGTGACTAAAATACATTATACTAGATGTGATACTATAGGGACACATTTTCCAAATATCATGGCCCTTAACCATGTTCCTATTTCTAGGCGTGAAATATTTCTAAATTTAGGGAACGTAGTTTTACAAACAGTGTTCTAGCTTTGAAAATATCTTATATTCGAGATTTCACAGTTTTCTAGTCCATCTCACACTATTTGGGAAAACTATGCGCCTATAATGAACAATCCTCCCATATTTCCAACTTTATAAAATTTTCTCCAAAACACACACGAATGTAAAATGAAAATGAAAATACTTAATTCATGGATAAAGTGTAGTTATAAATGGTCCTGAGACATTTGGAAAAAGTATTGGATCTTACCATCTCCCCACCATATAACAACTCATCATTGATATGTGCACCCAAGAATCTCCAGGATTCTATGTAAAAAATCATTCACCATTGAACCTTATTATCCAAATTCTTTTAATTTAATAAGTTATCTTTTGAATTATCCATTCCTTCATGTTTTTAAAATCACAATCACATTTTTCTTAAAGATTATTTTCTTTCAATAAGTAAATTTATTTGGTTAAACAATAACATGATTTTAAATGTAAGGCCTAATGTTTTTTATCTAAAGATTAACCATATTTTTTTATATATAATTACCCTTAAATTAATCAGATCCTTATCTAAACATCATAATATTATAGTTTATTATAATCTGTGTTTCACTATTTTTAGATTAGGGTTCCATTTATTTTTAGAAAAAATTTCATCTAATTTCAGTCTATATTTCAACCTGAATTCTGACTCAGAATTCTCAAAAACTCTAACCCCAAATTCTCAAAACATTTAACTCAAAATTCTCAGAAATTTAGACATTTAATTATCAGAAATTTTGACTCAAACTTATTAGTTATTAAAACTCCCATTTCTCATAAAATAATACTCTATTTTTATCTAAAATCAGACTCCAATTTCATGGAAACTACACTCTATTTCTTTCTAAATTCAGACTCCATTTCTACACAAATATATACTCACAAATTATTATTATTTTCAGACTCAATGTGTATACATATTTAGACTCTGTTTCCCACTATATTATGAATCTGTTTATTAATAAATGTTAATGTTGCATTTCGTTCTTATGATATTGTTCCAATATTATCATATTCCAGTTTACTGATGTTTTATAAACATATAAATGTTTTTATTACATGAAATAATGTTGTACAATATTTTTCTAACTAACAGTTGGTTCTGTGACACCGCTCCGGTTCCCTCAGATATTTTGGAAAAAACGTGACTATTGAAGGAGGGATCCAACCATTGCATTTTTTTCGATAAATTCCCCAACCATTTGAATACATCATGAAATTCATTGAAATGTTTAGAAGTGTTGGATGTACTAATTTATAGAGAGAGAGACTCTCATGATTTGTGTTATCTATGAACATCATGTTCAACTGTGAACAACTTGTCCAGCCATCTATGTTTGACTCTGATTATCTATTCAATCTAGGGTATCTATGGATAGTAAGACATGGGTACCGACCAACTTAATGATTGATGGATTCAAAGGATAGGATGATAGAGGTGTTGACTACATTAATTATTTAGTGATTGTGAAAATTATAATATAGACTCTTATAGTCTTATTGGGGAATTTCCTTGGTGTGGGTAAGATATAATTTCTTTAATGTATAAATAATGGGACCATTATCCAAGGTTTTTTGATACCCTAGACTTTTGGTTATAATATTTCCTACTTGTTTTATTATTGTTATTACATGTTTAAATTACAATTTTTTTTAATTAATGAATGAAAGAATATATTTCTTATTCATTCTTATACCTGAATAATATGATTAATAAGATTCTATATTCATTAAGGTAGATTCTTTCATGAAGATATACTTGATTATTTTTCTTCAAGATAATCCTGTTTAAGTTATGGTTCATTTTAATTTGACATGGTACCTTCCATTATCCCTTTGTTGAAGAACCAAAGAGGGTTTGTGAATTCACCTTTATTAACCTTATTAAACATAGATATTCTTAAGTTAAAAAATGAACATATTTAAACATAAAATTCACCCCCTTGTAATCTATCATCCACATCTATATTTCAATCATATAATTCGTATCATTACAGATCTCGGAAATACATGTACTTGTATATAACATTTTATGCTTGACATTTCTTTTTAAAAATTTCTTTCTCATATTTTAAATAATTATATTCATAAGAATGTTTTTGTAATAATTTTTTTTACTTTCAGTACTAATTTATTTTGTAAAAAATACATTTTTTATTTTCATATATAATGGAAGGAATTAATGTTTATTGAATAGACAATATAAATCCTACCATACAATTTTTTTTTAATTTTGATGGTTATGATTACTAAGGAGATCAGATGAATAAATTTTTATAAACATTTCTGTGGATATTTTTTTATGATCATAGGTGAATACAAGATTTCTCGAAAGGAAATCAGAACCTTCAAAAATCAAGAAAAACAAAAATATCAACTATAGAAACAAAATAAACAATTCTATTTTAGGATCTATTACCAGGAATATCTACATTCTAATATCTTCTTGCGAATAAGAATATAGTATCTGGAAAAAAAAATTATGTTATTAATTTTTCAACTTCAAATGTGATAGAAACAAGAGGAGCTATTCTTATAGATGAATATCATGGATTTATGGTTCTTTATAGAGAACTAGTTTGTAATGTGAAGAAATGATTTATGACTCTTGTTAACAGTCATTAGCCTATTGGAGAGAAAGAACATGATGATGATGATCTTGTGGACAACATAATTGATATAATTCCCAATGATTGAAATATTAAAGGACAGTTATTGATGAAAATAGGAATTTATCTAACAAAAATCATGATGAGTGATTTGGAACAATTCTTCAGTATGAAACGTGAATATAAATAGATTCATACATTAACAAGAATGTGAATCGTAATATAAGTGTTTCTTTCACAACTAATTTTAAATCCATGTCTCTAAAAAAGATAATTAGATATATATCTAAGAAATCTGTTTTAGTATTCGAATAAAGTGACAGTGATCAGCCTGAGAAAGAAATTTCTAATCTTTCTCAATCGATGGACATGATTGTGGAAAATAATTTTTTTCATTATAGATATATGAAGAAAGACATAAAGGAGAAAATGATTCTGATGTAAGTTGTTATAAATTCAAAAGGGATGAAAAAATCCGACCTAATTGTTCTATGCTAAAGAGAAAATACAGAATGTTCATTCATTCTAAAATGAACAGAATAAGTACAAAAAATCTTATTCTACGAATTTCCTAAAGGATAATGACACTAGGAGTTCTATTTGTGTTGAATCTTCATATGAATCTTCATAATATGATTATTCTAGTCAGAACATCATTTATCTTAAAGCCATATTACCTATTGAAAATCATTTTCCTATGGATAAGGTACACAACGTAGAAACATTAACCAATATCTCATTACATATAAATTTTCTTAGTGAAGAAGATTGTGAGTCTTTCAATGAAGAATCCTCTTCATCATATGATAATACATTACATCTGTTTGAAGAAGTTTCTATATTTTCTAAACATCATGAGAAGGTGAACTATAAAATAAAATAGTCGATAGATAAATGAAATTCTAGGATTTTTATTTCAACATATTAATATATGAACATTCTAAAGATCTAGATGAGAAAACTTATGATTACAAAAGTGTAATAAAAAACCTTATGATGTTAATTACGATAAGGATAAACATTTTAAGGATCTTAAAATTTTTATTTGATAGAATAATGTTTTAGATAATGACTCAAAATCTAAGATTAATGACTATGGGGGTAAAAAATTATTCATTAGACTAAAATCTGATTTTTTTTACATAAAGGTACTTTTATCAAATTTCCATTCCAAAAGGAAAAAATTTGACAAAATGTTTTGAAAACTTCTTCCTCTTAAGAATAATTATTGATTTTGTTATACCACTCAAAATAATATTTTAGTCACAACTATTTTTTCCCACAAATTATTCATTTTCCACTTAGTGTATGTGTGGTAGAAATTGGGAGAAAAAGTTTCCCTTAAATAAAACCCAATACTTAGAATTTCATAAAGCATACTTTTCTAATAAAATGTGGATACATAATATTTTACATTCAATAATTTTTGGATCCACAAAAATTTTGGATTTCAAAATTCTAACTATTTCATTTTTAGGAAAATAATGGATGTGTCTACAGTAGTATATGGTACATGGATATTTGATGTTTTCGGCACATGACTGGTAAAAAACATCAATAAAAATTATTATCAATATTAAATAAGGAATAGTATATTTCAGAGATAATGCTTAACAAAAAATTGTTGGTATATGTAACATTATTCTTCTTGGAATAGTTTTAATTTCAAATTTTGTACTTGTTAAATGCCTTAATAATAACCCTATAACCATAAGAAAATTATGTGATGAAGGTTACCATGATAATTTGAAGAATGATAAATTCATAGCATACAATTCCGGGAATGAATTTATTCTCAATGCCTATAGGCATGAGAATGATTATACACATAATTTACAAGAAATTAAGAGCCAATATCTACCATTCCTTTGTGCAATTTACTACCACTCATGGTTATGGAATAGAAGACTAGAAAACTATAGCCAAAAAACCTATGAAAATTATCAACTAAAAGACTTTTCAAGGATCTAAAAGAGCATAGATTTTATTCATCAATTGTTTTTTATCCTTGTAAATATGGAAAGAAATATACGTTAAGATTTAAATCAATCAGTGAAGTATCATCTTCTTAATAATTACATTTAGTGAATATAGATCTTCTTGGTCTAACACAAAATGGAAGTATTGGAGGCAATTAATATGTCTTTGTATTACATTATAATTACACTATATTTATATGGGAATATTTTCTTGAAAATATATATGATGCCTTTTTTCGATTTAATTTCCTTTCATCCAAAGATAAAAAATGAAAAAAAAAAATTTCCATTGAAAACTATTCATAGTTATCATGAGGGTAAATATAAAAATTCATATTTGGATAATTTTTTAGTAATAAATCCATTACTCATATCATCTCATGTCCTAGAACCCATCAACAAAATTTTTTTGGCGAATAAAGAAATAAAATTATTAAAGGGATAACAAAAACCACGTTGAGAAAATATTTGATAGCTAAACTTTTTTGTGATGAAGCTGTCAGTACTTCTTGATAAACTATAAATCAAGGTTTAACCAATGATTTTATTAATAAAACACATTATGAATTTTAGATTGGTAGAAAACCTAATGTATCTTACTTAAAGGTATTTCGATGTAAATTATTCATCCTGAATACTAAATATAAAATACAAAAATTGACACCCAAATCTGAATAAGTTATTTTCATTGGTTATTCCAATACTTTTATGTATTATAGATTTTGTAACAAAAAAATAAATTATTGTTGATGAAACATTTCATCTTAAATTTGACTTCACTGATTGATTTAACTAATACTTTTTAAAGAACTCCAAACAGAATCTTCAAAATTGTTTTCAAAAACTAATTATCAACCATTGATAGAAGATTATTCTAATATAGAAAATTCTAAAAAAAATGGTTTTGAAGTATTTAAACTAGATTATTTTCATTGTTATGTTGATGAAAAGGTTTTACAAACGCCAAATCAGTTGTTTCTTAAGAATCATCCCGGTGATAGTATCACTGGTCATTTAAATAAACTAGTGAAGACATTATGATATTATTGAAATGTAGTAGAACATCTAAAAATTCATTCCCAATTAGTACCTAAATTATCTAATGAACGCTTTGGTGATGATTATTGGATTAGAGATATGAAAGATGAACTAAATGAATTCGAAAAGAACAATGTATGTACCAAGGTTGAATGACCTATAAAGCTTCTGTAATTGGTGAGAGTGGGTCTTTAAAAATAAATTTGATGATAATGGAGTCATTATAAGAAATAATTCAAGATTTTTTGTTAAAGGATATAAATAAAAAATTGAATAAACAATGAATAAACCTTCACTCCAGTACCTAGACTTGAATCTATTAGCAATGTTTTGATGCTTGGTTTGTCAATCCATGCGCAAATCATGCACAACCCACTGTATATTATTAAATCTTAAAAAATAAAAAAAACGAGCCCCAATCCACTTCTCCATAACAAATGTATTTAAAAATGTCAAAAATTTCATAAAAACACACCCGAGAAGACTCTAGAAAAGGCCAGGATATTACAATTTAACCACATTATAACAACCCATCCTTGATCTGCACTCCAAAACATCTCTATGATTCCAAGACAAAAAGATTGTACCATTGAGCTATCATGCCTGGTTCCAATTCCCATGTTTCGTCTTGAACACTTCAATGATTCCATTCAACATGAAATAATATCATGTCCTTTCCCCATAACACATTCTAACTATGATCCAACACACATACTAAACGATCCTCCAAGGATGCATCTATCATGAGGTCAACCTCTTCATCATCATTCACATGAGAAGGGTGTGGGTGAAACCACTTGTGGCACATGGAAGATATCATGCATAGAGATGAATATCTATGGAAGGGCTCATTGTTATGACACTAGCTAGATTCTCTCCATTACCTCAAAAGTCTAACAAGCATGGGAACCCTATTTCCTTTCCTTGGTATCCTATGAAGACCCCACCAAGCCAACACCTTAAGTAATACATGATCACCCTCTGTAAACTATAGGGGTCATCTCCTTCAATCAACATACATCTTCATCCTACTATGATCAATAGAAATATGTTTCCAAATCAACTCCACCGGCTCTGATTTCTCTTGAATGAGTCTTAGTCCCAACATATATGACTCAGTTGCCTCTAACCAACATAGCGTTGATCTAAAAGGTCTACGATAAAGTGCCTCATATGGCTCCATATGTATAGTTTCTTGATAACTATTATTATAGGAGAACACTATTACTGATAAGTTCTTATCCCAAGAACCACAAATGTTAAGCACACATGCTCGAAATATATCCTATAAGATGTGTATTGTATGTTATGATTGTCCATATGTTTGTGGGTAGAAGGCCATACATAAAAGAATCTATGTACCATTCTCCTTATGTAAGCTTTTATAGAAGAGTGAATTAAATCATGAATCCTGATATGATACTATAGTCTGTGGCATGCCATGAAAATGAACTACCTCTTTTACATATAGTTCTCCAAACTATTCTACTCAATGGGTTTCCATGTTAGTCAAGAAATGTGCTCCCTTCATCATCCAATCCGAAATTACACAAATAGAATCATTCTTCCTAAGTTCATTTTGATGTCATACCATAATGTCCACTATCACATTATCCAACATCCATTTTGGAATAGACAGATGCTACAATAGGCCTCTAGGTTTTTTATGCCCTACCATCACTTAATGACATGTGAAACATCTTGTTATGAACCATACTATATCTTTTTTATTTCCTATAAACCAACACTATCATCATAGGTCATGGTAACATTTTTTCACCCTTGGATGTATCATCCATGTGGAGGCATGAAATTCTCACATGGGTTACTCACACATAATCATTGGAACACCAACCTGATTTCTCACATTGATTATCTCATCATCACCTATTATCTACACTAATGCTGTCTCCCCATCTCCAAGGATTAACATTGAGACTAAACACTATAGATACTTATACTACTCGTCCCTGATCTATCCCAATAGTGTAGACTCCATTGCTATAGAAACTAGATTCATACTCTCAGGACACCCCTAAACCACCACATACATTTCATCTAGCAATGTAATCATCTTCCACTCTTCACATGACTCATGTGCCAACTAAGACTGATTCTTCCAGTTCAAGGAATAAGCCATAATATTCCCCTTTTTTCGTGTACATGCCAGTTCAAAATGAAAGAATGCCGATATTCTACCCATCTCCGCTACCAAATATTATCGTCAAAATTTGAAAAGATATACTTCATGATTTTGTGATCCGTAAAAACAATAAACCTTACAACCAAAATATTTTTTTCGAACACAAACGAGCATGAACCACTATAGCGAAATCGTGGTCAAGAGTAGGGTAATTCTGTTCTTTTGGCCTCAACTAAAGCGGCCCAAAAGAAACCACTCATTCCCCATAAATCAATATAGCTCTGATTTTGATCCCCAAAGCGTCACAATAAACCATGTAATCCTCACCCAACACCTGTTAGATCATAATTAGAGTCGATGTCAAGAGATTCTTCAACACCTAGAATGCATTTCTGCATGCCTTTATCCCAAAAAACATCATCCCATTCATTTTCAAACCTAAAAGCAATGCATCTAATCAGAAAATGATCTAGGTGAAACACTTGTAATATCTCGATAATCCCAAAAATAATCATAATTCAAAAAAAAACATTTTGGGGGTACTCCCAAGAAACCCCCACCTATACTTTTTCTTGTCCCACAACCACACCTTCTTCTAAGAAGATGGTCTCAAAAAAGTGTGCCCTATCAATCCAAAACTAATACATAGAAATATTGGCATATAATATATTCTTTACTAGTGGACCCAAGACGATGTCATGATGTTGGTCATGATCTTTATGAGTCCTAGAGTACACCAATATGTCCTCCACAAAACCAAAACAAATTGATCTTTTTATGAATGAAATATCATGTTCATCAAGGCCATAAATTCTATTGTATTTTTTCCGATCCAAAGAAAATTAAAAAAATCTCATAAAAGCAATACCATCTTTTAAAAGAAGTTCACGGTATATAAATAGTCTGTACTACCACCAGATGATACCCTAATCTCAGATTGATCATTGAGAACACACTATCCCTCTTCAGCTGGTCCAACTAATCATCGATATGCGGAAGTGGTTATTGGTTCTTCACAGTCATTTTATACAACATCCAGTAATGGACACATAAGTGTAAAATCCCATTGTCCTTCTATGAAATAAAAATAGGTAATCCCCTAGGTGATGCAATTTAAAGGATAATCCCAGTATACTCAAACTCCTCCAACTGTGTTTTGAGCACTTGAAGCTCAGTCGGTTCCATTCTGTATGGTGGAATAGATATTGGCTCAGTCCATAGCATGAGTTCAATGGTGAATGTAATATGGGCTTTGATCTCGATGTATTGTTGAGTAATTTTCCTTGCTCGGCCTACACGGATTTCCCATTCTCCTTGATGAACATATTGGTCACCATTAGAAGATACAAAGGTCACTCTATTATGGTAACAATCTATGTGGGTTCAGAATACAACTATCCAGTACATACCCAAAATCTGGTTGATGCCCATTATATAATGGACATAGATTTCCTAGAGAAAAAAATACTCACTAATCTGTAGCGAATATTTCTTGCATAAACAGATATCCCTTAACCATTTTCCCAATAGTTTTTTGATATTCATGACCCTACTTACATAATCCTTTTCCTGGATCAAACTATTAAAATGATTTGTAGATATAATGGAATGAGAGGCACCAGTATAAATCGTGGTAGTAGCTAATGTAGAGGAAAATAGAATAGTACCTCGCATTGTCAATGGAGAAGCCTTGATCTCCACTAGTACTGGCTTCATGACATGTAACTGTCCTGCCCCTCTTCCTAGTGGTCTCATCTGAATCCCTTGTGTAGAAGCACTCTAAGGATACATGCACTCATACCCTGAAGTACCATGTCCACTACGACTACTACATCATCCTGTAGAGTTCAAGATCACATAACTTCATGGTTTAGAATACCCCCTAACACACTCAACCTCCAAGAAGATGATCCCTCAACACTTTCAAGCTGATGCTTCTTGCAGAACTTTTATAGGTCACCCATATTTCCACAAAATGGTCACTACACTAGTGGTTGATGAAACTTTTTATGATAGATTCCATGCCTACCACACTGGTGGTAAATAACATGAGTAATATCCAGGGAAATTGTTCCTCCTGAATTTCCACCTTGAATTCCACTATCCTGACTTAGGTTCTCCCAAAAAAACTTCCTACACTTGGAAGGTGCACTCCCTAAACATCTAGTGAGAGCTACATGTCCAGTATTAGAAGCCTCCTTCAGGTTCCCCTCTGAAATGAGAGCCAGATTAACCACTTCTAGGAACTTCTTCAACCCAAATATATTCACGGAGGACATAATTTCACACCTAATCCTAACCTAAAATAATTTTTTTGAAGAAGATTAATATCCCACCAAATTGTAGAAAATTTTAGTATGTCTGTTAAACGTTCTGTTTAATCCACTCTGGACATGCTTGCTTGTGTCAGGAGTATACAATTTAAAGAATTATCTCATCTCAACATCAATGGATAGTTTTTCACCAAGAAAATCTATAGAATTTACTTCCATAAAATCTCATCAACCTATCCATATCATACATGAAAGTCCCACTAGTGATTCACTGAACCTCTTTGTATATGAGCAGCCAACATGACCCTCCTCCCAACCAGAGTATCCAAATGGTCAATTATCATCTCTATGGATTAAATACATAATTTTTATCCCTCAAGTCCATCCTATATAGTAAATGTATGAGGTTGATGTAGCTAAAAATCCCATGTCAACTAAGAAATGATTTTCAGAACCTTCCCTAAGTCTCTCTCCATCTATTGTATGAAACAAGAAATGTTCCCTCAGAACTACTCGCCTTCCACCTCATCCAGCACCATTATTCCCTCTAGTTCCATGTCTAGATGTTTTTTACGACCCATACCCCTGGGTCTCACTCTCATCATGTGTCGTAGAAGCATATCTCTACAAATCTAGGAAAAAATCTGAGGTCTCATAACACAACCATATAATGTTTACATAAGAGTAGAAACTAACACCCCATGTTTCAACATGTCCTTTCCCTTTTATTCTCACCACACGGAAAACACTGAGGGATTATCAATACCCTTAACCATCACACTCCTATGTCATGGTTAACAAGGGTGCACACCTTCACATTAATTAATTCACCCATTAGTTAATCACATTATCTAATATTAATTAACTGAAAAATTAATTAATTAATCATCATCATTTCACCAGTCAAGGTTCTCATTCAACACCAATTTATTCTCATCCTGCATCATTATTTAAATATCACAATTATGAATAAAATTTCATGTTCAAAAACATATCCATATCCTGTTTTTCATGTGTGTTCCTATAATGAGGTATATCACAACAACCCTGAGTTCATAGAATGATGCATCTAGACTCTTGTATCCTGCCTCTTTTGGCCATTAATAAAAATTAAACAACATTAAAAAAATATCACATCAAAACACATGTTCATAACATAAGGTGTAATAATATCCAATTGTACAAAAAACAACAATCACATAAATCCCACCATGAGAACTCTAATATTCCCCATAATGGGTTTGAAACTCCCATTAACGAGATCATTACCAAGCCTCGAATATTCCAAATATTCATTTTAAATTTTTCTAAATATTAATATTAATGAAGGAAAACGAAATGAAAATCATCTAATACCACTTTGTGACATCCCAACACAGGTTCCACTAAATAGTTCCCCAACCCGGTTGGCCACATGCCCTCAAGAGCTCCTCCTTATTTGCCATAGGTTTCTGACTAGCATTGAGGGTCTGGTTAGAAAATTTTGGGCAGACTATACAATATTATAATAAAATAGAATGAAAATGGAAGAAAACAACAATAAACATGGGTGGAAGCATATAAATATGAAAAAAAATACCATGTCATATGATATTTTAAACAATATAACACAATACTAAACTGATAGGTTAGGCATGATTTGACAATGTGAACGTCATGTTTCGACAGTGATACTAAAATTAGGGACACAACAACTCCCAATAGGATCTCAAACAACATCTGATTCCCTTTCCCAGGCTCCAATCCCAACCAACAAACTATCTCATGGTCTTGCCCATATCATGTCCTACAAAAACAAAGTCTACTCTGGTATCAATCAGGCAGCCTAAATAGGGTGTGAGTACAACTCAGAAGTCAACCAACAATGGTGTCTGAAGCAATTTCATTAAATTGATAATTAATTATGTTTTATAAAGAAATAAATACAGTGCATAATTAAATTGTTATCACAATGTCATTTAATTTTTAATCATCACATTATGCCATTTTTCAATTCATGTTTTCCTTAGGAATCATCATTAATTATTATCATTCATTTGGCATTGAACTCCAAGTCATGCCCCCCAAATCATATTAAGTGTATATATCCATTCCTAACACTACATATCTCATTATTTGTAGGTCACCATGCCAAAAACCCTATAATCTATATCTGGGATAACTATTGGGGACGAACGACATGTCCATGTCCCAACATAAAATATTTGTAGAATGCCATGTCTAGGACCACAAAAATCATATCCATTTAATCATTCATTAATTCAGAAGAATTAGCCACATTATTAGATTATTAATTCAATTATTCGAAAAACATTTTAGACGAAATTATTTAACCCAACAATTAAATTAGAACAAAACCCATTTCATAAGTCATCCATTATTAATCAATCAACTAAATTCTATTCCCATAATTAATTATGCACATTTAATTATCCATATCAAATCTCAAATTTTCATAATTAATTCTCCCAATTACATGCCTTTTTTCAACATCATGACACATAATTAATTCTCAAAATTAATTATCTAAAATAGAAGAAAATAATTTCAAAATTAATCTCCCACCAATTAATTATCTTAACATAAAAAATTCAATACCTCAATTACAATATCTCAAGGAATAACTAATATCCAAAAGATATACCTATTTTGGAAAACCCACCTTCGTTTGATACATGATTCAATTCTTAATTAGTTACCAAGGAAATCACAATTATATTCCCCATTCTTAATTACTCCAATATTTGAAATCAATTATCCTGGGAAGCTAGAAAATCCATAAACAAACATTCACATATCGAATACACAACTATGGGCGTTAGATTTTGACTAGCTAGCTCAGTTTATTGATGGATATTAGCCTAACAGAAATACCCAAAATTCGAGTGGCACAAGGTCATATATCAAGATCTGTATCTAAATCTATAAACCAAAAAAATAATATAAAAGGCATCAAGATCTTCAAAATATAGTCATCTATCCACAATCCTAGATCAAGATCTCAACTCATAGGTTTAGATCCATGTAAACAGTGGAGATATTACATGAAAATATCATGGAAGGGTAGAAGAATGAATTGGATAAGAAATGGGATGAAATCTACATATCAGGAAGAGAGTGGATATTCAATCCAGGATTTCAAACTCAATGAAAGATGTTCGAATCACCTTGGAATCCATGTAGAAGGCTCTAGGATCACCTATAATTTTTATATCCCGAGCCAAGGTAAAAATATGGGTGGCTGAGGGGTTTTGGTGGATTTAAAATAGATTTTAATATATTTAATCTTATGAGAATGGTTTCCTGGGTAGAGGCCCATTGTTAGGGAAAATATTGTGCTAACCATGCGGACCTCTCTGTCCAGGTTTACAGGGTTCGAATAGTTTAGTCACAGGGTTTTTCATACCATATGGAAACCGTTGAGACCTATCTTTCTAGAATTTCATGGTTTTCCTAGATTAGTCACATGTTTTTTCAAACAACTTGAAAACCATACATAGAATAGTTTCGATTAGGTTTTCTTACAAATTCATCCAAATGAACCCCAGTACACTACTTCAGAACAATGGTACATAAAAAACTGAAAATTTACCTGAAAATGTTCCTGATATAACTCAAAAAAGGCTAGGATCTTACAGGCCCCTATTCCCATAATGGGATTCATATTGATCAATTTTTAAACTTCAGTTAAAGTAATTTTTCTATGAGTACTTGATAAAAGGATGTTGATTATCACATATTGCTTTGATATACATTGATAATTCTCTCAACATTTCTTATAGTGTCAGGATTGTTCAATCATATTGGCCATTTGTTTGGGGGTTGAAAATTTGTAATAATCATGAACTCTGTGATTAATGTAAAATTTATACTCTTCATTATCATGGAGGTAAATCCCCAATTCTGTTCAATAACGATTTGTTGTGGGTATCCATGTAATCTCACCCCATAAATGATATATATACATGAATGTTTAACATGTGAGTGTACTCCTAAATTTTAATTAATTCGGATGTCTTTGTGTGATGATTCACCAAAACTCATATAGCATTATTTAATCTTAATTTCATTGGATGACCAGAGAAAAAGTCTATGGATATAATCTCCCATTTTAGTATAGGTATGAGAAATTGATACATCTACCACTTATATGTTTTTAATTTCTACCATCACCTACTAACATAACAATAATTTTGATGTATATCATAGGTTCTCCTTCATCATATTGTCTCAAAATTATTCTCTCTGATATCTCAATACATCATTGTAATACCTTGGGTGTTTGACAGGGTCGAGCTATGTGCTTCACAGAATATCACCTTATTAATATTATAATTTTATGGAATACCTTTTCTATAACAAAATCATAGAATTCATTTGTCATTGAATTTAGACTCCATGGATTTATCTTTTATTAAATAGTCCACCATTTTGGAAATTTCATAATAAACTCTTTGAGAATCCATTATCTTTATCAGAATTTTTGGGTTACTAATCCTATGATAATGGAATGATGTTGGCCATTCATTTCTGATCCCCATGTGAATCATTTTCATGTATAAGAATATTTTATCCCTCCCATATCTCATCTTTAATAATGTTATTGGATTCATTATACATAAGGAATTCCACAATATTCTACATCAAATGATGGTAGTGGATTAATCAATCATAGTCATTTGTCATCTCCAATAATCTTCACAAGAACATATTATACTCATATTATTTAACCTCATGTTTGGGTATATAATGATATATATATATATATCAAACTTCAATGAATAGAGATAATGCAACTAAAATTACAACATAATGAATAATGTAGCCAACTCTATATCATGAATTATATAGTTCGTCCCAGGAACTATTATCTTTCTTCATTCGTAGGCTATCACATTTTCTTATTTTATCCATACATAGCATACAATATTCATGGAATAAAAATTGTATACTTGGAAGAGATTCATTCCTTGTTAGAATCATGAAGATTGGGATTGTGATAAGCATATTTTTTAATTCCATGATGCTCAGTAAACATTAATCAATATTGATAAACAATACTCCCTTCCATGTCAACATGGTTAATGGGTTTGAAAATAGTGATATTTTTTTCACAAATCATCGTTACACCAAACTAGTCCAAGAAAATTATATATCTCTAAAATAGAAATTGGTATAAGGAAATCCTCAATATCCTTTTTCATATAAATTTCCATTTATTCCCATTACATTTGATAACATTCCCAATGAATTAGAATTCCTCTATCATGGAAAATCTATATATATACATTTCATATAGATTTTCCTTTTACAATTTTATTATAATATTATTAAAATGATCTTCCTAATCCTCATTCCACTCATCGTATATTTGTATAACACCTATAAATAATTCCATATGATTTTTTAGGTAATATAAAAAATATATATTAATTAATTTCATTAAAATTATATGAATATTATGGATTCTAAAGGGAATCACTACGAAATTTTATAGTTTATGACCCATTTAAAATGAAATATTTAGAATATATTCATTTAATAGATCATATCCTGATTGAAGTTACACCTTATAGAAATAATTTTCCACATTCAGTGGATCAAATATGTCATCATTCCATGGAAGTAAATACATTCCCTTTATCATGACGTGGTTTAGTTCATGACAATCAATGCAGAGATGCATTGACCAATCCTTTTTCTTTATGGAGTTGACAAACACACCCCATAGTGAAACACATTGGAATATAATTTTTTTTGATGATTTACAGGTAAATATTACATTATTTCATCCTTATAAATGTTTGTAATTCTATTAATAAACAAAGCTAAAGTTTTGATTGAGAACCTTACATCTTAGTCTGGAGGACGATAATGAAATTCATAGGGGAATACATCACTTTAATCCATTGCAATTTGATTTTATTCATGAAAGATTCTATCCATTAGGTTAGATATATAGTCTAGATATGTTTTATAATAAATAAATAATAACCATTTGAGGTAGAAGATTCCAAATTATATTCATCCTCATTTATACATTTGTGTAATAACAGAGGACAACTCAGGATGTGATATTTGTACTCCCACTATTTATATTTGATGTTGCCTTTATATAATGACGAACAATATATTTCCAATATAGTATCAAATTACACTTAATGATGTTTTAAAATATTATCTTGTAGATTCATTCAACAAACATTGACAATGATGAGTTATATTAATAGGATGTGAAAATTTCTCCCTTTTCTATTCCAACAGATATCTTTTCCCCCATGTTCATGGTGGGGTTTGAATTAATCTACTAAACATTCATGATATGAAATAATGTTTATAACTATAACAATATAGGATATTTTTATATCTTGAATGAATAATAAGATCAAATTTCAATATTTGATTATGGTTCTAGTCAAGTATTATATAAAAAATAATAATAGGAATCATGAACCAGCCTGGGCCCCCTGGTATCCTGATATCTGATCTAGTCCCCACATAACTCAAAGGGCATTACAGATTCCCTTGGACCGTAGACTAGAAGAAGACATCATACAACTGAAAAAGGTGAATGATTACTACCACAAGAAGATGAATGAAAAGATAAAAGACAGTATGTCAATCAATAGGAAAAATCCAATGGGAGTAAAAGTAATAGAATACAAAGAGTCATAAAGGCCGAAGTACTATATCCAAATGGACTAAACTGGAAAATATCCCCAAGGAAAATATGGCCAGAACTCACAACATCAAAAGCTCAATAGTTATATCCACCTCCAAGAGATATGTTCCCTTTAATCATGCATAGAAAAAGAAATTCTACATCTACATGAAGGAATAAGTATTGTGTGAGAAAAATCCCAATAGGATAACACAAAATATTCTATAACAGATGCCAAATATATATTATCCACATAATAGATTTTAGTTTTTCCGAATCAACTAGTTTTAAAATTCAAAATCATATTTATACAAAATTTTCTATAATTTTCAAATTGGTACAAAATAAAATCAATGAACTGTATTTTCATTACAATAGGTGGAATATATCTAGAAAATTTCCGTATGTAAAAAATTTAATAAAATTGTTTATAGAAATTCCGCAGAAAAGTAATGTAGTTCCAGCAAACAACAGCATACATTTATATCTCAAATATAAATAAACCAGTAAGAAACAAGTGAATCTGCTAAAAGGTACTGTAGTATTCTCCAGTTACATGATTCATGCTCTGTACGTGAACTCCGAAAAATGTGTATACACACATCCCTTTGAAAATAGCCAATGGAGACATGTTACCAACCCGTCGGGGATGTAAGCCACAACAACTATGTTTTAAAATATTTTCAGAGCGTAGAGTGTATCCAAATAACTCTCTAACTAGACAAGGATTGTATGAAATCTTACATGATGGGTGAACAATTTTAAGACTCCTTAAAATAAGAACAATCCCATTTTCTCATTTCAAATATGAGAATTACTTTCAATTTAATACCAATATATGGTTTATTAAAAATCATGCTTTTTTCACATGATAAAACAATACAGTTTCTATCAAATCATTTTATGCCATTTTCATATGATTGAAATCTATTCAAAAAAAATTCCATCCTTTCCACAATTAATTTCAATAATTAAATTCATCAATTCAATTGAAAACTTTTCCAACAAATCCATAATTTTTATTATTAAATTTGAATCCTCCATTTTCCATACACCCACCCAAAATCAATGGAATCTGAGGTTTTCCATGTATCCTTTCAAAAAAAACAGTTCAAATATCCCAATTCAATGGAATTATGATATATCAAAGAAATTGAAATCATAGTTGAGCAGTTGTATTAAAATCAAATATTGAAACTAACCAAGAAATATAATGGTAATCATTTTTCAATATGGGATGGAACCACCAACCTATTTCCCGAAGAAAGACACTCGAAACAGCACCCATCAATGAGAAAGAAGGCATAGAATACCTTGAATATCTACCTAGCAGCATGATCCAAAAAACACAAGTCATGGATCCATTAATCTGAATAAGATCCATTGAAACCCCAATAGTAGATGAAGAGAGAAACATGAATGACGAGGGAGAACACTTAACCAAGAATCTCAACACACGAGGAAAAATGATCCCAATCCATTTGGTTTAATCCGGAATGAGTTGATTCTTATGAAAACACACAAAAACATATCTAGGTCGAGATAAAAAAAGTTTGGAATGAAATGGAATGAGAGAAAAACCCAAACACATGACATTAATCTGGGCACTAGCTGAGTGACTATGTGTACTATGGGGTCACAATGTATAGGCCATGATTGATAAGTATTCTGGAAAATCCATCACCTCGGGTTGAAAAATTAATATTTAATCCCTTCACGATGTGTACCTCAGGAACATGGCATATACCAGCTCATGGCATGATCTCTCCATTCATAGTGTGATATACCAATCCACGACATGAAACTAGCACCAAGTACACGATGTGTACATCAAGTACACGGCGTGTACCTATTCTGTAGTTGGCAGTAAACCTATAAATTTCAAACAAAAAAAATTGGAACATAGAAAAGGTGGATAATTTCCCGATCATGGTAATAGGTTGTTACAACATCCCCACCATCAAGATAATTTTTCCCCAAAAATCCTATAAAGGATCCTCCATGTCAAATCAATGAGGCATCTACTCTCTTATCAGTGCCTCACATTCCTACATTTAATGATTTTCAGATCCATTTCTACATAGTACATGAATTGAAGGTATTTTCAGCCAATGAAATACCTGGTTCTTTTAATAAACTATCCTAATTGGTCACTCAGTCAATGATAAATATGGGTCGATCTCAAGACCACAACCTCTAAAAACGTGAAATGGATAAGATAGATACATTCCCTGCTAAAATACATGGAACATGCAATTTAATGATGACAGTTGTGATGTATGTGTTAATAGGTTCAAAACCATTCCAACTAGATTAGAAACATCGAACGGTCCCTCAAAGCAAATAGTAAGATTCTCATTCCTCCCAATCCATCGATGTCCTGATCGGGGTGAAGCTCTCAAGAACACATAGTAACCAACTAAAAACTCCAATGTTCTATGGTGTCTATCAACATCTGAGTTATATCAGCTCTATGATATCAACATACTATGGCGTATCAGTTGAACCTTTATTGTCATTTCTTCCACCATGCTTGGTCCAACCAACGAACATTCATTGTCCTCCAACCAACTCAATAGAAATTTACAAGTCTAGATATACAAGGCCCTAAAAGATGAAATTATAATCATGGACTGGTTGAAATTGTTATAAGAGAACTCAACCAGACCCGAGTCATCATCACATGCCCCACTGAAGTCAAGGAGATAAGTGCTAATAATATCCTCAAGAATCTATATAGCTCTTTATATCTAAACATCTGACTGTGGATGTTAGGCCATCCCCAAATGAACATGAGTTCCTTGTTCATCCTAAAGGCCTATCCAAAAGAGAGATGTAATCTGAGGCTCCCTATTAGTGACTAAAGCAGATGAAAATCTGTGCAAACGAACAACCTCTTTAACATAGAGATTTCCCAACTCCTCAAATTTAGTCATGTCTGGAATGGTTATAATGTTATCCTACACGGTCATCCAATTGATCAAAACCCTTATTGAATTCTTCTTACTCTTGGTATGTGGAAACCCAACCACAAATTCAATAGAGTTCACTTCCAGTTTCCACGTATGGATAGGAAGTTGTTGATGTAATCCTAAAGGATTATGGTGCTCGTCTTTCAACTTTTTTCATGTATAGTAGTGAGAGTGAAACTCAGCAATGTCTTATCTCATACCGGGTCACAAAAATTTTCACCTCATGTCATAGAACATCATAGTGGTTCCAAGATG
The DNA here is from genome assembly GCA_963277665.1 of Viscum album. Lineage (NCBI taxonomy): Eukaryota > Viridiplantae > Streptophyta > Magnoliopsida > Santalales > Viscaceae > Viscum > Viscum album. The sequence continues at coordinate 1,523,376,545 of OY728151.1, forward strand.
CACAACCTACTATGAATTATGGTTATAAACTCATTTTTCCCCACTATCATCAAAATGAAGTGTTGGTCATATCATAGAACACCCTCTTTGTAAAACGAACACTAGGAAACTATCTCACCACTATTAAGTGATTCCCTAGTTCTACAAAACTTATTATCACTCTCTTGATCATAGAGAATCATCTCGAGAATAGAAGAAGTCAAATTCAAATAGGCTAAAGAAACATCAGGCCCATTCTCTTGAACTCCAATATGAAACAGTGTAATGAGGGCTTTCAAATTATACAGTTCTGGAGATTATTTTATTTCTTGGGTTGGATTTTACCGACTCAAATGAACAACAATGACATTACATTTTCTAGGGGTATAAGAGATGTAAAAGTCAAAAGAATGTAGGTACACCACCCAACGCTTCTGCTGAAGATTAAAATCATTTTTAGAGAAGATATAACTAATGCATTTGTGGTTTGAATACACTATAAACCTTTCACAAAAAGGTAGTATCATTGACTAAAGCATGAGAATCATATATGGATGTTGCAGATTGAGGGTAGGATTATTATTCTCATGTGGCCAAAGATGATGAGATCTATATGAAACTACATGATCACCCTACATAATTAGGTACCCCTGCCAGAACCTGATGCATCATAAAATACCACATTACCCTGCCCAGATTCTGTAATAGTTAAAACTGGCATAGTAGTCAGCTGAAATTTTAAATCAACAAAAGAACTCTGAAAATTATCATTCCACATAAAATTCATCCCCTTTCGGGTTAGAGAATTCATTGGAGAATCTAACTTTGAAAAATCCTTCAAAACCCTGTGGTAAAATCCATCTAAGCCCATTAAGCACCAGATCTCGAAGACATTTCATGGTTTCTCCCAAGTCATAACAAACTTCACCTTCTCAGGATAGAATAATACACCATGTTTAGGAACAACATGTCCCAATAATTTCACTTACCAAATCCAAAAGTTACACAATCATATAATGGAATAATGGTGGCGAGTTCATAAAAGATTCAGATTTGTTCTCAAATATTGAACATGATCCTCTTTAGACGTGGATTAATCAAGATTTTTATCCAAAAAGACTACAAAAAAGGTATCCAGATACTCATGGAAAATATTCTTCGTTAAATCCATAAAAACATCATGAGCATTTTTCATTCCAAATGGCATAATAGGGTACTCAATGTTCTCATGCCTCCTCTAAAATACAATCTTCTAAATTTTAGATTCTTTTATACTCACCTGATGGTAACTAGATTGAATGTCGAACATTGAACAACACTTTTCACATTTCATCTAATAAGAAAAATATTCACCTTGTAAAAATAGATATTTGTTCATTATGATAACTCGATTGAGAATATGATAATCAACACATAAGCATAGAGAACAATCATCCTTAATAGAAAAGACAATCAGTGTTGCACAAGGTGACACACTGGGATGAATAAATCCTATCTCAAGAAGATCATCCAATTAGGACTTCATCTCATTCAACTCAATGGTGCTATGCAGTAAGTGGGGATAGGGACCGTCTGAGTACCATGAATTATTTCAATATAAAACTCAACCTCGGTCACCTATAGCATAGATGGGAAATCTAAAGGGAATACATCATAAAACATAGCGACAAATGGATGGAGGTCACCAACCACTAAATCTCACTCCATGTCAAAACAAAAACCTGATTCCAACTTCCCCAACTCATGATAAGAAGGCCCGACTATGCTCATCCTTGGGTCCCATTATCCTTGAAATACAAGAGTCACACTACTAGGTGTATTAATGTATAATGTTTGAACATAAAAAATCAATTTAGGAATTATTGGAAACAATACAATCCATATAGAATATGAATTAAATATATTTCATATCAAGAACCAAATAACTCAATTCTAGCTCACCATCAGATAAATATAAGTCACATGAAAGACTAAAGAGGCCAAACTCTCTCTTCAAAAAAAGTAATTTAGTAATATCCATTACACAAGATTGTTTCTCCATAGAAATATAATGATGTTTAAAAATAAAAGATGAAATAAATGAGTGAGATACACCAATATAAAAAGGGGGTGTCACTAATGAAGAATAAATTGTAATGTAACCTCTCATAGTCACTGGATCCGTGTCTACTTCATCTAGAGAGTCTTCTTCTATGTAAAGAATCTTAGTTCCTCATCCCTTTGGCTAGAACCCTTTTTAAATGGAATCATTTGATTACCGTGCAACGTTATGAGTAACTGATGATCATACCCCACTATGTGGAGTAGAGAAGTGATGCAAGAAAAACTCTAAGTGTCCTGAATATCCACATGAGCTATAGTTCATGGGAGCACCAGTAAAAACCCTACTTGAATTTACTAGCCCTCCACCCTAGTATCAAGACAATAATCATTATTCTGGATCTCTAAAACGATGATAATGACTCGGCTATCGAGAATTTCCATGAGAATCATCATGAATCTATTTTCCATTGAAGTAACTAATCCTTCCACTATGTGAAAAAGGAACTCCCATCATCCCTGACTTCCTAATAATGTCTATCTCAACCATCATCGCCCTATCCAACAAATCAGCATAAGTTAGAAGATTTAGTAAGAAAACTGGTGAATAGATACCTGATCAAAGTCCCAACTCAATAAATCCATCCATTATCCTCACATTACATACTGCCACAGGTACAAACTACACCAACTTAGAAAATCAATATGAACTCTTAGTCATGGTTTTTCCAGCCTCCTCAAGCTTGAAAAACTCCATAGCCTTGGACAACACCATTGAAACTGTATAGAATTCATTTGTGGAAATACTTGGTGACCCTCCTCTCTAATAACTCATGTCTCCCTACCATCACCATTGTTTCCCACTATATCCTTCTCAGTCCCTCTTATACTAAGGTGGGACATTTCTCCCTTATCGCATGTAGCATCTCTATGAACTCGAACATACCTTATATCTTGCCCAAAAAATCCTCATAATGTTGAGGATCAGTGGAAGATTTGATGAATGGTGGCTTCTGTAATGGGGCACTTGAGAATGACTCTGAAAAAAATTTCCCTGATGATTCACTGATAGATTCTGAGTGGGATATAATGGTGGTTCCAATCCCTGACCTAGGTTTGTTTGCAGAACCACCATAACCAAATTCCGATCAACAATAGGATTTTCATGTTGAGGTTCAGCAACAGCCTTTTATTATATCTTATTTTCACATCTTCTTGGCAGCATGATTCTATGAAACATCATAAATAAAAGGAATACATTATATTAACGCTCAAAATGAGTAGAAAGAGGAAATATTCTAAAAGGAAGGGATAAAAATTGATTTGGATTTCTCTCTATCAAAATTTAAATATGAAAAATTCTTGTATTAAACTACAATGTATATTTACATAACCACCCCTAGGGATTTAAGCTCCGTTATAGTGACAGTTGGCCAGGAACTGTAACAACCCGAGATTTTATATGATATATTCTTTTCATATCTTTTTTTGTATGAAACACCAATATTATCTTGCGCTATACGGAACACCGAACTGTCTTTCAGTATATGCAACACTAATCTTGGATCGTTTTACACACAATTTCTTATTTGTTTGATAGTAGTTATTCTATGCAACATTGAGTGTGTCTGTGTATATATATATATTCAATGTATAAATGAAATATAGTTTTATATTGTCATACACAACAACAATGGAGTCTTGTACTACACACAACCCTGACATCACATGCATTACACGCAATCGCGAACTTCCTCGATTGCGTGTGTTGTACGCAATGCCAGATTTCACTAAAGGATGATATATTGTAATAATATTATTATGAACTTGAAGTTATGAATATTATTAACTAAATTTTGAATTTTATAACATTATTATTCATCTTAGACATTTTCTAGAATATGGTATGAGAAAAAAATAATTTTTCGGGTAAAATATGTATTTTTAAAAAAATGCAGTTTTGCCACCTTTTGATAGAGAACCCACCTTAAATATATTTTTTGAAATGTTTATAAGTTCAATTTGACAATCTAAAATTATTCTTTGGAATCAGGATGTAAAATTTTACTTTGGATAAATTTGTGATATTTTTCTAATAACTTTAATATTTTAATGAATAGTAAAATCACGCTATATTTTAATTAAAAACAACTTTTTTCATCATAATAATTTATATGGATAAATTATAATATTGAATTGTATTAAAGTATAAAAAGAATATATTATTACAATTTAGTATAATGTATTTCATTAGCATTGATTTTACATTGAATTCGTAGGTTAAATCAATTCAATCTTTTGCCATGTTTTAAACAAAAACCTGTTTTCTTTCAACAATGGGATTAATTTTAATTTAATTTCTCCAACTTCTGTGTATTAAATTTTGAAAAATGGATTCCATATTTGGAATCAGTGGGTCCAAATTATATTAATATAGTAGTTTTTATTGTTGGGAATTATGAATAGAAACTATGGTAAATTTTATTTACCATAGTTAAAGGTAAATCTGGTAATTATGGGTAAATATAATATTATAAAATTACCATAACACATGTCTTAATATTATTGGATGCTTATATTTCCTCCTAAGTCATATTTGGGTCAAAATGGAATCCATTAGGACCCACATGGATGTGATTAAGACCTTTAGTTTATTTTATTTAAAGGAAAGTGAAATATGTCTCACTCAAACTTTAATAATTAAAGTATTTTCGATATAAGGTTATAGAGAATATAAATTAAATTATAAATACTCATTTTAAATATAAAATGTTTTTCTTTATCAAGGTAATTTATTTGTAATTTTTAAGAGTTATTTGATTACCTTAATAGCTTATACATTAATGATGCAGAAGTTATTTATTAAGTGAAAAATCAGTAATATAGTTTTTATTGAAATAATAAGATGCATTAAAAGTCCCAAAAACCTGACCAAAACATATTGGTATTTTATAGATATACCATAAGAATCCAGTGACCTAATATATGACCGTTTGGAGTCTTATAAATGTGATTATGACACTTATATTATTTTATTTTAAATGATGTCAAAGGTGTCACCTTCATAATATAATAAATATAACATTTTAAACGTTCTGTGTTTTAGAAGCTAAATCTGACTAAATTTATTCTTTTGAAATATATAAGATATATCTTCATCCTAGTATTTTATTTTTAATTTTTATGTAAAAAATATGTATATTAAATAATTATATAAAAAAGTTGTAGTAATTATTTTATTAAGAGAAATATCACATAAATGGTTTTAGAAATATTAAAATAAATATTATATGAACTATTTAATGTGATCCACTAATTTTATAGATAAATATGACATGTCAAAAATCTGTTAATTCTTTTATTTAGAACATATCTTCTGTGAGGATCTTATATAAGTTCAAATAAATGAATAGTTTCAAAATTGGCACTATTGTTATTTTATAAAAATAACATAATATAAAATTGATTAAAAATCACAAAAATATTTAAAAATTACAAATTAAAATTTATATGGTATAAAAGGTCATAAATTATCCAATTATGAAAAATTCACAATACATAAGTATTTATTTATAATAATTTAAAATTTATAATCTTATTACCATAAATAAAATTAAATAGTTTAGATAAGGATAAATCAAGGTCATAATGTTTAAAATAAATTATATACATATCTACATATTATTGGTTGATGAGATTTAAACCCTATATCATCTAATATTTTAATATGATTCATTTTTGGAGGTTTTTAAGTGGGGTTGAATATATTATAAATTAATATTTTAGAGGATTCCAAAGGTGCCCCTCTCCTCCCTTATAAAAGGGCACCTCCTCCTTCCTCTCTTTACACCCTTTTGCACCTTGAAGCTCAGCCAACCCATGTAAATTACTCTTATCAACATCTCTTGTTATATCATAGAGGTTCTGTTCTTTTCAAAAGGCCATCTCTAGTGCCCCAAGAAAGAGTTTAAAGGAGGTGCGTCGAAGAAGAGGTAATCTCTTCTACCGATTCTTTCAAGTTTCTTTCTTCTTCAACTACTTATTCTTTAGTTTTTTCATTATAAAGTAATAACATAAGTATTATATATATACTTATATGTTATTATAAATATGAAACAATCCTATTTCACCTTCTATCCATCCTATGGAAAATGAAATCACCGCGCGTGCGTACGTACGGAATACCGTCTCCACGCCGTGGTGTAATATGTTTTTCCACCACCACCTTACTTGGAGGGTATAATGGTGTAAAGAATAAATATATATGGTTATTATAACATCATAATGATTTTATGATATTATAAAATCCACACCAATTCCATTCAATAAATATGGGAACGATATCATCGCTCGTGCGTACGTACGGATTACCATCTCCACGACGCGATGAGATTCATTTTCCATGTTAACAATTCAAGAATGATTATAAAGTATATATAATGACTAATCATGAAATATATGACCATGTAATGCTACTTGATTTATGTATATATTTATGTATGTAATCTACTTAATTCCATTCAATTCGATAAGGAAATGAAAACAGCCTTCATTCATACGTACAGCCTACCATCTCCAGGAACGGTGTATTTCATTCCATTTATCTATCTATTATATATATGTATATTCTGAATATATATTATATATAAATAATGTTTTATATTCTGGAATTATTTAATCATGATCTAAGTAATCATATTAATAATTACAAGTCAAAACACAGACGATAAATGAAACGATTTTACCCAAAATGCTACTTTAACAAGGAATTTACAAAAGAACGGGTAATATAAAGTCGTAAGTGAATCATATATGACATAATAAATAATATTATGGTTCTGTTACAAGTTAATAAAATGTTTAAACCCACTATATAGGAGTCTCAGACACATACATAAGAAATTGGACATAAGGTAAGGGATAACCTTTCCAATCTCGTTCTTATCCGAGATTTTTTATTCGTAAGTATTTGCTGGGGTTATTGTTATCATCCATGTCCATGTTTTCTAAAAGTGTTTTTATGTATGTTTACTGTTATTTTTACCCATTTTTACTTTCACTACATGGTATGTATGGAATCTCTCTTTTTTTACGTTATGAGGTACTTTTTGACTTCTCCGACAAAATCACAAGGAGAATGTTTTTTGAACTTATACGGCATGAATGGATTTTTACGGTTTTATAAAGCCGTATTTTCATGAATCTTCCTCTAAAAGATGTCATGACTATTTTAAACAAAATATTTTTCTTTTAAAATTGCATGACGTATTGTGAAATGAAATTGATTTTGAATAAGAAAGGATATTTTCCTCAATAATTCATTTCAAGTGTTTTATCAAAAAAAAATTCCATCTAAGATGACATTATTTCATATGTGTATGTTTCAAGTATAAAGTCTCAATGATTTATATTGTTTCACTTTTCTTATTATGAATTTATATCCATTACTTTTATATGGATTATGTGATGATGGGATGATGTTTATGAAACCCATTTTTTTTGTTGGGTTATTATGAATGATGTATGTTTATTTTGTGGAACAAGTAAGAATGATTTCATTATGAGATGGGTGGGACCAATATCTCCCTCCAATAAATTGGGTAAAGATTAATATCTCATGAGATAGACATGTTTGGAATGGTAAGTTAATCTGGTTCAGTGTTACATTACTGGAATGAGGAGTGAACTCGATTCAGAATGGGACCTTGTCCACTAAGATGGTCTTGGCAGCAATTCCATGGCTACTATGTAAATCATAACATGTTCTTAATAGATGTCATGATTACATGTTTTATTCCCATGCTAGTTTATCATTATTAATGTTCCTTTATGATCTATGCCTCATGTACTTCCATGATTTATGTCTTTGCTCGAGATTTTGATGTTTAGATTTTATGTTCATGTTTTTGCATTCAAATGTTTATGGACTATTTTATGTTCTCTATGCTTAACCTTACTTAGCATTTGAGCTCACCCTTTATATGTTTTCTTTTCCCCAGGATTTAAAGAAAGTTTTTAGGTAGGAAAAAAATGGGGAAGATCATTATGGGAGATGTTGAAGATCATTCACCACTATTAAAAGATTATTTTTCTGTGTTTCTAAAGACTCTAAACTATTACAGTCCATGTGTGTATGTTTTAGTTGTGTATTAAGTATTCCGCAAAAGTAATGTAATGTCCGTGTAAGTCAAGATTTGGGTCTCTACAGTTGGTATCAGAGGAAAGGTTTAGTTAACCTATGGAAACTAGGATGCAAAAACATTAGTGAGATCCCTAGAGATATTTCTACAGTATGTCTAGGGATGTCCCTAAGGTTAAGTATAAGTATAGTTTATAGTCATAGAATTACGGTAATGATATTATAATTAAACCTAATATTTTATATATTGAAGTTACTCCCCCTTGATTATGATTTTTTCCTCTCACACTATTCTTTTTGTGTTTTAGAAAATTGCTGGAAATAGGAAGATTCACGATAATTGAGGTTATGATGGACAATGGAATGATATTATTCCTGAGAAACCAAATGAAATTTGGTCTGGAAGTCCACATATCATTATTATGCCTAATCAGAAATCTCATAATATGATCAATAATCTCAACTTTGGTAAGTTTCCTGACTTAGCTAATAAGAGAAAGATGAAGTTTCATGATTATTATAGAAGAAAGAAAGTACAATTTCCCTCATGTAAATCATGTGGGAAGAGGCATCAGGGAGAATGTTTTAGAGGAACAAGAAGATGCTTTGGGTGTGGAAAAGAAGGACACAAAGTTAGTAATTGTAAAGTAAAAGGTTCAGTTAACACCAGGAACAAGGATAATGGTATTTCTAAGACATCAATAATGGTTAAGTGTTTTAAATATGGAATTTATGGGCATTATGCAAACCAATTCACTAAGGGAAAATCTCATAAAGAGAATCAGTATGGTCATATGGGTGGTATTTATGTGGATGATGATGAAAAGACTACAAATGATATATGAGATGGAAGAAATGGTGAAGCTCCGTCAGTGGTTTAAGAAGGCAATGTAATGATTGAATGTTTATCAAGAATAATGTATGGTACTATGGAATAATGAAAAATCTAAGGATTGTTACACTTTGGCCTTTTCTTGAGTTTTGAATGTATATGATGAATAGTTTTGGTAACCATCAATATTTATTCAAATATTTTTGGAGGATGATGATATGCGTATAATGAAGGGATAAAGAGAAATTAATATGTTTGATAGTATTAATGTGCTCATGATTGATATAAGGAAAAAGTTTTATCATGGTTTGATTATATAAAAAATTTGGGATTTTGGTATGTGGAAAGAGTTAACTTTTGACAGCATTCATGTTTTTACTATTGTTCAATGGGTATTCATTTTTCAAGAGAATACATGATTAAGGTATTCACAAGTTTAGAATGTGACCAAAAAGATATATTGTATGATATATGGGGGATAAATGATATTATTCACACGCTTGTTATATGACCTTTCTGGTAATTGTATTGTTTTTACTATGATATTGGACGGAAGTATTTTGGATTAGCCTAAAGATGGGAATGGATTAAGTGAGACATCAGATCGTATTGTTTAAGGCTAGAACATTTTTTCGATATTATTTCAAGAATGTTATAATAATGTAGTATTAGAAAAAAGGAAAACCTACAGGATGGACTACAACCTGTCGTGTCAGACAAGGCTATGGGAATCGAACAAACATCCGAAGTGCGATAGGCCTTTATCGCCTACCACTAGCCTATATGATATCCTTGGTTAGTAGAAACTAGTTTTATTTTATTAAGAAGTATGATAGATGAATTATAAGTCCATTTTTGGAATCATATATGATTAACCTCACCATAGATGGACTTATGTATATTTGATAGCTTTTTATAACCTTTTGTTTGAGATAGATGGAATGACTTTTCATTCTAACACATGATCCGCAAACACTTAAAGGAAGAAAAATTCAACTTCATTTCATTAAGAGATGAAGTGGAAATTATTCAAGACACGAACAACAATGAGATTGGACCATAATCATGTAAGAATTTATTTTAATTCAAAAATTCTTCAACATTAGGGAAATTATCTTGAAAGCCAAAAATGTTGTCCTAGTGCTCTTATATCTAATGAATCAGATGGTACCTTAGATCATCACAAATATATGGCTTTGTGATTCTTGTCTTTTTCATAGCCATGTTCTCTACCACTCTTCATCAGAACATGATCGTTAGATTTTTCTTCCATATCCATATTTTCGCATACGTTCTCCTATGTGGAAACTAGTGCTGAGTTAATTTGGGTAACTGTTATGTTTCTTACTTTACTTCTTAAAATTATGTTTTATTATTCCTTTTTACGATGTGGGTTTCTATGAAAGAATCATTCAAGTAGTAAACCATTTATAACCATGACGAATTTCGAGGGAGAAATTCATTTTAAGGGGGGTAGAATGTAACACATCGAGATTTTATAAGATATATTTTTATCATATCTTCTGTTGTATGCTACACCAAGATTATCCTGCGCTATACACAAAACCATGTTGTCTTGCAGTATATGCAACACTAATCTTGGATCGTGTTACACAAAATTTCAATTTTGTTTGATAGTAGTTAATCTATGCAACATTGAGTGTGTATATATATATATATTTATATTCAATGTCTGAATGAAATATGGTTTGATTTTTCTATATGCAACAACAAATGAGTCTTGCACTACATACAACCCTAACTTAGCTTTCATTACATGCAATCACGACCTTCCTCGATTGCGTGTGTTGTACGCAATACCATATTTCACTAAACGATGATATATTGCTATAATATTATTATGAACTAGCCGTTATGAATAGTATTAACTAAATTTTTAATTTTATAACATTATTATTCATCTTACACATTTTCTTGAACATGGTCTGAGAATAAAATAATTTTTCGGGGAAAATAAGTATTTTTCAGAAAATGCAGTTTTGCCGCCTTTTGATGGTGCACCCACATTAAATATATTTATTGACAGGTTTATAAGTTTAATTGGACAAAATAAAATTATTCTTTGGAATCATGATATAAAAACATACTTTGGATAAATTTTTGATATTTTTCTAATAACTTTCATATTATAATGAGTAGTAAAACACACTATATTTTATTTAAAAACAACTTTTTTCATCGTAATAATTTATATGGATAAATAATAATATTGAATGGTTTTGAAGTATAAAAAATATATTTTTATCATTTAATATAATGTATGTCATTATCATTGATTTTACAATTATTTTGTAGGTTAAAAAAATTCAATCTTTTGCAATGTTTTAACCAAAAACCTGTTTTCTTTTGACCACGGGATTTATTTTATTTTAATTTCTGCAACATCTGTGTATTGAATTTGGAAAAATGGATTCCATATTTGGAATCAGTGGGTCAAAATTATATTAATATCCATCCTTTTATTTTTTGGCATTATGAATAGTAATTATGGTAAATATTATTTACCATCGTTAAAGGTAAATCGGGTAGTTATGGGTAAATATAATATTATAAAATTACCCTAACACTTGTCTTAATATAATTGGATGATTATATTTCTTCCTAAAGAAAACTTGGGTAGAAATGGAATCCATTAGGACCCACATGGGTGTGATTAAGACCTTTAGTTTATTTTATTTAACAGAATGTGAAATATGTCTCACTCAAACATTAATAATTAAAGTATTTTTTATATAAGGTTATATAGAATATTAATTCATTTATAAATACTCATTTTAAAGGTAAAATGATTTTATTTATCAAGGTAATTTATTTTTAATTTTTAAGAGTTATTTAATTACCTTAATAGGTTATACATTAATGATGCAGAAATTGTTTATTAAGCGAAAAATCAGTAATATAGTTTTTATTGAAATAATAATACACATTAAAAGGACCAAAAACCTGAAAAAAATATATTGACAGTATATATCTATACCATAATCATCCAATGAGAGAATATATGACCGTTTTCAGTCTTATAAAAGTGATTATGTCACTTATATTATTTTATTTTAAATGATGTCAGAGTTGTCACCTTCATAATTTAATAAATATAACATTTTAAAAGTTGGGTGTTTTAGAAGATAAGTCCGACTAAAATTATTCTTATGAAATATATAAGATATATCTTAATCCTATTATTTTATTTTTAATTTTTATGTAACAAATATGTATATTAAATAATTATACAAAAAAGTTGTAGTAATTACTTTATTAAGAGAAATATCACATAAATAGTATTAGAAATATTAAAATAAATATTATATGAATTATTTAATGTGATACACTAATTTTATAGCCAAATATGAAATGTTAAGAATATATTCATGAATTTATTTCGAACATGTATTCTGTGAGGATTTTATTTAAGTTCAAATAAATGAATAGTTTCAAAATTTACACTATTGTTATTTTATAAACATAACATAATATAAAATTGTTTAAATATCACAAAAATATTTAAAAATTATAAATTAAAATTTATATGGTCGAAATGGTCATAAATTATCCATTTATAAAATATTCACAATACATAAGTAATTATTTATAATAATTTAAAATTTATAATCTTATTACCACAAATAAAATTAAATAGATTAAATAAGTATAAATCAAGTTGATAATGTTTAAAATAAATTCCATACATGTTTAAACTTTATTGGTTGATGAGATTACAACCCTGTCTCATCTAATATTCTAATATGAGTCTTTTTTGGAGGTTTTTAAGTGGGGATGAATTTATTATAAATTAATATTTTTTAGGATTTCAAAGGTGCCCCTCTCCTCCCTTATAAAAGGGCACCTCCTCCTTCCTCTCTTTACACCCTTTTGAGCCTTGAATCGTGGCCAAACCCTGCCAATTACTCTTATCAACCTCACTAGTTATATCGTAGAGGTTATGGTCTTATCAAAAGGCCATGTATAGTGCCATAAGAGGGAGTTTAAAAGAGGTACGTCGAAGAAGAGGTAATCTCTTCTACCGATTTTTTCAAGTCTCTTTCTTCTTCAAATTCTTCTTCTTTAGTTGATTAATTGTAAATTAATAACATAAATATTACTTATATACTAATATGTTATTATAAATATGAAACAACCCTATTTAACCTTCTATCCATCCTACGGAAAACGTAATCACCGCGCGTGCATACGTACGGAATAACGTCTCCACACCGTGGTGTAATCTGTTTTTCCACCACCACCTTATTTGGATGGTTATAATGATGTAAAGAATAAACATATATGGTTATTATAAAATCATATTGATTCTATATATTATATCATCCACTCCAATTCCATTCAAAAAATATGGGAACGATATCATCGCTCGTGCGTACATATGGATTACCATCTCCACGACGCGATTAGATTCATTTTCCATGCTAACAATTAATGAATGATTATAAAGTATATATAATAATTAATCATGTAATATATGAAATAATAATTCTACTGGATGTATTTATATATGTATGTATATAATTTACTTAATTCCATTTAATTCAATAATGAAACGAAAACAGCGTTCATGCATATGTACGACCTACCATCTCCATGAACGGTGTATTTCATTCCATTTATCGATTTGTTATATATATGTATATTCTGAATATATATTATATATAAATCATGTTTTATATTCTGGAATAAAGTAATAGTGATCTAATTAATCATATTAATAATTACAAGTCAAAACACGAACAATAAATGAAACGATTTTACCCAAAACGCTGCTATAAAAAGGAATTTACAAAAGAACGGGTAATATAATGTCTTAAGTGAATCATATATGATATCATAAATATTATTATAGTTATGTTACAAGTTAATAATATGTTTAAACCAACTATACAAGAGTCTCGGACACATACGGAAGAAATTGGACATAAGGTAAGGGATAACCTTTCCAATCTCGTTCGTATCTGAGATTGTTTATTCGTAAGTATTTGCTGGGGTTATTTTAATCATCCATGTCCATGTTTTCTAAAAGTGTTTTTATGTATGTTTAATTTTCTTTTTACCCATTTTGACTTTTACTACATGGTATGTAAGTAATCTTTCTTTTGTTTACGTTACGAGGTACTTTTTGACTTTTCTGACAAAAGTACAAGGAGAATGTTTTTTTAACTTATACGACATGAAAGGATTTTTCTAATTTTATAAAGCCTTATTTTCATGAATCTTCCTCCAAAATATTTCATGACTATTTTAAACAAAATATTTTTCTTTTTAAAATTGCATGACGTATTGTGAAAAGAAACTGATTTTAAAGAAGAATGTATATTTTCCTCAAGAATTCATTTCAAGTGTTTTATCAAAACCATTTTCCATCTAAGATTATATTATTTCATATGTTTATGTTTCAAGTATAAAGTCTCTATGATTTACATGGTTTCACTTTTCTTATTATGAAATGATATCCATTCCTTTAAATGGATTATGTGATGATGGGATGATGTTTAGGAAACCCATTTTATTCATTGGGTTATTATAAATGATGGATGTTTATTTTTTGGCACAAGTAAGAATGATTTAATTATGAGATGGGTGGGACATATATCTCCCTCCAATGCATTGGGTAAATATTTATATCTTGTAAGATTGACATGGCTGGAATGGTATGTTAATCTGGTTCAGTGTTACAGGACTGGAACGAGGAGTGAACTCGATTCAGAATGGGAGTTTTTCCACTAATATGGTCTTGGAAGAAATGACTTGGCTTCTTTGTAAATCATAACATGTGCTTAATGTATTCCACAATTACATGTTTTATTCCCATTCTAGTTTATCATGATTAATGTTCCTTTATGATCTATTCCTTATGTAATTCCATGATTTATGTCTTTGCTCAAGATTTTAATGTTTAGATTTTAGGTTCATGTTTTTCATTCAAATGTTTATGGATTGTTTTATGTTCTCTTTGTTTAACCTTACTGATCATTTGAGCTCACCCTTTATATGATTTCTTTTCCCCAAGATTTAAACAATGGTTTTATGTATGAAAATAAGGGAAGATCTTTATGGGAGATGTTTATGATCTTTCACCACGATTAGAAGATTATTTTTCCGAGTTTCTAAAGGCTCTAAACTATTACAGTCCTTTTGTGTATGTCTTAGTTATGTATTAAGTATTACGCAAATGTAATATAATGTCCATGAAAGTCAAGCTTGGGTCTCTACAGGAACTCAGTTATAACTACCTCTTATGTCGTTATAGGATTTCAAAAGTGCATAATGTCTTTAAGAACAAGGAAGATCAATATACTCCATTTATACAAATTTTCATTAGCTATCCCAAATACCCTAATAACCCAATAACATAGCCTATCCTAACATAATCTAAAGTACATTCCTGATCCCAATGGGATGGACACTATCCCCAATCATCATACAACCTAAAAGTGGGAATGATTTCTACCACAAGAACATGGAAGAAAAGATAAAAGGTAGTAGGCATATCAATAGGAAAGCTCCACTGGTAGTAAAAGTAACAGAATACAAAGATGCATAATTTCAAAAGTACTACAAACCAATATAATAAATAAGAAAACATCCCTATGTTCCCTAAGGACACAACTCACGAGGTCCAAAGATTAATAGTTGTATCCGCCTCTAAGAGATACATTTCCTTTGCTCAATCCTGGAAGAATAATGTCTTCAAACACCTGATGGAAAAACTAGGGTGTGCGCCTCAGCCTAGTAAGATACCTCCAAAAGATTCCATAATTGATTCTAGATATGGATTTACCTAATAAAAGAATTATGTTTTCCATAATAATTAGGATTGTCAATTAAAAAGCATATTTATACAAAACATGATATACATTTTCAAAATGATGGAGAATACATTCAAAGAATAAGATATTCATATCAAAATATAGAATATTCTAAAAAAATTCCTTATGTAAAACAAAATTATAAAAAAATTTATATAAATTCCTCGTGCATGTAAAGTAGTTCCAATAATCATTGGCATACTATTTTATCTCGAATATAAATAAATAAGCAAGCAACATACTCATCTGCCAAAAGATATTATAGTATTAACCAGTTATAGGATTCCTCACTCTTTATGTGAAACAAGAAAAATCATTACACACTCATCCCTATGACACTGGGAAAAGGAGACTAGTCACCAACCCATTGGGGATGTGAACTGCTGCAAGAATGATTTCTAATGTTGTTATAGCACATAGTGTATTCAAATTACTCACTAACTACCTATGGATTACATAATCTGTTACATGATGGGAGATATATTTTACGACTTATTAAAATATGATCAATATTAATATTCAATTTCAAAAATTCCAACTTTTTCCATTTAAAAACAAAATAGTTTTTATTCCAAACCATGCCTTTTCACAATATAAAACCATTATGTTTCTAAAAATAATTTTAGTCCACTATCATGATTTAGAAATCCATTAATAACTAATTCCATACTTTTTACATTTAATTTCACTAATTAAATTATACTATTTAACATAAAAAATTACATCAAATCTATAACATAAATTCCTTAATTTAAATCATCCAATTTTCATAATCACAACCCAATTCAAAGGAATATGGGGTTTTCGAAGTTTTTCTACCAAATCTAACTCTGATCTCCCATTTCAATGGAATTGGATTTTATCAATGAAATTGAAATAAAGGTTGGGAATTTGACTTTGAATCATCTATTGTAGTCAACCAAGAAATAAAATGGTAATCAATTTGTAAGAATAGGACAAAATCATAATCCTATTTCCTGATGAACAACACCCGCAATGACACTCGTCAATAAGAACGAAGGTTTAGTAGACCTAGAATCTATACCTAACTGCAAGATCCCACACCAATAGTCATGGATCCATCAATGTAATGATGATCCATTGAAAAAATATTACTGGAGGAAGCTAGAAACATAAATATGGATGTGTAAGATTTTCTATGGAATCACACCACTAGAAGAAAGAAGCTCCCAAGAGATTTGGATTGATCCTAAAGGAGTTGAGTCTCTCAATAATACATTGTAATATCACGTGGTCGAGATCCAAGAAAACGTGAATGAAAAGGACCAAGTCAAAAATATAAACATGTGACTATAGGATGAGTGTTGGCTGAGTCATGACGTATACCAAGGGGTGATGATGTGTAGGACAAACTATATACATACACTAAAAACCCATCACCTCAGGTTGAAAAACTAATATTTAATCTAATCATGATGTGTACCTTATGCTCACAGAATGTTCCAACTCACGACATGGCCTCCCCATTAATGGTATTATCTCCCAATCTAGTACAAGTAAATAGCACAAAATTCATGGGGTGTACTTCAGGTACATGGAGTGTACCTGTTATGTAGTCTCCATTAAAGAAAAAATCCCATAAAAATATTAATTGAACGAGTACTTAAAAAATGAGAAAAATTACCTGATCAAGTTAGTGGGATGTTAAACCATCCCCACCATAAAAATGTTATTTCCCTAGAAAACCTATTAAGAAACATTCATGAAAAAATGATGAGCCACTAGTCCCTAATTTGTTCCTCACATTCCACATCTCATTATTATCAGATAGATTTTTCCATTGTAAATAAATCAATGGTATTATCTTCCCATGATATAAATTTGTCTCAGAATCCATTATCCTAATTGTTTAATCAATCAATGATAATTTAATCTCATTATCATGTTCACTCAAAATCAAAATTCAATTTCGTTTAGATATATACGTTATCAAATTATTTACATGGAACATGTAATGTGTTCATGTCAGCTGTGGTGGAATTTTTAAGTGGTGTGCTTCTTTCACAACATGATCAACAACTTATAAAGGTCCCACAATGAAATGAGAAATCTTCTCATCCCTCTCAAGTTAGCAATGACCCAATTAGGGTTAAACATTCAAGAACACCAGGTCACCTATAGAAAACCCCAAAGTCCTATCATGTTGATCAGCATAAGACTTATATCATCTTTGTTCTATCAACATCCTCTGACGTATCTGATGAATATTTGATATCGTTTCTGCACTAGGAATGGTCCAACCAATGAAATTACACCGTCCAATGACCTACCCAATAGAGATTTATAAGTTTGGCGATACAATTCCTCAAAAGGTTCAATTCTGAACATGGATTGGTAATTTTTTTTATGAAATAACTCAACCTTCCCCAAGAATTCATCCAAATCTCCAATGATGTCAGTGATACAAGTGAAGAACATATCCTCATGAAAAATTATAGCTCTTTTGGAATGGCCATATGACTGCGGTTGGTAGGCCATGCTCAAACGAACATGAAATCTAAATGCCTCCTGGAGCCCTCTCCAAAATTTAGAAGCTAACCAAGGATCTCTATCAGAGAAAACAATAGATCGAACCCTGTATAACTGATCTATCTTTTTCACAAAAGATATTTTCGAACACATAAAATTTGACGATATCATGTATGGGTATAATGTGATCTTACTCAGTTATCCTATCGATCACAAAACATGTTTCATTCTTCCTTCACTGGGTAAGAGGAAATCCCAACCCAAATGACTGTAGATATATCATCCCACTTCCAAGTAGGGATTGGATGTGGCTTATGTAATCCAGACCGTCTTTGTAGCTAGACATTAACCTGTTGGCATGCATCTTTATGAGAGACAAACTCATAAATGTATCATCTCATACCTAGACACCCAAACTACTGACTCATGTCATATAACATCATAGTAGTTTTTGAGTTCATAGTTCACTGATATTTATGGAAATACCCCATCACATCATTTGTTCCCACTAACGACACAGTGAAGATGTTCAGATAGCATAAAACACCCACTTTGGAGAAAAATCACTAGGCAACTGTATTCCCACCATAAAGGGATTACCTAGTGCTATGGAACATGTTTCCAAGATCATGATCTTGAAAAATCATCTCAAGAAGGAAAGAATTCATCTACACACTGGATTAAGAAACATCAACCCCTTCCTCATGAATTTCAATATGAAAATATTCAAGGAGATCCATCATATTCCACTCTTCTGAAGATCCATTCACATCCTTGGTTGGATGTTTCCGGATCAATGCATCATCAATGATATTAACTTTCCTAGTGGTATAAGTGATGTAAAAGCCTAATGATTTCATGTTATCCACCCAATGCCTCTGCGATGATTCAAATGTTTTTTTAGAGAAGATATAACTTAGAATTCTGGGGTCTAAATACACCATAATCCTTATTCCAAAAAATTTAGTTCCACCAAATTGTGTGTGTGTGCATCACATGTGCATGATCCAGATCATGTGTAGGATAATTCTTCTTGTGTTGCCTAAGCTAGTGAGATCAATATGTTACTACATGATCACCGTCCATAAGAGTGTAGCACAAGCTAGAGATGTTTTGCATCATAAAAGACCACATATCCCTTCCCATCTTTTGGAGGAGTTTACATCAGTGCAGCAGTAAACATACATTTAATCTCGACAAAATAACTTTGGTGTTTATCATTGCATGAATAATTAACCCACTTACATGTTAGATCATTCATTGGAGAATAAAACTTCGAGAAGTCCTTCATAAACCATCAATAATATCTAGTTAATCCGAGAAAGCTCCAGATCATGAAGAAATATCTTGGCTTCTCCCACATCATAACATCCTTCCCCTTCATAGGATGAACTGAGAGACTAGGTTCAAACACTATATTTCCCAATATTTTAACATCCAGAATACATAAATCACACTATGATGTCTTAGAATAATGTTTGGGATTTCTTATCAGATTAAAACTATTATCAGATGTTTCACATGATCCTCCTCGTGCATGGAGTATAGAAGAATTTCATCCAAAAATACTACCACAATAGTATACAGATAATCATGGAAATAATTTTCATTATATCGATAAAAACCATAGGATTATTTTCCAAGACAAAGGGAAAATCAAGGTATTTAAAATTCCAGTTCCACCTCTAAAATTTGGTCTTATAAATGTATGATTATTTTATCCTAATCTAATGGTAATCAAGACGATGATCAATCATTGAAAACCACTTCTGCCCATTTACCATATCAAACATATCCTCAATATGTGGAAATGGATATCTGTTCTTTATCTTAACTAGATTAGGCCTTTGGTAATAAACACATAATCGAAGAGAAAAATTCGCATTCTTAACAATGAGAATAAGCATTGAAAAAGGTGACACACATGGATGAGTAATTCCATTCTCAAGAAGATCATCCAACTGAGACTTCATATTTTTCATCTCATTAGGGTCCATATGGTAAGAGGGGATATTGATCGGTTGAGTACCATGCATTATGTCAATATAAAACATGACCTCTCTCACCAGAGGTGGAACAGGTAAATCATAAGGGAACATACTGGAAAACTCGGTGACTATTATAGTAATATTACCACCCATTCAATCTCCCTCCAGCTGAAAATAAAACACTTGTATCACTTTCCCCATATATGGATAATAAGGTCTATATCTACTCGACCTAAGGTCCCATTATCCTTGAAAAAAATGAGGCACACCACTATGTGTCATAAATTAGACCCATCAAAGATTAAAATCAATATAGGATTTATTTGAAATGAGACAATCCATCCTAAATATTATTTCATGATATTTGATATCATGAACCAGGAGAATCCATGCTAGCTCGACATTAGAGAGAGAGAAAACACATGTCGAACTACAAAGGCCCTTCCTTCTCTTCGTACCAAGTGGTGTAGTAATATCCATTGCACAAGATAGTTGCCCCAGAGAATTATTAAGTAGGTTAACAATTTGGTTTGAAATAAAATAATGATGTTAACCACATTAAAAATTTGTAGTCACTTATAATGAACAAATGGTAATTGTACCTCTCACAGTCATTGGGCCCATGTATGTTTCCTCTAGATACACGTCCAATGCGTGAATAAGCCTCTTTCAAGATGCATATAAATAGAACCCTTTTTAACATGAAAATTTTAATTTCACCGAAATGTTAAGAAGATCTAATGATCCTTCCCCACTACGCAGAGTAGAGATGTGATGGTAGAGCCTATTTAAATGTCCTTATCGTCCCCGTGAGCTATTGTTCTTGGGTGCCTTAGTGAAAACCCTTTTAGAATGTATTTTATTTCCTCATTGGTATCAAATCAGTGGACATTCTCTTGCAGTTTTATGAGGTTATGATTGATGCATCCATCGAAAAATGTCATGATGATCATCATGACTTCATTTTCCCTTGATGGAACTAATGCTTCCAGTGTGAGAAAATGGAACACCCACTAACCAAGACATCCCAAAAAATTATATATCAACCATAATAACCATATCCATCACATCCAAAAAAGTGGGAAGAATCAGGAAAAAACTGAAAATGGATATCTAATCAAGGTACCAACTCAAATATTTGAGACTTAATTCTCTCATTAGATACTACTTTAAGTGGAAACTACACCAGCTAAGAAAAGATATTTTAATACTTGATAATGGTTTTGCCAGCCCGCTCAATCTTGAAAATCTATATATCCATGGACAACACCATTGACTATGGATAGAACTGATTGCTGAAAAGAAACATGAAGACTTTCTAATCTAAGTCTCCCATGTCTCCCAATTATCACCGTCATCTCCCAAAATCACTTTCTCGGTCCCTCCAGTACAAAAGCGGCACACTTCACACTGATCACTATTGGAGTCTCCAAGAACCTGAATATATTTTCAATTTTACCCAACCATTCCATATAATTTTTAGGATTATGAGAACCTTTATAGACCGGTGTCTTCTAGGGAAAGAACTCTAGAGAATAACTCCAAATTACATTCCCCTATGAATCTATATCTTGATCCTGAGTGAAAACTAGAGTTGGTTTGTAATCGAAAGCCTAGAAAGTGTGCACAATCACCTTAACCTGATTCAGGTCAATATTAATGTTTTCTTGATGAGGTTCAGTTGTATCATTTTCTTGTATCATATTCACACATCTTCTCAGAGTCATGATGCTACAAAATAATAGTTAATAAAATTAAAACATTGGATTAACACTCAAACTGATTAGAAAAATAAAATATTATAAATAGAAGGGACAAATCATATTTGGATTTCACTCTATCCAAATTTCAATAGGGAAAATACTAGAACTAAACCAAAAATTTTCATTCCCAAACTACCTCTGGAGACATAAGGTGCATTGTGGTGTGAGCTTCCTATGAACCTAATCGCCACAACCTCCTAAGTCCCGATAAGATTTCAAGAAATGTATAATGGCTTCAAGAAAAAAAATGATACCCTCCTTTAATACCAATTTTTCACAAATGATGCTATTTACTCGGGTAACCCAATAACAAAGATGGTCCTGAAAACCCCCGAAGGGAGTTCGTGATCCCCACAGGGCGGTGACTAGCCCAGGCATCATAAATCATACAAGTGGGAACGATTTCATTCACAAGATCATGGACGAAAATATAAAAGGAAATATGCTTATCAATAGTAAAACACCACTGGGGGTAAAAGTACAATAATACAAAGAGTTATAAATTAAAATTTAGTATAAGACAATGTAATAAACTGGAAAACAAACCCAAAGACCCTAAAGACCCTACTCACCACATCAAAATCTCAACAGTTGGATCAACCTCTATGAGGACCATTCCCTTTTCTCAAGCCGGAGAAAATAAAGGCTGCAAACACCTAGAGGAAAAATCAGGGTGTTATCCTAATACCTGTATGATACTACCAAATATTCCATAAGAGAATACAAATATAGATTACCCAAATGAATGATTTTAGTTTTTCAAAATAAAAAGGATTGGGAATTCAAAACAATAAAAAACCTAGTATACATTTTCAATATGATGGAATATATATTCATAGAACATGTGTTTCCTTAAAGAGATGGAATATTTCTAAAACAATAGATTAAGTATAAAATTAAGATAAAATATTTTATATAAATTCATAAGGCATGTAACGTGGTTCCATCAAACATTCAAATACATTTATGTCTCAAATTTAAATAAACAAGAGAGAAACAAGGTCATATAACAAAAGGTATGATACTAATAACCAGTTATAGAACATCACACACTATTTGAGATATCAGAAAAATGTGTATACACATATTCTTATGCAATTGGACGATGAATACTTGTCACCAACCCATCGGGGATGTAAACCACTATAAGTGTTTTTTAGAATGTTGTTGTTGCATAGAGGGTATCCCAATAACTAACTAACTACATAAGGCTTGGATGAACTCTTACACCAATGAAAAAAAATTAAATCTGTATAAAATAATATAAATCCCATTCTTTGATTTCTAAAATTCAAATTTCATTCCATTTAATACCGAAATTGGTATTATTAAAAAAACACACCTTTTTCACAAGATAAAAACTTTGTTTCAATCAAATCATTTTAATCCATTTTTATGATGTTGAAATCCATTCAAGACTAATTATTATTTTTTTGCAATTATATTACATAAATAAATTATAAAATTTAATTGAAAATATTCCCATAAAATTAATAATTTAAATTCAAAATTTTAAATCATCCAATTTCCATAAACTCAGACCAATTCAATAGAATCTGGGGGTTTCCATGATTCTATGCCAAAACAATTTCAATTCTCCCCATTCAAATGAATCGGGTTTTATCAATTTAGTTGAAATAATGGTTGATAATTTGAATTTAAATCTGCAATTAAAATCATCCAAGCATTATAATTGTAATCAATTTGGAAAAACTGGACAGAACCACCTACCTCTTTCCCAAATATTAACACTTGTAATGGCACCCATCAAAGATAATGATGGTGTAAATGACCTCGAATCACTACCTAGAAGCATTATCCAACACCACAAGACATGGATCCATCATTACCAAGATAATCAATTTAATAAGAAAGATAATATTATATGATAAACTTGAATAATGAGGGGGAACACTTAACCGATAATCACAACAAAAGCAGATGGAAGATTCCAAGCCATTTGGTTTAATCGAGAAAGAGTTGAGTCTCTAAAAAATGCATGATAAATTATATAGGTATGGATCCATGAATTTGGTAATATAAAATACCTTGAGAAAAAAACAAACTCATGACATTATGTTGGGCGCAGGTCGAGTCACAACGTGTACCAAGGGTTCATGACGTGTAGGACACACTGGATAAGTATGCCAAAAAACCATATCCTCAGGTTAAAAAAATAGTATTTAATCCCTTCACAACAAGTAAATCAAGTACATGGAGTGTACCATCTCACCGCGTGATGTCCCAATTCACAATGCGACATCCCAATCCATGACATGAATCTAACACCAAGTACACAATGTGTACTTCTAGTACACGGCGTGTACCAATTCTGCAGTCTGGAGTAAACCACAAAAAATCATATAAAAGGATTTTAACAAAATGGGAACTTAGATATTGTTTAAAATTACCTTACTAATGTAACATGATGTTAAAATAGGTATGATAATTCTCAATGAAAAATATATTTCAAAAATTAAATTATGAAAATGAAAAATAATAAATTATAAATGAAAATTATATCCTATATTATGATTCTATAGGGATAAATCTTTTTTACCCATTATAATTTTCCTATATGGTTTTCGAACCTAACAATATATTCATTTTTTTCATTTTGGTTCATAGAGATTTTGTGATTTTTCCATACAATATACCTGAGAGTTTAAAAAAGGTGTGAAGTAAGTCCAAATTTTCATTCCATAGGTGATGATAGTGTTTCTACTCAATTCCCTTTTTTGGGATTATTTACCCAAGGTAAAATATTAATAGGTCCACATCGTTGTGTATTTTCCATAATAGAATATAAATCAATGGAAACCACTCACTCTTCAATCCAAAAAATAATCAGGATATATTTTTATAAATATATATATATCTTAGGATCAAAGAATATTATTTTATTCCTATTCCCCAAATCAACTATGCCTTTATATGATACAAAAATTAATGACCCAATCATTTTATTCTAATTATAAAATTATTTATAAAATATATATTCATTAAATACTACAAGATCTGTTTGAGGTCTAGTGTATTTTGTAAGACAATTATCATTATAAATAAAAAATATACAGAACATCATTATTTTAATCACCATAGTGATCTTTGTAATTACATTTGTCTCTTAAATCTTTATATGATAATTAGGCGAATACATAAAATTATGGTGTCATCTATAAATCACAATTTGGGGATAAATATCATAATAAAGAATAACATGTGAGTCAAATAGAATAATATTAAATAATAAAAGGTAAAAAATGTTAATAAATAAATGAGAGGATAAATTAAAGAAAATGGTAACACAAATTGTCAAAGAAGATGCATGTAATTGAAATATATAACAAGATATAATCATAATTCAAGGACAACCACCAAGACAACCTCAAATAGTAGATACATTCTTGTTATGGATTAGGTTAACACTTTAATCTTGTACATACTATCCCACGAGAGAAAAATATTACCCAATGTATTGGAGAACTATCAGGGTGCACCCATCATAACAAGTTGGTCTTATTTTTTCCACAAAATAAATTCTATCAAAAGTTATAAACATCATCATTACCCAAGGATCTAAATGGGGTATATATTCAGGAATCCAATCATTATCGTAAGAGATTTCAGAAATCATAAAATTATAAAAAGGAATTAAATATTTTTTTGATCATATATATGTACATAATATTGGATGTTGAAATATTATTTTTATTTGGAATGAATGTAATAATAATGGTAATAAAATGGATTATTGAAATAAACATTCAATACAGTGTTATAAAGAACTACATAATGACTTTTGGAGAAAACGTAAGTATGAAGTTTTCATTAAAAACAGTGGTAAAAAATGATTTTTATAGAGAAATTATTCCATTACATTCCAATTAGGATTTAGACTAATAGGTTTTATAAGATTTTTGTATAAAATTATTAAGGGATATATTTTTTCCATTAATAATGATTTATTTTCAAGATGATATTTGAGAATTAAACATAAGAAATTCTTTACCTCATCAATAGAATGGAGAATAATATTGTTATATATTTATGATATATATATATATATATAATTTATAAGTGATTCATAACATCAAATAGATAAGGTTATTTATTGAAAAAATGGTCAGAACCCAAAAAGGATGTAATGATAGATCAATTACCATATATTGTAGATTCATTATTCAATTTCATTTAATGTCCATGAAAAACCCATGTAGATGGTGGATAATTTTTATTACAATTTTTTTAAATATTTAATATATAATTGAAGTCAATTTATGTTGATTTATTCTTTCATAAGTTTTTAATAATTGAATGTGAAATATAGACTGATTTTTCTAAATAATAAATATGGTTGGTGTTGATTCATAGATAATTGTTTTAGATCCATTTTATCTCATTTATAAAAAAATAACCACATTTAGTGGTGATTATGCATTAATAATTTTTATACATTCATTTAATGACAAATATATATAAGAATTTTTAAATTCCCCTTGTAGATATAATGATTGAAAAAATATTATTAATAACTAGGATAGGTTTTTATTATGATATTATAATTTTTATAATTTAATTTAATGGAATCATATTTAGTGCATGAGAAATTCTACTTGAAAGAATTGTGGGTTTTAAAATTTTATTATATTCAAATACATGTTCTAAATTTTCTAAGATACTTCACATTAAATACCACATTTAACATGGTGAAGACCTTGAAAATAAATCATTTCATGAAGAATGTGTGTTGTTTTAGGAATGAAATATACATATTCATACATTAATACATTAAATAAGTAAAAGAAAAAGGAATGGAAAAATATATTTATTCATGAAGTGATTTAAATGAGCATGATCTAGTAATGGTTGTTTCTGATTTGATGATGTTTGATGATGTTGAAGGATTCCTTGAAATATTTAACTATTCCTTGACGAGTTTTTATAATGATTATGAATTAATTTATTAACATGTGGAGGATTTATGAAGGAAATGTGAAACTATTTAATTAATTTTTTTTGATATATTATTTCTAAATAAGTAATTTATGTAATAAGAATTTTGATAATTATACTTTGCAATTTTACTAAGTGTAATTATATGCACATTAATAAAAATAATGTCCAACCATTGTCCAACCAATGACCCCTCAGCCACAAATATGGGACCCATGGGTCAACCACATGTGAGATTTCATCCTAGATGGACATGAACATAGATTGGTAATCGGGCTGACATATCTTCCAAATGGAGATCGTATAGAACGTGTTCATGAGACATGCATAGGGTTCCCATTGACCGTAACTGTGAGGAACTTTCCAAGAGGGGGTATCCAGATGCCTAAAATATTCCTTCAATGATCGTTTGGTTATGTTGAATGGATTACTAAGGATATCTAAGTGGAATGGATAATCATCGGGGAAAAAAAGTTAAGAAGACAAATATTCCATAGCATAATATGTTATAGATATAATTTTCAAACTCGATTTGATTGACATCAACCATATGACCATCCCAACATCTCATATTCATCTTTTACTATTTTAAAAAGTTTCCAAAGGCCATAAATTTTCTGTCTTAAGGTACATTGACATCCACCCACCTCTCATAATCGATAGAAGCTCTCGAACCTAAATTGTAATTTATACAAGATTTTCACTATATAAAAATATAAATAGATTGTAAGAACAAGATAAATGTGGTATGTAAATGCATTTTCAGTCATCTTATCTTGAAAAAATGTCACATAGATAATATTGTAGAGTAATAATGATGAACCATATCACATAAATGTGATAAGTACAGGTGATGGCATTTAAGAAGTGACACCATTTCCTCCAACATCTTCTAATGTGGAAACCCACATTCAAATCATTCAAATTACGGAGTTCTTCTAGCTTATATAATATGATTTTCACTACTTATTGATCAATAATTCACGACAGTGGAATAATATAATGAAGTCAATGATAATACACTATAATTACTAAAGAAAGATCATGTTTTTTTCAATTAATTGTGATATCAATCATATTTATTTCAAATATAGAATCCATGAAAATAGTTTTGTGAAGAAAAGAACCTACGAAGTCTTCAAATTCTATTAATAGAACCTCACTTGTGCCTCTATGTGTAATTGAGAAGTACATGAGATCCCACATACACTTTTTTTGAAAACATCAATTACCATAGATTCTTTATATATGAATATCATGTTCAAGTGATTTGAAAAGAAACAGTTACTTGTTCCTCTATAGTTGTGAATATTAACAAAATATTCATACGTGTACCCTTGTATATGAATCCCTATTTATTTTTCTACATTGTCCCTACATGATGAATTATAATATCTCCTACAATATATTTCTATGATGTATTTTCATGAAAACCACTAGTGTACATCCCTTATGGGGTGGAAAAAATAGAATTTACATGTGTAAATTACTGACACATATGGACAAAAAAAATGAAATATACATTATGTGCGCATATAACAATGTGTTCGATGGACAAATGAAGATAGAGGGTATATAAAAGTGTATTAAAGGATGCAATCATAAATTAATCACATGATTCATACATGAACCATGTTCACTAAACATAATAATGGAACAATAAAAAAGATCGTGAACAATAAAAAATATAATAATTGTTCAACAAACATTATGTAAAAGGGATTTAATATAAGAAGAGAAGTTAATTGAGAATGATTTATTTTGAAAAACAATTCAAAGAACATGTGTGTAATTCATGAGCACATGTAATTTACGTTAGAAACTTCATTTAATGGATGAGTATATAACTTAGCATTTGATAATAATGGAATAAGACAGTATGAACTATATGGAAAAATCATAAATTATTAATTCTATGAAAGAAAAAGTATGAGTATATGTTTTAACATCCACATGTTAATGAGTTATAAGATAATTTGAATAAAATATTATATATATATATATAGTAGTCAAATATAATCAGTTAAGGAATAGATTTATCCACTTGTTTTAATTTTATATAGTGCAGTATATAGTAATCTTGTTCAAAAATATTTTTGAATATCATTTGATAATATTTTGGTTCTAGTATAAAAAACACCATTTTAAAACTAGTGTTATAAATATAAATAATGGTAATCACTCTAAGATATTGATTTTTTTCATTAGAAACATTATGAGACAAT
Organism: Viscum album; assembly: GCA_963277665.1. Lineage (NCBI taxonomy): Eukaryota > Viridiplantae > Streptophyta > Magnoliopsida > Santalales > Viscaceae > Viscum > Viscum album. Next base: position 1,523,405,793 of record OY728151.1, read on the forward strand.
TCTATGAATTTTAGATCACTACAAATTTAATGTGGTAACAAAATTAGCAAGGAAACAAATGGATCATCATGAAATTTAATTTCTCTTTGTTCTAAAGGATATAAAACTAAATGATTGTTGATATCTAATTTAGTATATAAATTAAATTCTATTTTTGTGAGTGAATTTTAGATCAATTCCTCTAAAATGGGTAATGTAATCAATGATAAGAAGTGATTATTGAAAAGAATTTATAAAATTAGTAAATTTTTTGACACATCCATTCAATGCAATCCTCCATTATTGCATTTACATAAACCATCCTGGATTAAATTTTTTTATCAGAGCGTAGTTATTCCTTGGATTGGTTCTAATTTTTTATAATCCATATATGAATTTCATATTTGAAATGGACCATGATGTATGTCACATGGAAGAAATAGTATCCACTCCTCTTGAAGAAAACAGAAAAGTCACTTCAAATACTTTGTAAAAATAGAATAATTGAGAAGAAAATATATTGAGTAAAATATCAATTAATGAATATAGTTTTCATTTCTCTCTTATCTAATAAACTGATAGTGATTCTTTGGAATAAACAACCTCAATATGGGGAGATTTTAAGGATGTTTATTCAATTATATATATTAATGAATTAAACTTTCAATTTGATGGAAATATTATAAAGGTTCCTAATTAAATGATTTCATATATATTTATTGTTTTCTCAAATATATTCTTCATCAAAATTGACATATTTTAGTGGAAATAATCAAAAATAAGGATGTATTTTGAATGAAATTAAAAAAGTCATATTCTCTCACATACCTCATTGAATAAGAGGTAGAATCTATGAACTGATTAAATAAAAATATTTCAATAATTTTAGAATAATTATAATGGGATATTTATGTTGAAATCATAGCTAAACATGTTTTTGGTTAATTAATCCATGAACTTGAAACATTTATCAATGTTAAGATGAATGTTAGAGATTCTCCTCATGAAGACAAAACATGTAAGATAAATGATATTTTCATGTTTCTGGAAGAGGATTTCAAGATATATGAGATTTATATTAAAAAAACCTTGCTCAATAAGAATAAAAAAAATATATTATTACTATCAATAAATCTCAATTTGATGTTAATACCATACGCATCAAAGACCATAACAACTATGAAATTGAAGGTACCAGATAGCATTAAGACTATATTAATAAAATGACAAGTGGAAGGGCAGAAAGGATTAAATCATATGAGAATGCGATGATTGAAATTTTTTTGAAATTACATTAACTATATATAAAATTTATATATTTTAAAGAGACACATGCAGGTACAGCCCTTGTTGGTAAAAACAAGAACATTGCTAATAAAAAATAAAAAATTTGTGAAGACTCAAAATTGGTTTTTTTATAAAAAATATATGTGAGACTAAAATATATAAGGAGAATCATATTATTAGAATCATGATAGAAAACAATTTAAAGATTAACCTTCTATGTTATCATGTAATAAGGTAAACCACAAACCAATAAACTATATTTCTACTAATTTTGTCTCAATTATTAGTGGAGGATCAAATCTAATATCTGGGAAGATCTGTTTAGATAAAAAACCTAATTTATTTTAGAATTCCATGATTGTGGATACCAAATATATAAAAAAATCCCCAAATTCTATTTCTATGAAATAATGTAAAATCCATAAATTTTAAGGTACTAAATATGGAAAGACTCATGATACCATAAAAAAGTAAAGATTTATTTTCGACATTTTTTGCGGTTGGATGTTTGTACATGAAGATGTTGAATGATATAACAACATAAAAATGTATAAATACTAAAAATTCCCTTCATTCATGTCATATTGAGCTGAATATTTTATGATACATGCTGAAAAATATGGTCACATATTAGAAGAGTGTTAAAAACAAATGTAAACCTCATATGATAATTTGTATAGAATACCATAATCCAAACTAAATGTTGTCTGAAAGAAAATATTACTAGCTTCCATGGATGATAAGCATGTGGTGAATGATTTTAGACATATTAGAATACATAAAGACACCACCATATTTAATTTTAAGATAATTAATGCCAAAAATTTATTATAATCTATGAAAATATGATTCTATAATGGAATGAGTGGCCCTAACATGGACAACTAAAAATATGGCATGAAAATTAATGGGAGACAGAAGAAATCATGAATGTAATAAATCTAATAAAGATAGAAGAATATATGATTTACTGAAGACATTTGTGATTAATATTTTGAAATGTTATACATTAAAGGTAACTAAATAAAAATGAAGAAGAAATTTTGAAGATCTAATGAATAATATGTTAAGAGTGAATGCCTAATTAATTTTACTTATTATGTGGAAGAATATTGATAAAAGAAAAAATCTAAAGATATATAAAATTCTATTATAATGGAAAAAAGGGAAATCAGTAGTTAAATATTAATAGGATCTCATATTTCATGAGTTTTTTTCAACAGATGACAACTCAAGTGCCTCAATAAAATTATGTAGATGGTTTATGAATTATAGAAATTATGAAAATAATTGGTTAGATATTATAGCAATTTAAAATGATTTCCTGAGGATAGTAAAAAACCCATCAGGGGATACAATTACACTACTATGACATATAATGATATATAATCCAAGCTAGATGAAGGTTGCGTAATTTATGATGTCATTTCTATTAATGTAATCTCACAATGTGAAACATAGATCAAGAAATGTTATGTACAGTACCATAAATGTTCACCCTGTGATGAAAATAGTATCTAGGATGATATAAAATTATAAAACCTATTTAAAATATTAACATTTAATGAGTTTTCCACATTATTAAATTACTTCATTCACAATATTTTTTCTCTTCCATTACAGATAATTAATGTTGTAGTTAATTATAAAGACCCATCATTTAACAAAAATAATTATATTGAATTTTTAATAGAAATTATTTTCATTCATACAAAATATATTTTTGGTCTACATATTTAGATAATTTAGGATACTATTACATTGTAAATATATACATTACATGTGGACACATTTACTCAGTATCCATTTTTTCTACAAAAAGAAAATCTTTGAAAATAAATCTTGTTTTCTTTTTAAGTCAAATATTTAATAATTCTGTCAGGGAATATTCCTTTTCCTTACCAGTAATAAGAATAAAGAAAAAAAAATTAAAACTAGGTAAGGGAAAAAATATCAGCAATGGATACATAAGAATGAAAACTGTTAGCCTTGTAAAAACATAAAACATCGGAATAAATTATCATAGCATAATACATTTCCCCTTTGTGAAGTATAATATACTCCTCACAAAATATAATCTCATTTAATTAACTATTTTACCCAAAATATTTCCATGAAACTGTATAAAGGACATATAACAAATAATGCTAACCAGAGAAAGAATCATAATTAAATTGAACATGAGGCGGTCAACTTCTGTACTTGTCCCTCATACAAACGGAATAGCCATACAGCTAACTTCCATACCCAATGCATTGGTGGTTATGATAGTACTACTCATCATTAGTATATCATGGTACCACACATGTTTGTTTTTTCACATAACCAACCATATTTGAATTATAATGTAATGACCTATTAAATTTCCATGTACCATAATATAATAATCACACATAAAAGGTTGCAATTATCGACATTTCACTCATCAAATTTCATTTGCAATCACAAGAAATCATTTCAAGTTATGTAAATATTCAATCAAATTTAAAAAAAATTCAATACCACAATACTCAAAGTGGTAATATGGTATTTCTTTTTTCATTTTAAAAAACAATATGGCATATAGTCGAAGTCAAATATTAAATAACGGTTACATCAGTGGAGAAATCACTGTCACCGAATATAATAAAAATATTATGTTTGTCATTTAGTAAAGTTATTAATATTAAAACTATTCATTTTCATTAATTTTTACTAATATTATATGTCTAGGGGTTGATTATACACTATATAATAGAAAGTGGTGTATATTATCAAAATATTCCTTACTGAAAGGAGATTAAGACAATGCCCTTTCCTTGAGTTTCCGTTTAGGTGAATATTATTTTAATTCCTATATAATGGTTTATAAAATGTTTATAACTTATTCTAGAAACATATTAACATTTATGATATCTTATATGAGCCTCTTAAAATATATTATTACTTGTTTATTAGAAATACTTCATTATATTAACTATTTTGAGTGTTAATTGCTTAATCTATTGAGTAAGTTTGGACAAATTATTTATTATTCCATTAAATTAGATCATGGATTAATCGACTCAAAAATTCAAATCATTATTTAAATTCATTGATTTCTAGAATATATTTATAATTAATAATCCATATTTTTTGGAGATAAGAAATTAAAAGCAACGTTCATGGGGTCGGTAGGCTATACATACGCATGAACACTACATTCATTTTATTAGATTAAAATAATAATATAAATTTATATTATACTTATAGTCTTATATTAATTTAATATAATTATAATTGGTTTAATAAAACCATCCTTTGTTTGTTTCACATATAGCGGGAATGTGTCATATCGCTTTGAGGTGGAGGTAGTCCACAACTCCTCAAATAAAATTATCGTATTTTGACAACATGGAAAGAAAAAAGTTATGTTCTAAATATAAATTAACGATTCAAAGAGACATTATACATATAATATATATCACATATAAATATAGTGTTTATCATAATGTACATCATGAGAGTTATAAGGGAGACATTGAAAAATCATCGATTCGTGAGGAAGTCGTTCACCGTACATTGAAACAATATGTTTATTACCATATAAATGGAGGTGTGTGTACTTTTAGGTATAACAATATCATTAAAACATCCTTGTATATTGATGATACTGGTTTTTTTATGTAATAATAGAATGAAATATGTATATGGACAGGAGAATGGAAGTGAAACTAAAAATTATGAGATGATGTTTTACCTCTTAATCAGGTTACCTCTTTTGATTTATACTAAAACGCTTCCTTCGGATGATTTATGCCATATGTGGGGATTCTATAATGAGGTAATAGATTCGTGGAAGTGTTTCAAGTTGTTCTTAGCTAAACCAATGGGTTCTTAATGTGTGAATAATATAGGAGAGTGGGTACCTTTTATTGGAAAGGGGAGCGACACCTTTGGAACTTATTAACATATTAAATTAATATAAATTAATTTTTTTAATAAAAATTACTCTAGCATGAGATAAGTCTTAGATAAGATGTGGAGAGGTTTTAATCCTATAATCAAAAATGTTCAATATTCTATTGAGTTTATTTTAAACAATATCCTTTCAGTTTTCCCATAATTATTCTTTTTAAATTTTAATTCTTATATCAACATTATAATTATTGAGAGGATTTTAATTTTACTTATATGTCTTAAATTTCCCATAACTGGAGGCTTAATGAACTATCAGACCATATAATATACTATTTTTAATTTAAATATTTTAATTATTTTTAAATACTTAATATATTACTATTTTATAAAATATCCAACATCACAATTTTTACACAATTAAATTCTATCAATTTTAATAAAATCTAAATAGTGTTATAACCGCAAAAAAAACAACTGAATAGTCTTATGACATGTCATAGTCACCTAGATAATTATTTTATGGAATAAATTAATTATAATTCTATTTATTTTATTATTTATTATATCATTAATTTGATCTATTAACTAATAGTGAAATCATTGAATCATCGTTGTGTCATCATTAATTTAATTCATTAATGTCTAAAAATTATAAACAAAATACCATGATTTAGGAAATTTTTTAGATTTAAAATTACTATTTTTATTCTAATATATCAGTTATATAAACCATATTAAAAATGTTTTAGTGATAAGATACAAGATTTGTAACATGTTTTCCATTACATTAATTTAAAAGATATATGTTTCATAATCACACCCATGTGGATTCCAAAGGCTATATTTGCATCCCAGGAGTTTTCTTTGATCAATTATAACTCATCAATTAATATTTGGACAAGTTTTTGGGATGTTTAATATTATTATTAGATATTTTAACCCTTATTTACCTGATTTACACATTAATAATTTTAAATAAAATTAACTACTAAAGTAACTATTAATAATGTCTAGAAATAAAAGGGTACTATTTTCATTATTTTGTACTTCTGTTTCCAAATTTGGAATTAATTTTTACAAATTCAAAACATACATGTGCATTAATTAATTTAAAATTATGCCCCATTGTCAAAACGAGAAAAATGGTTTTTTAAAAAGAAATAGCCATCAAAAGATTGACACATGTTCATTTCAAATTTCAATATGAAATTAGTTCTAATGAACATAATTTTAATAAATAAAAAACATTAATCCAATAAAACTTGAAAAACAATTAAAAATACATCCTATATATAAATAAATTTGACAAAATGTCAATTTTTAATTAAAATGCTCTATTTAAACTATTCAATAAAAATTATTTTTATCAGAAAAATACCAAGGATTTGACCAAATTAAATTTTTATGTCCTACTTCCAATGTAGAATTTTATTCTCTCATATATTGCAAATAAAATTGTCATAAAAAATATTTTAAAAAAATTTCCATCAATTATTATTTCAATTATTTCCATAAAGTGGGAGTGTTGGTGAGTGAGTTAAGACCATTGAATATGGTTGTAAATTATTATTCAACATGAAATTTTTTATGTGTTTGATAAATTTTCCATGAAAATATGTGTCTTGATAAATATGTTTTTCTATAACAACTTCTTTGATAAATATGTTTGTTTTAATAATGATTATCTCATGAATGTTTATTAATGGAAAACCAAGACAACCTTTGATGTATCTCTCTTATTTTCAACAGTGTGTTATCGTATATAGAAATGGATGAGACTAACTAAGGTATCATTTATAATAGTTCCATGTGAATTATACATCATTAAGATTCTAATAAATTTTTAAAAGGAAATTATAAAACCCATCCTTAATGTTTTTTATTTATTGCCAATAAGGGGGATAAAATAAATTTTATTTCTATACTGAAATTGTTAGATAACACAGACAAAGGAGAGAATTAAAAATACCACATGGATGGTTCATGAAAATGGTTGTATTTATATTAAATATATACCAATTTATCATATTCAATGAATGATGATTTCCATTGTGATATGTGATTAATCATATAATGACAAAGACCGATAAAGTTTGATAAATATTGAAGAACACTTTATTGATTCATGGAAAATTGTTAAGGAATTAATAGATCTAATATTGTAATAGATTATTTCATGTTTAATGGTGATTACTCTAGTCTAATTGTTTCAGATTAATGTAATGACATTCTATGTGATTCATTATAATATTCTCCACGTACATATATTTTTAATAAACCATTCTTAATTTTAGAAATATGTTTGTGATGATTATAATATATTTGTTATGGATTCATTTAAGGATATTGGATGCAATGTTTGTTAAAATAACCTTCTATATTTTATGATTATTGAACCATTTTTTAACAACATTATCCAGTTTTACCAGTAGAGTTCCCATTTACTGTATCACTTGATATGTTCATGATCATATGAATAATAATTTTCATGGAGAGCATGTTTTGATGAAAGCATGGAATTATATTTTTATTTCATTAATACATTGAAGAAGTTTATGTACATGGATATTCAAAATATATTTTCTCATGAGATGTTGTTAGTGAATGTGGTCTATCTAATACTATTCCTAATTTTATGTTGTTTGTGGAAGTAAAATATTTTATTATTTCTTAAAGATTTTTTATATTGATTGTGATAATATTTATTTTAATGTGGAATATTTTAGATGTCAATGAAAAAAATATATACGTAATTTTTTATTTTCATTATGGTTTATTTTTCAAAAAAGGATTTTAATTGTTTAGAAATTTAATACTTTTAATAGGTAATTTTACAATGGGAATTTATATGGGATGTTAATAAAAATGTTCCAACCCTTTTCCAACCAATGACCACTCAACCACAAGTTTTTTGTGACAAACCGATTTTTTATTACACATTAATTCATGATTTATCACATAATAATACAAATAATACCACCCATTGGATCCAGAATTCTAGAATTTTTGATTAATTTGATACAATAAAGAAAATAAAATAAGGGTATATTGAAATTTGAATATACCAGAAAATGGTTGAGATCATAAGAATGGCCAATATTGAATGATACATCACATTAACAAATATGAAAAATGGGAATGTATAGAAAACTTCAAACATGACATCATAAACATAAGTCTAGGAAAAACACCAATAAAACCTAATATAATATGCATAGGATAACCTCTCATACACTATAAATGGAATTTCATGAGACTAAACCATTTCCCAATCCATTGGATATCTATTTGGGTGCCCCCATCATAATATTATCATGCATATGCATATGTATGGAAATTATATCATATAACATTGGAACATATTTCATAAAAGATAATTATACTATCAGGGAGTATGAAATAAAAAAATATTTCCCCAAAAAATGAATTATAGATATTTCTAGGTGAATAACCCTATGCGGGAAGAGTAATTATATTATCAACACAATGATTTGGCTTGGAAAATCACAGTGAATTTTTGGAAACATAATAGAAGTACATAATGTTTAAATCAATATTTTAATGTGATCAAAAAATAAATATCACAATTTTATAATAAAATGGATTGAAATAGGGATGTGTAAAAATAAAACCCAACATTATAAATTGGTAATAAATGGAATATAATAAATAATATTATTGAATAAATAGGAGAAATAGAGGATCTCATACTAAATTTCAACATAGTAATAGACTAGGTTAATGATATATTGAGAGGGGATAAATTCTATCTAATAAATAGGCAAAAAAATAAAACTATATAAATCATAATATGTGCATTAAGATATACTCAATTAAAATTTAAAAGGTTAAGTATAAAGAGGGTTCTTGAATTGAAAATAATGGGGAGAGGACACATACTACATTTTGGCATGGTAATGGAATAGGAAAATGTAAAAGAGGGGAATTTTATATCATTCATGGAAAATAAATAGTTGTTTTACCTGATTTTTATAAGTAAATTAAAACATAATGAACTTATATTCAAAAGAATAATTTCAATCTATGTTATTAAATTTAATATAAGAGAGATAAAATCCCTTACCTTGGGAGGGTGAGTCCAAAATCACCAGAGGAGATTCTTGTGAGATTGGGGTCTCATTGGGAGGAATCTTGATATTAGAGGGTGGATTAAGGATGTGATGCAATGTTTTTTATTGAATAAATGGGATAAGGTTGGGTTTATAAAGGAAACATATAAGAAATATATATTATTTTTCAAATATAGGTTTTGGAGTCTACGCAATTATATAATCAAAATGAAAAACCATCCAATGGTTTTTTACAATGAATTTTTCCAAATAGAATTGGGATTCATTTTTTAATATTTATATGGTCCATACTAATTATAAAATTAAACATGGTGATGTTTTATTCAGTCTGGTTTATAAAGATATAATTTATAACACATTAAATATAATGTAGTTCTTGGAGAATTCATAAAACCATTAAAAATATTAAAATATCATAAAAATTATATTTTGTTAAAATTGAAACATATATTTGGTCATTTATATCATTCATATCATTTGTTAGATCACTTTTGGTTCGTTATGATGTCATAATACACACTGTATATGTATACTGTATTTATTTTTTAAGTGAATATTAAACATTCTCATATAATTATATTAAAATAACTGCTCAATATTTTCACTTTTTTATTCCAAAAATAAAATTTCTTTTAGTCAAATAAATTTATAATTATGTCTATTTTCAATTTTAAAATATTACGGTCATTAATTGAGAAATTCTAATTTTTGTTATTAATAGTTTTTGAACCCTTTTAAATATTACATTTGATTTCATTAAAATATTACTTTCCTTTAAATATAATAAATATTATTTAATAAAATTATTTTATACAAATATAATTTATTTTTCTATTTCATGAAATAAACAAAAATAAATGTCTTCATTTTACTTTCATACTACAAAAATAGATTTTCTACTTTGTTATATTAAAATCTAATTTCATTCAAATAATTTATAAATTATTTATAAAGAAAAAAATATATATTAAATATTATATTTATGAGAAAATATAATTATTAATATTATTATCCAATCAATGCTTCATGTCCTTATAAATAATCTTTTACCCTTATTTTACCAATTTCTCTTTTACCGTGGTAATAAATATATTCTACAATTATAAACAACATTTTCCAAAAAATTAACATAAAATTATTAACAAATATTAATAATGGTTATGAAAAATAATTAATCTATTTATCAAAATTAATTCATTAATTTAAATTAATTCAATTACAAATAAATCTCAAAAGGGCGATGGAAAATTTGTATTCCTAAAATTTAATTTTTAACAAAATAATTATTTTATTTTAGCTATATAACTAGTACTCTTCAATTTAAGAAGTTAAATTAATAATGACATATATTATACATAAATTTAATTAATTTAGTTCCATATTAGATGTTATTTTCAATAAATTAAAAAGGATAAACATTATTAATTTTCAAATAGTTTTCAAAAAAATGTTTTTTCAGTCCTAAAAATAAAGGTAGAATGAAATAATATATATTGATGATAAAATATATATAATTAGATTAAAAATAATTAAATAATTCATAGTTTACATTATAGTATAATTTTAATTACAATATGACTTTCAAATTACTAAATTTATTAAATGAAATGATAGTTTTAAAAAAATTGTATATTTCACTATACACCGAAATATAAATATATTCTGAAAAACAAATTCATTGGCAATAATTTAATATTAATATGAATAATTAAAAGTAATCTCAATTTTATCAAACTCATTTTAAAAATTTTATATCATTTTTTATAACATTTTTTACAAAATTATTATTATTATTATTTATGATGAAAACATATTTTCGAAGAATAAAAGGACATTACTAAAAATAGAGTGATAATAATATATAAATTTATTTTTATTGAGTATGAAATTTATATTAAAATATTTCAAAATATAATTAATCCTATTCATATAATAAAATTTAATGGACTGGTTAAAATAATAATTGTTTGTTTGGGAATGGTGTAGTGTATCGCATAGGATATAAGACATATTTTTCAATTTTAATTACTCAGGTAATTTATTTCACCCCACCATGAATAAATTTCCTCTTTTTATATGTAATAAATGAATTTACAATTTTATATGCCTTTATTAAAAACAAATTTTCTAAAATGTTTTAATACAAATCCACATGAAAAGTGAGAAAGAAAATCATGAATTGCATCACATAACTCAGTTTCAAAGTATGAAAATATTATGGGCGTGCGAAAATATATAAATGGAAAAGAAAAAAAAACACCAAAGAAGAAATAATTAGTGATATAGAACATGGTTAGGAGAAATATAACTACCAAAAAACTATAAATATGAGATGGTTGAATGGGAAATCAATTCATTAAAAAATTTCATAATGGGAAAAATATTTTTTTAAGACACATTTCTTTAAGTTATGGAATTATTTTACAATGGAGACTAAAAACATAATAAAATATACTTTATTAAAAAGTATATTTTCATCCAATAATCAATTTTCAGTACAATATCATCTTTTTCTCTAGATGTTTACTCCCCAAGATGAGTCTTTTATTCATGACGCACTATAGTAAGCTTCTTAAAGATCACATAATCTAACAAATAATTTTTTTAAATTCCTCATTTCATTAATAAATAAAAAATGGTTATCACAAAGTAATATAATAATTAAAATGAATTAAAATAAATATATTAATCCCTAAAAGTCAATAAAAAATACCATAGGATTAACAAATATAATTATATATATAAATACCCCAATATGGAAAATAAACCCAATAACCTCAAAAATAAATATTGCTTTAACCTAAAATGATGTATCATACCATTAATATTACACCTCCAAAAAAATAAAAGTCCCCTTCTCAAATAATAAATTATATTTAATCCTAACTAGTATGTATACCTTAGCCCAATAAAACATATATTGGAATAACATTAATCAACTTAGAATCAAACAATAATTGATCATGTAATATGTTTACTGACACATTAGTTATTATTCTTAGGTTCCAACACATAATTCTCAAACATATGAATGAAGACATTGAAAAATATTGTTAGGATTATAAATTTAGTCCCAAAAATCATTAGGTTTGTACTATCATCAAACAAAAATTATGGATTATCAATACCTTAAACTTATGTTTTTAAAAATATCACCTTATACCTAAATAACATATATTCGTTATTGGTACCGTTCAATATATATTTAAAATGCATAGAAAATATTATATGAAATAATTAAAAGACATTTAATTTTCATATATTCAGAATTTCATTGATATAGTACAACTTCTACATAGCTATGAAATTCTAATACCTAATGATGTCAATCCTAAACCATCAATGATCTCCATAGCATAGCCCTTCCATATTCTAGGATTTAACCCATGTATGAATTAATTGACAAATATAATTCCAATTTTCTCCACATATTTGACATTGAACACTAAAGAGTACTATATGATGTAATTTATTCCCTCCCATCGTAGTATTTTCCATGAAAACTAACTACTTTATTCCTTATAATTTGAGATTTAAAAAACCATCAAGATCCATTGTGAAATATTCATTGGTGACACATTACCAATATTTGGACATGTAGTAAAGTGATTATACATTCCTTTATCACCATTATCGGTGAACTTTATTACATGAACAACATCCTCTTCTTATATTTCATTGGAAATTTAACTATTTTCACAATTTTAAGATTCAATTTTTATATCTGTTTTGGAATAACTAAAATCTTAACTACATAAGAACCTGTTTTGTTAAAATATCATTTGGACAACCATGACATTTCAAATAATAGTTTTTATTTTCTTGATTATTTCTATTTCTAGCATTTCAAATGAATATAATGAAAATTATGGGTGAGTAGTTTTAAACTGTTAAAATTATTATTGGAAAAGAAAAAAAATTAAACAGATAACATATATATTACAAGGATTTCCTTATCATATGAATTTATAAGATTACATCTATGTTATACATGATATATTTCCTAATATAGACACTCATTTTCATCTTTTTTATATAATAATGACTCATAATGAAATTTTGAATTTACTAAAGATGTCCCTTCAAGTTTAAAACCAGGTGTATACCAAGGGCCACTATCAGGCATTAGTTATTAATCAACTAAAGCTCAATATGATGTATTTGAGGTTGTCACATGAATAAACTATTTCCATAGGGCCAAATCTTCTTGTAGTATACAAATAGTTTTTTATTATCATGGATTCCACACACATTGTACTTTACCAAAACATAGGGGTGTTTTTTTACACATAGTGTTATCAATATGAAATTATCTAGAGCTTTTTAACCCTAATTCCAAAAATTTCCATTCATTCCTTTTATTCCATATGTGAAAAACCTTGTCTTTATAAGAATTTATTTCATTATTTATTATATAAAAAAACACATAATATACCCTAGATGATAAAGATTTCTAGTTTATTTTTGTAATTTGGTATAGTACATAACCACATAAAACATGAAGTTTCATTGTTTTTATATAACATAGAACCAAGTATATGTAATAGGAATAGATAATAAGTTTCATTTGAAAATTTTGTTCCACCTGAGCCATAGGTGACCCAACAGTTGGTTCAAATCATCAAACAATCTTTTCAATCTATTGAGCCAGGACTGCATTCAATTCTATTGTAACGGTTTTCCAAGGTAGGGTGTTAAGAACACTCATCATGGTTCATCAAGATATTATGATTTGAAAGGATGAGGGAAATCAAATCAATCACATCAATAGAACTCAGAAATCCCCAGTTATTCATAGAATACAATGTTTCCTCAGACATGGAAATATCAACTGGGAAATAATAAGTAGAGTGTTGTGAGGAAATAATTATACGGACCTGAGAAGGTTATAGTTGATGATTAGTCTAGACCATCTATGGCTAGAGGTATGATAATTTTTAATTATACCCTTATTCATGTTTTGTAACATACTGGTGCATCACATTCAATTATTTATTTTCAAATTATTGATTTGATGAGTTTAATACATGAGATAATTCCATCTGTAATAAAACATCAAACACCTCCTCGGAATGGAGAATGTATAACATTTTTTTATAGACCATGTATTGTAACTGTTGATGGAGATGATCTAAAGTGAGATTTATCTATTTTAGAAACTGATATCTATTATTTAACCCTGAGTATGAATTAGTTAACAATGTTCAATGAGAAAATTGAATTTATAAGAAAATATTTGGTTTCTCGACTAATGGTTTCATCGTTAATATCTATAGAAGAGAAATTACCATAATTATAAGTGAAATGGTCTGTTTTGAAACCATCTTTGGAATTATCTCTTACTAGTTGGTGGAGTATACTTTGTAAGTGTTGGAAGTGATTGAGAGTAAGAGTTTTCTAATAGTCATGGATAAATATACAGATGTTTTTCCTAAAACTTCTCAGTGATAACACCTATAAGAGATGTGGATTTTATGGTTTACCTACTCTTGGGGACCTGTCCTATCTCACTTTAATCTTATAGGATGGAACTGACTAAATTAACAGTGTTGAAAGTATAGTTTGAAGAGCTGGAGTGATGGGTTTCATTCACCTAGAACTTCTCTATGGCCAACAACAATCATGATCATAAATAACGCAGATGGACCTCTTTTAATATGCATGGAATATCATAATATTAACCATGTTATGAAAATGAAATTATATCCACTACAACACATTGATGATATGATTGATCAATTTAGGGGTTCTCATTAGTTCTCTAAAATTGAATTATGACCAGGATATCTCTACTTTCCAGTTTGGAAATAGTATATTACGAAGGAAACATTCACAAAATGATATAACCATTATACAAATATGGTAATGCCTTTTATTCTTAAAAATCCACCATATGTATATATAGAATTGATGAATCAGATATTTAAGTGATATATTCATTGAAAATAATGAAATATTATTAATGAATGGCACCCTAATCATTGAAAATAATGAAATATTATTAATGAATGGGTTGTAAGATGTTATAAAAGGACCATTTAAGGTATAATAAATATTAATATAGTTCCAAAACAATTAAATTATGTTATTTAAACAATTATAAATGAGTTTAATTAATGCTTCAAGAAAGGGAAGCATAACATATGGGGTTTCTTAAATCAATTTCCACTGATTGGGTATTTTGCAAACATTCATGACTATATTATGGAACAATAATGTTTGGAATCACTGTAAATTTATTTATGATGTAATTTCCTATTATATATGTTTTTTTAAACTATTTATACACATAATCACCACATTGATAAATATTTATGTCATTAATAGGAACATTGTAAGGATGTTCTCTTTTCACTTTTTACATTGGTGATATATATTCCTTATTAACCATGACACTTTTGTGTGGTGTATATACTATCCATTGATATATAATATCATAAATATCATTATATTTATTGTATTAAATGTATCTTCTTCTAATTATCAATTTTATTGGGGATACTATTTGACTGATTACAAAAATGAAAGTCATTTCATACCTTATATTTGGATTGTTGGGTTAGTGATATATTTCTTGATTATTTCATGATGTGATTTTGTGAGGAATAACTTTAAGTTATCTTTTATTTTATTTCGACTTTCTGTGTTGATTTATAGTGAATACACATAATCGATCTATTTGATTAACAAAATTATCTTTGTAAAGGACTTCATCCCAATCTCCTTTAATTGAATCATTTCCTGATAAAATTCACCTTATTCTTTTAAAAGGTGTATATACATCCCCCATGCACATTATATGTCTATAATAATTGTATAATTATGTTATTTAATGTTTTTATAAATGTTTATCGTTCATTGGGATTATGATTTAAATGTTCAAAGTGGCATGGAACAGTTCAAATGTCAAAAATTTAATTTTAAAAACATGACACCATATCAATATTCATTATATTATTTAACATGTTAATTTATATGTCTATAAAAGTTTTTTAACGAAAAATTTATTTCAATTTTAATTTCTGTAAATGGTTTTGAAAATTATTATTTTTAAATGTTTTATATAGAATATTTTCACAAATGAAAAAAGGAATGTTCTATTTTTGACATTCGTGGCTACAATGAATTTTACACTACCATGGATAGTATTTTCTTTTTGGATTCCTTTCTATTAATTTATATTTCATTGAATAAATAATCCCCTTTATCATTTGTGTATTTTTGAATTGAAAATTGGATTTCCATATAAATGTGTATTTTGACTTGAAAATTGTCTTTGGAAAGATATTGGAGTCTACAATGATGTCAATACGAGTTTAAAAGTGTTATATCAAATTGTGATTTTTTTATTAGATGTTGTGGTTCATGGAAATTAAAAATTATTGGTTCTAAAATATGGAACCATGTGATCCGATTATATATTTAATGATGGGTGCATCAAGATGGCTCTCCAATGCATTATGAAATTATATTTTTATACAAAGATGGAAGTCAAAATTTTGGTTATTCCATTTGTAAGGTTATGTAAGGTTTTTCTAAGGTTTTTATGTGATGATTACCAAAGGTATGAAACACCCCTACGATAGATACCTAGAGTCATTGCATTTTTACATAACATTTTCATGATCACAAAAGATCATGTCTCGAAAGACCGATTAGCTTAGTAGACGATGAAGTACTATATACATTAATAAGTTCTATATTAAATACTAAAATGAAAAACTACAAAAACATTGAATCCATAGACAACACTCAAATCCCTTAGAAAATACCTGATGGTCAGTCAAAATATACTTCTTTTCATCCTGGTAAAAAAATAAAATAATGAAAGGCTTGATCTCAGATGCACTGTAAAGAAAAAATTTAGCGGACACTTTTGTAAATAAGAATAAATATTTAAGGAAATGTGTAAGACTAACAAAATACTTTTGAACATGAACTTAAGCATAATATGGAATAGATAAAATCAAATAATTCCATTTACCTATTTACATGGATATTCTATTAGTCGAAGAATCTCATGAAATATCAATAGCCACTTTCATAATGATGGAATGCAAAATGCCAGATTTCATAACCACATAGTTTGGGCCTTGTGCTATTACTACAAATAATATTTTTTCATGGCCTTGTTCCAAGACCCTTGTTTGTCTCATTACATCTACTGATGCATCTATGAGCTATAGCAGGATCCACCAATCACATACTAAGTGCAATGTATTTTTCATTTGAAAATGTTTAAATATAACATTAACATTCATATTAAAAAATGCATAGGAAATGTCAATACATAATCCATAAACCATTAATGGAATAAATATAAAACATAAATTTTCAAACATATCAAAAAACATTCAATACCATATAGAAGATTTATATCATCATAAATCAACTTCAAACAAGTTTTAATTCCATCAATGGATGTTGACATAGATGAAATTAAAATTATTTGAAATAAATACCTCTTTCTATTTTGAACCAATTTAAAAGTAACATAACTATAAAAGAAAACATTTATTTGGGAAATATTATTATAAGATTTTATGTGATTCTTCAACGATGTTATAAAGGCAGAATATAGGTGCACCCGCCATATAAGTTAAAAAATCATTCTTACTTTAATTTTGTCGAAATGGTCATAAAGTAACTTGTTTGGAAAATGACAGAAAAATTCCTTTCAAAATATATATTGTAAAATATGGTTATAAATAACTTTAAACCATATTCTAATAAAAATGTATTGAAATACATTTTTAAAAAACACAGATGTAGAATATAAAGAGGTCCCATTAGATACTTATGTAAAAACAACCTCGGATAATAAATAAGTTGGGAAATTTACCCTTAACTTGAACTTTTCCTTGGTCGAGGGTATGTTAACCTCCAATATAAAAGTTAAATAATAGTTATTAACTTTTACAAGAACCATATACATAAATATTATATTATATATGATTTTATAATATTACTTTGTTTATAATATTTTTGTATTATCGTCTTTTCGGGTGTTAACAGATTCGTTTTCCATTATGTGTTTAGTTACCTATGTCGTGTTTGTTATGAAGAGGATTTATTTGATTCATATCCAGAAAGATATTATGATAATTAAAATAATTTTTAATATTCAAATGAATATAATTCATGAATGGTTTCGATGGGGAAATGAATCTCATCGCGTTCATGGAGACGGTAATCTGTACGTACGCATGAGTGACAATATCATTATATTGAAGATGAAATCACATGTAAATATATGGTATATCATATATACATAATCATTATCATGTTATATTTATTATTTAAGTCAATTATACATCATTATTATACCCATCCAAATAATAATGTACAGAATAACAACTACACCACGACGTGGAGATGATATGTCGTACATACACTCGTATGGTGACATTTCATTCATAGGATGGATAGAATAATGAATATTTTTGTACAATTTTTATAATAACATCCTATTATATAGAAGTTGATAGATTTATAATTTTACAATGGAAACAAAAATAAAGTGGGAAGTGGAAGAAGAGAAGAAAATTAAAGAGGTGATAAAATATTTACCACTTCTTCAAGTGATTCATTTTGAGTTAATCAAAAGGGCTCCATAGGATGGATTTATTATTAAAATAAAGCCTCTATTTTCAAAGAGAGGGTAGTTGGGAGGATATTTGGGTAGGTTTTGGTCGATCCAAATGGCATCGGAAACGTGAATTTGAGAGAAGGGAAAGTGCCCTTTTATAAGAGAGGTGAGGGGCACTATAGGGAATGATTGAAATATTATTTTATAATAAAATATTTTTCGGTTTCTAATGGATCCAAAATGATTTATTTCTAATATATGGTGGTTATGTATCGAAATCCACTCAACCAATAGGTTTTAAATAGGGTTAGTCCACCATATTAACCATATCTTATAGACTTAACTCATAGTTAAATAGTTTGACAATTACCATGTCTCTTTGTATTTTAATATTATATGGATAATAAACAAACATTAACAAGCCAGGAAAACACCAAGTGGTTCATTATTAAAATATATACCCTTATCCAATTCATTTTTCCTATCATTATATTTTTAGGAATATTATAATAATTAATAATATAATATTTGTTTTTAAAACTATTTTACGTCAATTTTGACACTATTTGGTATTTTTTATTAAAGTTATAACAAGAAAATTACCTCGCAAAAAAACACATTTAATCCACCCTAACATTTAATAATAACCTATAAAATTAGTGGAATTTATAAAAAGTCTCAAATTACATTTATTTGGATATTTATAATATCAATTATTTTAATTTTTCATTAGTTAGGTAATTACTGCATCATTATTGTATGATAAATAAATTTAATTATTTATTTTCTACAAATTATAAATAAAACACAATTATGAAGGAAATAATTTAATATTTATAATGAATAATTATAGTTAAATTTAATTTATTTATAACCCTATATTAAAAATATTTTAGTTATAAAATCTTGAATTTAACACTTTAAACTCTTCGTTAAATAGATATAATAATAAGTCTCCTAATCTAGTATAAGTGGACTTAAAGGATCTTATTTTATTTATAAGTTTTTTAAGGTCGAGTTACACTTATCCAAAAAAATTAGGACATGTTTCATGGAAATTATAATATCATTTTTACCATTAATTACCCTATTTACTTTAAACCGCGGTAAATAAAAGTCAAAAGTTACAATTCACCTAAAATTATTATCATCTTATTGAACCACATTTTACTATCTAACATCAACCATGTATCTTGGATTTTTGAAATTAAATTCCCATAAGTGGAAAAATTATGTTTTAGGAAACATTCCAAATGCTCCAAGGAGGAGGGTAAAAGACAGTGAAAACTTCAATACAATTTTATATATCTAAACTTTTTATAAAATGACACCAATTAATTACATTGAACTAATATTGACATCATTTATAAATTATGACCTAAATTAAATGTAAATGAAATAAATAATTATTTAAATAAAAAGTCAATTTTTGACAATAACGCGGTGTTTTTCACTATTTATCACAAATTCAATGTTTAAAGAAAAATAATAAAAATTCACCCTAAGCTAATATTGATATTCCAAATTAAAAAATGAATTCCATTTTGAAAAATAAAATTTATAAATTTTCGAAAAGTGGGTATTACTTTTCATAACGGCTAGATGGATTGGTTGTGGTGTGTTAGAACTCGATGTTTCGTACAACACATGCTATTGTATTATTCAAATAGAAGTGTATTGTGGAAGGTTGGGGTGTCACATTCTTCCCCCCTTAAAATAATTTTTCCCTCGAAATTTCTAGAATATTACTGCACAAAAAGACATGGGTTGTTTATCACCATAGGTTCCTTGGGTTCCCACGTTGCATCTTCCATTTTATGGTTTCTCCATAGAACATTTACCAAACGAGTCATCCAGTTTCTCAACACTTATTCTCTGGTATCCAGAACCATGATAGGATCATCACAATAAGACATATTGGGTTCCAGTTCAATTTTTTCATAGGTGAGTACATGTGTTCAGTGAAGCATGTATTTATTCAACAATGATACATGGAACACATAATGAACATTGGAGAGACTTGGTTGCATTTCAAAATGGTATTCTATAGCCCCAATTTGGTCTAAAATTTCGAAAGGTCCGACGTACCTGTGTAACATCCCATGTAAGTAATTAATAATAGATATTTTTTATTTATGTATATTAATGAATTAGATAGTGTTTTAGAGGCTTAAAATAAGAATAAATCCAATCTTAATCATGGAATACACTAATATTTTTAAAAGATTGTTTTACTGCCTTTTGATGGAAAACCATTTTTAAATCAAACTTTTAACAATTTTATAAGCTCTATTTGTGGAAATAAACTTATTATTTATGATTGTGACATTGAAATTTACATTGTATAATTTTTTGGTATTTTTCTGACAATGTTCATTTTTTAATGAATAGTTAAAAATACAGCATTTTACATCAAAACAGCTTTTTCATATAATTTAATTATATGGTTAGATTATATTTTGAATTGGTTTTAAAGTTCAATTAGAATATATTTTTACCATTTAATCCAATAGTGGTCGTTGAATTAATTTCACTTTGAAATTGGACTTAAACTAGTGTCAATCTTTTGCTACTTATTGTTTCATAAAAACACGCTATTTTCTCAGACAGCGGGAATTAATTATTAAATTAATTAATGTAACTAATATGTTTTGAATTTTTTAAAATAGACATAATTTATGAATTCGGAATATCAAATATAGCTTAGGGTGATGTTTTGGTATTTTTTTGAAAAACTTCAATTTTTGATGAATAGTGAAACCACTAAGTGGTACTTAAAAAACTAATTTTTCGTTTAAATGAAATGTTACCACTTCTGTGTTTTGAATTTCAAAAATCCAACATACATGGTTTTCATTAAGAAGTAAAATTTGGTTCAATGGGATTAAAATAATTTTTTGGTGAATAGTAACTTTTAAGTTTATTAATCGCGATTAGAGGTAATTAGTGTAATTTAAGGTAATAATAATGTTTTAATAATATGAAATGACCTAGACACATGTCCTACCCTTATTGGATGTTTCATGGACGACCAATAAAATCCATGAGTCAACATGGGGACCCCATGGAGCCACTTTGGATGTAAAATGACATTAATATCTTTTTATTTAATGTTAATGTAAAAATGTCTCAAACATGAGTTATTTTACTAAAATAATTTTTAAATGGAGTTATACAAGTCTTATTTTTTAATATAAATATTCATTAGAAAGCTAAAACGATTTCAAACATCATGATATTGTTTTTATAATTTTTAAACATTAAATAAATTAAATTATTTATGACACCATGATGACGCAGCGATTACCTCATTATTTAACGATTAAAATAAAATGAAATGATAATGTATAATCTAAGATATAAAAATAGAAAAAATCTATTGGATGGGTGGATTTCGAACCCTTATCACCTTATCCTAGAAATTTATAATTTTGCGACCTTTTTTATCCCAAAACTATTTTATAGAAAAGTATATTTTCTTAACTTTCCAAGGGTGCCCCTCCTCTCCTCTTATAAAAGGCTCCCACCTCTACCACCTTACCCACACATACAAAGCCTTTGGATCGGCCAAACCCTGACCATTTTGTCTCTCTACATCCCTATCTAACTCTTAGAAGCCTCACTTTGGGATGAAGTCTTCCCATGGAATCCTTTGAGCTTAAATCAAAAAGAGTTACCTGATTTAAAGGTAGTGTCTTCTTTTGTGTTCTTATGTTTTATTTTGCTTCTCCAACCCCCTAAACTCTTTTTATTCAATTATTTTGTAACAAAAACAGTATATTCCATATACTAGGATGTTTATATAAGAATTATTCGAGCTACAATTACACACACCTACATCTAATGGTTAAAGAACATACTGTTTCCGTGGATGGCGAATTTCTGCCTCACGAAACGATGATTGTTCAATATTCTTTTAACACCTTCAAAGGTGGCCATTAAGATGACGCTATATTAATAAATGATATATAATATGTTTATGTTTTACTTAAGCTTCTGTATTTATCATTGATTTCATACCTTTATGGTTTCCATTATGGGTAAACGCGATATCTTCATTTTAGGAAGTGCGGACTACCACCCCCTCAAAGTGATTTGATTCGTTAATGCCATATGTGGGACGTATAAAGGATGTAATTAACGATATTATATATGATATTGTACTGTAATTATAATATACTTTTATATAATTATGAGTAAATTTCATAAAATACTAAATAGAAATGACAGTAGTGTTCATGCGTACGTACGGCTTACCGTCTACATGAACGGTGCATTTCATTTCTTACCTCTAAACGTTATGTAATATTATAAATGCATGTATATAATGCATATATATGACATATATGATATCTAAATCATTATTATGACTCTGGATATAATAGATACATTGAAAACTTGTAATTATAAAGGTTTTATTTTTGACTCAAGTACCAATGATCGTTAAAACGACCGTTATTAACTTAAATAATTACATAGTGTTCATGACATGGTAATAAGTGATATAAAAGGAATAATGAAATTTAAAAATGTTCTTAATAAAGTAGAAATTAACTCATGTTTATTATTCAGGAGGTTAAAGAATGATCGATTCAAGTCAGACCCGAGGTATGGGACTTCGTCTCAATCTCCTTTAATTGAGTCATGTTTTGTTTTATACACAACCTACTTTTAAACGGTGTATAAACACCTTTTACTTTTACGTTTATCCAAAAGGAATCTTTTTTTATATGAAGCATTTTACTAAACGAAAAAAGGTATTTTTTTGTCGTACGTATGCGGCAACAAAGGCTTCTCCGCCGCTGTGACCATTATTTGAGTTTCAGCTTCCTCTACAAGCAATACTTTTCTTAAATGAAAAACAAATACCATGTTTTACTTTTCTTTTATATTTGTATTGAAAATGGTTTTCATAATTTTTTTATTATATAAATGTGTTGTATTGATATTTTGTGATTGGAATGTGGAGATGTTATGTTTCCTTTATGCATGTTTTATGTGATAGGATTATGTTATGGTTCTTGGGTATTATTATGAAGACGGGTGGTTCCATGAGAAACTAAGGGCGGGTGAGCCAAATATATCTCTCCAATGCATTGGGTAACGCAAAGGGGTTAAACGTTAAGGTTTCTCCAAAGTGATTTAGGGATTATACTATGATGGGTATTCCAAATGTAACCAATATGGTTACTCCCTACGTAAGAATGTTATGAATGCCTCAAGTTACCTTTATGTCTTATGATTTCTATGATTTTTTCATGATTTGATGAGGTATGTTAAAGTGATTACGTTTTATGGGTAAAGTATGATTTCATTCTTATGTATTATGTACTCATGTTTCTTTTCCATATTTTTATATCCCTTACTGAGCTTTTTATGCTCATCCCATGTTTTTTTGAATTGTTTTTCATAGGTCAAGGGAAAGTTACATGATATGATGATAGTGTCAAGGAAGTGTCAAGATAGAAACCATGTTTTATTTTAAATATGTTTCCATTGATGGGAAAAATGAATACTATCTTTTATGTAACCACTTTGTTTATATGTGGAATGTAATGCATGTTTTTTGATATAATTCTCTAAAACTCTAAACCTGAAAAGATAATCAATGGGATTATTCATTTAATTAAATATTAAGTAATGTTTAAGGTCGGGGCCTTATAGTTGGTATCAGAGGTCGGTTTAGACAACTTTAGGATTTATAATTCTATTGAATGATTATCCAAAAATATTTTTTTATGGTCAAATTGAAATGATATAGAATTTAAAGATTAACATGCTGCTTTGCCTAAGATATTTCTGTGTTTAGAATGATTATCCTCAGAGGAAACAAGGAAGCTATGTTGGGATGACATCAGGAGGAAGACAACCTTCCAAATCAGCAACCTGAGATGGTCAGAATTGGAACTAAACAGTTTTTTGCAGTGATGGAATAGTTGACTCAGGCTATAAATGGTGGTGGTATCCATGCACGAGATCAGCCAGATCAACAACATAGGAACATGTTAGTGGTGGAACATTTCATGAGGCAACATCCCCCATCATTCAGAGGATCATCTAACACTGTGCTAGCTGATGGGTGGATTAAAGCACTGGAGAAGATTTTTGATGTCATGGGGTGTTTAGAATATCAAAAGGTTAGTCTTACTGTTTACCGTTTGGAAGGTGAAGCTGATCAGTGGTGGTCGATGGTGAAAAATATCAGGGATAGTGAGAGATTGATGATATTTTGCTGTTTTCTAAAAGAAAATAAGAGCATGAAATACATTTAAGGGTTATTTTGAAAACATTAAAATAAAAGAAATTGTATGGGAAATTAATCAAGTGTGAGTTTTGGTTTCAAAAAATTTCATTCCTTGGTCACATTGTTTCAAAAGATGGGATAACTATTGATCCTACAAAAACAATGGTTGTGGAAGAATGGCCAAGACCCACAAATGTAACTGAGATTCGTAGCTTCCTCGGTTTGGCAGGCTACTACTGAAGGTTTGTTAGAAATTTTTCCCGGTTATCTAGTCCAATGACTAAGCTAACTCGGAAGTGTGTTAAGATTATCTGGAAAAAATAATGTGGTGATTGTTTTCCGGAGTTGAAAATAAGATTGGTGAATGCTCCATTTTTGACACTTCCTTCTAGGAATGGTGGTTTTGTTATCTACAGTGATGATTCATTGAAAGGACTTGGTTATGTCCTAATGAAGAATGATATGGTAACTGCTTATGCTTCACGATAGTTGAATACTCATGAGGTAAATTACCCTACACATGATTTGGAATTTGTTGCTGTTGTTTTCGCTTTAAAATTTTGGAGGCATCATTTGTATGGAGTAAAGTGTGAAATATATACTGATCACAAAATTTTAAAGTATATATTCACTCAGAAAGAATTGAACATGAGACAGAGGAGATGGCTGGAATTAATCAAAGATTATGATTGTACAATTCATTACCATCCGGGAAAAGAAAATAAAGTGGTTGATGCTTTGAGTTGAAAAAAGTAATGCTTCATTAACAATTTTGTGTTTGGAACGTGATCCTTTGGTTAAGGATTTGATGAACTTTGGAATAGAAGTTTTTGGTGCAGAATGTTCTTCTGTTTTGTTTTAGGTATCAGTGAAATCTTCTCTATCAGGAAGAATCAAGAAAGCACAGAAGCAAGACAGTGAGTTGTAGAAAAAGGTAGAGCTGGTTCAGAAAGGTAAGTTGCCTAAATTCAACATTGATAATGATTGTGTTTTGAGATTTGGGAAGAGATTGTGTGTGCCTTGTGATTCACAATTGAAGAGAGAGTTGTTATGTGAAGCTCATAGTTCTCCGTTTTCAGTTCATCATGGCAATACTAAGATGTACAGAGATCTGCAGGAGTATTACTAGTGGGATGGAATAAAAAGAGATATTCCTGATTTTACAATGAACTGTTTGACTTGTCAACAGGTTAAAGTAGAGCGGCAGTTAATGAAACGGATGCTTCAGCCTTTACCAGTTCCAGAGTGTAAATGGGATAATATATCCATGGACTTCATTGTGGGATTGCCGAAGACACCTCAAGGTAATAATGCAATCTGGTTTATTGTTGATCACTTGACTAAATATGCTCATTTCCATGTTATACGAGATACTTTTTCCCTAGATCAACTTTCCCATTTGTATCTAAAAGTGATAGTCAGGTTACATGGAGTTCCTCTCTCCATTGTATCTGACCGTGATCCCAGGTTCACTTCTAACTTTTGGAAGGGCCTTCAGAAGTCGTTGGGTACTGAATTAAATTTTATTAAAGCTTTTCATCCCCAGTCAGATGCGCAGTCAGAATGATGAATTCAAACATTGGAAGATATGCTACGTGTTTGTTCGATGGATTATCAGGAAAGTTGGGACCAACATCTTTCTTTGGTTGAGTTTTTATATAATAACAGTTTTCATTCTAGTATACAGATGGCACCATTTGAGGCGTTATATGGGAAGTAGTGTCGAACTCCAGCATTCTGGGATGAAGTGGGTGAAAGGAAGCAGATGAGACCAGAATTGGTAAAATAGTTGGCAGAAAAAGTTCAGCTGATATAGAAACACATGAGAACAGCTCAGAGCAGGCAGAAGAGTTATGCGGATAACCAGAGGGATGATCTATCTTTTGAGGTAGGTGATCATGTTTTTCTCAAAGTCTCACCAAGGAAAAGTGTGATGCGATTTGGTAAGAAAGGAAAGCTGATTCCAAGGTTAATTGGACCATATGAAATTATGGAGAGAGTCGGATCAGTTTCTCACCCAGTGGATTTACCTCCGAGTTTATCTGAGGTACACAATGTTTTTTATGTTTCGATGGTGAGAATGTATATGCCAGATCCATCTCATGTTTTGAGTCCAGAGGTAGTTCAGCTGGAAGAGAATCTATCTTATGAGGAACAACCGGTCCAGATTATTGACCATAGGGAACAAGTGTTACGGAATAAGGTGATTCATCAGGTAAAGGATTTGTGGAAAACCCACATGGTTGAAGAGGCAACATGGGAATCTGAAAATGCAATGAGGGATAAATACCCCCACTTATTCGATAAGTAAATAAATTGCAGGGACGCAATTTTCTAAAGGGGAGAAGGATGTAACATCCCAATTAAGTAATTAATAATAGATAATTTTTTATATATGTCTATTAATGAATTAGATAGTGTTTTAGAGGCTTAAAATGAGAATAAATCCAATCTTAAGCATTGAATACACTAATATTTTTAAAAGATTGTTTTACTGCCTTTTGATGGAAAACCATTTTTAAATCAAACTTTTGACAATTTTATAAGATCTATTTGTAGAAATAAACTTATTATTTATAATTGGGACATTGAAATTTACATTGGATAATTTTTGGTATTTTTCTGACAATGTTCATTTTTTAATGAATAGTGAAAAATACTGCATTTTACATCAAAACTGCTTTTTCATCATATTTAATTATATGGTTAGATTATCTTTTGAATTGTTTATAATGTTCAATTAGAATATATTTTTACCATTTAATCCAATAGTGGTTGTTGGAATTAATTTCACTTTGAAATTGGACTTAAACTAGTGTCAATCTTTTGCTACTTATTGTTTCATAAAAACACGCCATTTGCTCAGACAGCGGAAATTAATTATTAAATTAATTAATGTAACTTTTATGTTTTTAATTTTTTAAAATATTCATCATTCTTGAGTTCATAATATCAAATATATCTTAGGGTGAAGTTTTGGTATTATTCTGAAAAAGTTCAATTTTTGATGAATAGTGAAACCACTAAGTGGTAATTAAAAAACTGCTTTTTCGTTTAAATGAAACTTTACCACTTCTATGTTTTGAATTTCAAAAATCCAACATACATGGTTGTCATTAAGAATTAAAATGTTGTTCAATGGGATTAAAATAATTTTTTGGTGAATAGTAACTTTTAAGTTTAGTAATCGCGATTAGAGGTAATTAGTGTAATTTAAGGTAAGAATAATGTTTTAATAATATGAAATGACCTAGACACATGTCCTACCCTTATTGGATGTGTCATGGACGACCAAGAAAATCCATGGGTCCACATGGGGACACCATGGAGCCACATTGGATGGAAAATGTCATTAATATCTTTTTATTTAATGTTAAAGTAAAAATGTCACAAACATGAGTTATTTTACTAAAACAATTTTTAAATGGGGTTATACAAGACTTATTTTTGACTATAAATATTCAATAGAAAGATAAAAATATTTCCTACATCTTGATATTTTTTTATAATTTTTAGACATTAAATAAATTAAATTATTTATGACACCATGATGATGCAGCTATTACCTCATTATTTAACGATTTAAATAAAATGAAAAGATAATGTAAAATATAAGACCTACACATGTAAAAAACCTATTGTATGGGTGTATTTCGAACCCTTATCACCTTATCCTCTAAATTTATATTTTTGAGCCCTTTTGTATCCGAAAATCATTTTATAGCAAAGTATCTTTTCTTAACTTTCCAACAGTGCCCCTCCTCTCCTCCTATAAAAGTCCCTCACCTCTACCACCTTACCCACACTTCCAAAGCCATTGGCTCGGCCAACCCCTTCCCATTTTGTCTCTCCACATCCCTCTATAACTCTTATAAGCCTCACTTTGGGCAGATGTCTTCCCAAGGAATCCTTTGAGCTCAAATCAAAAAGCGTTACCCGATTTAAAGGTAGTGTCTTATTTTGTGTTCTTATGTTTTATTTTGCTTCTCCAACCCCATAAACTCTTTTTACTAATTTCTTTAGTAACAAACCCAGTATCATCCATATACTAGGATGTTTTTATACGAATTATTCGAGCAACACTTACACACACCTATATCTAATGGTTAAAGAACATACTGTTTCTGTGGATGGTGAATTTCTGCCTCACAAAACGATGATTGTTCAATATTCTTTTACCACCTTCAAATGTGGTCATTAAGATGCCACTATATTTATATATGATATATAATATGTTTAGTTTTTACTTAAGCTTCTGTATTTTTCATTTATGTCATATCTTTATGGTTTCCATTATGGGTAAACGCGATATCTTCATTTTAGGAAGTGCGGACTACCACCCCCTCAAAGTGATATTATTCATTAATTCCATATGTGGGACGTATAAAGGATGTAATTAATGATATTATATACGATATTATACTGTAATTATAATATACTTTTATATAATTATGAGTACATTTCATAAAATACGAAATAGAAATGACAGTAGTGTTCATGCGTACATACGGCTTACCGTCTCCATGAATGGTGCATTTCATTTCTTACCTCTAAACATTATGTAATATTATAAATGCATGTATATACTGGATATATATGATATATATGATATCTAAATCATGAGTATAACTCTGGATATAATGGATACATGAACAACTTGTAATTATAAAGAGTTTATTTTTTACTCAAGTACCAATGATCGTTAAAATGACCGTTATTAACATAAATAATTACACAGTGTTCATGAAATGGTAATAAGTTATATAAAAGGAATAATGAACTTGAAAAAGGTTCTTAAGCATGTAGAAATTAATTCAAGTTTATTATTCAGGAGGTTAAAGAATGATCGAGTCAAGTCCGACACAAGGTATGAGACTTTGTCTCAATCTCCTTTCTTTAAGGCATATTTTGTTTTATACACAACCTTATTTTATACGGTGTATAAACCCCTTTGAATTTTATGTTTATCCAAAAGGAATCTCTTTTTATACGAAGCATTTTACTAAATGACTAAAGGGAATGTTTTTGTCGTACATATGCGGCGACAACGACTTCTCTGCCACTGTGACCATTATTTGAGTTTTGGCTTCCTCTACAAGCCATACTTTTTTTAAAATGAAAAATAAATACCATGTTTTACATTTCTTTTATTTTGGTATTGAAAATGGATTTCATAATGTTTTTATTATATCAATGTGTTGTATTGATATCTTGTTATTTAAATGTGGAAATTTTATGTTTCCTTTATGCATGTTTTATGTGATACGATTATGTTATGGTTCTTGTGCATTATTATGAAGACGGGTGGTTCCGTGATAAACTAAGGGCTGGTGAGCCCGATATAGCTCTCCAATTCATTGGGTAACGTGAAGGTGTTAAACATTAAGGTTTCTCCGAAGAGATTTTGGGAATATACTGTGATGGGTATTCCAAATGTAACCAAGAGGGTTACTCCCTACGTAAAAATGTTATGAATGCCTCAATTTACCTTTATGTCTTATGATTTCTATGATTTATTCATGATTTTATGAGGTATGTTAAAGTGATTATGTTTTATGGGTAAAGTATGATTTCATTCCTATGTATATATGTACTCATGTTTCCTTTCAATATTTTTATATCACTTACTGAGCGTTTTATGTTCATCCTATGTTTTTTTTTTGAAATGTTTTTCACAGGTCAATGGTAGGTACATGATATGATGATAATTTCAAGGAAGTGTCAAGATATAATCCATGTTTTATTTTAAATATGTTTCTGTTTATGGGAAAAATGAATACTATCTTTTATGTAACCACTTTGTTTAAATGTGGAATGTAATGCATGTTTTATGATCTAATTCTCCAAAACTCTAAACCTGAAAAGATCCTCAATGGAAATTATTCATTTAATTTAATATTAGGTAATGTTTAAGGCCATGGCCTTATAACCTGGAACTCAATTTACCCATCTTAACCAATCGTATAACTTCCTTCCATGGAGATACCTTCAGGAAAACATGATCTCTTACCCAAAATTCCAAATACTTTATTTGGTTATAAGCATATATCTTTTTCCTACTTTGAGCCACTATGATTTGGGTTTTTATAACCATTATCTATTCCATTGTTTCCTCAACATGTTTTGGGCCTACGTGTTTTCATTCACCAACATCATCCCAACAAGATGGTCTTCAACATCTCTATCCATATAATGACCCATATGGTTCCATCTAAATACTTTAATGGATGATATTGTTATAAGAGAATTATACGAGAGGTAAATATTGAGCCCACATACCTTGAAATTCATATGAGAAAGATCTAAACATGTCTTCTAAGGTTTGAATAGTCCATTCTGATTGTCCATCATTTTGAGGGTGGTAGACAGTGCTGAAATGAAGTTTAGTATCCAAAGACTTCTGAATAATTTTCCAGAATCATGATGTAAAAAAGGATCATGATTAGAAAAAATTGAAAGTGGTACTCCATGGTGTATTAGAACTTCATTAATATATTGTCTTGCTAAAATTTCAAGTGTAAAATCTTCTCCTATAGCTAGAAAATGTGCTGACTTGGTCAGATGATCAAGAATGACCCATATTGCATCATTCCTTCTAGGAGTCTCTAGTAGTCCCATGAAAAAATCTATCATAATATCATCCCATTTTCAATCAGTTATGGGAAGAGGTTGCCTGACTCCTCTAAGATGTTGTCTTCTGTCTTTCACTTGTTGAAAAACCATACTTCTCGACACAAAATCAGTAATCTTTCTCTTCATGTTGTCCCACAAAAAATGTTCCTTCAATTCTCAATACATTATAGTCCCACCAGAGTGTATATTGAAATTAGAACTATGATCATCATCCAAAAAATTTCTTTTTTTATTAGGTATATCAGGAACACAAGTATCTTCTCAAATTTCAAAATAACCTCTTCATACACAAATTCACTCAATCTCCCATCATTCACAGCTTTAATATTCTTTTAAAACTATTAATCATGGGTCTATGAACTCTTTATCCTTTCTAGTAAAGATGGTTTTGAACCATTTGAAAAGGTTTTGATGTTTCACCTTCCATGGTTATCCTCATGTCCAACTTTACTAGATCCTAGTATATATGATCCTTTTCAACTCTCATATTGTTCTAAACTCCATGATTCTTTCTAATCAATGCATTTTCCACCTTACTTTCCTTCAATGGGTGGTAGTTTATGGTATAGTCATAATATTTCAGTAGTTCAAGCCATAGCTTTTGCCTCATGTTGAGTTATTTTTGTGAGAAAATGTACTTCAAACGCTCGTGATCAGTATAAATGTCACATTT
Organism: Viscum album; assembly: GCA_963277665.1. Taxonomy (NCBI): domain Eukaryota; kingdom Viridiplantae; phylum Streptophyta; class Magnoliopsida; order Santalales; family Viscaceae; genus Viscum; species Viscum album. The sequence goes on from OY728151.1 coordinate 1,523,438,168, forward strand.
TTAATCATATAGATAATGCCTCAATATCTTTAGGGCAAGGATTACAGCTACTATCACAAGATCAAGAGTGGGATAGTTTTGATCATGAATTTTTAGCTTCCATGATGTATAGGAAATAACTCTATCATTCTGCATAAGGACATAATCAAGTCCTTTCATTGAAGCATCGCTATAAATAACAAACCCTTCATTCCCCGATGGTAGAGTCAGGATATGAGCTTTGAATAATCTTATCTTTCTCCAAAACATTCTCCACACTCTTTTTTCCAAACAAATTTAACCCCTTTGCGTGTGATCTTGAATAATGGGTTAGCCAATCGTTCAAAATTCTGTACAAAATGTCGATAATGACCTGCTAAACCAATAAAACTATATACCTCTGTTAAACTTTTCGGTGCTAGAAAAAATTGAATTTCAGTGGTCTTTGAAGGATCAATAATGATTCTATACTTATAGTTCACATGGCCTAGGAAATAAATCTCTCGAAGCCAGAATTCACAATTTCTAAACTTCCTATATCATTCATATCTTCTAATAGCCTTCATAATAGTGTGCAAGTGATTTTTATGATATTTATATATTTTTTAGGGTACCAAGATATCATCAATAAATAAAACTACAAATTCATCAAGATATTCCTTGAAAACTCTATTCATTACATCCATGAAGGAATAGGGTTCATTAGTCAACCCAAAAGGCATTATTGTAAACTTTTAATGCCAATACCTGGATTGAAATTCTGTTTTCAGAATGTCTTCCTTCTTCACACACTACTGATGATATCCAGATCGAATGTAAATCTTTGGAAAATATTGATCTCTGTGATGTTTTTTGAATAAATCATCAATACGAGGTAGGGGATACTTGTTCATTATTTTTATATCATTGATCTCCCTATAGTCATTGCATAACCACATAGATCCATCTTTCTTCTTAACAAAAAAGAATGGGGGCTCCCCATGTTAGAACACTAGGCTGAATAAACCCTTAATTACTCAAGTAATCTAGTTGTTTCATTAGCACCACGAATTCCATGGTGGACATTCTACAAGGGGTCGTTAATATGGGTCTTTAATCAAGAATATAGTCTATAGAAAAACCAGTTTCTTGGTTTAGGGGATGTCCAGGTAAATCATTTGGAAGCACGTCTAAATATTCTTGCACAATAGTAATATCCTCTATTTGAACATTCCTTTCCCCACCCATAGTTATTTCATTTTCATCCTCCCCAATAATTGAATTTAGTTGAGCTACTCGTGGTGGTCTAGATAAGATTCAGATGGTGATGTTTCTGTTCTAATGTTAAGGTGTTTTTTATCATCATCATCATAAAATGTAACCTCCTTCTTCTTACAATAAACTCTTTCATCCATGTCTGAAAGCCTATACATACTGAGGATTATATCAAATTAAATCATGTGTATGACGATGATATTATTAGATAAATATCATTTAAATGCCTTAATGGGAACCGATTCCCAAAACTTTGTTGGAATGATTCTTCCCTTAGGATTTTTGACAGATAACTCTATTGTAAAATCAAATTGGAAATATTTAATATTCTTATAAACTAGGAAGATATGAAACAATGAGATGATCCAAATCAAATAAAGAATTGGCTAAACTTGAGGAAACCAATGAATTACCTTCCACCATGTCATTCCGAGCATCATCCTTAGCAGTAGTGATCACATAAGCTTGGTCGTGGTGCCTTGGCCTTTTCTAAGGTAGGTTCCCCTGATGCTTATGACATTCATTTGTGTAATGTCCCCTTTATCTACAATTGTGTCATTCAACATTAACAGCCTCATTTTTTCCCGTATAATCACGAACTTGGTGGCCTTTTTCACCACACATGTAACACACCCTCATTCTCATCAGAAAAGTACCAGGGTGTTTCATTCCACATTTAATGTTGGATGGATATTCAACTTTTCCCTTCTTCATCTTATTTACATTTCAAGAGTGTTAAAAAATCTCTTCTTCTCTTGCTTTGCTTTAAAGTCATAAGACATAGATAATTATTTTCTGTCTTGATAGCACATGAGACAATATCTTCAGACGATGAGAAGTATTGCAAGACTACTTCTCGATAGAGAATTGGTTTGAACCAATCAATGAATCTATCAATCTTACTCTTTGGGTTACATATATAATCTGCTACATTCCTTTCTAACGATGTAAAATTATCCTCATACTTTGTGACATTCTAATACTCCTTTTGGCTCAGACTCAGAAATTGTCTCTCCATATCCGCTCGATGGTCAGGAGGAATGTATTTTTCTAATAAGATATCTTTAAACACTCTCAATTCTATATTAGATACTTATTCATCTTCCATTGTGTTTTGAGTTAATGACCACAATTTATCTGCATCTCCCTTGAGGCAATAAACAACCATGGAAACGTTTTTCCTTTTTCTACTCCCCAGATCATTAAATATTTCCACTAAGGATCTTTTTAATTGATCAACTACAAATGGATTGGTATTCCCATTGAACATTGGTTGTTGTTTCCTCATGAAGCAATCTAACATTGATCCACCGTATTGAGAATTACGGTGCTCCACATGGGTAAGGTTATTATTCATAACGAGAGTGAGTTGTCCCAGTATGGTGATAAGCTGATCAGCACTAGTTGTATCACCAGCTCCACTATAATTATCTTTAGTAATAGAGACCTACATGGAGTATTTGAGTTGATACGGTTTCTATTAATTCCATTAGTTTCCATTTCTAAACAATGGCATACACAAGATTAGTTCATGAATCAGAATACATAATTCCAAACTTAAAACATGCTTAACATAAATTGAATATTTTATGGATATAATCCATAATCATAAAAAAATTCATTGAGGAGGTATATGCTCATAAATCCTTCATAATGGTTTGTAAAGAAAATGTGGATTATCGAAATAATTTCCCCTGCAATTGTCATAACAAAGAGTTCAGCAATTCCCATTGTCGTGTACCAGGATACCCCATGTCATGCCTGAAACTCCTTGTTGGTGTTTTCACTCATAGGAACATATATGCCAGAGCCACCTCTATGTGATCGTATTCAGACAAGGATGTATTTCTCGGAAAATACACAAAATCCCTATATTACCAAAATTCTAGGATGTTCTTATATACTGATACTCAAAGTCCATCTTAGGGTAACGTTATCTAATCATAGTTTTTATAAATGTAGTTTCCATGTTTTGTACTAAAAATCCTCTGATACCAATTTTAAGTCCCTAATCCTTGTTACCCATAGTCGGTGGATTTTTACATTATATTTTCATGATCACAAAAGATCATGTCTCGAAAGACGGATTATTTTAGTAGCCTTGGAAGTAGTGGATACAATCATAAGATTTACATTGCATAATAATATAAAAAACTAAACCAATATTGTCTCTATAGACCAAACTCATATCACTTAGACTATCCCTTCCAGTCAGTCATATTATACTTCTTTGCATCATAGGAATAAATAAAACATAGAAAATGGTGAGCTCATATACTCAGTAAGGATAACAATATAGTGGAAACTTTTTGTGAATAAAAATAAACATTTAAGGAAATGTATAAGACTAAAACAAAAGCCTTTTAAACATGAGCTTCAGTATAATATGGAAAAGATAAAATCAAATAATTCCATTTACTTATTCACATGGATATTCTAAAAGTAGAATAATCACATTCAATATCAATAGCCACTTTCATAATGATGGAATTCATAATTACAGACTTCATAACTACATAGTCATGTCATTGTGCCAAAACTAAAACTAAGATTCTGTCAAGGCCTTGTGCCAAGACACTGGTTTGACTCATGATACCTTCTGATGTATCACAAAGCTATACAGGGCTCCACCCGTCACTTACTAAATCCAATGCATTTCTCAAATGAAAAGGTTTTAATATAACAAAAACATTCAAATTAAAACTAGCATACGAAATGTACATACATTATCTACAAACAATAAATTTTATAAAAATAACACATACACATCCGAACATATCACAAAACCTTCAATACAATATGGACAATTTTTATCATAATAAATCAACTTCAAATAAGTTTAAAATCCTTCAAAGGATATTGAAATAGATGAATTGAAACCTATTTGAATGAAATACCTCTTTCTATTTTGAAACCATTTAAATGTCACATAATTGTAAAAGAAAAAATTTATTTGGGAAAAACTCTTATAAGCATGTATGGGAATCTTTGATGATGTTATAATGGCAGAATATCGATGCACCCTCCATATAAGATAATAAAAACATTCTTACCATAATTTTTTCAAAAAGGTCATAAAGTAACTTGTTTGCAAAAGGATAGAAAGATTCATTTCAAAGCATATATGGTAAAATAAGGGTATAAATGACTTCAACCCATAGTCTAATAATTTTTTTTAAATATATTATTATGAAAACACTGATGTGGATGATAAAGAGGTCTCAGTAGATACTTACGTAAAAACAACCTCGGATAATAAAGAGAATGTGAAATTGACCCTTACCTTGTACTTTTCCTTGGTCGGGGGTATGTTAACATCCTTTATAATAGTTAAATCATTATTATTAAATTATACAAGAACCATAAAAATAAATATTATATCATAAATGATCTTCTATTATTGCTTTGTTAATAATATTTTAGTGTTATAGTCATTTCGGGTGTTAACTGATTCATTTTCCATTATGTGTTTTGAAACATAAGATAGATTTGTTATTGATAGGATTTATTTTATTTATATCTAGAATGATAAAAATTATTTTAAACATTATTATTAATCATCAATTGTAATTTATTCTTTAATGATTTCGATGGGTAAATGATTCTCATCGCGTTCGTGGAGATGGTAATCCATACGTACGCACGAGCGTTAATATCATTATATTGATGATGAAATATCATGTAAATAGATGGTATATCATATATACAGAATCAAAAAAATGTTATATTTATTAGTTAAATCAATTATAAATCATCATTATACCCATACAAAAAATAATGTATTGAATAACAACTACACCACGACTTGGAGACGATAAACCGTACGTACACACATATGTGACTTGTCATTCATAGGATGGAGAGAATAATGAATATGTTTGTACCATTTTTATAATAACATCATAGTATATATAATATAATAGAGTTATTATTTTATAATGGGAACAACAATGAAAGAGGAAGTGGAAGAAGAAAATAACATGAAAGGGGTGGTGAAATATTTGCCTCTTCTTCAGGTGATTCATTTTGAGTTAATAAAAAGGGCACCTTATGTTGGATTTTTGATTAATCTAAGGCATATAGGTTGAATAAAAGATAATTGGGAGAATATTTGGGCCGGATTTGGATGATCCAAATGGCTTTGGGATAGTAAATTTGAGATAATGGGATGTGCCCATTTATAAGAGAGGTGAGGGGCGCCTTAGGGAAAGATTGAAAATTTATTTTATAATAAAATCATTTTAGGTTTCTAATAGATCAAAATTAATTTATTTAGATTATAATGTGGGTATGGATCCAAATACACTCAACTGATAGGTTTTAGACTGGTTTAGGTCATCATATAAATGTTATCGTTTAGATTTAACTCTTAGTTAAATAGGTTGACATTTACCATGTCTCTTAGTATTTTTATATTATATGGTTAATAAATAAACTATAACAAGACAATAGAACCCTAAGTTCTTAATTACTAATATATATAACCTTATAATTGTCATTTGGCTGAACTGTAGATTTTTTAAAATATTATATCAATTAATAATATAATATTTCTTTTAAAAACTCGTTTATGTCAATTTTGACACTAATTGGTATTTTGTTTTTGTTAAAGTCGTAACAGCATGATTACCCTAGAAAAACTCATTTAATCCACACTAACATGAAATTATAACCTAGAAAATTAGTTTAATTCATAAACAGTTTCAAAATACATTTATTTGGATATTTATAATATCAATTCTTTTAATTTTTCATTAATAAGGTAATTTCTGTATCATCATTGTGTCCTAAATATATTTAATTAATTTATTCCTAATAATTATTTATAAAATAAAATTATGTAGGAAATATTTTTATCTTTATAATTAATAAATATAGTAAAAATTTATCTTATGTATATACCTATATTAAAAATGTTTTAGTTATGAAAACATGAATTTATCACTTGTAACTCTTCTTAAAATAAGATAATAATAAGTATCCTAATCATATCCAATTCGACCTAATGAATATTATATTATTCATAAGGATGTTTTTAGTCGAATTAAACATATCCAATAGAATTAGGACATGTTTTAGGATAATTATAATATTATTTTTAACTTTAATTATCCAATTTACTTTTAACAGCGGTAAATAGAAGGAAAAAGTTATTATTCACAAATAAAAATTTCATCTTATTGAGCAACATTTTACTTAATGATAACAACCGTGTATCTTAGATTTTTGAAATACCATTCACATAATCTGTAAAATTAATATTTATGAAAACTTGCAAATTCTCCTAGGAGGTGGGTAAAATACAGTAAAATGTTCAATTAAATTTTATATATCTAAACATATTATAAAATTACTCCAATTAATTACATGGAAATTACATAGTTGTTATGTATATATTTTGAGAAAAAATAAATTTAAATAAAATAAAAATTTATTTATATAAAAAGTCAATTTTTGACAATAACGTAGTGTTTTTCCGTATTCCTCAAAAATTGCAAGATTTCAGAAAAATACCAAAAATTCAGCCTATGATAATTGTGATTTTAATAACAAAAAAATGAAGTCCATTTTGGAAAATAAAATTTATAAAATTTCAAAAAGTGGTTACTACTATTCAAAACAGTTAGTTTGATTGGTTATGGTATGTTAGAACTCGATATTGCGTACAACACAAGCTATTGTATTATTCAATTAGAAGTGTACCATGGAAGGATGGGGTTTTACAGGTAATTACAATAAATATTATGTGATTGATAATGTTATTATAGTTGTTTCATTTATATTCAATATGTAAAATAATTAATCATTCTAAACTAACCAAATTTAACATGATGGGTAAAATGTTATGTTTTCAAGGAAATCATTTTTCAATGGGTTTCATGTTTTTATAAAATATCGATTTAATATCATTTTATATCCCTTACTGAGATTCTATGCTCATCACAAGTTTTAGAATGTTTTCAAAATGTTTTAAAGAGAGTTGGTTCCGGATGATATCAAGGGAAAATTGTGAAGAATCCTCATGAAAAGAAACCATCTTTTGCATTAAAAGGGTTTTATTTAGTGGAAAAAGTGGATACATAGTATAAGATTACAATTGTAATTTAAAACATTATAATGTAATAGTTTTCCATAATTCATTAAATCTCAAAAATTAAATGATCTTTGGGAATTACATAAAATAAATTCTAATCAAAAATCACTATAATATTTAATGTTTATGGTCGGGTTCTTACATCTATCACAATATTATTCCTGTAAGAATACCCAAATGTAAATATTAATTTTATTGAAGAAACATATATTTACTCAATCCATTTAGACTTAATATTAAATTATTTTTAACATAAACATCCAACAAATACTCCCCACTGATTGTGTAACACACCAAGATTATGTGAAATGTTTTTTTCAAATTAATTAATCATTTTGATGTTATTCATTTCACACAACCCCGAAAATGGATTATTTTATAATTTTCATGATATATACACAGAACCAAGTTTATCTTTCACTACATTTGACACATAACATAATTTGAGATACATGAAACACTAAGTTAGATTCTGGTTCACTCAATACTGATTATTACCATCTTTTAAGGGTGAACCTATATTAAAACTTTATTTTAAGAGTTTGAAGAATTTTATTTTTTAAAATAAACATAGTATTATAATTCATAATATTGAAATTATACTAGGGTTTTTTGGGTATTTATTTGAGAAACATCTATTTTCACGAATAGTGAAAACAAGTGACCTTTAGTTAAAAATCGATTTTATATTTAATTAATTATTAATTATGACCCATATTTTAGATTTTTTAAGTAACATAAGATCAATTATACATCCTTATATATAGTTATGTTAATTAGATGTGATTTTCCAATTAAATTGAATATAAAAACCAAAAAACAGTTGAACATTTTTTTTACGTTTAAATCCCGTTATTTTTCCCCGTCTATGCGATTAGAATTCTTTATAATTTTCTCAAATCCTTAACTTTAATATTAAAAATAGTACATAAACATTTTTAATCAGTTTTATTTTTGTGATCTAATGAAATTAACATAATTTTTTTACATAAATAATTAGTGAATGTTATTAATGTTAATTATAATGAATAATATATGATTAAGCTTAATAAGATACTAAACCTTAATCAAAGGGACAAAATGGCCTAGAAATTTGTCCAAAATAAATTGGCTACCAATTTATAGATCATATTCCCCAATGGTTCGATATTTAGTGGTTATTTGGATATTATTAAATGGACCTTCCTTATAAAAAAGTTTTAGTAAGGAAAATAGATAAAAAATGATCATTCCTTACCTTTAAACTTTATAAAACATTACGATATGTTTTTACATCATATATTTGGTTATAAATATCATTTTGAATGATATATGTGTTATTTTTATCATATTAATTTATACATAATTTTTATTGATTTTATAGTTACATAAAATGCTTCAGAAACACCTATAGAGTTATTATTTAGTTAATTATTAACTAAAATAAATGATACTATAAATACTAAAATTGAAGTTAATTGATTGAATTATTGTCTTTGTTTATTTTTATAAGATTAATATATCATGTTATACTTGTGTAAACCTAATTTATATTAATTATAGTATTAGGTTGATATTTTAAAATTAATATTCATTAAATAATTTCAAAATTGAAATTATTGTTATTTTATAATAAATAAAAAATTAATAAATGATTTAAAAATAAAAAAATCCTATATTATACCAATTAATTTTTATTTTCTGGGAATGTTTAAATAAATATATTAATTTACCAACTATTATTTTATATTTAGTTAATTTACTCATATACTATAAAAACATTGTTACCACGGTCCGGGTTTAAGGAGTGTTTTAGTACTTCACATGTGCTTTTTAAAATATTAATTTCCAAAAAAATATGGGAATTTTATTTTATAAATTTTTTATCATAACAATAACTCAGTGTCTCTGTATGTTCTAATAAATGTCATATTATATAATTCTTAAAGGATTAATTAATTATATATGAGAACTAGATTCTTTATTAAAAATCCAAATGATATGATTGGGGATTCTAAGATGTTAATGAACCAAATTATTAAAACTAACATATTTTATTGTGTAGGGAAGTTATAATAGGACATTATTCTTCTAAAATATATTATTTATTAATTTTATAGTATCTTAATATAAGTTAGACCCCCCAAATAGTGAATAAATATTTCAAATTAAGAGAGTGCCACTCCCTCTCCATTATAAAAAGCCACCACCTCTACCCATTCCTCACACCTCTGAAACCATTTGTGTCCAGAGTATCTATTCCCAACTACCCTCCCTAAAATCATCCCATTTAAATTGAATCCTCCATTGGGGCATAAATCCTTTGAAGTATTCTTCTTGGAACAAACCCAATGGAGTTACCCAATTTAGAGATAACGTCTTCTCTCAATCTAATACCCTTTATTTTTTTTCTCCACACCCTCCACTCTCTTTATTTCATTTTTTTAACAGAACCACTATCCTACATATACTAGGATTTCATAATGAAATTATTTTTAACTACACTTTCAAATTCCTCCATCTAATTTATATCAAACAAACTATTTCTGTTTACCCGCGAACTACTGCCTCACGAAATGATGCATGTTCATTTCTTCTATACCACCAATAATGTTGTCCATTATTATGGAAACTATATTTATATATCTTATATATATTACTTATTATTTTTTATGATTAATTATTCCTTTTCAAAACACATATATGTCTATGTCCTTTTGTTTGAAATATGATAATCTCGTTTTAGGAGGTGCAGACTATTACCACCTTAATGTGATGTGATTCATTCACACACCACATTGAATGTATTAAGTATATGTTCAATGAATGTATAAGATATATATTATATATAAATGATACTAGAATATATATATACATATATATTCATATTTCATTTACATACTTTCGTTCAATAACCCAATAAAATGAAAACAACGTTCATGTTTACGTACGGCTTATAGTCTCCAGGAATAGTGTATTCCATTTTGTACTTATTTATGTTATAAATTATTATATTTTTCATATAATAGATATAAATTATTTTTATATCAATATTTATAATCTGTTATAATGATACATGTATATGTACCAATGATATAAAAAATTTGGACAGGCGCCATGAACCATGAAAACATTACCTGAAGTAAAATAGTTACATAGGATCAATAACAAGCATGTAATGTAAGGACATGATAAATTAATATAGGATATTATATATAATAATTTGATTCTATGAGTGGTTTATATAAAACATATAGTTATTATGTAGAAATATTGAACATGTACTAATAGATTCAGGACATAATGTCACATGATTTCATCTCACATTTAATTTCTGTTAGATATAAGATATGTTCACCACTCATAAAATTTATTTGGTGTATGTACTACCCATTAATTTATTCTATGTGTTTTATAATTATTTTTATGGTTATTATAATTTCTTTTATATGTTATTTCATTCATGTGGTTTAAATTTCAAAAGAAACCAAATTGGTTGAACGGTTTGTCTCAATTTTTCCTATTTGAGACTCATGTTTTGATTATGCACCAAAACATTTTTTAGGTTTATATACATCCATTTTACATGTTATATCATAAATATCCTTATTTTAATGATATTTTATGCTTCATGTAATTTAATTTACATACAATGAAATTATCATCCAGTGTTTCAATGTTATAAGTGTTTATTGAGACAATCTCATTACTTTTCATGATTGATTATGTTTATCCATCCCTTGTTGAAATAATATTATAAATCTCTCAAGAATATACATGAGTTTGATTATATTAAATTTACTAAGGATATATGCTTGTTTTACTCCCATTTATAGACTATTTGATTCTTAAGATCATGTTTTTATGTAAAATATTATCCTATATCTCTTTGCTCCAAAATCAATTGTATTCAAAATCCATATTTTCGAAAATGATTTCAGAAATGATTTCGAACGATCCATGAATATAAAATTCGAGGAAATTGGATTTTAATAAGTTTTTATTGTTTTCTAAGATTATTGTGCATATTTATTGAGATAATTTAAAAGAAAAGTGTTTTCAAAAGGTTTTATTTTATATAAATATTTTTTTCGAAGAAAATGTATATTTTCCTAAAGAAATGTATTTAAATGATCATTAAAAATTATTTCCAATATATGATATGAACTATTGGTGTAATCCATGCCTTTATGGGGATGGTGGTGTGTCCCACCCAATAGGTGCAGTTCCAATGAAGTTCCCATATATGTTCTAGCTATGCATCTTTCCTTATTGGGAATTATATCACATGTTTTCGTATTCTACTATTTCATATATTATTATTACAATAAACATTCATGAAATATGTTTTTTATTTTCAAATGAGTCATGAATTATAAATTTCCAATCATTATATCGTGATTTAGGATTATGATCATTGATATACATGGTATGATCTTCTTCTATTTTATTAAGTACACATACCCCCTATGTTCATGTTTATACATACATTTCGCCCTTTTTACCATTATTGGGAATTTGATAACACCCCTTTTTCTACATCCTACCCCAAGTTATGAAAATATTTATTATGTATGATTTTTATAATAAGGGTTCTAGTTGTGAAGAACCTAGTTGCATATAATGTATCTCTCTTATGAAATAATATATATGATTACATGTTTCTAAAGGCACTATAAATATCACGGTATTTGGGTGTTTGATTGTATAATGTTTATGTATCTGCAAACACTATGTAATGTCAATTTCTGAAAAGCAAGGGTTGCTGTAAATTGTGTAGCCTATTATCTTTTCTAGAATATCTTGATAATCCATAAAAAATAATATTAAATGGATCTTATTTACATTAATCCCAACAATTATATCCTTAAACCCTTTAGATCATATAATCATATAGGTTAACATGGAGATTATATTTATGAATGGGGTTTTCTATATAGCCCTGTAAGGAAATACACATGACAAAAATGCCTTACATGTGAGTTAATAAATATAACACGATGTCAAAAAATAGAAGGAATGTGAATAATCAAAATTTCTCATCACATAAGGAACATGGTTCCACAAGATCATTGTAATATAAAAATGAATACTGAACATAAGAAATGACATTAGTAAATGTAATAGCTAATCACTAAGACAACATCACCAAGTGTAAAATGCCTCTTTATGGATTAATTTCACTCCATAATTCAAAAAATACTTCCAGATTAGATAGAAATAATTCCAAAATAATTCGATAATAATCTTGGTTAACAGAAAAATCATTTTCATACTTATGTGTAACATAAAATGAAATCAATCATAATGTATAAACATTAGAATTACCCACTGAATGAAATGGGAAGGATAATAATTCCTAGTATCATAATCAAAGGTTATTTCATAAATATTCAAATATAAAGAAGGAATTGAATATTTTTATGTTCATATCTAGATAAATAAGAATTTCTAACAAAATAAATTTTTTATTTGGAATGATCTTCATGAGTAGGGGTAGAAAATTCGGAATAGAAATTAATTTTGTAATTTGTGTTTTAATTAATTTTTTAATGTCTTTTGGAGAAATAATAAGTATGGGTTTTCATTTAAAAATAGAGGAAAAAATTTACTATTCTAAATATATTAATAATTTATTTTTTAATCATGAGTGTGAATAATAATTTTTAATTATTATTATATCAATGGAGTATGAGATAAAAAATTACCCCTTATTCAGTATTAAATTTAAAGAAGGCATTTGTGAAATGAACTTAATTAATATATTAAAATATATGTGGAAGTGAAAAAATCATGTCATATATGTAAGAGACTTATATTTATATTTTTGAATAATTATCTATATTCAAAGAGATATTTAATTAAAGTTATTGTGAAAATGGTTATAACTGAACAAAAAATAGTGTTGTTTAGAGTGATATGTTATCATAAAATCCAGAATCAATATGGAAAATTTATTATTATCAGAAATAATAAAATTATATTTTTTTAATAACACAATTAAAGTCTTATTCAACCTATATTTTATTTACTGTCATTTTTCTAATATTTGACACTTTTTAGGAGATATAATGTTTAATTTTATAGTTCTGATAGCATTTTTATCATGGTTTCATAGTTTGATCACTTATGAATAAGTATTGAAGTAATTGTAAAATAAGAATAAAATTGTAGTAGTTCAATAAGATAATTTTAATTTCATTAATAAAATTAAATAATACAAAATAGAATTTGTTTTAGATATTGATGATTCACATTGAAAAAACAATAATGTTATGTATTCAATTCATTTAATCAATTTTAGACACCATCTCAATATAGTTTTATCTTAAATAATATTATACCAATATACTTATTTAAAAACACGAAATAAGTTTTAAATTGATTATTTTATTATTATTTAAAAAATAGTATTTTTTTCACCATCCCAGAATCTAATAATGGAGAGAAGAAAACATATCATACAATAATTTAAAAAAATGGAAAAATACGAATAATGGAATAATTTTTTGAAAATAAAGGAAGTAAAAGTGGATAGATGGAAGATATTAAAAAAAAAATCGGATACATATATGATTACAGTAATATTTAGTAAATTTTATATTACAATATAAGTAGAATTCATTCATGGTTTAAATCGTTCATATTATCCTTCATAATATCCTAGTTTATAGATGAAAATATACCATGATATCAATTTATTATTAATGAAAAATGTTTAGTAGAAGTAATCATGAATAAATTATGTATAATAAGTCTAGTATAGTTGAAATTAAAAAGGCAATCCATTCAAAAACAAATAAATTTAATGAAAATCCAAGGATAATATCAACCCCAAAATAAAATGGATAATTGAACCATAATTCTTAATGAAGGAACCAATTTATTTTGGAAATTGTTGATTAATCACTCTCGACCATGATATCAAGAATATTACATTCAAGGCATATAAACCATTAAAATTATTTATTATTCAATGCCTCTAAACTAAGAAATTATCATTAATTCAAGGACTCTAAAAAATTAAAATTTATTTTATAGGTTGGAAGAAACCAAATAAAAAACGACTATGGCATGATCTTTCAACCTCAACCAATAAAAAATTCCATATTTTTTGTCTCAAGCAACTCATTTATTCATTGAGGGTATCTCTATAACAGTTCCCCACCCATATTAGAAATTTCAAATTGATTCTTCATATTTTTAATGATAAATACAATTAAATTCTAAAATGAATTATAAGTCATAATAATCCAAACTGAATAAATAATAAGGAACATTTTTTTTCTCTTTTAAATGAATTATCATACATAATAAGATACATAAATATTGTACAATATGTTGAAATGGTATATGATTGAAACATAATCAATGTAATACTAATGGATCTTAATTCATTCATGATTTTAAAAATACTGAGGTAAATGGGAAATAATCTTCTTATGAATAATGTAGTGTAATAGGGTACATGATCAAAATAAATTAAATAATTTAAAAATAGGATTTAATTAAATGATATTGAATTAGTATCATTAATTCATTAGAAAATAATGTTTTATTATAACTAAAATCAATTATGAAATAATATTTAATCAACACACAAAAAATAAATTCAGTTAAACACTTTATAACAATACATTAATAAATCCATTTTTAAAACATAAATAAATTTTTCATGAAAATAAATATCTTTTCCATAGAATTTAATTAAAAAATCCCTAAATATTGAGAAAAGACGTTTCATTGAAAACAACCATTGGAAATTAAATTGAAATCATTAATGAAATGAGTATTAACTATGGAATAAATATATTTTTGGGGAGTGTATCATCAAACAAATATTCTCAAGACACCATTGAGAAAATGTACCTCATTCGGAAAATGAAAATATTGTCCCTTTTATTAAATTTAATATATTGTAATAAATTGATAAAAATAACATTATGAATATTTGTAAAATATAATATTTCTAAAATTATGTCCCTTTAAAGTAATATAATTAATAAATCATAATAATAAAAAAGATAAATTTTCAAATATAAATAAATATAGAAAACATATCTAAAAGATATAAAATATATTTTTTGATGATGGGATCATAAAATTGTACCAATGGAAATATGAACAGAAACACTCTTAAAAATATAATTTCAGTTTATCATAAATCCATTACCACTTTGGAAAATGTTAATTCATAACAAATTTGATGAAATACCTTAAATTGTAATAGTATATATCATGATGTATTAATTATTTATAATAAATTGTTTAAATGGTTTTTAACTATAACTCATTCCAAATATAAGAGCATAACAAAACATATGTCCCGAGGATGAAAATTCGAGACGTTAAACCATTACCTTAGAAACGACATGTCTAGTATTTTTTTATTCTCATGTATAATAAATTTAAATTTATCATTATTATATAAAAATATATAAAAAATTATAATATAATATTTTATCTTATTATAATATTATAACACATGTTTATTAATATTTTCATAGTAAATTCATCATTTTTGAGTGTCCAATGATTCTCATTTAATATTATTTTTTGTTTTGTAGTATTGGTCCTTACAAATAGATAATGGTTTCATGACCTCCATTATGTCAATAAAAATATAAATATCACATATATTCATTATATGAATATTTTTAATTATCAATTAAATATTTAAATGGAAATTGAATCACAACTCTTTGTGGAACTTGTAGTCTAAATATTTTCATGAGAGAGATAAACATTTATAATGGGTAGAAGGGTAAGAAGGTAAATGATATGTTATATTTATATAATCATAATTTTTATTTTAATATCATTTATAAACAATATATCTATAATAAAAAATTACCATTTATTATTGTTCTGAAAAATGAGAAACATTTTCTTGTGAGGCGATAGTCCTCATATATGCATGTATGATGCATTTGTTTCTAATGTGATGGAGAAGAAGATGAATAAAATAAGGGAAGATGAAATTAAAAAAACTCAGTATATGGTGGATACTAATTATTTTACATCATCTAGGATATAATAAAATTTGAGTGCATATAAGAATAAATAAAATTAAAAATCATGATTAAGATCTCCACCAACCTTTTTGGACATTTAATTTGGCTTAAACATTATTCCTTCAAAGAATAGTATAATAATAAAAAATAGAATATATATCATGGGAAGAAGTTCTCTATAGATATTTTGGTATTAACTAGATAATATTGTTACCTAGTAATTTTTGATGAATATACGATAGTTGGTGTCTATTTATAATGTAGTGACATGATGCACTAAGAATTTTCCCAACGATTAGAATATTATAATATATTTCTTAATCCATTTGGATTATTATTAAAAATTATCCTTAGAGAGGAAGGAAAATTATCATAATTTAATGATAAAATATATTTTGGAATGTTTTTATGTTATTTTTATCATTATACATTTTTTACCCCCCATGTTATCATATTTTTTCTTTACCGTTGTATTTTTTTTACTTTTATACTAAACATAATAACCAAAAATTACTATGGAATCATCACCAAATTATTACATGGTGAATAAAATTATATATTTAATTTATCTATATAAATTAATATATTTGGAAATAAAAAATTTAAATACACACCACCAAAACTCAATGAAAATATGTTTTTTGAAAATTGGGATTTTAAATCAAAAATTTAACTAAAACAAAAATCAATAATTATATAAACTACTATAAAAACAATTATAGTTTTTATACATAAAGGTGGATCATTTTACACTATGATAAAATTAAAAACATAATAATAAATGTAAATTTCATTCATTATTTAAATAAATTAGTTTATTAAGTACAAGTTGTTTTAACTATCTACTAAAAAATATATTTTATAAAATAAATTATCCCAAATATAAAATTTAAATTTTAACTAAAAAGATGAACTTCAATTCCTATAATAATATTTCTATATTTTTTATAAATTATTTCTATTTAATGCACATAAAATATAATGGAATTTGTTTTTAAGAAAAATAAGTTTAATGTATAAAATGATTTTATTAAAAACTAAGTACACATACATTAGGAATTAATAAAAAAGATTCATTATATAAATCCTTCATAAGTATTTTTCATAATTTTTATACTCCTATCTGTACATCCAATTTATTAGATATATTTTAATAATTTCATTTAAAATTAATATCTATACTATATCTTAGTTTTGTTAATTATCAATGTTGTGTATTAAGCATGGAATCAAATAATGTATTATATTGAACTAAATTTCAAGGATATTACAATGTAACCATCCTATTACTCCATTAATTGTCTCTAAACTCCCCCATATACATAATATACCATATAACTCCCTACTAGGATCTATATTGAGTGAGGTTGAACAAATAAACATCAAATAATTACTTAGTTAAGTGACATTATCTCTTTCTCAGTGGTTTCTCCCTGATTATTCCTAATATTTACACCCCTATGAAAACATAAATAACTAGGGTTTCAATTTTCATAAATTTAGATAGTGATATTTGGTGTTCACGTAATTTTCATTCCCCTATATGGTACATCATTACATCCTTTGGGGAGTTCTGTCATGGGCGAGCCATTTCAATCGATTTTGAAGGGGTTAAAATGGAAAATATGGTTTATTTCATGTGGATATCTTATTTTGTGAAGAAATTAAGCTTGATGTGTTTCATAAATATTATTCTTTGTTAACATTAGATATATGTGGTTGTATTTAAATGTGATTATATATGATATGAGTCAACCGATAGACCAGTACACCCAGATCTGTTTCAAACATAATTTTCTCTAATTTTTAGATTTGACACCCACTAAAAAGACCCAATTTTATAAAACTATAATAATAAATTAAAAGTATAAATTTAGTAATATAAATTCCCATAACCAATTAAGATTATAATTTTCATAAAATTTCAAAAAAAACCTTTTACATAAAAAACCCAAGCCTTTATCATCTAATAAACATTTTACCCATTATATCCATATTTTATTTTTCTTTAATATGGCTTAAATATTTCATAAAAATTCTTTAATTCGTGATAAAATTTAACGTATAACAAACATTATATAATTATTTATAATAAGGGTAATTGATGACCATGAAATGTTGGGTATAGATTCTCTATGAGTTTATAAAATACTGATAATTATGTGATAATAATATAAGAGTAATGGTATAATAAAATCATAAAAACATAAAATATTCATACCCAATCATTCCAGATTAGAAATCAAGATTATTGTCAAAAGTCACTATCTTTTAAAAATAAATTAATTAGAATAGTTTTAATCATAAATAACCAAGAATTAGCCATAATATAATAGAAAAAGTGTATATAAATGTAATAGTAATTTTAGACAAATCCTAATCATATAAAATAATTTCACTAGTCAAGTTGCACAATCAATACAATCATTACATAGTCAAAAATAACAAGAAATGTATTGAGATCACTCACCATAAACTTTTCATCATTGAAAGTGTTAATTTTTTATCCTATCCATACTATCTAATGAGATATAAATCATTTCACAAAAAAAATTGTGCATTTTAACATAACAACCTATCACATAAGGAAATCCATTCAAATATGTGACACAATTTCATAAAATGATTCTTAAATTATTTATATCATAATGTGGTTAAATAAATGGATTTCCAAAATATTTCAGAATGATGTAATCATATGTCATTTAATAGGAGGTTTTATTTTGTTTTATTTGACCATATTCCATATAAATCATATATAAAATTATTTTTACATAGATTAATTATACATTTAAATGAAAATTTTCATATTTATTTTAAAAAATGATTAAATTAAACTTTAATAATGATAAGATCAAATTTATAAATTACTAAAATATTGAGAAATAAATTCTTTAACAATTTCATTATAAACATGGAATGGATATTTTAAATAGAAAATCTGTAATAGTGTTTTTTATGAAGAATAAATTATTGAAATTGTCGAGGTATGATATATAGATATATTCATTAGTAATATCAAATTAAATATCTCACAAATGAGAGTACCATATATGAATTTTTAAATCCAATCAATCATCATTAAAATAATTTAAAATATATTCATTAAAACTGTATACACCACATATACAATATTAGTGAATATAGATTATGTTTCTTATAAATAATTATGATACTATAAAACCTTACCAAAAGTGTTTCCTTTCAACATATGTGTTCAAACAATAAATATAGAAATATTTATTTAAATTAAATATATTTCAGAAAAAAAATTGTATAAATATATCTATATATCATACCTCGACAATTTCAATAATTTATTCTTCATAAAAAACACTATTTTGGTGAAAACTGATCCATTTTCAGTGATTTCATAATTCAATGGTTCTATTATTTTCACCTTAGTCGTGGTTTTATGATCTATAGATTCTTATTCATTTCATAAATATACTATTTACTCTTTAAATACTCATTTATTAAAAAGTCATAATGATTGAATATTAAAAATGAATTAAATCACTTTTTGTATATAGTAGTCAATTCATACCAATGACTGATATTTCCATATTTATAAATATTGAATGAATGAATGGTAAATAACAATTCACCTTTATTTTAATGAATTTTATATATTAAATATCATATATATTGAATAAATGATTTTATATTACCAGCTGTGTGATTTGGAAATTAAAAATAAGTATTATGGATTCTTAGTGGTGGATTTCTAAATGCACGAATGAGAAATGTTATAATTTTCCAATATTTTTTTTATTTTTTACTAAGACTTGTTTTCTCATAATTCATATTAAACTGTTTTTCACTCGAATTGTTATTAGGAGAAGATTTATGGTGTTTCATTTCAATAAATGATCTAGATCATTTAAAGATTGGAAATTATTGTTTAGGTTATAGAACTATGAAATATAATAATAGAAAATATTATCTGGTGTGTAAAGGAAGCAATATTTCTTAGTCAAATTTTTTTTAAAATATATACCACATGTGGATTTCACTATATTTTGGATTTCTACACTTGGGGTAATCTGATATATATTTAATCAATTGTTTTTTGATTACATACCCTAACCCACCCAAGTCGGTAGGGAAACTAGTACTAGTGTACATAGTGGGTATTGTTCTAAATATCCAGTAAGGACATGAACATATGGCTGGGTAGCCACTCATTCACTACTCTTATTCGGGTAGTATTATGTGTTTGTATCAATGGTGGATATTTTTACCATATTCATATGTACAGTTTTATAATTACTTGTCATTATTTTTATACACACGTGTCTTCAAAAATGAGTATCCAAAATCTTATTATTAGTATCATCTATATAGGAATATGTTTCTTGAGTTATAATACACAATATATAGGCTATGGTAGCTCTTATAGAGGTAATTTTTACACTCAGAATATGGGATTGATAGTGGAAATATGATATAATAAATTGGGTGCATATTTTTTTATAGTTCCCTAGGTGTTTCTACATAGTATCATTTATTGGAGGGATATGTCTCTAGAAAGATGGAATTGGTTTAGAATTTAAAACTAATTGGGTAGTGGAAGGGGTAAAATATTTTATGATTATATTGGATATTATGGGATTAATTTCATGTAATACATAGTGAGACAGAAACTACGAGGTTTGGAATGTAGTGTTCTTATTTAGGTGATGATTTTGTCTCACGGTTTATTTACTATTATTTTATAATCACGGAATACATTTAATTATATTATTAAATAATTTTTAACATGTATATTCAATAAACACAACCAAATATCATGTATCCTGCTTTTTTTGGATTACTAGGTTATAATAAATAAAAAACAGACTAGAATTAAATGAAATTATTTTAGTTCCTTTAATTAACTCTTACCTCCCCTTAAGATCCTAAAATTTCTTAGGACAACCAAGGGAATACAAAGACAAATGAGGTAATAAAAAAGGATATTAATGGTATAAACATGATAATAATGACTAAAATATGACTCAAAATGTATAAAATGATACCATAAAATAAAATGATATTTAATAACCATATTGGTTCATAACATTATGATCATGAAATAATATTTTTATTAAAACATGGTATTGTAGAAACAATATACAAAATGACATAATCATGAATTAAGGCCAACATCTAAAACAACATCACATGGTGGACCATGTTCCATCATTAATTATGTTTACTCTCTAATAATATACATAAAAAAACATTTGACAATAAACCTACCTATTTAATTAGAATTCTATATTCGGGAGCCCATAATAACATGTAAAATAAAATGTGTTGCACATAATGAAATCAATCACAAACCCTAAACATAATTAATACCCATAGAAATAAATTAGTTTGATAATGAGATGGAATATAATAATGGATTCCATTAAAGAAGTCATTAAAATATTCTTTGATGTTTATAATCATATCTCTTGGGAAATTATGTCCATGTGAAGAGAATACGTTATAAATTGTAGGGAAATATCTTTAGAATTGTAAATATTTAGCTTTTCATTGGGAAAAGGGGTAATGTAAATTTTATGTGGGTATGGGAATAATAATTTTCATATAAAAAATGATAAATAAATGTTTTTACTATGATAAAATGATTAATTATTGAAAATATGGGTGGATTAAAACATTATTAGGGGATGTACATATAATAGAATAAGAAATAGAGAAGTATCATGGAGTCGGTTTTCTTATAAATAGAAATTTAGATGGGATCCTTTTAAAACATGTATATTCTCTAATGTGAAGATGAATATTTATAATCATATATGTGTTTTAACTGTATACATATTTTAGATTAAGTAAATATGAATATTATATATATAAATTTTGGTAAGCATGTTAACGTAGAACCCTAATTAAAATATAGTTTTTTGGGGGATAACAGTTATGTTATGTAGTATAATCATAATGCAATTTAACAAAATTTCCAGAAAAATTAAATTAAATTAATTATTTACATAAAATTGAATCTTCTATATCTATTTTTAATTAATTATAATTTTATTCTTTTCATTTATTACCAAATCAATGATATAAAATTTTTGATTTTATTGTTCTGAGGGAATTTATTTCTTGATCTAAATGACGGATAAGTTAAGGGTAATTTTTTTTTCATATTATCAAATATGACAAAATATATAGAATTGAAATGAAATGGTATTAATATACTTAAATATTATTAAATTCTTAAAACAAATACTTGAATTATCTGAAATAGGGTGGATTCATTAAGTTAAACACTAATGTTAAACGATTAAATAAATTAGTATATTTGAATGACCATCACAAATTAGTTTCATTTTATTATATATTATATTAATAAATCCATTAAATAACAATAAATAATAAATAATATATTAATTATCTACTTATTTATCCGTAATTAAACTTTTATGATGAAACATGAGGGCAGTAATGGAAAATTAAAAGTCATCATCCACTAAGGTGATGAACTGACTTAATATGGATAATTATTTCCTATTTTACATTAATTGGTGAATATAAGAGGGTGGATGTAATGTATTCCAATAAAAATATAAAATTATACTATATATATGATATTATAGTTATTATTTCATGATTTATGAGGGATATGAGGAGAATTTAGAAGATGAAAATATTTTAAATGAGGTAGTTTGTGAATATTGAGTCTTGAATACCATCTCCTTGAAAAATCAATAAGTATCTTGGACTTTTTCTTTTAGTGTGACTATTATCACAATGAAGTTTTTGATATAAATGGTAAGATAATTTGTTTGAAATTTTTTCAAGCTATATGGATTATAATATGTAAAGATAATGATTTTTGAAGGTTGATATTTATTACTAGATGATAACGGAATCATTGAATTTTATATTCATAAATTTATAAAATTATATCCACAAAACCTACTAGATTTATTACTATTACAATATATAGTAAATACTACATCTGGGGTTTAACTAATGGTTATTTACAATATTCATGAAAACAATCATATATTTATCTTATAAATTAAAATACCATATTTTATCATTTTAATCTTTTCTATAAATAATGAACTATTCTATAAAAACAAAAAAAATTAACCCATACCATTTTAGGATTTGTAGATAAAAAATGAAATTTACATTATTTAAATAACTCCCAAATAATGAGAAATTTTATTTTTATGTGAATCCTCATTTATTTTAAAAATATAAATATTAATATTATGATAACTTTTATGGCCCTCTGAAATGTTAATTAAGGTCTCATAAAAATTTCCTTATCATTATAATACAAAATAATATCAATATATATAAAAAAAATTTGAAAATAAACATTCATTTAAGATAAAAAATGTTTAATAATAATAAAAATAAATATATATTTATTATAAAAAAATACGAACAATTATTTTATAGTTTTTAAAACCATTATTTTCCTATATTTGTTGATAAATATGTAATCTTAAAATTTTATAAGATAAATAAATATTATTTTACCCATCAATAGGTGAGGATTATAATCTATCTATCTTGTTATTATTCATAACAGTTAAATTAATATTCCAACTATCAGATTAGTATTCTAACAGCCAAATTTAAAATGATTTTAAGGTTCCCCAAAAATCAATAAATACATAATATTTAATTAATTATTTACGTACATTCATGTTCAATCATGGTTATATATTTTCATTTTGGAAATAAATATTTCAATAAATATGTTCTAATTCATTTTTATAGTGGTGTTTGTGAGTGTGATTATTCTAAGGGATCTATCATATACAATTTTATTTTTGTTATTATCTCATTTTTTCTCATCATAATTATTTTAATTAATATTTCAAATTTTCATTCTATAAATATAATTTAAATAGTAATATAATTTTTTTGTTTTCATCATTTTGTTAATGTTCAATAAAAAATATGACACATTTCTATAACCTTATTTGAAATTCCATTAATATAATTTTAGGCCATTACACACATTCCCTCTTCATAAATTTCCCCACATAAATGTTATTTTATATACAAATGTGAATATAGGTGAATGTAATTCTACTTCATTGATTCATCTTGATTCCATGTCCCCCCATCATACTTACATTTTATCTATAGTACATTGACTATGTGAGTTAATTTCTAATGAATATCAATATCATTATGATATAATACCATCACCAGAATCTCCACACAAGGGATATCATTTTCTAGTGTTATCACATATTCATTCAACACATGGGATGGATAATGTTTATATTTCCTGAAGAGGGATATATAGAAGACATCATTTATATTTGAAAGGGATGCTGGGAATGATTTTTGATAAGCCACAACTATTATGAACCTAATATTTCCAATGTGGTGGATATATTAAAGACATAGCATTCCCTTCTTTCTAAATATCAGGGCTCTGTTCCATTGGGATACACATTAAGAGACCTTATCTGCAACATAAAATTCCATTTCTATCAATGATTTTCATGATAATTCTTCTATCAACTCTTAGTCATCGTACATTGATGATAAATTGAATTTCAAATTTAACACATATACTCATTCATTTCAGAAACCTACACATTACCTTCACCAACATCACCCCAACACACATTTGTTCTATATGTTCTGCAATATATGGATTCATATGGGGAATTTGATTTATTAATTAGAAATTAATCATTCATGAGAAAAAAACTAAATGAATATGTTGATATAATCCTAATTTGTAGACCAAAAATTGGTTTATTAATATGTAATCATGTATTTAGATTTTGTACTCATATTTTCTATCCTTTTGGGGGTGATAAACCATACAAAATTTCAATTTTTTTCTTCCATTTTATACTTTTTTCTTGAAATACTGCTAAATATCATTTTCTAATCAGGTAAAATAAATAGTCATGTTCCATACCACCTCCCCACTTCTCTGATTTATATCATCGAATCTAGGGTGAGTGATATTTCATATATAAGAACTATTAAATTACTACTATTAGTATGAATGTCCACCCAAAACCATATAGAATTATTTTCAAATGATGTTTCCAGATGTAAAGTGAAAATCTCCCTAGTGTTGTTTTCATACTACTATATAGGATTAGATAATGGTTTAATAATACCCTTTTACATTTACATTTTATCAATCTCCTGAAAACATTCATGGATTTTTTATGTATAGTCGATAATCTCATTTTTCATAATATCAACCCATTAGTTATCTAAAAATTCATTACACATCTTCAGCATCCCTATGTGGATAAAGAGGGTCGATCTATGTGAATAAATCCATAAACCCTAATTTTTCATGTGATTCAATGGTATACATAATCATGACTAATATCTTATAACTCCATAATCTCCAATTTTTTACTCTTAGAATTTCGTTTTTCGTATAGCTTCATACTTCTTTGGGGTTTCCACATAATCACTTTGAGCATCCTTTAACTACCCTATAAGGGATTTATATGACATAATTTGATAGAGGAATGATGATATTCCTCCAAATATAATTATCATGTCCATATTTTGAAATTATAATAAGATTTAATCCTTCTCAATTTTCAATATCGACCAGGTTTCCTGATCTATTATATTTAAAGGATATACCACTTTTTTCTTTTTGGTGAATATATTAGACTATCTATTCATTGAACTGGATCATAAATAACCATTTTAGATTGATGATATTTATCTCATTCAATTTTAATATTAACTTGATACTCTTATGATCTTTATATATCTTGAACTACTCCTCGTAGAGAGAATTCTTTGATATTTTCAATGTGAGGATCATTGTAGACAACTCTTGATCATGTGTTTGGTTGTAACTCTATTGTACATTAAAAAACCATGAGTCATAAACTATGTACTTATAATTCCTCATTATTTCACCATTCCATCCATTAAAGCATCTTTTTTTTAAAAAAAATATGATCTCGTTGTGAGGGAAGTGTGAGGAATGGTGTAGTTATAAGCCAATTTTTTAATTCCATAATGAAATTTTTTTCATTAAAAGCTATAGAGAAACATAACCCCATTTTATTTTAGACAGATTATTAGGTTTAAAAAACAATAAAAGGTTCTCAAATTCCATAAAAATTCAAATCTTGTCTAACTGAATTAAAATCTCCATTACAAAAGTTTTTATAGGCCACTCGTGAATTAACATTATCTTATAAGGGTCAAGAGATATTCCCTTATTGGTGAAAACATTCCTTAAGAATTATACTTCCTCCATCCATAACTCACATTTATGGAACTATTAATATATTTTATCAATTTATAATTTATTTATAATACCATTCAAATACCTAAAATGCCCCTCCTTAATTTTAGATTATAACAGAATATCATCTACATATTCTATAAAATGAATTTTACTTTAATCTCTAAATACTTTATTCATTAATCCATTAATTTTTTGGGCTAAATAGTGAGTCTAAAGGGAATAAAAATGATCTCATAGTGTCCATGCCTTGTTCAAAACGAATTCTTGTGAATATATTTAATCTTCACCAAAAATTAGTGATATCATGACCAACGGCCCACCTTAAAGATATACAAGGTCCCTTATAATTGATCAAACATGACAAATATCTATTATAGTTGATACTTTTTCATAATCATTATATTATTGAGTTCATGATAATAAACATAGAGCCACATTAAAACATCATTATTCTTGATATTAAGGATTATAACACCATAGCATGAATCACTTAGGTATATAAAATTCATTTCTATATTCTCTTTTAACTATTACATTCTTTCATTTAATTTAATGATTTCTACTCTATAAAGAGTCTTGGATATGGGTCGAGATCTAGTTATATGTTTTTTTGAGAACACAAAAAATCAATCTGGCGGAAGAATATGGAATTCATTAGGAAATATATCATTAAACTCCCCTCCTATAAGAATGTCTTCGATCATGATTATCTATATTGTTTCAAGTTGTTAGTCTAACTAGGATTTTTAATATGAAAACATTAATTACACTTGATAATATTGTTCCAAATGTGACTCATCATCCTCATTTCACATTTAATAAATCATTGGATAAATCTAGATTTCAAGAGTTTTCTCCCATTCTTGATAGTTGATATTGACAGTGTATAAGGACGACCAATCCGTTCCAAATATAGAATCAAATTCTACTAAATATTTTTGGAAAATATTTTTTTGGATCTTCCACTAAAAATCATTTATTGGGGAGGAGTAATATTCTTATGATGCCCTAATTTCCCTATTTTTGGATCTCATAGATATATCGACATTCATGATTTGACATGGTGGTTGAATAGTTCCACCAAACATGAATGTTATCAATGAATGCATAAAACTATATTAATATAGTAATATTTAAACTCATGAATCAATAATTACCACACCATTCACTCTTTTATTATTGGTTTAGTCATTTTTGTTATCAAAAATATACCTTGGGAGGAGATAACAAAAAATAAAAGTCATTTTCAAATGGGAATGGTTAAATAATGGAGGAATAAAATAGATGTGACTGGTAAATCCTATCTTATGACCTCTAGGGATCAATATATGGTATCCATGGTAATTTTCCTATTATCATTTGTAATGTAACAACTTCTTCAATTTCATTGTAGTTTTTAGTACTGAGATTGAGAATATTCCAATGAAAATCCCCCATGAGTGTCAAACTAGGTGTATAGAAATTCCACATTGACCAACACCATGTGATAATCTAGTTAATACCAAAGGCAACCCTGTCTAGGTCATTATACATAGTTAAAACTATTATAGGGTCATACCCACTTATAGTACCCAGAAGGGATGTAATTTCTTGGAAAACACATGATCTATACTTCACCAATAATTAAGGATATTGTCATATGAATAGATATATCCCTGGGGTTTATACTAAATTATTTGTTTCATAGTCCCCAAAAATATATAGAACCTAATCTAATACCATCTATATAGACCCATTCCTTTGGAAGGTACTCTTACATGATTTTTTACTTATACATCCAATTAAATCAACTTAAATATCTTGTGTCCATGTGTATTTGAATCATGGATTATAATACACCGTAATGAGACTATAACATAAAACCCTTTTTAAATAACATTAATGATCTCCTAACTCCCTTTGTTCCCCAAAACTACATTTGATATCATGGGGAATATATAAACACAACAGTGGGCTCAAAAGCCCAGTAACAGAACAAACATAAAAATGAATAATTAAAATTTATTACAAATCCAAAAAAAATAAATCAAAAATGTAAATTCTCATGAAAAAACATATTTTTGAATAACATAATGAAGATGGAATTATAAATGTAACAACAATATATTTTTATGAAATAATGTTATGTTCAAAATCGTATTAAACATGCAACATCGATCTTAAACGACACTTGATACATATAAACATTATATCCTAGCCATTAAATTGATTTTTATGAATATTATTAATTAAATTATTACATATATATTTAAACATTTCCAATCAAATATACATTATTTATATTTTTAAAATAAATAATCAATTTTTTTAAAATTAAAATTTCCCTCCAATTTTTTTCGAAATGTGAATTTCTTGTTTTTCATTAAAAAAATTATAATATATTTTTGGAAGTTTTGGAAATATATATTTATAAAATTATGTCATTTCTAAAATTTTAATATCAAAATTTTCATTTGGGTAATATTTTGGGTTTTTTGGAAAATATTTATTTTTTTGTGAATAGTAAATAATATAGCTTTTTTAATAAAAATGTAATTTATAATCAATAAATGATAAAATATACAATTACCATTATGTTTCAATATGATTTAATTTTAAATAATTATGATTTATTTATATTTATTCAACATAATTTACATTGAATAAACATAATATTGGATTTTAGTAGATGTTTTCCCATGGGTTTAATAACAAGGGTTTTTGTAAAATAATTCTACATTGTGTAATGTTTCTCAATTTTAATTAATTAAAAAATAGTGTTTATGAATGATTTAAATGATATATATATATATATTAAAATGTGAAAAATATTAATTTAAATTCAAAAATAATAAAGGATATTCATATTGTTAATATAAAATTGTATCTTACGTGAAAAATAAAATTCTTGAAAAAAACATATTATTATTAATGTATGCGGGTTATATTTTATTGTTTACATTACCATTCCTGTTACTAGATTTTGGAAATTTTGATTCAGTTTTTTGAATCATAATAATGTATATTTTCAAATAATTTCAACATAATTTTTTACTATAACGAATAGTGAAACTAATAAATATTATTTATCACGATTATGGTAATAATGGGTTTACAAGTGGGTTAAAATAAATATGAAAATTTTTCAAAAGAACTAAAAATGTATAAAATATATTTTATGGAAAAATATATACTATTTAATGTATTATTCTTGATAAATTTCCATTTCAGGGCCTTTTGGTATATGAAATTTGTCGATATACTATTTTCTATTCGAAAATTACAAGTCACTCACCTAATATATAAAGGCTAACCCACTCACCTCTATGAATCACCTCATAAAAATGTTTTAATTTGAAAAATACCCATTGATATAACTTCCCAGCATCCATACCATCATCCTAGATTCATTGGTTTAGTTCATAAACTCATTCTATGTATACATTAGTAATAATCTTAAAGTCATGGTACACGATGTGGTAAAATTCTTAATTATGAGTTTCTGTTTTATTTACTCTTACACCTCACTATAATATTATTAAAAAATGATCATATTATAAAACATTTGTCCTATTTAATGATATGTTATTATATTAATGGAATAATCTAAATACATATAATCTTCCATCAAATTGGATATGCATTCATCATTCGTATGTACTGCAAACTACTACGTCACGATCCAATGAAATTTTATTCCATCCATTCTTCTCATGTTTTTTTGTAATGATATATATATGGTATTAATATTATATATTATATATATTTATACTTATATAGTTATTATGTATTTGTTCATTGGAGGATATGATAACTTTCCTCATGTGAATGGTGGGTATCTAACTTGTGAAGACACGTGAGTTAATTTTCTCTAATGCATTACATAGAAGGTATTGAGAAAAATGTTAAAAAAATAGATGTGTTATATATGAAATTATAATAATATTTCATTTTCATTCTAAAACTAAAAAATGTTAGTGTCATTTTTTTACATGTCGACTACCGCCTCCAAAAAGCGATGTGATTCGTTTTATATAACTACATCACATGAATGATCTATATAATTATATATATATATATATATAATTATTTATGAAATTATTATAATTATGATATTTTTAAATATTTCATACCTTTTTTAAAAAAGATCATAGGTAATGCGAAACATTATTGATGTGTACGTAAGGCCTACACGCTCCATGATCCTAATCTAGTTCATTTTTCAAATCCATTTTATGATTGGTTTTAAAAGTATAATTTATGGATAATGATGATAATTATGTGACTATTATTTTGTCAGAAATGTTGAAATAATGAACTTTTTTACAATAGTCAACACACTGAATTCATTTTGAAATAAATGACCAAACATCATTAGAACACCCAATGTAGACATAAATAAACAAGTATCAAAATATGGTATTATAATGAAGAAAATTGATGCTTTTATTATATGGTGTTAAAACATGAAAAATTTCCTTATAAAAAAATAAGTGGTGCAAGATAATTATAATGGAGATAAGGGACATAAATGGAATTTCTGGACTTGATGTATGGGTTTTTTCATCACACATTTTATTTTAGTTAGTCATATGCTATGTTCGCCACTTTAATTAATTTATTTTGTTTATACTACAAATATTACATGTAATATAGTGAATCCATCATAAATCATAGTAATTTTAATATACCAATATTGTCCATGAATACCATTCACCCAAGCTGACTAGCACATAGTGTGGTACAACAAAGACAACTAAAACATGTCTTAGATATATCAAAAAAGATATAAAAATCGTGTAAAAAGAGGAAAAAATAGATAAAACTAATAACCATAAATAAAACACAAAAAAAGATAATGTATAGAGTATTAAATGTCTCCGAGGGACCAATAATAACCTCCAGACCACCCAACAACAAATGAAAAGAGGAAAGTGAAATATTAATTGTAATGTAACGACTCGGATTTTTCAAAGTAGTTTTTTTTAATAACATTATGGATTATTTTTAAACCAAGAACTAAGACAACATGTGATTATAAGGCCTTGGGTGCCAAGAATAATTGTTTGAACTTTGTTTAGTTTTTTTTAAAATTGCATGTGTTCTCAATTTTAGTAACATATAAACAAGTGCTCAGATTAGAAATATGATAGCACCGTTGTGTTCAGAGGAGTGGATTTTTTATAGGTAGAACATAACTTTTACCGGCGTGGTCGACTACAAAAAAAATAGATATTGTAATTGAAAAAATATCATATACAAAAAAATTATTTTAATTTATTTCATCAATGTTACGTAATGACTCAGAAGTGCTACGACGCAATGACCAAGAAGTCATTCTCATAACAAGTGAAGTAGTTCAGCAACATTATAACTACATTTAAAATTATTTCTGAATTTTATTTCTCTAATTAATTTCATAACATGGATACGGGATAAGGGGACGATCCTTAACATTGCTCTAAGGCTTTGGAGGAATAGCATTGGAAAATGATGAATCCCCAACCATAATGTATCACAGATCTAGGATCGGCAAAAAATGATGGTGAATATCCTTTCATCACTAACAATTGATCCAATAATATGTAGGGGTTCTTTTCAAAGTGATTATCATTCCCCTGTTCATCCTTTCTAAATGACGAATATAGAGTAACTCCCTAACTAGTTGATCGGTGGGTCATTAGTTAATCCTATTTCAGAAATTTTATTATGGGATTTGAATTAGTGGTCATCCATGTTTTGATATGATCAATGATTAGAATTTTAAATATCAATTCCCTCTAATTTCAATTATATCATTAATAGATTGGGGAAGACATGGAAAAGGACCAGATCCATCTGTTTTTTGCATTATTATGTTCTCCCAGTTCTTTATGGCGTAACGATCCAAGGAGTCGGCTCCTTGGATAGTAGTGAAGGAATTCTGGGACAAGGCTGGACCATAGTGGCATATCATATTACGACAGGAGGGCATGGGAGATGGCAGTACCAGGCAGCCTCCATCTTGGTAGCAAGTGGTGAGGAATTTTATTACTCGGTGGGCCAAAGATTTGGAGGAAGACCACATCCAGTTGGGTGGAAATAGAAGTAGATGTCACCACCTCGAAGGACAGTGTTAGAGGAGCCCATGATATGTGGTTCACAACACAGGACCAGGGACCACGGTCCAGTAAGACGGTAGTGGAGGACTTGTGGCGTCATCTATGGGAGGGACACGGGGTGGCCAACTCTTTTTATCATGTAGTGACGTGGTGCCCGTCATGTACCGGGTGGAGAAACCAGCACACTCTAGATGGATGGGATTGGTAGGCGGGTCAGCAGCCGACTAGGCCAGCAATGAGTTGGTCTAGCTACGGGTTAGGCAATCAGTTGGTCGGGCCGATCTGGTAGGTCGGCTTGGCTCGGACTGGACCTGACCCTAACCAACCCCTTTCACTAAAAGTACCATATCATTTCAAATGTAAGTCCATTTGATGATCCATTTACATTTTTGGGACACTTTTGACACGGTTTTCCTTCTGAGATAATTTAGTGGGGTTTTAATTGGTCCAAAATGGGTTATTAGCATTCTATTTTACATTCCATTGAGGGATCGATACATGATAACGATCTTGTCATAGAGGATTATAGTATATATTGAGTTCTTAACCTTAGGATTCTCTATGTAGGTTCGATGTAAGATCTCATCCCTATCATATAGAATGACATTTTTTCTGAAGTGAGTTGTCCTAGCCTGGTTTCTCAGTGATTCGGTGGGTTGGATCAAGTACCGCACCAAGAGTCCTGGTCTGTTTTCACTTCCCCTTGTATTATATTAGATAGGGTTTGTCTTATATGTGTGGAAAATATTTACACGGTCACATATCTACTATCTAGTATGATAATTACAATATTCCTAGGATGTCCACTAATGAGACTTGGGTGCATGACATCTCTCCTTGTATTGTGATGTGATTCCATCCATTGTGACTTGACATGATCAGTTTACCTGGGGTAGTTCTCGGTATTTTCTATTTTGGAAAGGCCCAAATTAGCGGGACCACTTTATGTTGGTCTCTGAAAACATCATGTCTTGAGGATCTAGTTCTCCCAGAAGAATCATGCCTTGAGAAGAATCGTGTAACCATGGTTTGATTGTGATAACGAGACTGCTTTTCATAGAGATACACTATGTATAATGAAAACATAGTGACGTATCAATACCTGGTGATCTATCAATTACTATGGGTAGACTTGTTCTAGGTGTTTACTATCAGATAGATTGAGGAGTGGGATCTCTGTAAATTGAGAGTGCTATTAGTAGAACTATATGTATGGAAGTGGATGTGATGTTGTATATTGGGATTCATTGCCAATGTACATGTATATTATTGTTATATGTGTTGTTGGCATATACCTGTGTTGAGATTAATGTACCTTCATAGTGTTGTTCCCTTAGTGTCCATTCACATTGTGTTTCGGGCTTCCCATGTGAGTATTTATTTAGTCACCCCTTATCAGGAATTTCCCCCACGTGTCCTTTCTTATGCAGAAGGTCGACGCTTTTTTGGAGTCCTAGGTGGAGAAGTACTAAGACCAAGAGAAGTCTATGTATTGGGATATAAAATGATCCAAGGTGTTTTTGGAAGCTTACTACAATAATTTTCGTACCATTTTTTGATGTTTTGACTTTGCAGTTGTAATTTTTTACTGGGCTTATATTCTGGCCCGATGGAAGTTTTCTACTTTACCTTATATTTTACTCTCACTACTACAAAAACGGGATTTATTAGCACCAAAAACGGGCATTAATAGGGATAAAAAGAGTTATAATGCTCAGCGGTGATAAGGGGGTCCCCTTTATCAGGTATTTTTAGTGCTATCATAAATTGAATTTATCAGCAATAAAAAAGAGATGATAATTGGTTTCTTTATCAGCACCTTTATAGCGCTCATAAATGATACCATTATCAGTTCTAAAAAGGCACTGATAAAGGATACCATTATTATCCCTAAAAAGCGCAGATAAATGTTTATTTATCATTTCCTTTTTAGCGCTGATAATGGCTCCCTTTATAGGTGCTAAAAAAGCGCTGATAAATTCTCTGCCTACTGTAATATAAACAACTCCAGTATCACACAGAAAGAAGACCTAAAAAAAATCAGCATATCAACAAGTATACCCATAAAAATTTAACATATAAATCATAATGTAATTTTATTAATTATACACATAAAAAACGTATAGTCATACACCATTAACACACAATTCTTAAATTATTTAAATACATAAATAATTCAATTCATAATTCAATCGGTTTGGGGGTTGTTCTATGGTTTGGTGTGGTTGTCCAAGGGGTTTAAGGGGTTTCCAGAGGGAGGGGGTGTCCGGGAGGGGGGTCTAGGGGTCTGGGGGTGTCCGGGGGGGGATAGGGTTATCCAAGGGGGTGGGGTGGTGTCTAGGGGGTGTTGGGGGGCTATCTCTGGGGGTAGGGTTGTGAAGGGGGTGGGGTGTCCAGGTGGTGGGGTGGTTTCGAGGAGGGGTGGGGCGTCCAGGGGTGGGGGAAAATCTAGGGGGATGGTGGGGTGTCCTGGGGGTGGGGTGGGGGCTATCCATGGGGGTGTACAGGGGGTGGGGGTGTCCAATGTGTTGGGGGGGGGGGGTTCTAGGGGTGGGGGTGGCTATCCAAGGGGTGGACGTGTCTAGGGGGTGGGGTTATCTTGGTGGTGGGTGGTGTCTAGGAGGGGCAGTGGTGTCGTCCAGGGGGGTGGTGGGTGTCTAGGAGGGGTGGGGTGTTTAGGGGGTGGGGTTGTGTCTAGGGGGTTGGGGGGCTTTCCATTGGGTGGGGGTGTTGAGAGGGGTAGTAGTGTCCATTGGTGGGGTGGGCTGTCCCGGGGGGTGGGGTGGTTTCCAGGGTTGGGGGTGGCTATCCAAAGGGGTGGGGTGTCTAGGGGGTGGGGGTGTCCACGTGGTGGGGTGGTGTCTAAGAGGGGTGGGGGGTTCCATCTGGGGGTTTGGTGGGTGTCCAGGGGTAGGGGGCTATCCATGGGGGTGTCTAGGGGTGGGGTGCTGTCCAATGGGTTAGGGGATTTCCATGGGGTGGGGGTTTCTAGAGGGGTGGGGTGTCCAAGAGGTGGGGTGGTGTCCAGGGGGCGGGAGAGCGGTCTATGGGATTGGTGGGGATATCCAAGGGGGGTGGGTGGTGTCCAGGAGGGAGGTGGTGGCTGTCCAAGGGGGTGGGGGTGTCCACGTGGTGGGGTAGTGTCTAGGAGGGGTGGGGGTGTCATCCAGGTGGTTGGTGGCTGTCGAGGGGGTGGGTTGTGTCTAGGGTGAGGGGTGGTGTAAAGGGGGTTAGGGGTCTTTCCATGGTGTGGGGGTCGAGATGGGTGCTGGTGTCCAGAGGGTGGAGCGATGTCCAGGGGGTGGGGGTTTCTAAGGGGAGTGTCCAGGTGGTGGGTTGGTTTCTAGGAGGGAGGCGTCCAGGGGTGGTGATATCCAGGGGGATTGGGGGGTCAAGGGGGATGGGGGTGTCCATTTTAACCAAAAAGGAGACACTTCGAGTGATACCGTCCACACATTACCTCATATTGAGGCAGGCATGACTCATACATGTCAAAAATGACCCATGGAATGTTCTCCTA
Organism: Viscum album; assembly: GCA_963277665.1. Lineage (NCBI taxonomy): Eukaryota > Viridiplantae > Streptophyta > Magnoliopsida > Santalales > Viscaceae > Viscum > Viscum album. The sequence continues at coordinate 1,523,474,310 of OY728151.1, forward strand.
AATTATTAACACAATCTGAATGTGTTTGGTGGGATTTTGGTAAGTCAGTTGTTGTTTTCACTTAAAATTCTGTCCATTTTAAACAAAAGAGAGACTTTGAGTGATACCGGCCCCACCATTCCTTGGATTGAGGCAAGGATGACTTGTAAAAATCAGAAATTATCAATGAATTGTTTCCCTAATGTATCAAGACAATCCTAATGTGTTTTTCGGATTTTCGTACATTAGTTGTCGTTTTTGCTTAAAATTTTTCCACTTTAAACTAGTGAGAGACACTTTGAATGATACCAGCCACACCATGCCTCGGATTGAGGTGGTTTGGACTCTTACTTGTTAAACATGACCCATGGATCGTTATAATAATGTATCAACACCATCGAAATGCTTTTGGTTAGATTTCGGTATGTCAGTTGTTGTTTTCACTTAAAATCATGTCCATTTTAAACAAAAGAGAGAAAATTTGAGTGATACCAGCCACATAGTTCCTATGATTGGGGCGGGGTTGACTTTTACATGTAAAAAATGACCCTTGGATTGTTCTCCTAAAATATCAACACAATCTGAATGCGTTTCATAATATTCCCATATGTCAGTTGTTGTTTTCACTTAAACGTCTGTCTGTTTTAAACAAAGAGAGACCTTGAGTGATACCGGCCACACTGTGTCTCTGATTGAGTTGGGGTTGACCTTTACATGTAAAAAATGTCCCATGGATCATTCCCCTAAAGTATCAACACAATCCTATTGTGTTTGGTCAGATTTCTGTACATTAGTTGTTGTTTTCACTTAAAATTCAGTCAATTCAAAACAAAAGAGAGACACTTTGAGTGATATCGGCCACACTATGCCTTATATTGAGGAAGGTGTGACCCGTACATGTCACAAATGACTCATGTATTGTTCCTCTATAGAATCAACACAATAAAAATGCGTTTGGTTGGATTTCTGTATGTCAGTAGTGGTTTTCACATAAAATTATGTCCATTTTATACAAAAGAGATACTTTGAATGATACCTGCCACACCATACCTCAGATTGAGGCGGGGTTGACTCTAAAATGTCAAAAAATGACCCATGGATCGTTCCCTTTAAGTATCAACACAATCCTAATGCATTTGGTTGGATTTCTGTACGTCTGTTGTTGTTTTCACTTAAAAATCAATCCATTTTAAACAAAAGTGATACACTTTGAGTGATACCGGCCACACTGTGTGTCAAATTGAGGTAGGGTAGACTCATGCACTTCTGTAATGACACTTGGATCGTTCACCTAATGTATCAACACTATCTAAATGCATTTGGTCAGATTTCAGTACGTCAGTTGTTGTTTTCACATAAAATTCTGTCCATTTTAAACAAAATAGAGACTTTGAGTGATACCGGGCACACTGTTCCTTAGATTGAGTTGGGGTTGACACATACATGTCAAAAATGACCCATGGATTGTTCCCCTAATGTATCAAGTCAATCCGAATTCATTTGGTCAGATTTTCGTACGTCTGTTGTTGTTTTCACTTAAAATTATGTACATTTTAAACAAAAGAGAGACACTTTGAGTGATACCGGCCACACCGTGACTCAGATTGAGGTAGGGTTGACTCATACACGTTGAAAATAACACATGTATCGTTAACCTAAAGTATCAACCCAATACGAATGCGTTTGGTAAGATTTTCATATGTAAATTGTTGTTTTCACTTAAAATTCTGTCCATTTTAAACAAAAGAGTGACACTTTGAGTGATATCAGCCACACAATGTCTCAGAATGAGGCTAGGTTTACTTTTACATGTCAAAAATGACTCATGTATCGTTCCCCTAAAGTATCAACACAATCCGAAATCATTTGGTCAGATTTTCATACATCCATAGTTGTTTTAACTTAAAAGTTTATACATTTTAAACAAAAAAGAGATTTTGAGTGATACAGGCTATAACATTCATTATATTGATGCAAGGATGACTCATACACGTCATAAATGACCCATGTATCGTTCCTCTAATTTATCAACAAAATCCAAATGTGTTTATTCAGATATGAATTAATTTTGGGGATTTTGCTGTTTTTATTTATCCAAAGCCCAACAAAAAGTGATTCAACATTCATTCATGTTGCTGGTGCATTTCATCTATTAAAATGGGGAAATGACTCAATATACAAAATATTTTTTATTTAATAACACTTACATTTTTCTTAAAAAAATTTACATTATACAATGTTTCGTCTTTTGAATCCCTAAACCCCTCTCAAAAAAGACCTCCAATAGTACATGTACCAAGTCAGATCTTCATTCTATTTGTGTACAATCTTCCATCAGGTATGCGGCCCACTCATTTATAGAAAAATCTATATCATCTTATGAGTATGTGGATTTTTGACAGTCATATTAGTACTGAAAAATTTATAAATAAATATTTATTAAATAATTTAAATGAAATAGTAGTTTTTCTGAAAATACCTCTTTAGGGATGCTAGTTTGTTGATGAAAAAAATATCTTTAATAAATTTAAGTACATAATAACTGCAATCACTATCATTTTTTTGGACACTGAAAAAAATTATCATTTGGAGAAAAAGTAACTTGTGTTGATATGTGTTTGGATAGTGAAATCTTAATATATATACCCTGATATTTTTCAGACATAGTACTTGCTCATCTCCTTATACTTAGCCCCGGACCTCATTCCTTTTTTAGACAACAATGATACACCACCCTACCATAACATAATCCTTAGTAAAAGATAATATAAATTGTATTACTTGATGTTTAGACCTAAAACATCATATGTAGTGTCTTATAGATTCGCAAATTCCATTATGTGTGGTCGGTTTGTTGGATATCCTTGCATTGAATCCAGAAAATAATTCATATGAGTATCCATCTTCACCACAATTAGCAGCCAATGTTCCCTAAAAACACCAAAAATAATAAGTAATAAATGATGTGAAAATATAATTGATATGCGTAATTGTAGAGTTTTACAACTGCATGGTTGGTATCTGGAGGATTCTATCATCCATACTATTTCATTCAATTGTTTTCATCATTCCATTTACTATTTCATCCATTTTTTATGGCTCTAATTCCCTTAGTTTTGTTGATGTGGTATGAGGACTAACAAGTCTGAATTTTGGATCATGGAAAAATTCCTTCAACTATTTTTCATATATACATCTTTTAATAATATAAAATGCATTTAGTCATAATTCTCCCATTATATCATCTTTTAGAAAATCAATTCATGAAAACATACCTTATATAAAAATTTACAACAATGACACCTAGCCAACCGTATTCAAGGATAACATTTACATTTTCCGCAGCAATAAAATCTTGAATATCCTCTCTGTATATATTTGTTTCAAAAACCACTATATTACTACTACCACCTATTAAAATCGTATCCACATGAGTCTTCAATGTTAGTAAATGTGGATAAAGAACATGTGTTGTTATTCTGCTTTTAGTAGCTCTTTGGGATCGGATGGTCGATCCATTAGATACTTTTGAGATGACGTTTCTTGTCCCCCTCCCCTTTCTCCATCTATAATAACATTCATTGGTTCATACACCTTTTTCATTAATTGTTAATGGATTAGAATAAAATAAAATGGAAATAAAAACCTCTTTCTCCACAAGTACTCTTACAAGCTATGACAGCCATGCAATGAATGTCCCAATAGCCTTTTTACAGTATGAATATCATCACCATAAAGTGGAATAGGTAGCTCTGCATTTGGATCTTGAGATATAGTAATTGTCATTTTTAGATGATCTTTTAGAAGTTGTCTATTATGCAGATTGTCCTCTATGATGTTGAACACTGTAGCCCTCTATACAAGGTGATAGGTGGGTGTTGACAGGTATAAATCACATTCATTATCACCCTATCAAAGATCAGTACAAGAAGAGTATTAGTGTTCATTTAATTCACATTTCTTGTGAAAAAATATTAGAATATTGATTACTATGGCTAAGATAGTTATTTGAAGGGAATGGCTTTCCTCAAAGCTGGTGGGGGTTTCGGTGGGATCCTCACGCGCTGGCTGTTCCTGAGTTGTCTCCACTCCTTGATTCCCTCCCATAAAAGATTCTAGTAACTCTCCCTTCCATTGAAACCGTTCTTCAAAATTTTCTAGTCATTTCCCTCATTTGTTTCATTTTCTCCTCTTTATCATCCATTTCTTTTTTTCTCATAATACACTCAGGGTTTCACCCCAAACCTCGTACCTCTGACATGACCATATTGTTATGGCCGCATCAAGGCCATTGATAATAGGTCTTCATCCACTACAGGATTACCTGATTCATGTGACTATCTAATATAGAAAAGTAACTAATTTTTTTTATGTAATATAAATTTCAAACAAATATTTTTATTGTTTCATACATACACATATTTCCCACAGTTTTTGTGTGTTTTCATATACTAGATTCCCTTCATTATTCACATGTGCCTCCTTCCACAACACATGACGTGGGATTGAGGTGTCTTCGTTTTAAGACACAAAAATATCCATATAAATATAGAAAGAAAATTATGATATTTTTTCTTGGAACCTAACAATCTTTATGTAAATTTAAAAATACGTACAATTTTCTTTTCTACTAAAGTGTACCCCATACTTTCATTATGATAGGGGTATGTTGTTTTTGATGCATGTTCCTTATTTTCAGTACTGAGTTGTAGTTTCATAAATGAAATATTGACAATCAAATTGATGAATACATGTATCCTCAAGAAACATATTATCAGCCACAATGTAACTGAAGCTTCTCATCCTTACGTCGGCCAATAAATGTATCCCATTCTTCTTGGGATATAAGGTGAGCATAGACAAGGTGTGTATGCGGGTTTATTTTACTACGAAACAAGACATGGTGGTCTATAAGAGATTGTTTCTCATGTGGAAAACCCATGATCGTGTAATCAGAACATGTCATGTTCCTTGTCAGTGTGTTCCATCACATGTCTAGTTTCACATGAGAAAGCGGTACATTCGTGTCAAGGAGAGTACATACCATGCCATCCTTCTCTTCTCCAAAACACTAGTGATCCCATTGTGGGAGGCTATATGGTGTAAATTCTTCATTAGACATGGTGTGTCATCATGATTTTTACATAAGCATTGTGTTTCTTTGATCCAGACTTCAGGCTTCATATTTTATCCCTTTGTTTCAGATCTGGTCCATAATCCTTCTGAAATATTTGGATCTAACCATGAATCATGGTTTTGAACCATTTTTTCCTATGAATCAGTCACTGGAATGAATGATGGTTTCATTTCTCATTAATTATGTCATTGTAGATCTGATTATGAATAATCTAGCATTAAACATTTAGATGCATCATCGAACAGTCATGGAGATTCCAGATCTATGATTCATTTGATGAATCCTTGTTGTTCATTAAATCTACCTTGAATCTGGGTGGTTGGAAAAGATCTATTCACCCGACAATAGTCGATCATGGAAAAGAGGAATTCCAATAGTGAAGCATGTGATGAAAATGGGGCAGAATGCACTAGAAACAAGAATTTATGATCAATGGCCAGGAGTTCTTATCCAATTATCATGAATGTTCATTTTTTATTAGAAAAAAATATTAAAAAAAGATCAATAAATGAATTTCAATTATATGGAAAAAGGGGTGCCGGGATGGGTAAAGATAGATAAATAACAATCAAAATAGTCAATAATATAATTATAAGGTAGATAAAAACAACAAATCATACCACATCATGGCTCGACAACTGGTGAATAATGTGCTCGTCAAAGGATTCTAGAGCTTCTGCTGCATTTATTTCACATTGATCTGCTTAGAATTAGATGTTCATCATTCTTAGATCTTGATTCTTCAATGCGAGAAGGGACATAGCTCCATCGAAAGTGGGGAAATTATGATCCAGCCTTAGGTGAGACCCTCTAATAATATATTTATAAAAAATTATTTGGTCAACTGTAATTAAAGTAATTAAATTAATTATATTAATTAAATCACATAAATTCAACAACAAGGACAGAGGGGTCCGAACATCCAACGATTACTCATTTTATGATCTGCCTATGGGAAAAATCATGTTCTACTCCCAACCATAGTCCTAGATTTCTGATCTGGTCAACCGTTTATGATTTATCCAGATTTTTTAGTTAATAGTGTGCAAAATATAAAATATAATTAATATTTTAATACAAATAATTGTGGGTACTCCTCACCTCAACATCACATGTCGTCTCAACACCTAGGCCAAAAATATACATAGAAATATTTCAAAACATTACGAGGGAAAAACCGGGACTATAATATTTTTTATATTACCAAAAATATTATGAATTTGATTCAAATTACTTAATAATATATGTAATAGGTATTTTTTATCTCAGGATGATGATTTTATTATACCCATCCGAATAAAGACTGAGCCAGTTTTCTTATAAATAGAAATTTAGATGGGGTCCTTTTAAAACATATATATTTCCATAATGTGAAGATGAATATTTATATTCATATATGTTTTTGACTAGTATACATATTTTAGAGTAAGTAAATATGCAGATTAGATATATAAATTTATTTAAGCATGTGAACGTATAACCCAAATTAAAATATAGTTTTTTGTGGGAGAAGAGTTAAGTTATGTAGTATAATCATAATGAACTTGAACAAATTTCCAGAAAAATTAAATTAAATTAAATATTTACATAAAATTGAATCATATATATCTATTTTTAATTAATTATAATTTTATTCTTTTCATTTATAACTAAATCAGTGATATGAAATTTTTTATTTTATTGTTCTGAGGGAATTTATTTCATGATCTAAAAGACGGATTAGTTAAGGATAATTTTTTATCATCTTATCAAACAAGACGAAAAATATAGAATTGAAATGAAATGGTATTAACATATTTAAATAATATTAAATTCCTAAAAAAATACTTGAATTATCTGAAATAGGGTTGATTCATTAAGTTAGACATTAATGTTAAACGATTAAATAAATTAGTTAATTTTAATGACCATCTAAAACTAGTTTCATTTTGTTATATATTATATCAATAAATCCATTAAATAACAATAAATAATATATAATATACTAATTATCTACTTATTTATCTGTAATTACACTTTTATGACGAAACATGAAGGCGGTAATGGAAAATGAAAAGTAATCATCCACTGAGGCGATGAACTAACTTAATATGGATAAGTATTTCCTATTTTATATTAAATGGAGAATATAAGAGGCTGGATGTAATTTATTCCTATAAAAAAATAAAATTATAATGTATATATTATATTATAGTTATTATTTCATGATTTATGAGGTATATGAGGAGAATTTAGAAGTTGAAAATAATTTAAATGAGGTATTTTGTGAATATTTATTCTTGAATACCATCTCCTTGAAAAACTCAATAAATATCTTGGATTTTTTTCTTTTAGTGTGACCATTATCACAATTAAATTTGGGATATAATTGGTAAGATTATTTGTTTGACATTTTTCAAGTTATATGGATTGAAATATGTAAATATAATGATTTTTGAAGGTTGATATTTATTACTAGATGATAACAGAATCATTGAATTATATATTCATAAATTTATAAAATTATATACACAAAACCTACTAGATTTATTACAATTACAATATATAGTAAATAATGCCTCTGGGGTTTAACTAATGGTTATTTACAATATTCATGAACAAAATCATATATTTATCTTATAAATTAAAATACCATATTTTATCATATTAATATTTTCTCTAAATAATGAACTATTTTATAAAAATACCAAAAATTAACCCATACCATTTTTTATTTGTAGATAAAAAATGTAAATTATATAAATAACTCTAAAATAATGAGAAATTTAATTTTTATATGAATCCTCAAATATTTGAAAAATATAAATATTAAAATTATGATAACTTTTATATCCCTCTGAAATGTTAATTAAGGTTTCATAAAAATTTCATTATCATTATAATACAAAATAATATCAATATATATAATTTTTTTCAAAATAAACTCTTATTTAAGTCAAAAAATGTTTTATGATAATAAAAAGAAACATATATTTATTATAAAAAAATGAATAATTATTTTATAATTTTTAAAACCATTATTTTCCTATATTTGTTGATAAATATTAAATCTTAAAATTTTATAAGATAAATAAATATTATTTTACCCATAAATATGTGAGGATAATTCTCTAACTATCTTATTATTATTCATAATGGTTAAATTAATATTCCAACTATCAGATTAGTATTCTAACAGCCAAATTTAAAATTATTTTAAGGTTTCCCAAAATTCAATAAATACATAATATTTAATTTATTATTTACTTACCTTCATTTTCAATCATCGTTATATATTTTCATTTTGGAAATAAATATTTCAATAAATATATTCTACTTCATTTTTATTGTGGTGTTTGTGAATGTGATTATTCTAAGGGATCTATCATATCCAATTTTATTTTTGTTATTATCTCATTTTTTTCTCATCATAATTATTTTAATTCATATGTCAATTTTCATTCTATAAATATAATTTTAATAGTAATATAATTTTTTTGGTTTCATCATGTTGTTAATTTTCAATACTAAATATGACACATTTCTATAACCTTATTTGAAATTCCATTAATAGAATTTTAGTCCATTACACACATTCCCTCTTAATAAATTTCCCCAAATAAATGTTTTTTTATATACTAATGTGAATATAGTTTAATGTAATTCTACTTCATTAATTCATCTAGATTCCATGTCCCCCCATCATACTTACTTTTTATCTATAGTACTTTGACTATGTGAGTTAATTGTTAACGAATATGAATATCTTTATGATATAATACCATCAACAGCATTTACACATAACATATATCATTTTCTAGTGGTATCACATATTCATTCAACACATGTGATGGATAATGTATATTTTTCTTGAAGAGGGATATATATTAGACATCATTTATTTTTTAAAAGGATGGTGGGAATGCTTGTTGATAATGCACAACTACTATGCAATTAATATTGTCAATGTTGTTGATATATTAAAGATGTAACATTCCCTTCTTTCCAAATATCAGGACTCTATTCCATTGGGATACACATTAGGAGACCTTATCTGCAACATTAAATTCCATTTCTATTAATGATTATCATGAAAATTCATTTATTAGCACTTAGTCACCATACATTGATGATAAAATGAATTTCAATTTTCAAACATATACTCATTCATTTCAAGAACCTACATATTTCCTTTACAAAATTCACCCCAACACACATTTGTTCTATATGTTCTGCAATATAGGGATTCATATGGGGCCATTTGATTTATTAATTAGAAATTAATCATTCATGAGAAAAAAACTACAGGAATATGTTGATATCATCCTAATTTTTAGACCATAAAGAGTTATATCAATATGTAATCATGTATTTAGATTTTGTACTCATATTTTCTATCCTTTTGGGGGTGATAAACAATACAAAATTTCTATTTTTTCTTCAATTTTAAACTATTTTTCTTGAAATTGTGCTAAATATTATTTTCTAATCTGGTAAAATAAATAGTCATGTTCCATACCACCTCCCCACTTCTCTGATTTATATCCTTGTATCCCGGGTGAGTGATATTTCATATATAATAACTATTAAATGACTACTATTAGTATGGATGTCCACCAACAACCATATAGATTTATTTTCAAATGATGTTTCAAGAAGTCAAGTGAAAATTTCCCGGGTGTTGTTTTCATACTACCATATAGGTTTAGATAATGGTTCAATAATACCCTTGTACATTTACATTTTATTAATCTCCTCAAAACATTAATGGATTTTTTATATATAGTCGATGATCTCATTTTTTAAAATATCAACCCATTAGTTATCTAAAAATTCATTACAACTCTTCAGCATCCCAGTGTGGATAAAGTGGGTCGATCTATGTGAATAAATCCGTAAACTATAAGGCCCAATCCTTAAACCTTACATAATCTTGAGATATTTCAAGAATACACCTTGAGGATCTTTTCAGGTTTAGAGTTTTTGAAAATTACATCATAAAAGATGCATTACATACCACATTTAAACAAAGTGGTTACATAAAATATAGTACTCATTTTTTCCATCAGCGGAAACATATTTAAAATAAAACATGGATTGTTTCTTGACACTTCCTTGACACTATCATCATATCATGTACCCTTCCCTTGACCTGTGAAAAACATTTCAGAAACTTGGGATGAGCATAAAAAGCTCAGTAAGGGATAAAAAAGTATAGAAAGGAAACATGAGTACATGTATACACAAGAATCAATGAAATCATACTCTACTCATAATAAATAAGCACTTTAACATACCTCATCAAATCATGAATAAATCACAGAAATCATAAGATAAAAAAGGTAACTTGAGGCATTCATAACATTCTTACGTAGGGAGTAACCGTCCTGGTTACGTTTGGAATACCCATCACATTATATTCCCTAAATCTCTTCAGAGAAACCTTTACGTTTAACCCCTTCGCGTTACCCAATGCATTGGAGAGCTATATCTGGCTCACTCGCCCTTAGTTTATCACGGAACCACGTGTCGTCATAATAATGCCCAAGAACCATAACATAATCGTATCACATAAAACATGCATAAAGGAAACATAACATTTCCACTTATCAATCACAAGATATCAATACAACACATTGATATAAAAAAATTATGAAAATTGTTTCCAATACCAAAATAAAAGAAAAGTAAAACAACATATTTATTTTTTATTTAAAAAATGTATGGCTTGTAAAGGAAGCTGAAACTCAAATAATGGTCACGGTGGTGGAGAAGTCATTGTCACCGCATACGTTAGACAAAAACATTCCCTTTTTTGTCATTTAGTAAAATGCTTTGTATAAAAAATATTCCTTTCGGATAAACGTAAAAGTCAAAGGGTTTTATACACCATATAAAATAAGGATGTGTATAAAACAAAAATATGCCTCAATGAGAGGAGATTGAGACGAAGTCCCATACCTCGGGTCCGACTTGACTTAATCGTTCTTTAACCTCCGGAATAATAAACTTGAGTTAATTTCTAATTGCTTAAGAACATTCTTCAAGTTCATTATTCCTTTTATATCACTTATTACCATGTCACGAACACTATGTAATTATTTTAGTTAATAACGGTCATTTTATCGATCATTGGTACTTGAGTCAAAAAAAACACTTTATAATTACAAGTTGTTCATGTATCCATTATATCCATAGTTACACTCATGATGTAGATATCATATATATCATTTATATCTAGTATATACATGCATTTATAATATTACATAACATTTAGAGGTAAGAAATGAAATGCACCGTTCATGGAGACGGTAAGTCGTACACACGCATGAACGCTACTTTCATTTCTATTTCGTATTTTATGGAATATAATCATAATGATATAAAATTATATTTTAATTATAGTATAATATCATATATAATATCATTAAATCCATCCTTTATGCGTACCACATATGGTATTAACAAATCAAATCACTTTGAGGGGGCGGTAGTCCGCACTTCCTAAAATGAAGATATCGTGTTTACCCATAATGGAAACCATAAAGGTATGACATAAATGAAAAATACAGAAGCTTATGTAAAACATAATCATATTTTATATCATATATAAATATAGTGACATCTTAATGGCCACCTTTAAAGGTGTTATATGAGTGTTGAACAATCATCGTTTCGTGAGGCAGAAATTCGTCATCCACAGAAACAGTATGTTCTTTAACCATTAGATGTATGTTTGTGTAAGTGTAGCTCGAATAATTATTATAACAACATCCTAGTATATGGAAGATACTGTTGTTGTTACAAAAGAAATGAATAAAAAAAGTTTAAGGGTCGGAGAAGTAAAATAAAACATAAGAACACAAGAGAAGACAGTACCTTTAAATCGGTTAACTCTTTTTGATTTGAGCTCAAAGGATTCATTGGGAAGACTTATGCCCAATGTGAGGATTCTAAGAGTTATATAAAGACTTTTAGAGACAAATGAGTAGGGTTTGGCTGAGGAAAAGGCTTTGGAAGTGTGGGTAAGGTTGTAGAGGTGGGGCCTTTTATAAGAGGAGAAGAGGGGAACTCTTGGAAAGTAAAGAAATGTTACTTTATTTTAAAATGATTTTGGGATTTAAAAGGTCCCACATTGATATAATTCGAGTTTAAGGTGATAAGGGTTCTAAATATACCCATAAAATATGTTTTTGACATTTTTAGGTCTTAGATTTTACATTATCATTTCATTTTATTTAAATCCTTTATTAATAAGGTAATCGCTGCATCATCATGATGTCATAAATAATTTAATTTATATAATGTATAAAAATTATAAAAAAAATCATTATTTATAAAATCTTTTTAGCTTTCCTATTACTTTTTATAGTCAAAACTCAGACTTGTATAACCCCATTTAAAAATTGTTTTAGTAAAACAACTCATGTTTGTGACATTTTTACTTTAACATTAAATGAAAAGATATTAATGTCCTTTTCTTTCCAAAGTGGCTCCATGGGGTCCCCAAGTTGACCCATGGATTTTCTTGGTCGTAAAGGATACATAAAATAATGGTAGGACACGAGTCATGTTCATTTCATATTATTAAAACATTATTCTTACCTTAAATTACACTAATTAGCTATAATAGTGATTAAAAACTTAAAAGTTACTATTCAACAAAAAATTATTTTAATCCCATTGAACCACATTATACTTCTTAATGACAACCATGTATGTCGGATTTTTGAAATTAAAAACACATAGGTGGTACAATTTCATTTAAATGGAAAATCAGTTTTTATAAGTACCACTTAGTGGTTTCACTATTCATCAAAAATTGATGTTTTTCAGAAAAATACCAAATCTTCACCCTAATCTATATTTGATATTCCGGATTCAAAAATGATTTCTAATTTAAAAAATTCAAAACATATAAGTTAAATTATTTAATTTAATAATTAATTCCCGCTGTCAGAGCAAATAGCGTGTTTTTATGAAACAATAAGTATCAAAAGATTGACACTAATTTAAGTCCAATTTCAAAGTGAAATTAATTCCAACGACCACTATTGGTTTAAATGGTAAAAATAAATTATAATTGTACATTAAAAAAAAAATTCAATAGATAATCTAATCATATAAATAAATTATATTAAAAATAGGTTTTGAATTAAAATACAACATTTTCCACTATTCATTAAAAATGAACTTTATCGGAAAAATACCAAAAATTTACACAAAGTAAATTTTGATGTCTAGATTCTAAAGAATAATTTTATTTGGTCCAATAGAATGTGTAAGTGTGACCAAAACTATATTTATAGATGGTTCTCCATCAAAAGGCGATAAGTCAACCTTTAGTGAATGTTAGAGTATATATGCCTAAAATTGAAATCTTTTCGTATTTTAAGCCTTAATCTTTTATTGGATAAATGTAAAAACATTTAAAAAAACATACATAATCATATTTTTGTTATTTATATTCATTCCTTCCAATAAAACGGCTACGTGTTAAATACCATTTAAAATAATACTGTTTTATTACTAGTGTGCAACGTAAGATTTCAAAGAAACTCTTTGTGGCGTATCGGGTACGCTATCGAACATAGAAACCACTTTAAACTAAAATTAATATTTAATTCATAAATATTAATAAATATGAAAATGTTTTATTCTTTATTTACCTGGGATGTTAAATAAACCCCCATTTTTCATGTGATTCAATGGTATACATAATCATGACTAAGATCTTATAACTCCATAATCTCCAATTTTTTACTCTTAGAATTTGGTTTTTCGTACAGCTTCATACTTCAATGGGGTTTCCACCAAATAACTTTGAGCATCCTTTAACTACCATATAAGGGATTTCTATGACATAATTTGATAGAGGAATGATGATATTCGTCCCATTATAATTATAATTTCCATATTTTGAAATTATAATAAGATTTAATCCTTCTCAATTTTCAATATCGACCAGGTTTCCTGATCTATTATATTTAAAGGATATTCCACTTTTTTATTTTTGGTGAATATATTTTATTGACTATTCATTGAACTAGATCATATATATCCATTTTAGATTGATCATATTTATCTCATTCAATTTGAATATTAATTTGATACTCTTATTATATTTATATATCTTGAACTACTCCTCATAGAGAGAATTCTTTGATATTTTCAATGTGAGGATCATTGTAGACAAATCATGATCATGTGTTTGGTAGTAATTCTATTGTACATTAAAAAACCATGAGTCATAAACTATGTACTTTTCATTCCTCATTATTTCATCGCCCATTCCATCTATTGAAGCATCTTTTTTAAAAAAATAAGATCACGTTGTGAGGGAAGTTTGAGGAATGGTATAGTTATAAGCCAGTTTTTTAATTCCATAATTAACTATTTTCATTAAAAGATATAGAGAAACATAACCCCATTTTATTTTAGATATCTTATTAGGTTTAAAAAACAATAAAAGTTTCTCAAATTCCTTAAAATTACCAATCTTGTCTAATTGAATTAAACTCTCCATTACAAAATTTTTTATAGGCCACTCATGGATTAACAATCTCTTATAAGGGTCCATAGATATTCCCTTATTGGTGAAAACATTCCAAAAGAATTATACTTCCTCTATCCATAACTCACATTTATGGAACTATTAATATAGTTTATCAATTTATAATGTATTTATAAAACCATTAAAATACCCCAAATTCCCCTCCTTACTTTTAGATTATAATAGAATATCAACTACATATTCTATAAAATGAATTTTACTTTAATCTCTAAATACTTTATTCATTAATCCGTTAATTTTTTTGATAAATAGTGAGTCTAAAGGGAATCACAATGATCTCATAGCGTTCATACCTTGTTCAAAACAAATTCTTGGGAATATATTTAATATTCACCATTAATTAGTGATATCAGGACCAACAGTCAACCTTAAAGATATACAAGGGACCTTATAATTGATCAAACATGACAAATATATATTATAGTTGATACTTTTTCATAATAATTATATTATTGAGGTCATGATAATAAACATAGAACCACATTAACACATCCTTATTCTTGATATTAAGGATTATAACACCCTAGCATGAATCACTCAGGTATATAAAATTATTTTCCATATTCTCTTTTAACTATTACATTATTTCATTTAATGTAATGATTTATACTCTACAGAGAGTCTTTGATATGGGTAGAGATATAATTATGTGTTTTTTTAGAACACAAAAAATTGATCTCCATGACGACTATGAAATTAATTAGGGAATATATCATTATACTCCCCTTCTATAGGAATGTCTTCAAACATGATTATATATATTGTTTCCAGCCATTAATCTAGCTATGATTTGAAATATGAAAATATTAATTACACTTGATAATATTGTTCCAAACGTGACTCATCATACTCGTTTCAATTTTAATGAATTGTTGGATAAATCTAGATTTCAAGAGTGTTACCCCATTCTCGATAGTAGATATTGACATTGTATAAGGACCACCAATCCATTCTAAATATAGAATCAAATTCTACTAAATAATGTTGGAAAATATTTTTTTGGATCTTCCACCAAAAATCATTTATTAGGGAGGAGTAATATTCTTATAATTCCATAATTTCCCTATTTTTTGATCTCATAGATATATCGACATTCATGATTTGAAATGGTGTTTGAATAGTTCCACCAAACATGAATGTAATCAATGAATGTATACAACTATATTAATATAATAATATTTAAACTCATGAATCAATAATTACCACACCATTCACTCTTTTATTATTGGTTTATTAATTTTTGTTATCCAATATATACCTATGGAGGGGAATACAAAAAATAAAAGTAATTTTAAAATGGGAATGGTTAAATGTAGGAGGAATAAAATAGATGTGACTGGTAAATCCTATATTATGGGTCTTTAGGGAACAATATATGTTATCCATGGTAATTTTCCTATTATATTTTCTAATGTAACAACTTCTTCAATTTCGTTTTAGTTGTTAGTAATGTGATTAAGAATATTCCAATGCAAATCCCCCATGAGTGTCAAACTAGGTTTATAGAAATTCCACATTGACCAACACCAAGTTATAATCTAGTTAATACCAATGTCAACCCTGTTTGGGTCATTATCCATAGATAAAACTATTTCAGGGCCATACCCACTTATAGTACCCACATAGGGATGTAATTTCTTAAATAACACTCGATATATACTTCACCAATAATTAACGATATTTTCATATGAATAGATATATCCCTGGGGTTTATACTAAATTATTTGTTTCATAGTACCCAAAATATATAGAACCTAATCTAATACCATCTATAGAGACCCATTCCTTTAGAAGGTACTCTTACATGATTTTTTACTTATACATCCAATTAAAACAACATAAATATATTGTGTACAAGTGTATTTGGGAAACATGGATTATAATACACCGTAATGAGACTGTAATATAAACCCCTTTTTAAGTAACTTTAATTATATATTAACTCCATTTGTTCCCAAAAAACTACATGGGATATCATGGGGAATATATAAACGTAATGGTGGGCTCAAAAGCACAGTAATAGAACAAACATAAAAAGGAAGAATAAAAATTTATTACAAGGCCAAAAAAATAAATCAAAAATGTAAATTCTCTTGCAAAAACATATTTTTGAATAACATAAATAAGATGGAATAATAAATGCAACAACCATATATTTTTATGAAATAATGTTATGTTCAAAATTGTATTAAACATGCAACATCGATCTTAAACAGCACTTGATACATATAAATGTTATATACTAGCCGTTAAATTTATTTTTATGAATATTATTAACTAAATAATTACATATATATTTAAACATTTCCAATCAAATATAAATTATTTATATTTTTAAAATAAATAATCAATTTTTTTAAAATTTAATTTTTCCAATTTTTTTTTGAAATGTGAATTTCTTGTTTTTCATGAAAAAAATTATAATTTATTTTTGGAATTTTTGGAAATATATATTTGATAAAATTATATCATTGCTAAAATTTTAATATCAAAATTTTCATTTGGGTAATATTTGGGTTTTTTTAGAAAATATTTATTTTTCTGTGAATAGTAAATAATATAGCTTTTTTTTTAAAATGTCATTTATAATCAATAAATGAAAAAATATATAATTAGCATTAAGTTTCAATATGATTTAATTTAAAATAATTATGATTTATTTATATTTATTCAACATAATTTACATTGAATCAACATAATATTGGATTTTAGTAGATGTTTTCCCATGGGTTTAATAACAAGGGTTTTTGTAAAACAATTCTACATTGTGTAATGTTTCTCAATATTAATTAATTAATTAAATAATTTTTATGAATTATTTAAATGATAGATATATATATATATATTAAAATGTGAAAAATATTACTTTAAATTCAATAAAATTAAAGGATATTCATATTGTTAATATAAAATTGTATCTTACGTGAAAAATAAAATTCTTGAAAAAACGTATTATTATTCATGTATGCGGGTTCAATTTTATTATTTACATTACCATTACTATTATAAGATTTTTTAAAATTTGATTCATTTTTTTGAATCATAATAATTTATATTTTCAAATAATTTCAACATAATTTTTTTCTATAACTAATAGTGAAACTAATTAATATTATTTATCACGATTAAGGTAATAATGGGTTTACAAGCGGGGTAAAATAAATATCAGTTTTTTTCAAATGAACTAAAAATGTATAAAATATATTTTTTGGCCAAATATATACTATTTAATGTATTATTCTTGATAAATTTCCATTTCAGATCCTTTTGGAATGTGAAATTTTTTGGTATACTATTTTCTATTCCGAAATTACAAGTAAGTCACTCTCCTAATATATAAAGGGAAACCCACTCACCTGTATTAATCACCTCATAAAAAAGTTTTAATTTGAAAAATACCAACTGATATAACTTCCCAACATCCATACTATCATTCTTGAATCATTGTATTAGTTCATAAACTCATTCTATTTATACATTAGTAATAATCATAATGGCGTTGTCCAAGATGTGGTAAAATTATTAATTATGAGTTTCTATTTTATTTACTCTTACACATCATTATAATATTATCATAAAATGATCATATTATATAAAAGTTTTCCTATTTAATGATTTTTTATTATATTAGTGGAATAATCTAAATACATATAATAATCCTACAAATGGGATATTCATTCATCATTCGTATGTACTGGAAAGTACTACCTCACGAGTCGATGAACTTTTATTCCATCCTTTCTTATCATGTATTTTTGTAATGATATATTTAAGGTATTAATATTATATATTTTATATATTTATACTTCTGTAGTTATTTAATATTTTTTTATTGAAGGATATGATAACTTTACTCATGTGAATGGTGGGAATCTAACTTGTGAAGAGACGTGAGTTAATATTCTCTCATTACATGGAAGGTATTGAGGAAAATGTTAAAAAAATATAAGTGGTATATATAAAATCATAATTATAATCAAGAATATTTTATCGTTATTAAAATATAATATTTCATTTTCATTCTTAAACTAAAAAATTTTAATGTCATTTTTTTACATGTGGACTACCGCCTCCAAAATGCGATGTGATTCGTTTTTTTATAACTACATCACATGAATGATCTATATAATTATATGTAAAAAATTATATATGGAATTATTATAATTATGAAATTATTAAAAAATCCATACCTTTTTTAAAAAAGATCATAGATGATGAGAAACGTTATAGATGTGTACGTAGGGCCTACACTCTCCATGATTGTAATGTAGTTCATTTTTCAAATCCATTTTATGATTGGTTTAAAAGTATAATTTATGGATATTAATTATAATTATGTGACTATTATTATTTCGGTGATGTTGAAATAATGAACTTTTTTACAATGGTCGACACACTCAATTCATTTGGAAATAATGGACCAAACATCATTATAACACCCAATGTAGACATAAATAATTAAGTATCAAAATATGTTATTATAATAAAGAAAATTAATGTTTTTATTATATGGTATTAAAGCATGAAAATTTTCCTTATAAAAAAATAAGTGGTTCAAGATAATTATAATGGAGATAAGAGACATAAATGGAATTTATGGACTTGATGTATGGGGTATTTTCATCACACATGTTATTTTAGTTATTCATATGCTATGTTCGTCACTTTAATTAATGTATTTTGTATATACTAAAAATATTACATGTAATATAGTGAATCCATCATAAATCAAGGTAATTTTAATAGACCAACATTGTCCATGAATACCATACACCCATGCTGACCAGCACATAGTGAGGTATAACAAAGACAACTAAAACATGTCCTAGATATATCAAAAAAGGTATAAAAATTATGTAAAAATAGGAAGAAAATAGATACAACTCATAACCATAAATAAAACACAAAACAAGATAATTTAGAGAGTATTAAATGTCTCCAAGGGACTAATAATAACCTCCAGACCACCCAACAACAAATGAAAAGAAGAAAGTGCAATATTACACGTGATGTAACGACTCGTATTTTTCAATGTATTTTTTTAAAACATTATGGATTTTTTTTAAACCAAGAACTCAGACGACATGTTATTATAAGGCCTTGGGTGCTAAGAATAGTTGTTTGAACATTGTTTTGTTTTTTTAAAATTACATGTGTTCTCAATTTTAGTAACATATAAACAAGTGCTCAGATTAGAAATATGAGGGCACCGTTGTGTTTGGAGGAGTGGATTTTTTATAGGTAGAACATTAATTTTACCAGCGTAGGTCGACTAAATAAAATTTTGATGTTGTAATTGATAAAATATCATATACTAAAAAATTATTTTAATTTATTTATACAATGTTACTCAGTGACTCAACCATGCTACGGCACAACGACCAAGAAGTCATTCCCATAACAAGTGAAGTAGAGCAGCCATATTGGAACTACATGTAAAAGTAATTCCGAATTTTATTTCTCCAATTCATATCATAACATGGATACAGGATAAGGGGATGATCCTTAACATTTTTCTATGTCTTTGGAGGAATAGCATTGGAAAATGATGAATCACCAACATTGATGTATCACAGATCTAGGATCGGAAAAAAACGATGGTGAATATCCTTTCATCACCAACAATCGATCCAATCGTATGAATGGGTTATTTTATAATTTATTATCATTCCCCTATTCATCCTTTCTAAATGATGAATGCATAGTAACTCTCTAACAAGTTGATCGGTGGGTCTTTGGTTATTATTGTTTCAGAAATATTTTTACGGGATTTGAATTAGAGGTCATCCATTTTTTGATCTGATCCATGATTAGAATTTTAAATATCACTTCCCTCTAATTTCAATTATATCATTAATATATTGTAGATGAAATGAACAAGGACCAGATCCATCTGTTTTTGGCATTATTGTGTTCTTCCTGTTCTTCATGGCGTAATGATCCACGAAGCCGGCTCCATGTCCAGTGAAGGAAATATGGGACCAGGATGGACCATAGTGGAAGATCAGATCACGATAGGAGGGAATGGGAGATGGCAATACCAGGAATCCTAAAACTCGGTTGCAAGTGGTGAGGAATTTTATTTCTTGGTGGGCCATAGATTTGGAGGATGACCCCATCCAGGTCGGTGGCAGCATATGTAGATATCGTCAGATCGAAGGACAGTGGTAGAGGAGACCATGGTATGTGGTTCAGATCACAAGACCAGGGACCGCGGTCCTGCAAGACCGTAGTGGAGGACTTGTGGCATCATCTGTGTGAGGGACACGGGGTGACCTACTCTTTTTTTCAGGTTGTGACGTGGTGCCCGACATGTCCCGAGTAGAGAAACCAGCACACTCTAGATGGATGGGATGGGTAGGTAGGTTGGCAGCCGACTGGGCCAACAATGAGTTGGTCTAGATATAGGTGGGGCCATCAGTTGGTCGGGCTAATCAGGCAGGTCGGCTCGGCTCGGACTGGACCCGACCCCAACCAGCCCCTTTCACTAAAAGTTCCATATCGTTCCAACTTTAAGTCCATTTGATGATCCATTTGCAACGTTGGGACTCTTGTGACATGGTTTTCCTTCTGAGATACTTTTTTTTGGGTTTTAGTTGGTCCAAAATGGGTTATTAGCCTTCTGTTTTACATTCCATTGAGGGATCGATGCATGATCTTGATCCCGTCATAGAGGATAATAGTATATATTGAGTTCGTAAACATAGGATTGTCTATGTAGGTTCAATGTAAGATCTCATCACTATCATATAGAATGACATTTTTTCTGAAGTGAGTTGTCCTAGCCCGGTTTCTCAGTGATTCGGAGGGCTGGATCATGTATCGCACCAAAAGGCGTACTCTGTTTTCATTTCCCCTTGTATTACATTAGAAAGGGTTTGTCGTATATGTGTGAAAAATATTTACAAGGTCACCTATCATCTATCTAGGATGATAATTCCAATATTCCTAGGATGTCCACCAATGATACTTGGGTGCATGACATCTATCTTTGTATAGAGATGTGATTCCATCCATTGTCACTTGACATGATAAGTGTACCTCGGGTAGTTCTCGGTATTTTCTATTTTGGAAAGGCCCAAATTAGTGGGAACACATTATGTTGGTCTCTAAAAACATCATGGCTTGAGGATCTAGTTCTCCCAGAAAAATCATTTCGTGAGAATAATCATGTAACCACGGGTTGATTTTGATAACAAGACTGCTTTTCATAGAGATACATGATGTCTCATGAAAACATAGTGACGTATCGATACCTGGTTATCTCTAAAATACTATGGGTAGAATTTTTCTAGGTGTTTACTATCAGATAGATTGAAGAGTGGGATCTCTGTGAATTGAGAGTGCTATTAGTGGAACCATATGTATGGAAGTGGATGTGATGTTGTATATTGGAATCTATTTCCAATGTACATGTATATTCTTGTTATATGTGTTGTTGGAATATACCTATGTTGAGATGAATGTACCTTCATAGTGGTGTTCCCATAGTATCCATTCACATTGTGTTTCGGGCATCCCAAGTGAGTATTTCAATAGTCACCCCTTCTCAGGCATTTCCCCCACGAGTCCTTTCTTATGCATAAGGTCGACGCTTTTGTGGATTCCTAGGTGGAGAATGACTAAGACCAAGAGAAGACTGTGTCGTGGGATATCAAATGAACCAAGGTGTTTTTGGAAGCTTACTACAACTGTTTTAGTACCATTTATTGATGTTTTGACTTTACTGTCGTAATTTTTTTCTGGGCTTATATTCTTCCCCGGTTGTAGTTTTCTACTATACCTTATATTGTACTCTCACTACGACAAAAACGGGCTTTATTAGCACCCAAAATGGGCATTAATAGGGATAAATAGTTTTTTAATTCTCAACGGTGATAAGGGGGTCCCATTTATCCGGGCTTTTTAGCGCTGCTAAAGATTGATTTTTTCAGCACTAAAAAAGCACTGATAATTAGTTTCTTTATCAGCGCCTTTTTATTGCTGATAAAGGATCCCTTTATCCATTCTAAAATGGTACTGATAAAGGATACCTTTATTATCCCTAAAAAAGTTTAGATAAATGGTTTCTTTATCATTGCCTTTTAGTGCAGATAAATGATCCCTTTATAAGTGCTAAAAAACTGCTGATAAATTCTCTACCTGCTGTAATGTAAAAATCTTCAGTAGCACACAGAAACAAGACCTGAAAAAAATTAGCATATCAACAAGTATACCCAGACATATTTAACATATAAATAATAATGTAATTTTATCAATTATACACATACAACAAGTATACCCATACACCATTAACACACAATTTATAAATTATTCAAATACATAAATAATTAAATTCATAATTCAATAGGTTGGGGGGTTGTTCTGCGATTTTGGGTGGCTGTCCAAGGGGTGTAAGGGGGGTCCAGAGGGAGGGGGTGTAATGGGAGGGGGGTCTAAGGGTTTGGGGGTGTCTGGGGGGATATGGTTATCCAAGGGGGTGGGGTGGTGTCTAGGGGGTGTTGGGGGGCAATCTCTGGGGGTGCGGTTGTGCAGGGGGAGGGTGTTCAGGTGTTGGGGTGGTTTTGAGGAGGGGTGGGGCATCCAGGGGTGGGGGGAATCCAGGGGGATGGTGTGGGGTCTAGGGGTGGGGTGGGGGCTGTCCCATGGGGGGTGTCTAGGGGGGGAATCCTAGAGGTTGGTGGGGCTGTCCAAGGGGGTTGGGCGGTGTCCAGGGGTGGGGGTGGCTATCCAATGGGGTGGGGGTGTCTAGGGGGTGGTGGTGTCTAGGTGGTGGGGTGGTCTAAGAACTCGGATCTCTTTCAGGTACGTTTTTTCCTTTTTCTGGAGTTTTTGTGAAAAATTGATTTCTGGAAATTTTTGAGGTACACGCCGTGTACTTTCTGAGTACACGCCGTGTACTTTTTCCCGGATCGAACCCATGTGATGGCCGTGTCCGGGCCACACACACGGTGTGTGAGGCTGAGGTGGAGGCCCCGCTTAATTCGGAGTATAGAAAATCATAGTAGAAGTCGTGTACTCAAAAAGTTCACACCGTGTACATTCTTTTATTTTCATTAAATGGACCAGGGTCACGCCTAACCCATAGATTCGTCTTCTTCTTCAGATTTCGTCCGTCCGAGAGTGACTGTACATCCGGATCTTCGACGGGCTCCCGCCTCGTCGTCCGATCTCCGATTCGAGCACGGTTGATTGCGTTGGAATCACAACGGTGAGTTCTTCCTTCTTCTTTACCCTTGTTTCTTGATTCCCCCTCGTTTACAAGTTATAGTGGGATGAATGTTTTGTTCATTTTCTCAGATCTACGTTGTTCTAAGGGGAATCTGTCATCGAGGTTCACGTATATCGATCTCCTAGAATCGAGGTAGGTGGTTTGTGCCTTTCCATAGAAAGTTGATGAATATTATGTGAAAATTCTACCAATACCCTTGAACGGGGTATTGTGTGTTTCCTGTTTTTCCCTTGTTGTTTTCCTACTTTTCTTGATTTCTTTAGTAGAGGTTATTACTTGTTAGTAGAGTATTTTATTTTGTGCTCAGGTCACTTTTCCATGCTTGTTTTCCCTATAGGGCATTTTTCTAGTTTCCATACCTTATTTTTGGATAGTGGAACTGTCTCTTTTGTTATACTGTTGAGCCTTAGTTGATAGCCAAGTAGTTCTTGAGGTTTACTTGGACGGTACACGCGCGCTGAGCATGTTTTGTTATACTCAGGACTGTGAGAACCTAGAGTAGTATACCAAAGGGAGAATTGACAGAAGGGCTTCTCCAGAGTGTCTTTTAATTTCGATGTGAGACTATAGGGGGAATTGACGATGAGTGCTTCCCCAGAGAGTCTGTGGATCCATGACACGGGCCACTAGGGGAATTGACGTTGAGTGATTCCCTAGAGAGCCATTAGCACGATACGAGACTATAGGGGGAATTGACGGTGAGTGCTTCCCCAGAGAGTCTGCTTAATTACGTTGCTGAACTACAGGGGTGAGAATATGTGTGCTTCCCAGAGGATTGCTAGTACTTATAGGTTGAACCATAGGGTTTAGAATGTGAGAGCTACCAAGAGGGTTACCTGTTTCTTCTTTTGTTTCTGGATGTTTACTTGTGTACTTTGTTTTCCAAAACTGTGGATTGTAGCTGCTTGTGCTTTTCTGTTTACTGCTTCTTGTTTTATTACTGCCATGTATTCATTGACTGTTAGGAACAAATCTTTGGGTGATTGCCTACTGGTATTGTATCTCACACCCTGTTTGGGCCACGTGTTTGGGCCCAGGAAGACTATGTTGCTGTAGGTATACATAAGGGCAAGCGTCCTTCTACTTCAGGATATTGACTACATCAGGAGTTTGGGAGCATGGGACTTAGTCATGGCTCGCGATGCTGAGGAGCTTACATTGTTTCCTTTTGCTCTTGGTTTCATTTGTATTTCAGCACGTTGTTGTGTTTTCTGTTTTTCATAGATACTTGTACTTGCTGCATCATTTTCATCATAGTTATATATCTACATTGCTTCCGCTGTTTGGTTTCTGTTGTTATGCATGTTGTTTACTGCTTCCGCTATTTATTGTTGTTTTCATACCTTGTATACCTTACCGAATGAGGGCATTGTTTCCCCACAGACTCACCAAGGCCCTCTCTGCTAGTCGGCAGCCTCTGGCATTCGTCGAAACATGCATGATGTCATGTGGAGAACCGGGTACGTGGCACCAGTGGAGGGGCTCCAGACACAGGTCATTACAAAGTGGTATCAGAGGAGTTCTTTCTCTTGTTTTACTATTTGGAGACCTTATCCAGGGTTAGGACAGATTCGATACTTGTCATTAAGCTGTGCTCGGGAGTAGCTAACCCATGTATAAGGGAAATCCATACTACCTTGTCAATTGCAGTTGCTGGATTTTCGATTTTATAGTTGATCTGATTTCACCGAGAGTGATTCACATGGCTTGTGTTTTTACTGTGTTGATATTCTGGTTCTATTTCTGTCGCAACCTGATGAGATGAGGGTATTCCATCCCATGCATCATATAGGATCTTGTATAAATCACATGTCATGCATTCTTTCCATGCCATATAGGGTGAATTAGCGATTTCATGCTGTTGTGATGGGCTCTGTGTAGATTATGCATGCTGTTGTGAAAGATGCATGATATATTCACTGTTGTTTTGCTAGAAAACTGTTGTTTTGTTCCTTGCATAAAATGAATGCCAAATTTTGGTTCTTGAGGTGTTATGGGCCCTCAAGGATCAGAATTTGGAATATTTTCCCATGTTTTTAGTGTTTCTGGAATTCTATGCAGCTTCTTAGCTACTCCCCAGAAAACCCCAGAATACACGGCGTGTACTTTTTAGATACACACAATGTAGTTTTCAGGCCGTGTCACTAAATGTGTGAGCAAAACATGGTGTCATGGGAGTAACTTCATGAACACGCCATGTACCATTCGTACATGCTGTGTGAGTTCGGAGCCGTGTACCCGACCGTGTCACTAACAACACAGGCCGGGGAAGCTCGGGTATAACACGCCATGTCCATAGGGAACACGCTGTGTTGTTCTCTCCAGGTACCCGGCTATGTCACGAACAACACGGGCTAGTGTGACCTTCTCTTGCACACACCGTGTTTGTTCGGAACACGCCGTGTAGTCTTGTCTAGGTACCCGACCGTGTCACGAACAACACGGGATGGTGTCTCCTTCGCCTATACACATCGTTTTTGTTTGGAGCACGCCGTGTAAGGTCCAGCAGTGTAGGTGACCGTGTACTCAACAACACGGACCGCTGATGCCATGTCTAGTGCATGTTGTGTTTGTTTCGAACATGCCGTGTAGTCTTGGGTTGAGTCAGACCGTGTGGGTTAGCCGTGTAATGAGAATCTGGCAGGGGAAGAGTTAAAAGTACACGCCGTGTGTTTGGTTCAACACGCCGTGTAGTTTGAAGTGTACACAACTTGTAGGAAAGGAGTACATGCCCATGTTAGTGGCTTAATAAGACACGCCATGTAGTTTTATACACGCTGTGTAGTTGTGTTTTGAAATCATTTATGTTTTTCTTCCCCTATTCTCATTTTGTACCCTTGTGATCTATGTCCTTGTTTTCCTGATCTAAGTTGTGCCTTTGATCTTTCAGAGCTATGCCTCCCGGACGTCCTTCGGTCGTACTTCTATCATCAGGCAGTGATCAGACTCCAGATATGGCTGATTAGGGACTTCCTTCGATCCCCCAACCGAGCCAGCCTTGGTATTGGTTGTTGTACCAGTTGTAGGCGTTGATGCACAGTTTAGGGAAGGTTTCCTGAGGATGATGCAGGCCTTCCAGGGAGCACCGCCTCCTGCCTCGTCTATGGCATACTTGACACGGGTTTTCCAGTAGCAACATCCCCCCACGTTCTCGGGGAAGGGAGGACCTCAGGCTGCAGATTCACGGCTAGAAGCTATGATGACTATATTCGAGCATCTGGAGACGCCTCCAGATAGGCGGGTCAAGCTCGGCACCTACATGCTCTGAGACTCCTCCAAGAGGTGGTGGGATGTGGTCTCACATGAGGGTCAATAGCAGGCTATGACTTGGGAGGATTTCCAGCACGTGTTCTATGACTACTTCTACCCGAAGACCCTGAGGGCCGATCGAGCCCAGGAGTTCATGATCTTAGAGCAGGGTACTCTATCTATCTTGGAGTATTCCTCTCGTTTCACCGAGATACAGCATTTTACACTCCTTCGGGATGGGAGTGGGGTGTTCATGGCGAGGAAGTTTGAGGATGGACTCAGGCGGGAGGTCCACTCGTAGGTGAACATCTTCCAGCTAACTTCCATTACTTCCATCGTCAATCAGAAACTGATTAAAAAGCGCAATCTGAGAGACTCTGGAGCTGTGAGTCAGGGCGGTTCTACTTCCAGAGTTATATTTCCTCCATATGACATCAAGAAGCTCCGTAGGGAGCCTACATGCGGTGATTTGAGGAAGAGAAATGTATCATCAGGTAGCTAGGTGTCATGGTACTAGTGTGGCCAGATAAGGAACATGAGGCCGCATTGCCAGAGAGACCCCGTGGAGTGTCGATCATGCAGCAAGATGGGTCACCTTCAGTGTTTCTTCCAGGGTTTCTCACCAGTAGCAGGTGACCAGGGTTCTTCCATGACTCCTCGTTCAGGAGCAGCCCCACCAGTCTCTCACCAGTCTGGGAACTGGAGTTCTTCCGGCCATTCAGGCCGAGGTGAAGGTCGAGGTCGTGGCGGTCAGCCACGAGTCCCTCAGCACCAGCAGGGATGTTCAGCTCAGAGTGGTCATTCAGGGGCGCAGGGCTGTGGTGCATGCCAGTCTTTTGCCGTGGAGCAGACTTATCATTAGATGGATCTCGACCCTTCAACAGTTCGAGGTACAATTTTAGTAGCCTCAATTTTATCTGCATCCCTTTTTAGTACTGGTGGTACATACAGTTTTATCTCTATTTCCATTGTGGAGAGCCTTGGACTCTGTAACTTTTCTTCTGCCGACTCGTTGACACTAGACACACCTTTGGGAATGGGGACATCTAGTGTACAACAGTGTAGAGAGTTACCTCTCGAGGTTGCAGGGTATCACTTCTTATGGGATCTCTATATCCTAGAAATGACAGGCTTTGATGTCATTCTCGGCATGGACTGGTTGATTCCCTTCCAGGCAGTCATTGACTATTATCACCGAAATGTCAGTTTCATTTCACCAGAAGGTGAATCTTTCCTTCATAAAGGAGAATCGTACATTCGGGTGAGTCGGGTGGGACTCGAGCATGTTGGGCTAGGAGGAGTGATGGCCCAGATTACTAGTCTTTATCTGGATAATTAGGGGACTCCATAGTTGTACTTTCCTCCAGTGGTGGATCGCTTCAGGTATGTCTTTCTAGATGACTTTTCGGGTTTTCCTCCAAATCGTGTGGTAGAATTCTCAATTGAGCTCGTGCCAGGAGCAGCACCAGTGTCCATTCCTCCATATAGGATGTCCACACCTAAGTTGCAGGAGCTCATGAAGTAGTTGGAGGAGCTACAGGCTAAGGGTTTCATCTGACCCAGTACTTCTCCTTGGGGTTTGCCTATTCTGTTTGCGAAGAAGGCAGACGGTACCCTTCGGATTTGTGTTGATTATCGGAGGCTGAACCAGTTGACGGTCAAGAACCGATAATCCTTTCTATGGATTGATGATGTTTTCGATCATCTTCAAGGAGAGCAGGTGTTCTCGAACATCTACTTGAGGTCCGGTTATCATTAGTTGTGGGTTAGACCATCAGATGTACCTCTGACAGCCTGCAGGAGCAGGTATGGTCTTTACAAGTATACAGTCATACCTTTCGGACTCACGAACATGCATGTAGTTTTCATGTCACTGATGAACCAAATGTTCCACCCTTACTTGGATTCCTTCTTTGTGGTCTTCTTGGAAGATATCTTGGTTTACTCTCACACTCGACACGAGCATTCCACACATCTTGAGATCGTTCTGAGTACACTGAGAGAGCATCGGCTTTATGCTAAACTCTCGAAGTGCCACTTCTGGATGGATCAGATTAACTTCTTGGGTCACTTCATCTCTGAGGCAGGAGTATCTGTGGACCCAGAGAAAGTAAGATATGTAGTTTCCTGGGAGCATCTGAAGAATGTTTTTGAGGTACGGAGCTTCCTAGGGTTGGCTGGATACTACAGACGCTTCATTCAGGACTTTTCTCGTCTAGAAGCACCATTGACAGGTCTGACCAAGAAGGGGGAAAAGTTCTTATTGTCCGATTCTTGTGGGTCAGCCTTTCAGAAGCTGAAATGGAGGTTGACGTCAGCACCGATACTAGTCTAGCCAAAGCCAGGCAAGAGCTACACCATTTACTGTGATGCTTAGGGTATGAGGCTGGGAGAAGTGCTTATGCAGGGAGACAGAGTCGTTGTGTATGGGTCTCGGCAGCTGAGGCCACATGAGAGGGACTACCCTACACACGATATGGAGTTGGTGGCTATTGTTCATGCCTTGGGCTGTTGGAGACATTATCTTCGTGGGGAGAATTTTGTGGTCTTCACTGACCACAAGAGTCTCAAGTATATCTTCACTCAGCGTGATCTGAATCTGAGGTAGCGTAGGTGGGTTGAGTATCTACAGTCTTTTGACTTCAAGATTGCCTATACGCCGGGAAAGGGAAACGCCATGGCAGATGCGTTGAGCAGGAGAACTCAGATTCAAGCAGTTCTGGAGGCCAGTAGTGAGTGGCACCTGATGGCTCTGTTCTCCGAGATGCATCTGGAGGTGCATGACAGATGGGGACAGACTTTTCTATCTTCTATAACTGTTACCTCCATGATACTTGATCGGGTACAGATGAGGAAGCTATCAGACTCGGAAGGCTTAGTCCTGATGGAGAGTGTGTCAGGAGAGGACCCTCTTCCTGGATGGGCAGTGGGCCAGGATGAGATCTTGCGTTTCCAGGGACGCGTATGGGTGCTAGCAGACATACGCGAGGAGCTGATGCAGGGTTTCCATTCCTCTGTTTAGACAGTTCATCCTGGCATCACCAAGATGTATCGGGATCTTCATCGCCAGTACTGCTGGCCAGGTATGAAGAAGGATGTTGCTAGTTTTGTCATGATATGTTCTACTTGTCAGTAGGTGAAAGCAGAGCATCAGCGACCAGTGGGGCTTTTACAGTAGTTACCTATTCCGGAGTGGAAGTGGAACGATGTTCCGATGGACTTTGTGACCGGGTTGCTGAGATCGCCTCGGGGAAACGATGTTGTTTGGGTTATCGCCAATAGTCTTTTGAAGGTTTCTCACTTCATGCCGATCAAGGAGACCTTCAGTGTCGATGATCTGGGAAAACTTTACATCAGAGAGATTGTGCATCTACATGGAGTTACACACTCCATTGTTTCAGATAGAGATGTGTGCATTACCTCTCGGTTCTGGTAGGGACTTCAGAAGGCCTTGGGTACACATGTACTTTTGTGTACAACTTACCATCCCGAGACTGACGTCCAGTCCGAGTGCACGATCCAAATTCTTGAGGATATACTCCGAGCTTGCATCCATGACTTTGGCAGTTATTTGGAAAAGCATATTCCTCTGGTGGAGTTCGCCTACAACAACAGATTCAAGGCGACCATTCAGATGGAGCCATACGAGGCTTTGTACGGTAGGCCATGTCGATCGCCCTTATGCTGGCTGGAGGCAGGAGAGGAAACTTTGTTGGGACCTCTTCCTGTTCAGGAGACTTCAGAGCAGATAGAGTTGATTCAGAAGAGGATGGCTACAGTGCAGTCTCGACAGAAGTCTTATGCTGATTAGTAGAGACGACCTCTGGAGTTCGAGGTCGGAGATCAGGTTTTCTTGTATGTCGTACCGAGGATGGGACACAAGAGTATTTGGAGACAGGTTAAGCTTTCCCCGCGATACGTCGGACCGTTTTAGGTATTAGAGAGAGTTGGGTTGGTCGCCTATCGGTTGAAGCTACCTCAGAGGTATCGGGCCATGCACGACGTCTTCCATGTCTCTCAGCTCCGACGCTACTTTTCATACACATATCACGTCTTTCATCCCGAGGAAGTCGATCTTGAAGCAGATGTGTCGTTCGAGGAGCATCTTATCTGGATTGTTGATCACTGTACGAAGGTTCTCGGCATATGGTCTGTTCCTCTAGTACGGGTGTTATGGCAGCACGGGAGAGTACATGACGAGACCTGGGAGAGGGAGACCGATGTACGATCACAGTGGCCAGAGATCTTCAGGGTTTCTCCTTCTCCACCTCGTTAGGGAAACTTGGGGACGCATTTATTTAAGGGGGGATGTTTGTAAGAACTCATATCTCTTTCAGGTACGTTTTCCTCCTTTTTCTGTATTTTTTGAGAAAAATGCATTTTCTGAAAATTTTCGAAGTACACACCATGTACATTCTGAGTACACGCCGTGTACTTTTTCCTGGCTCGAAGTCGTGTGCTGGCTGGGTCCGGGCTGCACACATGGTGTGTAAGGATGAGGTGGAGGCTGCTTAATTTAGAGTACAGAAAATTGAAGTACACGCCGTGTACTAAAGAAGTACACACTGTGTACTTTCTTTTATTTCACTAAACGGACCGGGGTCGTGCCTAACCCCTAGATTCGTCTTCCTCTCCAAATTTCGTCCATCCGAGAGTGACTGTACAACCAGATAGTTGACGGGCTCCCGCCTCACTGTCTGTTCTCTGATTCGAGCACGTTCGATTGCGTTGGAATCGCGTCGGTGAGTTATTCATTCTTCTT
Source organism: Viscum album (assembly GCA_963277665.1). NCBI lineage: Eukaryota > Viridiplantae > Streptophyta > Magnoliopsida > Santalales > Viscaceae > Viscum > Viscum album. Next base: position 1,523,506,222 of record OY728151.1, read on the forward strand.
TAGCATTGTTTCTTGATTCCCCCTCGTTTCCAAGTTATCGTGGGATGAACATTTTGTGCATTTTTTCAGGTCTACGTCGTTCTAAGGGGAATCTGTTGTTGAGGTTCACGTATATCGATCTCCTTGGATCGAGGTAGGTGGTTTGTGCCTTTCTGTTGAAAGTTGATGAATATTGTGTGCAAATTCCTCCAATACCCTTGAACGGCGTATTGCGTGTTTCCTGTTTTTCCCTTGTTTTTTTCCTGCTTTTCTTGATTGATTTAGTAGAGGTTATTGCTTGTGAGTAGAGTAATTTATTTTGAGCTCATATTGCTTTTCCATGCTTGTTTTTCCTGTTGGGAATTTTTCCAGTTTCCATACCTTGTTGTAGGATAGTAAAACTGTATCTTTTGTTATACTGTTGAGCCTTAGTTGATAGCCAAGTAGTTCTTGAGGTTTACTTGGACAGTACACGCGTGCTGAGCATGTTTAGTAATACTCAGGACTATGAGAACCAAGAGTAGTAGACCGAAGGGAGAATTGACCGAAGGGATTCTCTAGAGTGTCTTTTAATTACGATGAAAAACTATAGGGGGAATTGATGTTGAGTGCTTCCCCAGAGAGCCTTTAGCATGATACGAGACTTAGGGGGAATTGATGGTGAGTGATTCCCCAGAGAGTTTACTTAATTACGTAGCTGAACCAGATGGGTGAGAATGTGTGTGCTTCATAGAGTATTGCGAGTACTTATAGGTTGAACCATCGGGGTTAGACTATGAGAGATACCCAGAGGGTTGCATGTTCCATCTTTTGTTGTTGGATGTTTACTTGTGTACTTTTTTTTCAGAACTGTGGATTGTAGCTGCTTGTGTTTTTCTATTTACTGCTTCTTGTTTTATTACTTCCACGTATTCATTGACTATTAGCCACAAATCATTGGGTTATTTCCTACTGGGAATGTATCCCACACCCTGTTTGGGCCATGATTTTGGGCCCAAGCAGACTATGATGCTGTAAGTATAGATAAGGGCAAGCGCCCTTCTACTTCAGGATCTTGACTGCATCAGGAGCTGGGGAGCATGGGACCGAGCCGTGGCTCACGATGCTGAGGAGCTTACATTGTTTTCTTCTACACTTGGTTACAGTTGTATTTCATCATGTTGTTGTGTTTTATATTTTCCTTAGATACGTGTACCTGCTGCATCATTGTCATCATAGTTATATATCTACATTGCTTCAGTTGTTTGGTTTCTATTGTTATGCATGTTGTTTACTGCTTCCTCTGTTTATTGTTGTTTTCATAAATTGTATACCTTACAGAATGAGGGCATAGTTTCCCCACCGACTCAACAAGGCCCTCGCTGTTGGTCAGCAGCCTCTGGCCTTCGGGGAAACGCTCTTGAGGTAATGTGGCGAACCGGGTATGGGGCACCAATTGAGGGGCTCCGGACTCGGGTCGTTACAGGTGGTGTCTAGGAGGGGTAGGGGTGTCATCCAGGGGGGTTGGCCGGTGTCCAGAAGGGGTGGGGTGTCCAGGGGGTGGGGGTGTCCAGGGGGTTTGGGGGATTTCCAGTGGGGGGGGGTGTTGAGAGGGGTAATGGTGTCCATGGGTCGGGTGGGGATGTCCACGGGGGGTGGGGTGGTGTCCAGGGGCGGGGGTGGATGTCCCAGGGGTGGGGGTGTCTAGGGGGTGGGGGTGTCCTTGTGGTGGGGTGGTGTCTAAGAGGGGTGGGGGTTTGGTGGGTGTCCAGAGGTTAGGGGCTGGGGGGCTGTCCATGGGGGTGTCCAGGGGGTGGGGTGGTGTCCAAGGGGTTAGGGGCTTTTCATGGGGTGGGGGTGTCTAGAGGGGTGGGGTGTCCAGGAGGTTTGTTGGTGTCCAGGGGGTGGGAGAGCGGTCTAGGGGTTTGGTGGGGCTGTCCAAGTGGGGTGGGTGGTGTCTAGGAGGGTGGTCATGGCTGTCCAAGGGGGTGGGGGTGTCCACGTGGTGGGGTAGTGTCTAGGAGGGGTGGGGGTGTCATCCAGGGGGTCGGTGGGTTGTATCTAGGGTCAGGGGTGCTGTCAAGGGGGTTGGGGATCATTCTAGGGGGTGGGGTCTAGAGGGGTGGTGGTGTCCAGATGGTGGAGTGGTGTCCAGGGCTGTGGGGGTGGTCCATGGGGTTGGTGGGGCTGTCTATGGGGGGTGGGTGGTGTCCAAGGGGTTTGGGGTGGCTTTCCATTGGGGTGGGGGTTTCTGAGAGGGGTGTCCAGGTGGTGGGTTGGTGTCTAGGAGGGAGGCGTCTAGGGGTGGGGTGTCCAGGGGATTGGGGTGTCAAGGGGGTTGGGGTGTCCATTTTAACCAAAAGGGAGACACTTTGAGTGATACCGGCCACACATTATCTCATATTGAGGCGGTATTGACTCTTACATGTCAAAAATGACCCATGGAATGTTCCCCTAAAGTATTAACACATCCTGAATGTGTTTGGTGGGATTTTTGTACGTCAGTTGTTGTTTTCACTTAAAATTTTGTCAATTTTAAACAAAAGAGAGAATTTGAGTGATGATGGCCACACCATTCCTCAGATTGAGTCGGGGATGACTCGTACAAATCAAAAATTACCAATGGATCGTTCCCATAATTTATCAGCACACTCCGAATTTGTTTGTCTGGATTTCCATACGTCAGTTGTTGTTTTCAATTAAAATTTGTCCTCTTTAAACTAAAGAGAGACACATTGAATGATACCAGCCACACTGTGCCTCGGATTGAGGTGGGTTTGACTCTTAAATGTCAAAACTTGCCCATGGATCATTATAATAATGTATCAACACAATCCAAATTCTTTTGGTCAGATTTCTGTATGTGAGTTGTTGTTTTCACTTAAAATCCTATCCATTTTAAACAAAAGAGAGACACATTGAGTAATACTAGCCACATAGTTCCTCTGATTGAGGCGGGGTTGACTTGTACATGTAAAAAATAACCCCTGGATCATTATCCTAAAATATCAACACAATCTGAACTCGTTTCTTCTGATTTCCATATGTCAGTTGTTGTTTTCACTTAAAATTCTGTCTGTTTTAAATAAAGAGAGGCTTTGAGTGATACCGGCCAAAATGTGCCTCGGATTGAGGTGGGGTTGACCATTACATGTAAAAAATGTCCCATGGATCATTCCCCTAATGTATCAACACAATCCTATTTTGTTTGGTCGGATTTCTGTACGTCAGTTATGGTTTCCACATAAAATTCATTCAATTTAAAACAAAAGAGATACACTTTGAGTGATACCAGCCACACTGTGCCTTTGATTGAGGAATGTTTGACTCGTACATGTTACAACTGACTCAGGTATTTTTCCCCTAAAGTATCAACACAATAAAAATTCATTTCGTTGGATTTAGGTATGTTAGTAGCTGTTTTCACATAAAATTATGTCCATTTTATACAAAAGAGATACTTTGATTGATATCGGCCACACCGTGCCTCAGATTGAGGTGGGGTTTACTCCTAAATGTCAAAAAATTACCCATGGATTTTTCCCTTTACGTATGAACACAATCCTAATGCATTTGGTCATATTTCGGTTCGTCTGTTTTTGTTTTCACTTAAAAATCTATCCATTTTAAACAATAATGATACACTTTGAGTGATACCGGCCACACTATGTGTCAAATTGAGGCAGGGTAGACTCGTACACTTCTTTAATGACCCATGTATTGTTCCCCTAATGTATCAACACTATCCGAATGCATTTGGTCAGATTTCAGTACGTCAGTTATTGTTTTCACTTAAAATTATGTCCATTTTAAACAAAAGAGAGACATTGAGTGATACTGGCCACACCGTGCCTTAGATTGAGGAAGGGATGAATCATACATGTCAAAAATGACCCATGGATTGTTCCCCTAATTTATCAAGACAATCCAAATTCATTTGGTCCAATTTCCGTATGTCTATTGTTGTTTTCACTCAAAATTATGTCCATTTTAAACAAAAGAGAGACACTTTGAGTGATACCGGCCACACTGTGGCTCAGATTGAGGTAGTGTTGACTAATACACGTCAAAAATAACCCATGGATCATTCCCCTAAAGTATCAACCCATTCCAAATGCGTTTGGATAGATTTCCAAATGTCAATTGTTGTTTTCACTTAAAATTATGTCAATTTTAAACAAAAGAGTGACACTTTGTGTGATACGAGCCACACCATGTCTCGTTTTGAGGCTGGGGTTACTTTTACATGTAAAAAATGACTCATGGATCGTTCCCCTAAAGTATCAACACAATCTGAAATCATTTGGTCAGATTTTCGTACCTCCATAGTTGTTTTTACTTAAAATTCAATCCATTTTAAACAAAAAAGAGATTTTGAGTGATACAGGCCAGACCGTTGCTCAGATTGATGCATGGATGACTCATACACGTCACAAATGACCCATGGATCGTTCCTCTAATGTATCAACACAATCCAAATTCGTTTGATCAGATATGAAGTTATTTTGGGGATTTTGTAGTTTTTTCTTATCCAAAGCCCAATGAAAAGTGAATCAACATTGTTTCACGTTGCTGGTGCATTTCATCTATTAAAATGTGAAAATTACTCATTAGAGAATCGATGTTTTATTTAATAACACTTACATTTTTCTTGCAAACATTTACATAATACAATGTTTCATCTTTTGATCCCCTAAACCCCTCTCAAAAAAGACCACTAATTTTACATGTCCCAAGTCAGATCATAATGTTATTTGGGTATAATCATCCTTCAGGTATGCGACCCACTCATTTCTGAACAAATCTATATCATCATGTGAGTATGAGGCTTTTCTACTATCATATTAGTACTGAAAGATATAAAAATAAATATTATCATGAAAGAAAATAAATATTCTTTGATGTTTAAAAGGATTAGCATGAAAAAAAATGGAAATAAATAACTCTTTCTCCACATGCACTCTTACAAGCTGTGATAGCCATGCAATGAATGTCCCAATAGGATTTTTGACCATATGAATATCATCACCATCAAGTGGAATAAGTAGCTTTACATTTGTCTCATGAGATATAGTAATCGACACTTTTAGATGATCTTTCAGAAGTGGTCTATTATGCAGCTTGTCCTCTAGGATGTTGAACACTGTAGCCCTCTATACAAGGTGATAGGTGGGCGTTGATAGGTATAAATCACATTCATTATCACCCTATATAATATCAATACCAAAAGAGTATTAGTGTTCATTTAATTCAAATTTCATGTGCAAAATTATTAGAATATTGATTACTACGGCTAAGAAAGTTCTTTGAGGGGAATGGCTTGCCTTATTTATGGTGGGGTTTTTGGTGGGATCCTCACACACTGGTTGTTCATGAGTTGTCTCTTCTACTTGGTTCCCACCCATAAAAGATGCTAGTAACTCTCCCTTACATTGAAACTGTTATTCAAGAGTTTATAGTCTTTCCCTCATTTGTTTTATTTTTTCACCTCTATCATTTGTTTGTTTTTTCCCATAATACACCTGGGGTTTCACCCCAAACATTATACCTCTGACATGACCGTATTGTTCTGGCCGCTTCAAGTCCATCGATAATAGGTTTTCATCCACTACAGGATTAGCTGATTCCTGTGACTATTGAATATAGGAATGTAACTAATTATTTTTATGTAATATCAATTTAAAAAAAATATTTTTATTGTGTCATATATACACATATTTCCCACACATTTTGTTTGTTTTCATCTACTAGCTTCCCTTCCTTATTCACACATGCCTTCTTCAATAGCACATGACATGGGATGTAAGTGTATTTGGTTTAAGACACAAAAATATCCATATAAATATAGAAAGAAAATTATGATATTGTTTCTTGGAACCTAACAATATTTATGTAAATTTAATAATACGTACAATTTTCTGTTCTACTAAAGTGTACCCCATCCTTTCTTTATGATAGGGGTATGTTGGTTTTGATGCATGTTCCATATTTTTAGTACTGAGTTATTGTTTCATAAATGAAATATTGATGATCAAAGTGATGAATACATGTATCCTCAATCAACATATTATCAACCACAATTTAACTGAAGCTTCTGATCCCCACGACGGACAATAAATGCATCTCATGCTTCTAGGGATATTAGGTGAGTGTAGACAAGGTGTGGATGTGGGTTTATTTTACTTCGAAATAAGACATGTTGGTCCACATGAGATTGTTTCTAGTGTGGAAAACCCATGATCGTGTAATCGGAACATGTCATGTTCCTTATTAGTGTGTTCCATCACATGTCTAGTTTGACTTGAGAAAGTGGTACATTCGTGTCAAGGAGAGTACATACCGTTTCATCCTTATCTTCTCCCAAAAAATTGTGATCCCGTTGTGAGAGGCTACACGTTGTGCATTCTTCATTATACATGGTGTCTCATCATGATTTTTACAAAAGCCCTGTGTTTCTTCTATCCTATCCTCAGGCTTCAAATCATTTCCCTCTGCTTCAGATCTGGTCCATAAACCTTCCGAAATATTTGGATCTAACCATGAATCATGGTTTTGAACCATTGTTCCCTAGGAATCAGTCACTGGAATGAATGATGGTTTCATTCCTCAATAGTTTTTTATTGTACCTATGATTCTGAATAATCCAACATTAAACATTTGGATGCATCATCCAACAATCATGGTGATTCCGGATCTATGATTCATTCGATGAATCCTTGTTTTTCTTTAAATCTTCCATGAATCTGGGTGGTTGGCCAAGATCTAGTCACCCAACAATAGTCGATCCTAGAAGAGAAGACATCCAATGGTGTAGAATGCGATGAAAATGGCGTGGAATGCACCAGAAACAAGTGTTTATGATCAATGGACAAGACTTATTTTCCAATTATCATGAATGATCAATTTTTATTAGAAAAAATAATAAAAAATGATCAATAAATGAGTTTCAATTCTATGGAAAAAAGGGGTGCCTGGAGGGGTAGAGATAGATAAATAACAATCAAACTAGTCAATAATATAATTATAAGGTTGACAAATAAATAATAAATCATACTATATGATGACTTGATAGCTGGTGAATAATGTACTCGTCAAAGGATTCCAGAGATTCTGCTTCATTTGTTTCACTTTGGTCTGCTTAGAATAAGATGTTCATCATTCTTAGATCTTGATTCTCCAATGGGAGAAGGGACATAGCTCCACCAAAAGTGGGAATATTATGAGCCATCCTTAGGTGAGACCCTCTAACAATACATTTATAAAAATTTATTTGCTAAAATATAATTAAATTAATAAAATTAATTAAATCACATAAATTCAATTCCAATGAGAGAGGGGTCCGAACATCCAATCATTACTCGTTTTATGTTCCGCTTGTGGGAAAAATCATGTTCTGCTCCCAACTATAGTCACATATTTCTGATCTGGTCAACTGCTTAAGATTTATCAAGATTTTTTAGTTAATAGTGTGCAAAATATAAAATATATTTAACATTTTAATACAAATAATTTTTGGGACACCTCACCTCATCATTACATGTCATCTCATCACCTAGGCCAAAAATATATATATAAATATTTCAAAATATTACAAGGGAAAAATTGGGTCTATACTATTTTTTATATTACCCAAAATATTTTGAATGTGATTCACATTACTTAATAATATATTTAATAGATATTTTTTAGCTCAGGATGATGATTTTGTTATACCCATCCGAATAAGTCCGGAGTGCATGAACATGTCACTTTTATACAATGAATGTTTAATTAATTTAAAATTAATTATGAATGGATTATATGGTTTTCATACATTAATTGAATAATTTCAATGATATCATTAGTGAGACATAACTTAAGGGAAGAATTTGATTACACCTGACGTGATCATCATGTTCTCTTTTCAGGGATGAGCATCAAAAATCACCTATATAAAAGAAGTTTTTACATTTGTTTGAGTTTCAATAATGATATCACAAGATGTGATCGAGATAATTAGTATTATATAAATATTTATAAAAATATCTTATTCTGATAGTTTGTTCATCACATACACTGAAGCATCTAGAGCCCATCTTTCCACACAATAATCACAATGAAATGATCATATATATGTTTGCTGATGGATCACATGTGGAGGAGAAATACCTATATTTATTTCTATTATGATCATCTTTGAACCATGCTCCACTGAAAATTAATATGGAAACCACAACATGCTCATTTCTGGTATGCTATATTTTGGAGTTCTTCATTATACATGCATGTTTGAATTTTTCAATAGTATATCAGCCTATTTTTGGGGTTTTCATATAATGCATAGGATTATAGGATGACCACCTAGTTTCCATTAAAAAATAGTGGTTCATATTAATTGAATTTAATTTATAGGTTAATGATAAATAAATAATTAAATGTGTATTACAGATTGATTATGCTTTTGGAAATTATTTTCCGAAAAAATAAGAACATCGTTATTCTTGAACACATGATTTTGTCCTAAACACCCTTCACACACCCCCTTAGTGTTTTCTATTTTATTTATATTTTTCTTTTAAATACATAGAGTATATTTATTTATGTACTATCACTATGAGAAAATGTCCTTGGTCGTCCCATATGCAGATCTGAATCACTAAAAACTATTAATAATTTTAGAGCACCCAAACTAGTGTCATTGTCAATGGATAAGGTCCACTATTCAACCAAATATAGTTAATTATAAAATAAATACCTCTTTCTCCACATGCACTCTTAAAAGCTGTGATAGCCATGAAATGAATGTCCCAATAGGATTTTTGACCGTATGAATATCATCACCATCAAGTGGAATAAGTAGCGTTACATTTGGCTCATGAGATATAGTAATCGACACTTTTAGATGATCTTTCAGAAGTGGTCTATTATGCAGCTTGTCCTCTAGGATGTTGAACACTGTAGCCTTCAATACTAGGTGATAGGTGGGTGTTTACAGGTATAAATCACATTCATTATCACCCTATAGAATATCAATACCAGAATAGTATCAGTGTTCATTTAATTCACATTTCATGTGAAAAATTATTAAAATATTGATTACTACGGCTAAGACAGTTCTTTGAGGGGAATGGCTTTCCTTAATGATGGTGGGGTTTTCTGTGGGATCCTCACACGCTGGTTGTTCATGAGTTGTCTCTTCTACTTGGTTCCCACCCAAAAAAGATGCTAGTAACTCTACCTTCCATTGAAACTATTATTCAAGAGTTTCTAGTCTTTCCCTCATTTATTTTATTTTTTCACCTATATCATCCGTTTGTTTTTTCTCATAATACACCCGGGGTTTCACCCCAAACCTCGTACCTCTGACATGACCGTATTGTTCTGGCCGCTTCAAGGCCAACGATAATAGGTTTTCATCCACTACAGGATTAGCTGATTCCTATGACTATTGAATATAGGAAAGTAACTAATTATTTTTATGTAATATCAATTTAAATCAAGTATTTTTATTGTGTCATATATACACATATTTCCCATGCATTTTGTGTGTTTTCATCTACTAGCTTCCCCTCCTTATTCACTCATGCCTCCTTCAATAGCACATGACATGGGATGTAAGTTTATTTGGTTTAAGACACAAAAATATCCATATAAATATAGAAAGAAAATTATGATATTGTTTCTTGGAACCTAACAAAATTTATGTAGATTTAATAATACGTACAATTTTCTATTCTACTAAAGTGTACCCCATCCTTTCTTTATGATAGGGGTATGTTGGTTTTGATGCATGTTCCATATTTTCAGTACTGAGTTATTGTTTCATAAATGAAATATTGATGATCAAAGTGATGAATACATGTATCCTCAATCAACATATTATCAACCACAATGTAAATGAAGCTTCTCATCCCCACGGCGGCCAATAAATGCATCGCATGCTTCTTGGGATATTAGGTGAGTGTAGACAAGGTGTCGATGTGGGTTTATTTTACTTCGAAATAAGACATGTTGGTCCACATGAGATTTTTTCTAGTGAGGAAAACCCATGATCATGTAATCGTAACATGTCATGTTCCTTATTAGTGTGTTCCATCACATGTCTAGTTTGACTTGAGAAAGTGGTACATTCGTGTCACGGAGAGTACATACCGTTTCATCCTTATCTTCTCCCAAACACTTGTGATCCCGTTATGAGAGGCTACACGCTGTGCATTCTTCATTATACATGGTGTCTCATCATGATTTTTACAAAAGCCTTGTGTTTCTTCTATCCTATCCTCAGCATTCAAATCTTTTCCCTCTACTTCAGATCTGGCCCATAAACCTTCCGAAATATTTGGATCTAACAATGAATCATGGTTTTGAACCATTGTTCCCTAGGAATCAGTCACTGGAATGAATGATGGTTTCATTCATCAATAGTTTTTTCATTGTACCTATGATTCTGAATAATCCATCATTAAACCTTTGTATGCATCATCCAACGATCATGGTGATTCCGGATCTATGATTCATTCGACGAATCCTTGTTATTCTTTAAATCTTCCATGAATCTGGGTGGTTAGTCAATATCTAGTCACCCAACAATAGTCGATCCTAGAAGAGAGGACTTCCAATGGTGTAGAATGTGATGAAAATGGCGTGGAATACACCAGAAACAAGTGTTTATGATCAATGGCCAAGACTTCTTTGCCAATTATCATGAATGTTCAATTTTATTAGAAAAAAATAATAAAAAATGATCAATAAATGAGTTTCAATTCTATGGAAAAAGGGGTGTCGGGAGGGGTGGAGATAGATAAATAACAATCAAACTAGTCAATAATATAATTATAAGGTTGATAAATAAATAATAAATCATACTATATAATGACTCAATAGCTGGTGAATAATGTGCTTGTCAAAGGATTCTAGAGATTCTGCTTCATTTGTTTCACTTTGGTCTACTTAGAATTAGATGTTCATAATTCTTAGATCTTGATTCTTCAATGGGAGAAGGGACATAGCTCCACCAAAAGTGGGAAAATAATGAGCCGGCCTTAGGTGAGACCCTCTAACAATATATTTATAAAAATTTATTTGGTCAAATGTAATTAAATTAATAAAATAAATTAAATCACATAAATTCAACGCCAATGAGAGATGGGTCCGAACATCCAATGATTACTCATTTTATGTTCCGCCTATGGGAAAAATCATGTTCTCCTCCCAACTATAGTCAAAGATTTCTGATCTGGTCAACTGCTTAAGATTTATCAATATTTTTTAGTTAATAGTGTGCAAAATATAAAATATATTTATCATTTTAATTCAAATAATTTTTGGGACACCTCACCTCAGCATTACATGTTATCTCAGCACCTAGGCCAAATATATATATATATAAATATTTCAAAATATTACAAGGGAAAAATTGGGTCTATACTATTTTTTATATTACCCAAAATATTGTGAATGTGATTCACATTACTTAATAATATATTTAATAGGTATTTTTTAGCTCAGGATGATGATTTTGTTATACACATCCGAATAGGTCCAGAGTGCATGAACATGTCACTTTTATACAATGAATGTTCCATTAATTTAAAATTAATTATGAATGGATTAAATGGTTTTCATACATTAATTGAATAATTTCAATGATATCATTAGTGAGACATAACTTAAGGGAAGAATTTGATTACACCTGACGTGCTCATCATGTTCGCTTTTCATGGATGAGCATTAGGAATCACCTATATAAAGGAAGTTTTCACATTTTTATGAGTTTCAATAATGAGATCACAAGATGTGATAGAGATAATTAGTATTATATAAATATTTATAAAAATATCTTATTCTGCTAGTTTGTTCATCACATAGAATGAAGCATCTAGAGCACATCTTTCCACACAATAATCACAATGAAATGATCATATAAATGTTTGCTGATGGATCACATGTGGAGGAAAAATACCTATATTTATTTCTATTATGATCATATTTGAACCATGCTGCACTGAAAAATAATATGGAAACCACTACATGCTCATTTCTGGTATGCTATATTTTGGAGTTTTTCCTTATACATGCATGTTTTAATTTGTCAATAGTATATCAGCCTATTTTTGGGGTTTTCATATAATGCAAAGGATTATAGGATAACCACCTAGTATCCATTAAAAAATAGTGGTTCATATTAATTGAATTTAATTTATAGGGTAATGATAAATAAATAATTAAATGTGTCTTATAGATTTATTATGCTTTTGGAAATGATTTTTCGAAAAAAATAAGAACATTGTTATTCTTGAACACATGATTTTGTCCTAAACACCCTTCACACACTCCATTAGTGGTTTCTATTTTATTTATATTTGTCTTTTAAATACATAGAGTATATTTATTTATGTACTATCACTATGAGAAAATTTCCTTGGTTGTCCCATATGCAGATCTGAATCACTAAAAACTATTAATAATTTTAGATCACCCAAGATAGTGTCATTTTAAATGGATAAGGTACATTATTCAACCAAATATAGTTAATTATAAAAATTTATTTCTTTTCTTCTATTCTTATTTTTCCATATTTTCCAATTAACAATCTTTAGTCCATTGAATCATGATTATTCTCCTGATTTTTTTATCCACAATTAAAACTTTTTTCATTGACTTATGAAACAATATCATCTTGTGGATCAACTTTATATACATCATACATTATAACATGGCCTTTGAGAATGAATCATATAGTCTTAATCTATGGGAATTGTGGGCATTCATCCAATTAGGTAATTACTCTAATTTGGATAAACATAATTTGTTAGCATATTTGATTCCAAATTAAAACTAGATATAATGTATAATAATAACTGTGAACTCACTATAATAATAAAATAATTTTTTTGCACGATACATCTATTATAAACCAACATATAGTGAATAAAAAATTTAAAATTGAAATTTGAATTAAAATATAAACTCATACAATTCCATTCGTAATTTCAATGAATTTATGTTGTGGATCAACAAAAAACACTTTAAATAATTCAGTGCGGTTTAATCAACCATGAAACCAAATAATGTCTCCAATGAAAAAATAAAACTATGGTACTTCATATTTTCACTTGATGAAACTTAAAATTACTGGATGTATTATTTACAACCTGAATTTATAACTTGTAGGAATGATTAAAAATTTCTTTTCTAATAGATATTATTTCCATCATATCTAACCATAATGATTCAAAAGAAGATAACAAGTATTAAACAAGTGTATGGGGTGTCAATTTACAAGTACAATGAGTTGTTCAATATTTTTTGTGGTAGTTTCCTACATCACCAAATTATTAAGAAACTCCTAATATAATATTTCTATGAGGAACTCAAACATATAGATAAGATCCTGGAAGATGTAACTTTAGTATGAGAATTTGTTTACAAAACCCAAATGGACTATATAGAATTTATTTATAAGATGGCCCAAACCTCCCAATAGGTTTTCTACCAACTCACATCAACTATGGGAGGTGTACACAATGTATGTGCTTATACATTTGAAAATAGTTTAATTTATAAAAATTTATATGATGTTGATTTTGTGGGGTGATCTATTTAATTATAAAAAATATATATCCAACCACTTTTATAAGGATTAGTTTAATTTTTTCCATGCAAAACCAGCCAACATATTGTTTCGCTGAACTCCAAGAGATTGAGGATTGTGAAATAGTCCTCCCTAGGATACTAACTTAGTAGAATGAACCCAAACCACCTCAAAATAATTATTATCCCTTCTCAAAAAAATACAATTGGATGGGGAAATAAAATATATAACTTATATATTTTTTATGGTAGAAACAAATTTCTCTTTTCCAAATAAAATTCCCTATAAAATCATTTCTACCAATAGAGTTTCCTAAAACCCTCAAAAATGATTTTATTCCCAAGCATAAATTGGTGAAAAAAATAACACTATAACTAAAGTTACATTGTTATAAAAAAGTTCTTTTTGATGAAATTATTCTTATTAAATAGTATTATTTTTAAAATATCATCTTCGAATTGAGGGAGATGAAGACACAAATGGGCCAATAATTCACAACCCTTAATGAACTAGAAAGTTAGAACATTTAAAATATTCCCTCCCAATATTCTCTAAATTCCATGGGAAATGTCATCAACATTACTTTGGGGAGTGGATAGAAAAAGAACTAACACATTTGCTCCACCCAATCGAGAGAGTTTCACTCCAATAAAAAAGAATACCCATTCAAGCATAACTGATGATATGTTAAAGGACAAGAATAATGGTATGTAAAAGATTTATGTTGTACCTACTAAATCCATTAAATTTTCAAATAGATTTGTGAAAACAAAAGAATAGAAAAATTGGAAAAAAGTGGTTTTGGATGAATTAAATAATATTGATATCAAAAATCATCTAATTTAAGAAATTTAAAAAAAATAAAAACGTATTATAAATTCATGAAAGAAACATGTGTGAGAAGAACATGGATAATAAAAAATAAGAAAAAAATCATTGAATTTAATATTTATACACTCATAAAAACCAACTCATTGATGTCTATATCTTATAAGAACTATGGGAGATTCACAATGGAAGACACCAAATGGGTAATGCACTTTCTGAGGCTATATTGGATTTTAGTCCTTTAGTCAACATAATGGGTCACTATTTTTATGTTCATTAAAAATAGAAAAACAAAATTTCAGGCATGTGGTGGTGAAATTAGAAAATAGGGCTTCAATATAACTAGTAGGATTCCACAAGCACATACTTGTTCGAATGAGAGATATGATCCTTCCTACTATTTTTTATTTGCTCAAAATGGAGGATGATGCAATATATATTAATTATAAAATCATTCATGATATTCCTTTCCTCAAAACAATTAGAACCATTATAAATTTCAATGATGTATTAATTTATATAGATTTTAGAAATGATATTGTACTATTTTATACACTGTACATTTTAAATTAACCTTCGGAACACCATTTTCTCTATTAATCTCATATTCCAACCAACATTATAAAAATTCTACTTATTTTTATTTATAATATTTTTAAAATGGGGATAATTCAATTATTAGTATGATTTCAAATATTGGACATATTTTGATATATAGAAAAATTTCAACACTCATTTATCATGATTGAATAAATCTTAGTTCTTATTATGTTTTTTAATTCTCCAATTATAACATGTTTGTTGAATTTTAAAATAAATTTGTTGTTTTATTATTAGATGAAGATGTTAAACCATTCCTGTAAAATATTCATTGTGTAAAAATTTCTACTCCCCTGATGATTTCATCTATATAAAAATAATAAAATTTATAACTACAATGATTACACTAAATTTATAATACATGTACTTAATAAAAGATGAAAACCCATTGATCATTATTGTTATAAATATCATTCTTAAACAAGAAATATAAAATCTATATATTTTCAGGGACAATATATTAGAAATTAATGGAACATTTGCTAATTTAGTTGGAATTAATCTTCCCATTTTCATGTCAATGATTCATTTAAATGATGGTAAAAAATAGATTAGGCAACCACAATGATGAATAAGAGCATATAATTGTAGTTTATTAATTATTAGATAGAAAAATTACATGAAACATCTATCATTAACCCTATATCTGACTCTTAGTGTGATGGACCCATAAATTTTGATTCAACTAAAACAACATTAACTATTATAACGAATTAAAATGGTGAGTTAGTGCCCATGAGGTTGAAAAATATCTAGTATGTGTGTATTGATTAGAGGGGACTAAATCAACCCACTCGAAAGGATAATTTCACTTACCAATTAATTGACTATATGATTGAGATACATGAATTCATGGGACAATTGGATTTCATGGGTCGTTTACTAGTTTATTTATAAGTTCTTATTACAACATATCCCCTTTTTATAACGAAATTAACTTTCACTTTAGTACATTTTCCTATAAAAATATATTATACAAACTTTTTAATCCCTCGTGTACCTTCCATGGAAACATAGTGATTAATTTTCAAATATAATTGAGAGATTCATGGATGTATATATGGATGTGTTTACTATATTTTCTTCCTCATTTGATCTGTATATCTCACGTTTGTGTAGGGGTTTTCATTGATATATAGTAAAAATTAATGTTTTAAACTTTGAAAAATTTCATTTCATTGTAGGCCATGGAATTATCCTAAGTTATGTAGTGTTTAATCATGGTATTGAGTTAGAATGATATAAGATTGAAATTATATGCACATTTTCATATTATAAATGTATTCATGATATAAGATAATTTGTTGGACATGCTTGTTTTTTCGATAATT
This sequence comes from Viscum album, assembly GCA_963277665.1. Classification (NCBI taxonomy): domain Eukaryota; kingdom Viridiplantae; phylum Streptophyta; class Magnoliopsida; order Santalales; family Viscaceae; genus Viscum; species Viscum album. The sequence continues at coordinate 1,523,522,512 of OY728151.1, forward strand.
TGGTAGAGATTTGTGTAAGATCGCCATAAAATTAGATCAAATTCATTAAAAAAATGTAGAGATATTATTTAAAGGTAATTTTAGGCTATAATGTAAGATTCTAATAATATTCTCATGATTAAATTTATCATAAAATCCCTACAAGGGGAACTCCAATAAGAGTTTATGCGTGACTCTTTAAACATTGTAGTTGGGGATATCTTATCTCAATGGGTTGCGGGATTTCCCCCATGTGACTACCTATGATTTATGGATATTGGATTCATCCATGCTAAATTACAAAAATAAATGAAATTTAATTTTTTAATATTATTTTTTCCTGATATGAATTAACTTTATTTTTATTTTTATCGAATGTGATTGTTTCTATGACCATGCAGCTTTGAGATACCTCTTAATGAATCTAGATTCAATGATAAGTCTTATATTTTGGATTACTTATCTTTAATAGTTAAAAATATGATAATGGAAAATAAGGTTATATAGTTTAGTGGGAAAAAATGAGTAATATCATCAACATACTTTGGGATTCCACCTTATACCATGTACCAATTTTAAGATTATTTCCCAATGGGAATCTTTATTCACTCTTAGGTACACATTCATGGAATGATGATTTTAAAAAATATATTTTCACCTATGACATATTGAATAATTGTAATAAAGAACTGTAATAAAATCTAATGAGAGATACTAAGTGTACTGTATGGATTTACTCAAACTGTTAGTTCATTTTTATTGACCATGTCATTTGGAGATGTGTGCTTGAATCTGGGTTTGAGATTGTTTTTCATTTCTATGTACTCTTGATTTTGGTTGACACTTTTTCCCCCAAAGTTCTAATGGGAATGTCTTAGATAGTATATTATATTGCTATGGCTTATTCAGTGATTCCCATTAGTTTTATATGTCATTCTCACATTAAAAACACAATGTAAAATATTTTATGAGACATGAGACAAACAAAATACAATATTATTTTATGATATTATTTATGTGTAAAGAATTTATTTTCTGGTTCTATTTCCTACTTTATTTTTATTTATGATCAATCTATTTTTTGGTTGATTATAAAATAAAATGGTCAGATTCCATATCTATTAGGATGAATGATCTCAAATTTTAGTTAATATTTTTAGTGCTATGATTTTTCACAGGTTTGGAGTAACAAAGGTGATCATCAATGAAAATGTGTAGGACTTATATAATAAAAATTTATGTTCATCCAAATTTGTGGTGAATTTCAAAAAACATTAACACCATACCAACTCCATGAAAATTGGAAATCAAATGTTTCAAATCAATAGTGGAATGAGATATTGTAGAAATCAATGTAATTGAATGTAAATGATTTGAGAAATTAATTAGTTGATGGACCTTGGGATTATAATAAAATATTCAAGTATCCCATAAACATTTCCCCCAAGCAGATCATTTTTTTAAATTACATAAACATCATAGGGAGGTTGACCATCAAGTATATTATGTGTCAAAAAAAACAACACAGATTTTTCCACAGTTAGAGAACATCAGAATTTATATCATAATGAGTTTGTGGTGATAAAAAATTCCCTCATTTAGAATCTCAATTATGTATAATGAAAAATCAAATAAAACTCATGAAAATATTATAAAAAATAGGGAACTCTATGTTGGAGACATGTACCATATCTATGGTTCATAGTAGAATCTAATTCAGAGTATGTTGTGTTCTAGATGGTTGCACATCATTTTGTATCTCATTTCCATCCTTATGGTGTAGTGGAGATCATCCAAGAGACCACCCAAAGAAGCTTTAAAATTAATGGGTTATTGTTAGAGCAGTACTTTGAGGGATTTCCCACACATTCATTTAATGTAATAATACTACATATCCAATTTACCACAAGATATAATTGATTTATCAAATACCATCTCACTTTTATGTTAGTTTTTCTAATTTAAATTCTTAATTACATATTCATATATCAATTCATTTGGTCTCGTTGAGAAGATATTTTCATTTATGTTCATTGGGGGAAACACAAAATTTGGGTATTAAAAAATTATTTTCACTTTTATTTCTTTTATTTTTTATTTTATGTGTGTATTTTTATGTTTTTTGGATTAAAAAACAATTACTCATAACTAAATACCCAAAATATTTTTTTAATCCCATAATTATTTGAGTTAAATTGTCTGATTTTGATGTTGTGAATTTTAAATAGTTGAAAATATGATTCAATATTCTTGTTTTTTAAATTTTAAGACATTAATATAAATCTAGATTTTTTATTTAAATCCTTGATCAATAATGAATGTCCAATTTCAATTTTCTAGTCGAAAGATGTATTTTGAACCAATTTATCATATTATATCTCAATTCCCTGCTTTTCTTGGGAGAACATGATACATTATTTTGAAACTAAAACATTTTGTTATTCTCTTTAAAAGCTCAATATGGTTAATTATGTGTGTTAAAATAGATAATTAATATTTTGAAATCAATGAAATACACAAATACCAACATTTTCATGTATCCTACATAATATCCCTTAGAATACATGAATTGTTTTATATATTACATTAAATTTTAAGCCAATAACCCTTCCAAACATAAAACTAGAACCATGGATAGATTTAGATCAAGATAAATGTGTGGGTGAGATGTCATTTTTTAGAGGTTGTCTAGGATGCGTGACATATATAAGGAAAAAGATAGGGTTGTGCACATATGGTTACAGGAAAGAGAAAATCAATAATTCATTTAACATCTTTTTATTTTTACCACTTATTATCTAAAAAATTATATACGTATATATGAATATTAAAAAAATTACAAAAAAATAACATGGAGAAAAAATAGGATATATTCATAATTTAATCTATTGTGATATATTTTGAATCATATATAAATGGGAAGGGACATATCTTGGGGGGGTTTTACTTGTATGAGAATTGATGAATGAATATTTCAATAAGTGACCTTGATCTTAATTATACATTATAATCAATAGAAATTATGGACATTGAGTGTTTATTCTTAATATAATTACCCACCAATCCTTATGCCTCAAAATGAATCTTTGAGAAGACCTAATTAGTAAAACATTATCCTGACTTTTGAGTAGATAAATGAGAACTATTACAATCATATTGTGTACTTACATGTTTCAATCATAATGATAACCTTGTATATATTTTTTTCATAATTAAATCAGGAAACATTTTTTTGTTAGGTGGGTTAAAAATATTGCATTAATGTAAATAAAATTATAAATATGTTGTATATAGGAGATAAAATTGGCTGAGAAATACTGTTACATATAAGAATCATAATGAATCTTCTAGGGTAAAATGATAGAAAATATATTCAATATTGAAAATGTTTTTTTATTTTAGTTTATGTAGATGTTTGTTTTGTAAAATTTTTTATGAGTGAAAATGGGTAAGTTTTAGGGACTTTATAAAACATATTTCTTCAATATTTTAATTTTAAATAATGATATAAATTCTCCATATTGAGATAAATATGATTATTTATTAATAAATTGTAATTATAGTATGTTTTCATAAATTTATTAAAAATTATTGTTCTAAGACATGAAAATTATATCTTTTATTTTTTAAATAAATATTATCTTAGATATATTTGGACTTTTAATTTCATGAAATTATCTTTCACATTGTGGGATATAATTTTTTTTGCACCATCATTTTTGGATATTACACTTGGTAGGATATAAGGGTTTATGATTTCAAATATGTATGGGGCTCTTCAACATGGACTCCCTCTCACTATTTGATAAAATATATACATTTGGTATTTTATTAGGATAAAATTTTAATATTGGATAGAATAAATCAAGGGATGAAATTATTTTATAGAGGGAAATCTTATTCATGTATTTTGGTGGTCAATAAGTCATTGAATGTTGGATTAAAACAATAAGATGAGTTTTTCCATTAACATATATAATTAATGGTAATATAAACCCACACATAACACTTTAAATGATTATTTGTTTCTCATTTAAAAGGCTTTGTACATAAGCTATAGGATTGGCATTAGAGTAAAAGTGCTTCTTACCCATTATATACACTAATGGTGGAAGGATTCTCTAATGAATAGATCCCCTCAATAATTTCTTCCTTTTTATATTAAATTTTATAATGATTTTATTCTTGAAATAATATTTAATCTTTCTATTAAATTCTATTTTTTATAAATTATTTTTATATAAATCACATATTTTTTCTGAAAATGAGGCTTATAAATGTTATTGGATTTCACAATTTCTAGAACTTGGTTTATGCAATTTGTTTTTATGATGAAGATCTCACCCATGGAAGATTACTTCATTAATAGTCAAAAAAATATAACCAATTAAATCAATAATTTTAATGAAATGATATTACACTAATTAATTTAAAATTTTTTATGATTTTAGTTTTAAATTTCAAATACACTAAAATGTTAAATAATTTATATGCGAGGATATAAATATGCATAATGTAAGCATGAAAACTTAATTGAAAAAAATGATGAAATAAATAATAATTTTTTATTCAAAATAAAATCCATAATATTAATTCATCATTATAAAAAATATTTCAAATATTCCTTAATTTACCACGGTCCATTATATTTGTGATTATAATTAAATTTTGATGTTAGGATTGCATATCCCAGAATTAGGATAATTTTTAATGGTTTATATTGTTTTGGACATGTAAATATTTTTGGATTTTATATTAATAAATTAGGGGAACAAATAAATGTTTTCTAAAAACAATGGAAGATGATAAATAAATAATTTAGGGGGAATGATCGATTTATTATAATTCTATAAAATATTTTCTCAAATAAAAACAACATCCTTTTTTAGATTACATGTAATGGTGTAAAACCCCATCAAACACTCCCCATCCATGTTTGTGTTTTTGGGTTTTTTGTTATCATAATAACATTGATATGTTTTTTATGTTCTTCCTCTATGATCTAACAACCTTAATAATCCACTCTGCTCAATATAAGTAATAAAAACTATACATCATTTTAGAGAGACCATGAAAACACACATCAAATATTATAAAATGTATCAGTTTGGAACAGTTTGGGTCTGGTGTCTATGTAGATATGAATGGTTGGGACTCATATGGTAAAAAATAAGAATAACCAATAAATATCATTAAAGTGAAACACCAGTTTCCTGAAGAGTTTTTGGAATTTGATGATTTAGATAACTTATAATGAGTTTGTTTAGTTTGGGATTCCCATCTAATGTGTCTTCATCATAGTAAACTAAAATCGGTTGTGCGTTTTATAGGTCACATAGTACCATAATAGATCATTCCGGGAATGTAGTATACTGGTTTTATTTTTTTAATTATTTTTTCAATGGAATTTGGGGACCCTATAAATGGAATGGTTACTCCATTGGGTTTTTAATTTATTAAAATAACATACTTTTTATATGGCATTGTTTTTTTAAATAGTATAATAAATATATTAGAAAAATATAATTAGTGAAAGAATATTATTGTAAGGGTGTACTTATGATTTTGGAATTCAGTAAGTGTAGTTGAATCATTGAATTTTTAAAATCATTGATATGAGTATGTATTTCACTTCAGTTTTTATTTATCACAGTAATTGAGTCTCAAAAATTGTTGTTAGGAATATATATAGTTATACGTACATTTAAAATTTTCAAATTAACTAAATTACTAAAAAGATAAGGATATAATTATATTTTTTGGTGAAATAATTGGATTAATGTTAGTAGTTTACTTTATGTTATATAATTGTATTATTTAACTGCTTTTCATATGAAAATAGTTGAGTATGATTTTTATTGGGTAAAATGATTCATTAATTTAAAATTTTTAAATGAACTTTTAATCAATTTGTGTTTTATGGAAAAATATTTGGTGTGGTGTAGACAGTATATGTAAAAAATTTGACTTTCATGTTAATAAATTGTATATTAAAATAGGTATTTTAAATGATATGTTTGTGGTGTTTTAAATGGGTTTTATAATTTATTATACATTTTGTGGTTTTTAATTGATACTTATAAAATTATTCGTGTATTAACATGGTTTTCGAATAGTTTATAGATGTGGATTTTATGAAAGGTTATAGGTTTTGGTGGTTTCAATGAATGGGATTGACACATGGTATTTTAGAAACAAGAGTATGATTTCCAAGGTTTTGGATTATTTTTCCTAGTTTTGAAAATGATATATTTTTCTTATACATTTATTTGTATTTTAATTTAAAAAAATTCATGGAAACATGTTTTAATTTTTAAAAGATATGTTTGGCCTGGTCAGATTTTTGGAAATAAGTTGACTTTTTAAAATTTTCATTTGTGATAAGGGTGTTCAAAAAAAATTTAGTGGTAACTCTTGTTTTTATAAGATTATTTTTCCCATGATGACAGAATTGGGGTAAAACATATATTGAGTATTTCTTTTGTATTGATGTGGGATTTCAAAAATGATTTTTTTGAATGGTCAAATATAGGTTGTTGTTTTTTAAATCCATGACATTACTCATATTAAATCATGAAATACTTTTAAAAGGATGTGGTTTATAAGATAATATATTCAAATTTCATAAAATGTGTGTATTAAGATTGGAATACATCTTTTTAAGATATATTATGAGTTTTAATAGTGGGTTGAAATAGTTTTCAGAAAATTGGTTGTTTGAAAAATAAATGTTTTTTTGTATAAGAGTGGAATTTCTTAGAATATGGTCAAAATATATTATTATAATGGATTAATTAAATAATGAAATGGGATTCAATAGTAATGTATAGTATGGAATGTTTTTCATGCAGTGTGTTTTTATCCCTATATAAAGTGGGTATTTGACTTGGTTTTATATTGATTTTTGGGTGTTTTAGCCTTAATATGGAGTGTATTGAATCATTGAGTTTTTTGTGTGTCGGTACTCTATATGATTAAGGGGGTTTATGACACATATTGATAGGTGAAAACCTAAGTTGGGGGTATGGATTGTTGCAGAAAAGTACTTTTCTTAGGGATGGATTGTTTCTAATTATATTATATGGGTTCCTTTGGGGATTGGTGGGCACATTGAGTTGTTCTATAAAAATTAATAGTTTATTAATCAACATTAGTAATTTTGTGTGTTTTATAATGGTTTTTTGTTTTGATTTTTGTGGGATTTATATAGGGTTTTCAACTTGATTATTATATGGTTATTTCTGTAACATCATAGAGTAGTTAATTCAAATAATTATTGTTGGTTGTTTACATTTTCAAGAGGATTGAATTTGGGTTTTTATGGATACATAGTTGGATTCTGGTTATTCGTTTGATGTAATTTTATAATAATCAAATTTCATGTGTATTGGTGGGTAACATGAACTCATTGACATCATTTTAGGTATATAAATACATATCAAGTATTGTATGATACTATTTTAATTGTGGGTAGATTACACAGTAAGTGGTTTTTTTAAAATTTATAGTAGTTATAGTGAGTTGTTATAGATTTTTATATAATGGGAAGCAGTTAGTTATTACTATGAAAATGGTTTGGATTTTTAGTTATTCGAATTGACGAAGGGTGATTTGGATGGTGTCCTTGTCACCATATTATTGTGGATGATGTCAAAGTATTAGGGGTAGTAAAGAAAGGGATTTTTGTTCGATATTTACTAATTTATCTGATGATAAACCATAGTGAGGCTATGGTTTATCTTGGATGCTTTAGGTAGTTAATTAATCAATTTTCTGCAAAGGACTATATTATAGAGGGTTTATTTGGGCCTCAGTAATGGGCATGGATGATGGAACTAGGCTTGATGTCATAGCCTTTTTTGGGGATTATTTAACATTCCATTATTTTCTATTTTTGATTACACTTGGAATTTTATGACACGGCATGGACTAATTAATATTTGGTTGTGCATATTTAATCATATTTGGGAAATTATTTTTAGAATGAATTGTTATCATTTAGGGGGAATAATTGTTTCTTATCGGATCTATTGTGGGTTACTCTAATAAAGAGGGTATATTCTTCCCATTTGTTCCATGAGACCCTTGATTCTATTCATAATTCTTTGTCATTTGGAGAGGATCATTTGAGGTCATGTATCAAATCGTCTTGGGGAACCTGCTAGTGGCACCTGGGTTAGGATGTTATAAGGTGGTATCAGATACATTCTTTTCAATTATGTATTTTCTTTTGATATGTCATATAGGAGACTAATATGTGGAAAGTCTTGGTAATGGGATATTTCATGGGAGTATCTAAGCCATGTACTATAAAAATCCCATGTACCTAGGGTGGGATAGATGTTCTTGATGTTTTCTACTAAAGTTGTGTTTTATTCCACCATGTGTGATGCTATTTTTGTGTGATGTAATTAATTATTGTTATTTCATCAATGACCTATCATAGAATGGAGATTTATATGCATGAATAATTCGAGGAACATAGGGAAATATGTGGCACGCATCACAGTAGGCACACATGGGAAAATAGGTTATGTTCATGTATGGTAATTACAAATACATTTTGAATCTATCTAAATCCTAAAGTATTGATCAAAAAAATTATAATTATAAAAAAAATTAATTAATGATATTGAATTTTCAAAAATGAATTTAAATTTAGAATGAAAAATGTAGGAGTTGGTTATCGTTGTTTGCAATGGCCCAGGTTAGATGTGGTTTAAAATTGTGATATGTTAGTAGTTATCTTTATTGGGAAACATTTTGTGGAGTTAGACATTTATGGATATTCGTGATCAGAATTTTTTTAATTGTGGAAAGAAAATTTTTTGTGTTTTTGGTTGTTTATGTGGAATTGGATAGATATTCCACCATGATGACATCTAACAGTTGGGTAATAAGAGGGTATCACTAAGAATGATCCTACAGTAGTAGAGCTGGAACCCCCATTGGTTCTGAGTAACTATGGGGATGATATGTTCTATGAAAACATTTACATTTTTTTGTTGTTTATGGAGTTATCCCATGGGCAGGATGCACAGAGTATGTTTCATTCAACAAGGAAGTTCCAGCTGCATCACCCTCCAATGTTTGTTTGAGAGGGTCGACTTAAGGCAGCAGAGTTCTTGATTGGGTCCATCCAGATGATTTTGGATCACTTTTTTAAACCACCTGAAAAGTGAGTTTAGATATTGAATTATATGTTATGGGGACCAGAAAATCATTGTTGGGATATAAAATCATAGGATGAGAAGTTGGATGGAATGGAATGAAAGGACCTCTAGGAGGAGTTCTTGGAACACTATTAACCAGTGACCTTGAGCCCGAAGAAGGCTGAGAATATTATGTGATTGAATCAGGGAAACATGTTGATGATGGATTATGATGGAAACTACATTGATCTATAGAGTTATTCTATTATGTTTAAAGTGGATGAGATGATTATGGATGAGCACTTTTTGGATGGGCTTAGATGTGAGATTATTTCAGAGGTAAATATCTTCTCCTTGAATAGGTTTTTTAGTGGTAGTCCATAAGGCTCTCATATCTGAGGGGAACCTAATAGAATCATCCTATTGATGGGATATTGATGAATATGATTAATAGAGTGGTATGTCATCAAATGTATGAATGAAATATTGAGAGTGTTTCCACTATATTAGAGATAGACATAGTGGTTAGGGAAGAGGGGTTATCTCCAAGGGGAGTAGCTCGGTCATCTTCTATCATTGTGGCAGGACAGGCGACATGTGAGGTCAGTTTCCTCAACCACCGGTAGTTTTTTGAGAATGAGGAGGTTTGGGTCATTTATATAGGTTTTACAGGAACCCATAGTAGGTGGGTAGTGGTGGTGTTCTTAGCCAATACAGAGCTCCAGTAGGGGTCAGCAACACTATATAAGTTAGGTAGTCAGAGTTCCACTGGCCATACTTGTCAATGTGGGGGAAACATTTCTTTGGAAAAAAGTGTTTTCCTTTTAACAGTGTGTTCCTCAAATAGTAACTAAAACTAGAGCCCAAGGTAGTGGGGCAGGTCAGCTTCTGTAGTTTAGCCTACACCATGAAGAGGTGATGTCTGGCCATCAACTGTTCAAGGTAGGATTCTTATATCTTACACACTTTCTATTTATTTATTTGATACAAGGTCCTTAGAGTATATTATATATTATTTTTTGTAAATATCTTGGTTCTAGCTATGTAACATGTGTGTGGAGTCATGTCAATTGACACACCATTCGGGATACAAGTAAAAAATATCTAATATTGTAAGTAGTGTGCTCATGATGTTGGTGGTCACTAATTCCTTTGGGACAAATTTATGCTCAAGATGTCTCGGTTTCTCCTCATTTTGTTGATTGATTAGTTTGTCTTGTATCAAGACTATATCAAATGTTACTTCCAAAACATAATGTTAACATCCATTGAGGGTGGCTGTGATTTTCATTGTGGGGAATGGGATATCCTATAAGTTTGTGTAGGGATTGTTCATCCTTTCTTATGTGATATCGCATACCAAGTGGAATTTATTATTCTTAATAATTGGAGTGTATAGTGGGATATATTTTCTTTCATAGTTGATCAATTCTGGGATGTATTTCCTGATGAATTCAAAGTTCTTTTACCTGAGAGAGATATTGAGTTTGGGATTGATTTGATGCTTAGAGTTGAGGTGCTTCTCATTAAGAAACACACAATGGTACCAGAATAGGTTCAAGATTTCATGAATCAATTATAGGAATTGGAGGGAAGGGATTTATCCCCCCAAGTACATCACCTTAGAGTTCATTAGTCTTGTTTTCCAGAAAGTCTGATGGGTCACAGCACTTGTGTGTAGATTACCAGATGGTGGATCAAATGATAACATCGAACTAATATCCTCTTTTGTGAATCAATTACCATTTTTGTTAGTTGAGAACTAATTATGTGTTCTCCCAAATTTATTTGAGGTTACAGTTTCATTAGATGATGGTGGGACCTTATGATATACCGTAGACTACCTTCAAAAGTACATTTGTTCTGAATGAGTTTGTTGTGATGGATTTTGGGTTGGAAATTCATCATGAATGTCAAACACATTGATAACCTGAATCATACACTCATACATGGACCAGTTTTAGTTTTTTGGATGACATCATGGTGTACTCCTACAATCATGATGATCAATCCATCCCTCATGACTTCATCTCGAGTACACATAGAGGGAGTCATATATATTCCAAGATATCCTAGTGTAGAATATTCGGGGACAATTAGAATTTTTTTAGGTCACATCATTTCCATGGACGGTTTAATAGTGGACCCATAAAATGTAAATGTAATTGTATCTTTGGAAAAACTCTATAATGATTTTGAAATCCTATTTTCTATTCAGTCATGGGCTATTAACATTGTTTCATCAAGGATTTATCTGGCCTAGAAGAATCACTTTCATGATTTTCCAAGAAGGGTGTCATGTTCAATGGGTAAAGTGCATATGAAAATTCCTTTTAGGAAATAATTAATAATTTGAATTCCGTACATATTTTTGATCCTACCATATCCTTGTAATGAGTATACCATGTTTTGTTATCCATACGGGGTTACACAAGGAGTAGTGTTGATATAGGAAGATCAAAACATGTTTTATGGGTCATGATTGTCGATCCCTCGTGAATAAAATTACCCTAAACTTGACCTCATGTTGGGAGTGGTGTCTTATTATTTAAATTGTTTGAGGCACTACCTAGTGTGAGAAATACTTTTTATATATATAAATCATTATATCATTAAGCATATAAATTCTTAACGGGATTTGAACCTCCTGAAATGAGTATGGGTTGAGTGTATAAAATATTGTGAGTTTGAGTTAGCTTGTACATTATATAAAGTAAACATTGGTGTAGATTCCCTAAGACAAAAGACACAATCTCAAGCAGTTCTTAATTCTAGTTCTGAGTGGAAAAAAGATTTTGAGGTTGATATGAAGATATAGTTTTAGGAAGGATAGATACAGGTGATCCTTGCTCCTCTGGAAGTTGATTCCACACTTCTGATATGGGTCTTGGATAGGAAGTATGGGGATATGACGTGTTTGGCCTTTAGGGAAATACCAGATGGTGGGGAGAAACCTTCCAACTAGAATATTAGTGATGATGTGATTGTTTATGTTCGAGGTCATGTTTTTATTCCCATTTTGATATGGAAGGAGAAATTGTGTGATGAATCATGGTTTAACCAAAATATATGATGACTTTTTGAAATAGTATTGGTAGCCAGTGATGAAGAAATAGGATGTATCTTTCATTCCCTAAGGCTACACCTGTCAGCAAGTAAATTCAAAGCCTCAGCGTCTGGGAGGTATGCTACAATTGTTTCCAATTCCAGAATATTAGTGGGAATAAGTAACCACAGACTTCATGGTGGATGTTATGAGGATACCGTAGAAGATTGAAGTGATATGGGTGATTTTTAATGGTTTAAAATTGTATAAAACTTATTAATGATTCATCGTACCTTTACTATGGTTTTTTAGTAAATTTACATGTTTTGGATAAAGTATGTTATCATGGGGTACCTTGGAGTATAATTTCAAATGTGGATTTGTGATTTACTTTGCAATTTTGTAAAGGCTTGTTGAAGGGTCTTCGTAACCAGTTTTTTTTTTTGAGTGTCTCTATCCCCTGATTGATATATTGGAAATCAGAGCATACTGTCCATGTTCTATAGGATATGTTGACAGCATGAGATATTAATTTATATGGAACCTGTGAAAATAACCTGGTGATTTTTGATTTCTCCTACAAAAATAGTAATCCAAAAACTATATAGATGGAACCATATAAGGTGTTATATTATATTATGTGTGGATCCACATTATGTTGGATGGAGGATGGGGAATTAGAGTTTTTTTGGACTGGGTCTCATCCAGGAGACCGCAGTTCTAGTTTAGTTGATTTGAAAACATATGGATACATATTAGAGTAGAAATAATTCATATTCATATCAACATCATAGACCTCTTGAGTTTGTAGCGAGTGATCATTTGAACCTTCAAGTGTTTTAAATGTTAGTCCCCAATCGGATTTCAAAAAAGGGATAGTTGGCACCCATGAATATGGGGTTGTTTGAAATTTTGGAGAGGATCTGACAAGTGGCATACCGATTAGGTCTTTCATAGTAGTATAGAATCATGAATAATGTTTTCAATGTGACCTAGATGTGGCATTACCACCCTAGAACATCTAATGTGATCATTATGGATGATTTTTATCTTGAGGTTGATGCATCCTTTGAGGAGAATCTGATTTGTATTGTGGATCATAGGGAGAAAATCATTGAGGGTAATACCATACCAGTGGATTGAGTATTCTGAAATCCTAGTTTTTAGTACATGAACTATTATAAATATAATAATCCTTGAATTTTTATTAAATGTATTATTATACAATATGGTTATAGAAAATATGCACTTATTCAGATTAATTATATCACATTTTATTTAATTGATCATTTTGAATAATTTCAATTGATAAAATTGTGGTTGAACAATGATATCATTGTTAGTATAAAAATAAGATTTTAACAATCTAATTGACAACAAACAGAACAGATGGCCTCAACCAATAGGATTGTACCCTAGTAAGCCTATTTATTAGATATTATAAGGGTGATAGAATCTATTGGATTTTTCCTGGGCCAAGCCCAGGCTGAGATCCAACAACATAAGAATGATTGAAACTATTTATATGATAATTTCATGCTCATCATGATCACGGCCCAAACCATGATTGTCAAACAGCCCCATTAAAGTCCAACCATCTCACAGCTTACACTTCAAGAGTATATTGGTGTATTAATGGGACATGTGTCAATACTGTAGAAATAAGAATATGTGCATTATTTTTTATAGAATAATGAATATATTTTCATCCATTATTATTACATTGTCATTGATTTTTATTTTGATACAAAAAATGGAAAATTTTATTGTTGGTTAATATTCAAATTAAATTAATTAATTTTTTAGTTTAATTTTTTCATAAAATAAACAAATTTTTTAGAAAATATTAAAATTAAATAATGGTTATCTAATATAAAGTTTCATATATAGTTTAAGAAGTCAAATGTAAATTTTTTATGAGGGTTTGAAAACTCTTATTGTCAAAAACACATCATTTTCCATAAATGATGAACATTATTTTAAAATTTAATATTCACGTATAGAGAAAATTATTTACATAAAATGAATATTAAATTTTTAATATGAATTTTAAAATTTTCCAACTATGAATTTTTTTTAATTTTATGATACAGTCAAATTTTTGGGTAAAAATTAAATATCATAGAAATATACTTTCTGTTTCATGACATCACAATACCCCAAATGGGATATAATAAGTAATATAATAGGGATCTATGACAATATATATGTTTTTACTTTAAAATAATTTTATTTTTATGTTTTTTTTACTATTTTGTGAATCCATTATGAATCTTCCAGGACTTATAATATTTTTATGATTTTGAAATCACATATTTAAGAGTGTGACCAACCTCCACATCACCAAGGATATTATTTTTATATATTCATCCATTTTCCAAAAAAAATAATAAATTTTACTCCCCTTTGGTATTAAATCCAGTCAAAAACCGTGGGATGGATTGTGGTTTTGGATATAATATTATGTAGAAACCAAAACCCAAATAATAATGAAATCCCCCAATTTTCCTTTATAATCCAACACAATATCCCATTTCTCATCATCAATTTCTTTTTAGCACGTAAATACTATTACATCCACACCCTAGAGTCCACCTGAGGTTTCCCCATTCTTTAAAGAAGTCCCACCCAAGCATTTGGGGTCACACACTTTGGTAAGGGATCTTCCTCTCTTTTATTTTTTCAAGGACTCCTTTTATATTATGTATTATACTTTTTATTTCCATATTATTGGATATGATATTATATTTTCCCCATACATTACATTTTATGAATAAACTATTAGAGATTCCTTTCACTCTCATTAATCCTCCCAGGATCCTTTATGTACACCTATTACCATGCTGAAATTTCGTAATGATTCTTTTCTCTATTGATGTTTTTTTATTACTTTATTCCGTGATTTTCAAAATTACTAATGTTGGGATATCCTATTCCATGTTCATATTACTTAAAATTTTAGTTTAATTTATAGGAGACCCCTTTCTCTCTCATCATATATTTTTATTAATTTTTATGTAATGTCATTATGTTGGAGAAATTTCACCGTGATTTTCCCTAGAAAAACAATTGTGTAGTGAATACCATACCCAATTTTCTATTAAGGGTATTCACATTTATGTACATATACATATTGATTTAGTACATACATGTAACTATTCCACATTACTTTATCATTTAATAAATTATGATGAAAAATGAATCCATGTCGTATGATCTATGTGGCACTTATAAGCATCAGAATGAAATGACTATGATCGATGTGCCCTGATAGTGATCCAATGCATTGGGTAATGTTTACTATAATAAAACATCATGTTTTGAATTCGGTGTACCAAATTGCATTTTGGTAAGTTATCCACCATTATGTGATGGTAGTTTAGACTTGACATATGTTTGTTATTTATTCTTTTAAGTAGTTTCCACATTTTCCATGTAATGATTATCATGATATATCATGCCTTGTTATTCATGATCATTTTATTCCTCGTTAATAGGCATATTTTCTACCATTTATCACTTATGGAATATTTATTCTATTACTTATCTTTATATATCACCCCTTTCTTATGTATTTCTCCAGGTTATACCATGTAGTTTTCTATTCGAAAGAGTATTTTGAGCATGTTGAGGAAGTTTTCAATAAATATCCTTATGTATGTTTTTAATTGTTTTATTATATATTATGTCAATGATCTTATGTTTTTTAACAAATTCACAATAAAACTAGACTTATCAGTATTTTGGGTTCTATTTAGTGTAGTTTTATTAAATAAATCAGGTATTAATGTGTAATGAAGAGCATGGTAGTTATATTTAGTATCAGTGAAAAAGATTATTCATTTTTTGGATTAGGATTAGATAACTATAGAGAATGTCTTAGGGATTAGAATGTGTATAAAAATACATCCCCATATTTTTTTAAGTATATATTAAGTGGTTTATAAAGAAAATACATCACTGTCTGTATACTATAAGTGGATGTGGTTTTGCAAAAATGTACCTAGGAGTAACAAATATTAGAAGGTGTTCCAGGCCTAACAAAGGGTTACCTTGTACACGATAACCAACATTAATGCACAACTTTTTTGACACTCCTGGGGGTTATATTTTGGAAAATTCAGAATTACATTACAGACCATTATTAAGGGGAAAATAAAAATTCACATAATAATATATGTTAGGATGTATACCTTGGATAATAATGATTGAAGGATAGAAACTCATAAGATACACAGTTGAATGTAATTTATATTTTATTTATTTAATTTCATTGGATTCCCATTTATGTACTTAATTATTTCAAATAATCATCCTAAATATTCCTTTTATTCCTTCAAATGGATGGAAAGAGGAGAAATTGGGTAAATAATAAATGCAATGGGATTTGTGATTACATAAAAAATGAGATACCCTATCTAAAGGGAGGTAAAATAACAATATTTTTCTTGATACACTCTCATTAGACTCAGGATTTGAATTGAAACCTAGATTAGGAGGAGATCCCAAGACAACCTGATAGATAAAAAGATGCTATCGAGAGATTCATGTGATAAATGAATCATTATTTTAATGGATCATTCTATCCTTTAATTGTGGAACAATGGATTAAATCCAATGAGAATATCTTCTCCACTCATAAATGTTGTGAATAATAGATGGTTCTACTGACTGGTTATTATATGGAGGGAGTTTTTGACCAATGGTGGACATTGATCAATAATACAGGGCCTAAAGAAGAGATCAGTTAAATGGATTGGAAGGTATTACAAAAAAAAATTCTATAAATATTTTCACCGCACTCTCTATTAAATAAAGTAAAGGCATTTCTTCTCCCTCTTTAAAAAAGATGAATAAATAAGGGTGTACTAGGAAAACATCACAGTACATGCACGATACAATTGTTACATTATTGTTACCTCTAAATGCAAGGTTGATGGCCTCTTTCGTGGGGTAATACCAAGTCTATAAAAATCCCCCTCAATCCTTGACTTTGACAACTATGAGGAAATACTCTGATGTTTGATAAAATTTGAAATGAAGATCGAAGATTCACAAGGGTATCTGGTGGTCCAATGGGGAAATATAATTGTGTAATGAAATTTCAGCATCCCACATGAAAATGGTGCGAAAAGAAGAAACCAAAAAAAATTCTAAGGGGGACACATAAATGATTTAGGTGATTGAATGAAGGGCCACTAACAAATAATTTTCAATAGGAAAACCCCAAAAATGTGACAAAGAATAGGAAATCTCTAGTGAACCCTCATTGAATTTTTCATTTGTACAACTATAAGGAACTACGAAACTTTTTACACTAATTATCCACTCAAGGGTCTTTGAGCAACTAACATCCTTCAATGGTGCAAGGGAGAGCTTTTCCTATAACTAATTCTAATGTGAATCCTGACATAAATGTAGTGACAGGTATGTTAGTTAGTCATTCATGAATAGACAACTTAATTTTTTTATTATGGTTTTATGGAATCCATTATTTCACGAAACTCTTTTAGAACTATTAAAAGACAACCAAAAATCATGGAACTATAGATGTTAGTGAAAATGGAAAATTGGGAAATTAGTACATCCTAGGATTATGAGTCCCCACATGTTGCAATTTGTTGGATGAACTTCGTATCAAAAAATTACATATGTTGTTTAATGGAATTTCATGTAATTGTAGGCATGATTTGGATTTCCCTATATACATCCAACATAAATTCTCACAAGAATGAAATCAATCTCCCTATGGAGAATCGACCCCAAATATTGTAAATGAGAAAGGAGGATGAATCTTATTTTACACCATCATCTCAAGCATGGATATTATTTCTATATGAGTGGGTATATCTAACTCAAATTATTGATTTTATGGAAATGATCTCCCTTGAAGATAGGCCTATCATGAGGGAATATTTTCATGTGTTTCATAAGGAATTTTCTTGTCTTCCTTCTAGTAGGGAGGTGAAATTCATAATCAATCTTATACTTGGGGAGTTTCTAATATCCAATAAAAAATATAGGATGGCTATTGAGGGAATTTTTTAGCTAAGGAAACAACTACAATAGAATTGGGATAAAGGGTTCATAAGCCCATGTTTTTCACCATGGGTGCACCGGTCCTCTTATTCAAGAAGAAGGATGGGTCAAAACGCCTTTGCATTGATTATCGTGCAATCAATAAGATCATGATAAATAAAAAGTATCCTCATCCATGGATTGATAACTTGTTTGATCAGCTACGTGGATTACAATACTTCTTCAATGAGTTAATTACATCCAGATATTAGCTATTAAGCATGGAGAAGGAAGATATCCCCAAGACTACTTTTTTTACAAGCTAAAAGAGCAACGAGTTTGTAGTGATTCCATTAAAACTCACTAAGGCTCCAATAATCATCATGTATTTTATGTATAGATTCTTTAAATATTCCCTCTACAAATTTTTGGTATCCTTTATAGATGATATAGTAATATAATCCTAAATCAAGGGGAGCATGAGGGGAATTTGAACGTTGTTCTAAAGACCTTCTGAAAGGAGAATCTTTATTCCACGTACAGAATGTTTGAGTTATTGTTGAAGTAATTATCATTATTTGTGTATATCATCAAAAGAAATGGGATATCAATGGATCCTTCAAATACAAAAGTAATCAAAGGATGTTCAATGCCAACATAATTGACATATATTCAAACTATCTTGGGGTTATCTGGGTATTATCACTAATTTTAATGAAACTTGTAAGGATTATATAAACCTATTACCAAATAAACTAGGAATGGATTCAAGATTCCCTTGAATGATAAATCTGAAGAAGTTATCAATGATCTAAAATGGAGTCTTGTCATTGTCCCTACTCTCACACTTCCCACAAGTGGATAACTCTTCTTAGTATTCAGTGATGCTTCAAAGAAGGTGTATATAGCATCCCGCCTTTTTATAACATAAACTGTCATTACATTATACAAAACTGAGGATCTTTAAGGTTTAGTGTCTTGGAAACCAGGAACATAATACATGAAAACAACATAAAACATTCTTCTTAAACACTTGAAAGGCTTCTCCTTAAGTTCATCCTAGGTTCATTACTGCATCTCATAACCTGGGGACATGAATCAAAAGAAAGGGTGAGCAGAAGGCCCAGTAAGGGAAACAAGCGAAACATTTTACGTATGAACTTGACATACATCAATAAAGTCATGAAAAGAACTTTAAGCCAAGAGAATGAAATCATGAGGCATATCATAATAAAAATAACATTTTTTCGTAACTTAAAGATGTGGCTACAACATTTAATATTGAAAATAATTTCATTTCACCATGGTCCATCCCCAAGGTGTCATTAAAAATTACCAAGGTTATTCACCAAGGTATCAGTCTAAAAGGTCATCTCAAGAGATTAAGTCTTTACCCAATGCATTGGAGCGCTATCTGGACACACCCTTGACATGTCTTTATTATCATGTGATCCACATATATCATCATCAATCATTTCATAAACAACCCATATATCATAAAAGAAATGGGTTTCATTTCATAATCATAACGTTTTAAAAATTGCTTTGAAAACATGATCTTTGTGTCATTTAAACCCACGAAAAAGGGAAAGCGGGTTTCATGTATGTAAATCCCAGAATTTAAAATAGAAAATTTTGATATTTATGTGAATACCCCTATAGAAATAAGAGCTTTGAGTATTCAATTAATAAAATAAAATAATTTTGAGATAAAGAGGGAGGAATTTTGAGACGAAAACTATGCAGCATAACGGTTATGATACATGGTTTTAGAAAACATTGAAAAGAGTGGGGACATGGTTCACCCACTAAAAATGATTCATAAAATAGGAGGGTAAAATAATATAAAGTATTTAAGAACATGGTAATGAAATTTTAATGATATACCTTATGAAACGATGAACTTGAAAGGAAGACAAAAACTAAGATTTAACTTATGAGAATTCGGCATCCTAACGGCTTCACTTAAAACATCCAAAAATGGATTGATGAGATCAAATAGGGTCTCTCATCATATGAAAATAAATGATCAGTATGATAGATATAGATATAATACCCCAACATAATAAAAAGGAGATTGAAATAATTGACATGAAAATAGATCTTGAAAACGAGAAGGGTGAAAGAACCCCTTAGAAATTCGGCAGCCTAACAGCGTCACATAAACTTCAACAAAAATGAATTGATGAGATAAAATAGGGTCTCTCATCATATGAACATAAAAGATCAGTATGATATATTTAGAGATCATACCCCAACATAATAAAAAGAAACATGAAATACTTGACAAGAAAATAGATCTTGAAAACGAGAAGGGTGAAAGAATCCCTTAAAAATCCGGCAGCCTAACGGTGTCACTGAAGCTTCAACAAAAATGAATTGGTGAGATAAAATAGGTACTCTCATCAAATGAACATAAAAGTTCATTATGATAGATTTAGAGATAATACCCCAAAATAATTAAAAAGGAACTTGAAAGACTGGACCAGAAAATATAACTTGAAAAATAGAAGGGTGAACTAATCCCTTAAAAATTCGGCAGCCTAACGGTGTCACATAAACTTCAACAAAAATGAATTGATGATATCAAATAGGGTCTCTCATCATATGAACACAAAAGTTCAGTATGATATATTTAGAGATCATACCCGAACATAATAAAAAGGAACATGAAAGACTTGACATGAAAATAGATCATGAAAATGAGAAGGGCGAAAGAATCCCTTAAAAATACGGTAGCCTAACAGCGTCACTTAAACTTCAACAAAAATGAATTGATGAGATAAAATAGGGTCTCTCATCATATGAAAATAAAAGATCAGTATTATAGATTTAGAGATATAACCACAAAATAATAAAATGGAACATGAAAGACTTGACATGGAATTAGAACTTTGAAAAAGGAGAAAGGTGAAAGAACCACTTAAAAATTCGGCAGCCTAACGACGCCACATAAAACATCAAAATACTGAATTGAAGAGATCAAATGGGGTATCTCATCATATGATCATAAAAGATCAGTATGATAAATTTAGAGATCATACCCCAACATAATAAAAATGAACTTTAAATACATTACATGAAAATAGATCTTGAAAAATGAGAAGGGAGAAAGAATCTGTTACAAAAATTTCGGCAGCCTAACGGCGCCACTTAAACTTCATAAAACGAAATAATGAGAGTAAGAGGGGATCTCTCATTATATGAAAATGAAAAGGGCAGTAAGAGGAGTATAAAAGAACATCCTTTAACATAAGAACATGAAGCACAAAATAAATGACATAAAAGAGATTTTTTGAAAAGAAAGAGAGATGTCGGATCCCTTACCTCAAAATGTAACTCTTAAAACTCAATGTTTTGGACCTTGAGGGCTTGGGGGAACCTTTGGAGGACTCCATGGGAGTTAAGGAGACCCTAACTTCGTTGAGGATGGTTTTGGAGTCGAATGGATGAGAGGAGGGCTTGGTATTTATAGGTAAAGTGAGGGGACAAGGCATTAATGGACAAGGGACACCTCAAAAGTGGTTTTCTGAAAACAATGTTCTCTCCCATGATATTTCCCATGAAGTTAGGCCACATGGGGCCCCCAATACAATAATTCATCACCTATGGTTGTCCAGCCCTTAAAATATCTCATGAAATCATCATGGCACATTTATGATGTCATTAAACATACCGAAACCCTAAAACTGTATTTTTACTATTCACTGAAAATTCATCTTTCTCAAAAAAATCCCAAAATTTCACATTAACCCAATATCAATGCTCTGATTTCAAAAATTAACTACATTTTATAAAAATAATTTTCTAAATATTTTTAATTTTATTTTTAAATAAATACATTATTTACCAAAAATTCATTTTTTTTTCAGAAAAAACCCCAAAAATTACCTTAACATAATATCGATGCTCTGAGTTCAAAAACGAAATCCATATTATAAAAAAAATTCTAAATATGTTTAATTTAATTTTTAATTAAAAAACACTATTCACACGAAAAAACTAATACTTGAATAATAATTTATAAAACCGTTATTTAACCATTTTATTGAATCACATTACTTAATCAAGGTGCCTAGATTATTTTAATACTTTCTTTAAGTGAGGTTACTAATATATTTGGTCACATTACTAATCCTAAGCATAAAATCACTATTCATAATTTACTAATCATCAAAAATCATGTTGATCTTATTAGACACTAAATTTCATGCTGAACATAATTGTAGAAGACCATTTTTTGAAAATCATTACACATTTTTAATTATTTAAGGTTTACATAAACATTTTTTAAAATGTCCTTTCTCTAAAATTCACCAAAAATATGAATACTGTATTTATCCAGTCATTTGAAAAGTAATAAACATTATCGTAAGATGAAATCCCAATTTTTATTTAAAATAAAGGATTACACAAGGTAGTTACGGTCTCCTTAAATATCCCCTTATCACGCCAGCATAGGACCTAAGTGTATGGTGTGCTAAGGTGAGAGAATCTGAGGGAGGCTCGGCCAACATTGCACGAATAATAATTTCTATCAGGTTGAACTTCTCGCGAAGGAGATTCTGTTCTAGCTTCACACGATGAAGTTTGGATTGGGTTTGGTCCAAAGCAAAGCCCAGTGGTGCTACCTCCTTCCCAAGTTCTGTTAGATGGGCTTCGATCGGTCCAAGACTAATGGGCGAGGCCATCGAATCTTATTTCTATAATAATTAACCTAGATTACTTGTATTTAGAGACAAAAATCAAAACTTTTAGTTTCCAACGGTCATATTGACCAATGTTCATATAATAGTCAAAACCCAACAGTCTCATTTTAATTATAATCATGTTATCAAATGAAACATTTTTGTTGAGTATAAAAATAAAATAAAATAACACATAAAATTAGGAAACAAGATTTATTCAAAATTTTGGGTCGTTACAATGTAGGAATGTGTGTAAGAGAATAATGATAAATTCATTGTATACCCCTCAAAGAAGTTGATAGTTCAGTATAAAGAATATCCCACACATGATCTAGAGTTGGTAGTTTTGATCATTGTGTTGTAAATCTGGAGACATTATCACTATGGGGAGTAGTGTGAGATATATACTAATTACAGAAGCCTCAAATATATATTCACACTGAAAGGTCTTAATATACGCCATAAATGATGGTTAGATCTAAACAAGGACTAAGAATTCCTAATTTAAAACTATTGTGGTAAATCAAATAAATTGTTGGATTCTCTATGTAGATAGGATCCACAAATTTTATCATTTACTAGAATTCATAAGGATCCAATATTCATATAATTGAAGAGGATAGACATGGGAATCTTAATTGAAGGAACACAATCAGTCCTTTCAAAAATGATTTATCAATTTCATCTACATGAAAGGATAAGTGATGCTAAAAAGATGTGGAAATTGTGAAGAAAGTGGAAACTATAAGAAAAGGTAAATCATCAGAGTTCAATGTTAATGAAGAAGGAATTGTCATAGTTTGTTCAAGACTATGTGTTCCATAAAATCCTATGTTAAAGAAGGAAATATTAGATGATTAATGTTGTTAAAATTTTTCCACTATCCCAGGAAGCACAATGATGTAGTGTGATCTCCAAAGGAACTAGTTGGGGGACAACATGAAGAATGAAATCACTGAATGTACATCAAACTGCATGGCATGTCACCTAGGGAAGGATGAATAGAATAATTCTTTGTGGTTTATTCAACCATTACCTATACCAAAATGGAAATAAAAAAACATCACCGTGGACATTGTCACCGAACATTTGAATACATCCATTGGAAACAATGCTCTCTGGGTTTTCATGGAACTTATTACAATGACTTCACACATTATTGTGATTCGAGGGGATTTCTCACTGGATTAACATTAACTTATATACATCTGAGAAATTCTAAGGATTCATGGAGTACCAGAATCAATTTTTTCTGATCGATATCCATGATTTTCCTCTAGATTTTGTAAAATCCAAAATAATTCTCTAATCATTTAACTAAAATTAAGTATAAATTATCACTATCAATGTGGTGGAAAATCTAACATGAATATCCAAACAGTTGAGTGCTTATTAAGATAATTCTCAATTTAATCCAATGGAATATGGTACCAATATCTTCATCTAGTCATGTTCTCTTAATAAAATAGTATACACTCAAGCATCCAAATAGATCCCTACGAATCCCTTTAGAGGAAGAGGTGTAGAACCCATTTATGTTACGATGATGTTGGGGAACAAAAACTACTAGGTACTGAAATGGTGGAGGAAATGGGGGATAATGTTAAAACCATTCAGTAGCACATCAATTCTTCTCAGATTCAATAGAAGTGCTATGGTAAAAATAAACAATGAGACATAGATTTTTATGTTCGATAAATTGTATTTCACTGTATATCTCCATGGATGGATGTGATGGTATTTGGGAAGAAAGGAATGATTTTTCCAAGGTACATCAACCATTTTGGGGTCCTTGATCACATCATAGTGGTGGCATGTTGACTAGAACACCCTAAAACGCTAGCTCAAGTACATGATGTATTCCATGTATCATTATTGGGGATGTATATACCTAAACCAACACATATTATTAGTGTAGATGTTGTATTATTATATAATGACCTTTCCTATGAGGATCATCTGGTGAATATCTTATTTTGTAGTGAAATGTTTTTACGAAATAATATAATTCCTCTAGTCAATGATTTTTTGAGGGACTAAAAGTATGGAGAATCAATGTGGGAGCCGAAAGATGTGATGGGATAGATTTACCCTCATCTATTTTAGTATGAGAAAAGAAAATTTCAATGGAAAAATTTCTTAAGGGACGAATATTGGAATGTCCTAAACTATTATAAATAAAACAATCCTATAATATTTATTATATTTATTATTATATAATATTTTTATAGAAAACACATTCCCTTGTTTGGTATAATTATATCCTATTAGATTTAATTGACCCTTAAGAATCATTTCTATTGGAAATATATCCTTTGAAAAATCATCACACTGTTAGTATAATTATATGGTTTTAAGAATCGAATTTACACAGATAAGAGATATGAATCCCTCGTCCAGTAGGATCGTATCCTATTATCCTCGTTTATCGGAGCTTTTAAGGGAGATATAATCTCCATGATTTTCCATTAACCAAGAACAAGCTAATATCAAACAACATAAGCATGGGAAAATCATTTACACGATATTCTCAAGCTATAGAGATAACAGACCTAACAATATTTGCCGAATAACACCATGAAAGATCCGTAATCGCAAACCTCACTATTAGGGAGTACACTAGTGTTTTAAAAGGATATGTATCAAGGCCCTATAAATAGGAATATGTGCATAATTTTTTATATGATAACTAATATATTTTCATCTAATTATTATTACATTGTAAATTATTTTTATTTTGATACAATAAAGCTAAATTTTCTTTTTTCGGTTAATATTGATATTCTATTAATCAATTTAGGGATTGAGTATCACATAATTTTAATGAATTAAAATGTAAATTTTTTATTAGGCTTCAAAAACTGTTATTGTCTAAAACCCTCCATTTTCACTGAATGACATACAGTATATAAGAAATAAAAATTCGCATATTTGGAAACTTAATTAGATAAAAATGAAATTAATTTTGTTATTTGATCCTCATAATTATCCAATAGTAAATTTTTTATAATTTTCTAAATAGTCGAAATTTCAGGTAAAATTTAAATACAGTGTAAATATACTCTGTGTTTTATGACATCATCAAGACCCAAATGTGATTTAATAAGTAATATAAATGGTAAACATGACCAAATATGTTTTTTCCCTTTAAAATAATGTAATTTATAAGTTAATTTTTTCCTAAAGCCATTATTAATTTTCCTTTTCCAACAATATATTTTATTATTTTAAAATAATTTATTTAAGAGTGTGACTCACCTCCACACCACCATGGTTAATATTTTAATTTGATTATACCTTTGACTCATAAAATATTAAAAACACAACCCATTTTATGAAACCATGAGAAATTCCATGGGAAGTATTTTGTTTTTGGATATTTTATTATGTGAAACCCAAAACAAAAATAATAAGGAAATACCCCACCTTTCCAACATAAACCATCCAAATATCACATTTTTATTAACTAAAACATCTTAGAAAACACTCATACTCTTCCCTCCACTACCTAGAGTCCCCCCAAGGCCCCCCCCCCCAATATTTTAAGAATTCCATCCTAAGACCTATGAAGTCACACACTCAAGTAAAGGATTTTCCACTATCCACTTTTATCTAGAACTCTTTTTATGTTATGTATTTTATTATTAATTTTATTATGAAGGGATTTGATTTTCCATATTACCCTTATTATCCATTTTATTTATGATTTATGATAGATTCCTTTAAATCACATTAATCCCCCCCATTATCATTTATATACACCTGTTACAATGCCAAAATTTCATTAGTATTTGTTTCTCTATTCATGTTTCTTCATTACCTTATGCCTTAAATTTCAAAATTTGTAATTTTGGGATAGGATTCCCCATATTCCTATTACATTCCATTTTCATTTCAAATAATTATATACCACTTTAACTCTCATTAACTATTTTTATGAATTTTCAAGTAATGTTGTTAAGCTGCTGAAATTTCATCGTGTTTTTCCCTGCCAAAACAATTCAACAGTGAATACCATACCCAATATTCTCTCTAGGAAATTAACATTTATGAACAGCAACATATTAATTATAGAAATACATGTATTTATTCCACATTCCTTTATCATGAAATAAATTAGTATGTTGAATGAATCTATGTTATAAGATCTATGTGGCACACTAAATCATGAGCGTGAAATAACTATTATTGGTGCACCCAAATAGTGATCCAATGCATTGAGTAATGTTTTGTATTATTATAAATAATTTTGATATTGGGGTGTACCTTATTATATTATGGTAATTTTTTAACCGTGAAATTTTAAGATTATATCCTTGACCCCTATTTTTCATTCAGTGTTTTCAGTTGTTTCCACATTTCCCATATTATTATTGTCATGCTATATAATTTCATATTATTCATGCTCATTTTTTCTCAGTGATATGTCTATTGTATAACTTCTATCAAATATTACATCTTTTTTTACCTTGATGGGATTTATAGAACACCCATTTTATTATGTATTTCTCTAGGTTATCCCATGAAATTTTTTGTTCAAAGTAGTATTTTTAGAATGTTAATGTAGTTTTCAAAAATTATACTTAAGGAATATTTTTTTAATGTTTTAATATCCCTTGTTCAAGATGTTATGTTATGTATGATATTTTAAAAGACACTAGAAATATCAATATTTAGGTTTCAATTAAGTATATTTGTATGTAATAAATAATTTGTTAATGTTTAATAAAGACAAAGGTTGTTATATTGGTAAAATTCAAGAGGATACTTTTGAGAGTTAGGTAGATATACAACACCAGTGGCCTGATTTTTTACGTTTCATACCAAGTAATTTTTTGGACTATGGATTTAGGATGATCCATTATAAGGTGGTTTGGTTGTAAGACCCTGAAAATAATTTGATGTACTTTATGGCCTATGTTTTTTATAATCTCCACCGATTCAGGTTAATGAATTTTTTTATAGAATATAATCATGGTTATGGGTGTTTCAGTGGTTTGGAACATGTAAAATAATTAAAATATGATTCTCTAGGTAAGAAACATTGTTATCTCTTAGTTATTGGTAGTTATTCTCCTTAACCATGAGTCATATTGGGGGAGAGAGCATGGTTGAGAAACAATACAAGGGGAGCCTAAAAATCATACAAATTGGGACATAGCCATAGTACAAAATTGTCACATGTCTTGTCAAACCAATTGGGCTCCAAGGATACCATCAGACCCAAGACCACTTTGGATAGAAGATAGTTCATGGTTGGTGCACGATTTCGACAATCATGTATCCATACCTTCTACCTCATTATATGGTGTGAGTTTCTCATTTTTTCCCCCAGGCAATTATTGGTTCTCATAATAATTTATCCCCCATTCTTCCTATTGTATCCTTGGTGATGAACCAAACACTATGAATATTTCAATAGATGTTTATACCTCTATTTTAATCTCTTTGGAGTGTCATTGTGTTTAGATCAATGCTTTGGGTGATTCTAACACTCCTCTTTATTAAATTTTCTGGTTAGGGGATCGTGTAGTCTTTCATCTCCTTCAGAATCCATACATCTCAATTTTTAGTAGATTTCTAGTTTATGACTTGAAATAATTCTGGATTTTGAATCAAAGGCCATGGTTTAGAGAGTGTTCTTCAAGTATCAGGAGGTTGGTGGTCCATATTTCATATCTCATAGTCTTTCTTCCCTATTCGAATGTGTATGTGGTTGTATGGTGGTACATTCTTTCTTTTCATTTGGCTTCCTTGGTAGGAAATTGTAATTGGGTTAATTTAATGATTACATTAAACCCTAATGATCCCCATGGTATTTTATGAGGATGAGATGACAGGAATTATAGACACCCATTGGGTGGACCACTCCCTTGTACATGAAATATTATGATGTTGAATGCTAAATTGGTGGATTTATAATATAAAAAAATGGTAATTGTGATTAACCCATGAATATGGTATGATTATATGTTAGGATAATTTGAAGAGTTATGAACTTGAGGAATTGATATGATAAATATTTAATGGGGCTTGGTCTAATGATTAAATTTCCGGTAAAAATTGTAATAAAAGGTTGTAATTTTATAGATGGTATAGTGGGTTTTGGTTGGGAATTGAAAACATGGTGGTTGTAAAGAATCATGGAATTGTGATTAAATGGAAATGGTAAACTCTTTTTATTTTCAATAAAGAAATGGTTATTGATGATGAGAATATGTGATTGGGATATATGGTCGTGGGATATTGGATGGATGCTTCCCTCCCATGGTTGGTCCGATATGTTTCTCTAGGTTCCCTTGTTCACAATTGCTATTTGGGTTATGGAGAAATACTCATGAACCAAATGATATGGAAATTGTGTTCCATATCATACATGGGATGGTTAGACATGGAATTATAAATCCTGGTAGGACTCATGGAATGAGGCTCCATGTTTTCCGACCTCTAAACCTTTTGATACATGGATCATACAATCAGAATGGACCAATGAAAGTTTGATGAAAATTTATAAATCATGGAAAAGATAAATGAGAGTAATTTATCTAAAATATGGTAAATGTTTTAACCTGTTTAATTTGTCTATTTCTATTATTATCAGTACTTATGTCTACAGTATTTATGATTGGATATTTTCTAAACACCATTTGTGGTGGCCTATTGAGTTTTATTCTCACCCTTCATGGGCCACCACTAGGTACTTGAGAAAACATCATTATTGTAGTTCAAGAAAAGGGAAGAGGTAATATTCTAGAGGGTTGATTTGGGTCTCAATCACATACATGGATGATAGAACTATACATGGTGTTGAGATTCATTTTTTTTACTCTTTAGCATGATTTTTTTGGTTTTCCATTACACATGGAACTATAGGACATGGAATGGAATATTTACTATTTGGTTGGGGGTATGTACCTCGTTTTGGGGAAATATTTTAGGAATGGGTGATAATCTATTTTGTTGATCTAATGTTTCTTATTGTACTTATTTTGTATTATTTTGATAAATAGGTTGTATTCTGCCAAAATGATCCATTAGACCCTCGTTGTTAGTCAGCAGCCTATGCCATATGGGGAGTCACACCTGAGATCATGTGACAAACCAGCTTAGGGTACCTGTTAGTGGCACCTGGGTCATGATGTTAAAAAATCCTTCATAATGTTTCCAAAAAAGTTATTATATTTCCAAAGAATATCCCTTGGAGAGTTAATCCAAGTGTGCAACAAGGCCCATTTTCATGCACTAGGTGATGATTGAGTCTATCTCAGTATTCCCATTTCAATTTTATTACCACTAGGTACCTCTGTGCTAGAGACACATGAAATTGTATTATCCATAGAGGGATGTAAATTTTTGGAATGAACTAAATCTATCTACACCAAATTTCTTGGTCATTTTCCTATACATCGAATCAATATTAGACGTACCCTTAGACATATTCATAGACATATCCCTATGCATATCACTTACTATTTCTCATCCTAGTATACAATGTGTAACTAAAAATTTCTTTTCACACCATCTTTAATGACCCAGGATTATCATATATATATATATATATTACATAGTTTAAAATTAATATTAATTACATTACACAATCACATACTAGGGGATCATAATATTTTAGTGCCTTTAGAACTAGGTAAACAATATTCTTATTTTGTGAAGGATTATAAATTATTCCAACAAATATCTTCCACTTTATTACTAGCCATATACATAACATAATTCAATAAATTATTCATAACCTGGGGAAATGAATCATAGGAAATAGTGAGATCAATTTCTTAGTTAGAGTAAATATGGAAAAAAATTAAATTTAATGTGAGAATAAGGGTATTATTACATGATCATAAAATATAAAAACCATACCCCATATATTGAAGAACAAAATAATGATCCCTAGAATAAATATTGGTAGTTCATAAGACATGAATCATAAGAAAATGAATGAATATGAACCAACAGAGCATAACATTGGCATAATAAATTGAATTTTAGAATACATGTAAGAATAAAAAATCACTTCCATAGTAGTCAAGGATCAATCAAATGTCTATCATTGTAGAATGGGTTCACTCCCAAAACCATTATAGTATTCACGTTTCACTCTAAAGACCATCATAGTAATCAAGGTACCTTATTGAATAGGGTTAACACCTCAGTCCAGCCAAGTATATCTCATGAGATATAACTCACAACCTAATGCATTGGAGAGAGATATATGTGCACCTGTTACATAATTAATATCATACTAATGTGTTATACAAGAATATATAACATTCATCACAAATTAACCTTTTAAATGAAATGTTTTTCATAAATGTTTCATCATACCACAACCTATGGAAAAAATGTAAGTTTCATAATAATTTCATCATTTCATCATAGAATAATATATGAAAAGAAGCATTTTTCATAATAATTTCTTCATATTGTATCCCAAGGAAGGTAAATAGGTTTCACAAAAACCATATCATCATAAATAACCCACTAAATGGAAAACAATAATGGTATCCATGGATCATATCCCCATTAAGGAATACATAACACCATCTATTTCATCATAGATGGAAAATGATTTTAAAATATCATTTTATTCATTTTTTTTATGAATATACATTTTCATTGAAGATAACTTTTTAATACTATAAATTTATAAGACATTTTGGAAGACAATTGTGATGAAAATACACTTTAAAACTTATTAAGGAAGCCTTAAAATTAATTTAAAACATTTATTGATAAACAATATACATAGATCATTGAAAAAAACATTGAAGAACAAATTTTTTTAATAATTATCTTAAATAATTTCCTTGAAAAAATATAATTTTATATTATTATAAATTAATTATCATTCCAACATGAAATTCTATTCATTTCATACATGTTGACACATTTATTCTTTTCTCATTTTTGGTAAAAACAAAACAGACATTTTTTAGAAAAAAACAAGAATATTCATTTCAAAAAATAGTAAAAATTAATGTATGTGTAAAATATTCTTTAATAGATCATTTTAAAAAAATTTAAAACAATTTTGAAAGCATTTTTATAAAATGTTCTTTTAGAAGAAAAAACAAATCAATAGAAGAGAAAAATAAAAGCGATTTTTTAAGAAGAATTATTTTGAACTCTTCATTAGATAAAGAGAAAAAAGATAATTGAAATATGTACTCTAAATAAATAACTATATGATAATATAATTATTTATTTTATTAATATATGGATCATAATATTAAATAGTCTAAAATATAATCATAAATAATCCTCATAAATGATGAGATTGTGTCATAAAACTTTTACCGACGCGGTATATTTGAATCATTATACACATGATAGAATAAAATTAAATGAATATAAAATGATATAATTAAAATAAGTAAATTCATGATATAACATTTCAATTGGGTACTACATATACCTCATAGTAGAAGATAGTCGCATAACATAACATTTTCCCCATAGATTGAAATCTGAGACAACAAATCCATTAACGCTTTGTAAAAATTTGAAGCATAATTAACCTGAAAGAGATATAATAAAAGGGATATGAAAATAAAACCATATTTTTATAAATTATATAATTAATTCAACTAAATTATATACACAAAATAAAAAAACATGTGGTTGGTATGGCATGTGTCTCACACAAGTAAAAAGTGAGGCAGCAATTCTATAACACCTTCAATATTTTGATTCAAAATCCAAAATAAAGAATAATAGAAAATTAAATAACAATTATATTGTAAATAATGATATTAATGAAATAAAAATGACAAAGAATCATTAAAGAAACGACATAGAAGAAATATGTGGTGAATTTAATTCTGTCTCCCAAAAATAAAAGAGTGAATAGAAATCTATTTCCTTATGTATTGACATCCTTCATACACATATAAACCTCTTATATAATAAATAGAATTTATTATTCATGTTCCATAGAACCTTAATCATAATTATCATACAATATATTATTCATTAATTACCTTATATTTCCCTTTTTTCAACAATTTATTATTAAAATCTTGTTTTAGGAAATAACTGCTTTGTTTTTATTATATGTTTTGATTTGGTATACTTTATAGTTATATTACATTGATAATGGTAAGTTAATCAACTGAGAGGTAAAAATTAAATATGTACCATCTATATTCATTGTATATCTATTTTTTATAATCCAAAATAGTTAGATATAGAATATAAAATACCACGTTCATGGAGACGGTATGTCATAGGTACGCATGAACAATGATTCCATTTTAATGACATAAAGAATGAAATGTGGGTAAATGATATATTTCCATTATATAATAATTATTATGTCATATATATCACATATGATGATATTAAACCATAGTTATTACCTTCCTTGTAAGGTTTATGTGAAAAATGAATCACAATCCTTTAAAAGGTTGAAGTCTACCGTACAAATGAATGACATTGTCGTATCCCCCGTGGAATGTAAATAAAGAAGTTATGTTGGATGATATAATTAAAAACTTATAATTATATTAAATATTTATTATTATTTAATTTAATATGACCTTATTACCATCCATGTAAAAAAATTGAAAACATATAACATCAGTTCGTGAGGTGTTAGTCCTCCGTAAACACTTGTAATGTTATTATTTTTCAATAGGTTAAGAGGAATTTATTTAGAAGACATTATAATATTATATATGTATAATAATATCATAAATATCATATATAGACATTAAATATTTCATTATATACATCAATGAATGTTGGTGATGGAAAATGAATAACACCGGTTCACGAGGTAGTAGTCCACCGTGAACAAGATTAGTGATTTCATAGCACGTTTGATTGAAGGGTATATCGATATAATAAAATAAAAAACAATAAAACCAATAATAAAAATAAATATTATATTTTGATTATATAATAATGTTTTAATATGAATTTATATAGGTTTAGGAAGAATTAAAATAAAATTCAGGGTTAGGGACGTTACCTCTACTACATACAACTTCTTTTTATTTTCCCCAAAAAGATTATTAGGTTGGATTTCTGATTAGGGTAAGGAATATTATATGAAATTAAAGATTTAATGTAGAGATATTGATATGTATTTATTGAAAAAAATTGAATTTTCTATGCGATGATGATAGGAGAGGGATTGGACTTTTTTAAGTGAGGTGAGTGGCACAATTGTATGTTTTGAAAAGAAAAATGTGAACCCACATTTTTCACAAGCCATAAGGATATTAAATTCAAACATATATATGGTAGAAGATTTAATATCTAAATATGGTAACCCAGTAGGTGTTTTATAGTTTTGGGTTCATTTTTAAACCCCAAATTTTCATTTTAATCCCCAATAAACTCATTTTTATCATAACCACGGTAAGTAATGTTTACTAATTTTACTATTTATTTTTATAAATATTTAAGTTTAAATTATTATATAATATAAATTTATCATATTAAATTTTTTAAATCCATTGTTATAAAATCCACTCTCATTAGTGTCAAAATTTAATTAAAAATTAATCACCTAGTAATGATAATAAGTGATTTTCGAGTGATAAAATTTATAAATGTTTGAAATGTTTTTATATCCATTTTAAATATGAGATTTCTTACAATAAACTAAATTGAAATAATAAATATATAATTGAATGAATTTAAATTAGGTAACCATATGATAATAATTTTTATGATTTAAAAGGATATAAAATAAAATAAAATTCATAATAAAAAAGATACTATTCACTATTCATCGGAAAATTTATCTACTCAAAATATTCTAAAAAATTAAAAATAAGTTAATTTTTACATTAGGATTTCAAAAATGAAGTTTATTTTAGGAAATAAATTCGATAATATTGGCTAAATTTTATTTTAAAAAATGTGTGGAAAAAGTGACAAAATTTATTTTTATAAAAAAAGTGTTTTAATAGTAATATTGGATTTCTTCATATCTCTTTCCTAATAAACACCTAATATGAATGTGAAACATATGATTGAATGTAAAAGTTATAAATTTAGATAGATTCACTCACAAAAAATTTATTTTTATAATTTATTGTGGTAAAACATGTTTTTAGAAATAAAAATTGTTTTCATAAAAATCATTTCCATTATTTTCAAATATTTTATATTTTTCATTTCAAATTAATTAGTCACAAAATAATTAATTTTATATACATGTGTAAAAAATATATTTTAATAAATTTATTTAATTCTATTAATACCCTGCATTCTAATGGATAGGTGATAATAATAATATTAAATAATAGTATTTTAATACTGTGACACATTTTTTTAAACATAGAATTATATGTAATGGAATATACACTATATGTTGTCTCTATAAAATCAAATATAATGGTTTTGTGTAAATAATTATTTAAAAGTATTTTAATTTATAAAAAATTAATATTAAATCATAAATACTTGGAGTCTTAAAGTTACAATCACAGCAGGGCTAGGTGTTGTTACTACTGAAACAAGCGAGGAAACCTCACACAGGGTTATCTGACCTCTCATGTGGAAGACAAAGATATGGTTGATGGATCACCTAGGTATAGATAAAAGATGTATAATGGTGGTGCACAAGGAATTGGATGTGGTATAGGATATGGGGCAATAGTGAAAGGTGGATGATGATTTGATTTCTTTCCACCACCTACCCCAGGTGGTCCACACCAGAATCCGTGAAATTGTAGTCAGGGATGAGGGAAGATACTTGTATGAGGCATATAACCCATAGGATTTAGGGTTTATTTGAGATATGATATCTTTATTCTCTACATTAGAATAAATAATGATAGACAAGATCATGAGATACTCAGTTGTTGACATTTACCTTGTTCATTATCTAATGACTCTAGTGGAACCATCGGCTTGACCATTGAATTTAGATAATCATGCAAAGGGAGATTTAGTGATCACACAATTCTGATGATTTCATGATCTAACATTGGGGGTGGAGTGTTTTTTTGGGTTATTTTTTATGTAATGATGATTCTTTATTAATTCATTCTATGTATAGACTATCTCTCTATAGTTCCTTCACAGATTGACTATTTTAGGGAAAGGATGGGGTGCATCTGAGTTGTTGTGAGGCAGTTTTCCCTTCACCAGTGGGAAGGAATACCAGGAATAATAGGATAATCTAATACTTTGGATTATATATTGTATTAATTATATCTAGGAATGTATTACACACTGGAAAGAAAATTTTTTGTGATTTTTGACCTATGGTGATAGAAAACTATGTGGTCGTCTTCCCTGGGGACGTGTCATTATTTCCTATCCAGTGAGATATTGACTTATACATGGACATACACCCAGGGAAATCCCAAATATTTACATGATAATATTCAATTAAACCTATAATTCTATGATATTTGATAGTATAATTGCAATATTTTATATAGAATTGAAATGTCGGACCCAATGTTTATCCCAAACCATCCACATTGTTGTTCCCCAAAAAAGAGGATTTGAGATTGAGTCAATGTTTGGATTATAGTAACATAAATTACAATAATGTAATGAATAAGTAACCACTCACTAGAATCAATGACCTCTTTAACTAGTTGAAATGGGTAACATGAGTCATTAAGATTGGCCTCAATTAGATCTATCACCATCTCCAAGTTGGAGAAAATGATATACTAAAGATGGAGTTCTGATATCTCTATGGAAACTATGAGTACATGGTAATAACCATCATCATGATGAATTCCCCAACAGTTTTCAAGGCACTTATGAACTAGATATTCTCCTCATTATTAGACTAGTTCATACTGGTCTTAAATATTGATATTCTTGTGTATTTAGTTTTTTAGGAGGATCGCGTGAGACATTTGAGGATAGTCATGTATATGTTCTGAGTGAATACAATTTATGAGATACTATTGAAGTTTCTGTGTTATATATGACAGATCTAGTAAATTGAATGTTTTAACTTGGAATAAGGATTAGTTGTGGACTCAATGAATGTTGAGGTGATGCTAGCGTGGGAGCCACCCAAGAGAGTGACTGAGGTTTTATACTACATTAGGACTGATGGAAATTACATGATATTCATTCCTAATGTTATCATGATTTCCACACCCTTGACTGGATTGAACAAAAAGGGGCGGTCATTTATATTGAATAATTGGTTCTAGTATTATTTTTGGGAGTTACGGTATAGTTTTAAAAGCACTTGCATCTTGAGAAATCCAGAGGAAGGTGTTAAGTATTTGGTATTCAGAGATTCATCTAAATCTAGGATTTGAAATGTTATAATATAGAGATAGGTGGTTATTACCTATGGATCCTAGTAGTTGAAAACACATGAGTAGAACTATGATACAAATGATCTAGGACTAGTAATAATTTTTTTCATCCTACCGATGTGGCAGAAGAACCATATTAGTGAGAAGTTTATTATCTGTTATGAACAAAAGAGTATAATGTAAATATTTTTTGGAAAAATATATATAATATAGGTAGAGGCCCTAAATAGATTTCATCCAGTATTAGCGCATTAAAAAAATTATAATCCTAGAAATTGTGATTTGGTAGAAGATTCTCCCTATAGGAAATCATTTTCTATATTTCAAGGTGAGGTGTTGGAGAAGATGGCATCTTTTCAATAACCCTTAGTGGGTTTGGATGGTGCATCTGTAAACGGTTTTACCCATCCAATTATTTAGTTTTCTAGGAATTCTCACCGTGGATATATCGCTTATGAGATCATTCATTGCTATATATCTACTTGATGAGTAATTGATGGATTTTACAAAGTTGGGGAGTAAGTAATACTTTTCTAATGATAGACCATGATACTAGTGATATTATAGGACAAGTTACTAAGTTTTATTCATACCTCTCCCTCATTGGTACATTGAGGAGTGTAAAATATACACATGGACCATTGACATCTCTTTGATGGCTAGGGATAAAAAAGTGTTTAGTTGATTTTTTCTATCGATACCCCATATATGGGTAGTTTAAGACTAACCACAGGGTTCCAATGAGTTCAGATCAACCCATTACGATTCTAGAGTGGATGTGAGATGGTATATCTATAGAATTTAGGACCAGAATTTCAGGACTAGATAGAAGTAACAGTGTTTTCTAGGTGTTTAAAGACTGACTCACATAGTCATCCCACTTCCTATACATCCAAGAGAAGAGTTTAATATAAAAATTTGGAATCCATTATGTGCATGATATAATCCCTCCCCATGGAGTACCATCAATGGGTTTTTCAAGCCAGGATGCTTACTTCACATCATGATTAAAAATTATATTATGATAGTTCATTTAGAAAAATTTGTATTTGAGCATGGAAATTCAATCCTAGAAAGATGGACATACTGATTATTACATTCATGTTCTGGAGGACATGCTTCAAGATTCCATGTTGGACTGTGCATGGTGTTGGGAGGTTCACAAACCATTGATGGAGTTTTTGTATTACAGTAGTTACCACTACACCATCAGTATGGAACTATTTGAATCCATGTATATGAGACTTTGTAGGACACCAATGTGTGGGATTGATCTTGGGGAGTTAGTAATCACAGGCTCGATGCTAGTCTAAGCAGTGAAAAAGAAACTGAATATCATCCAAGAGAGTATGTGAACAACCCAAGGACATCAAAATTCTTATGTGGACTGATGACATAGACCATTTGAGTTTTATGAGGTAGACCATGTGTTCTCGATGGTCTCACCTCCGTGAGGACTTTGAGGAGTTTTCTGAGGTGGAGATATATCTCTGAAACACATTTTCCCTTTCCAAATATTATGTAGGGTTGGGTATTTAGGGTAAAAATTTGACCTACCACTGTAGTTAGATAAGGTACATGATGTATTCAATGTATAACAGTTATGGAGGAATGTTCATGACCCATGGAATACTATTAACTATGATATGATGGACATCCAGCATGGAGTTAACATCACAAGTACTTTTTAGAAATCATGGATCACCAAGGGAATAAATCTTTGTTGGTGAGATATTCCCTTGGAGGATGTATTAGAGAATCATAGGAACCATCAGGAGGTATCCTGGGAGTAGGAGAACACAATTCGAGCTTCGAACCATCACCTGTTTGGGTAGGTTTTTTCTTTTTAAGATGAAAATCCATGAGGTTTTAGAATGAAACAACCCTATTTTTTCAAGGATAACATTGGAATACCTTATGCAAAATTTTCAGATTCAGGTAAAGATATTGTGTAGGATTCTAGGGCCCAAGGGGCCTTGGTAGTGATATAATTAAAATATTTTATATTTTATATCAAATGAATGTAGTTTTTTTGAAATATTTGAATATCCCCCGAGTAGAGTCACATATAGGAACTCCTTTACCACTATTAGATTTGGAATATGGGTTTTTCCCAAGCCTCAACATGTCCATTATGCACATTAAGAGTTTTACTTAAGAGTATTCAAGGGATGATTGATAAATAAATTACATAATTTTTTACTAAATTTTTGATACCCCATTACTCTTCTAAATAAACACCATTATATACAAACCCGTTGTTTATACCCATAACTGTAGGTCTTTTAGAGTATTACGATGGAAATATTTAATTAATATCGATATCATGTGTTGACAAGTGGCGTTTCAAGGTGTTTTCCTTTAGTAAAGGATTTCCTATATCTCGCAAATGAAAATGATGTGAAATAACTCTTCTTGTGTGGTTGATCCAATATAAAAGTCATATGTTGTTTTTTCTAGATGATTCCCCATTTTCATTTTCCCCTATCAAATCTAAATTGATCCCTTTAAGAAATTAATTTGTGGTTTGATTTTTGATTTTTCGTTTTTGTTTGTTTTCATCAAAATTTTAATTGATAATGTTACTTTGATCATTTTTTATCCCCCCTGATCAAAATTTTCTCCTTCAATAGATTGAGGCCAACCTAAAAAATATCCAATCCATGTTGATCACTTTGGTGGTTGTCTTCTTTTCTCCACTCATTATCCAAAAACCCATTATTGGGCTTAATTTGGCTGATTGTTAACCAATACACAGAATCTGATCATAGTGAAATATATATTTTTCAGAATGGTTCTTTTATATGGATTTGTTCA
Source organism: Viscum album (assembly GCA_963277665.1). Taxonomy (NCBI): domain Eukaryota; kingdom Viridiplantae; phylum Streptophyta; class Magnoliopsida; order Santalales; family Viscaceae; genus Viscum; species Viscum album. The sequence continues at coordinate 1,523,562,476 of OY728151.1, forward strand.
TGGGACATAAAGAATAATCATGGTATGATGATGATGACATATGATCAAGGATCATATTGGTTGTTTTCCTTCCATGTATAGTGTATTGATTTTGTTTTGTGATGAGAATCATTTCCTGAGGTTAAATATTTAGGAATAGTAAACCACAGATCTAAGTTAGAGAGTATTGATTGGTAATGGCTCCACAACTGATGGTGAATGGGTGAGATTCATATACCAATCTAAAAATTTTAGAAATTTCGTAGATACAAAACATGTAGTTTGGAAGAACACATGTCCTGCACAGAGTTTATGGTTACATGTGGAGATAAATATATCATATCATATCATATGTACATACCACACACCATGTGACATGTTGTTGGTGACCTAGTGTGTACCCATGGGATACAATATAATGAACACAACTATATATATGGGTATAACTATTCTACATGGGCCAATCCTAGTAACGATGGAATGTCCATAATACTCAGAAAATTGCTAGGTACATGTGAAGAACTAGAGTAAACATCCACGACAAATGTGCATGGGCATAGGTATTCAGACATAGGAATGGGACGGAGGACATGGGAATGCCTGGGCTTACCAAGGAACATTGTGTAACCCCTTAATTTTTTTACTTCTACAAAGTATTTTAAGGGCCTCGTTATTTTTATTATAGATTCGTATGATTAGGATATATTCCCTTGGTTTAATATTAAAAGTTTATAGGTTGGAATCATGAACTAAGTATAGGATGACTGATTCCCTTAATAGATGTTCCATAGATAGAGTTATGTACCCCTTATTATGTTTCAATGTATGATTCTCTATCATTTTCTCCCTATGTTAGGTTAGGTGTCCCATTACCAATATATCAACCATTAATTTCATATTTTACTATTACAACCTTTTTATGATAAAAAACAAAAGGGAATTATAATCCAAGATCTGATGGTTTAGTTTCATGGGCAAATTAGTATCATGCATCACTTATACATAATAAAACATAAATTTTTTTTAAATCATTCTTATTTATGATTCTAAAATATCATGTTCTTCTTATTAATGTAGTCACCTAAGAGTATAAAACAATTAAATGGGTGTTCTTAAATCCCTGTAAGAAGAGGGGTAAAGGAAATGAATCAATATAACTTGGGTAATCATAAACATATGATCATCAGCATAATCATGTGCTAGTTATTTGTTAATAGAATAGAATATGATAATTCATAAAAATGAAACATCATAAACTGGTGGTCAAATAAAACACATAGTTATGAAAAATGATAGCATCATGTTCATGCATAACATATTTTCCTAGTCATTTAATCATCTTGTGAAAAACTCTAGCACAGTGTTGACACACAATACAACATATATCATGATGTATAAAACATTAACCCATGAATAAGAGGGATATATAATTTTGGGACCAACCATCACATTATAAAATTTACATAATCATGCATGCCACATTGAACATAAAAGAGTAATAGTCATGTAATAAACCCAAATAATAGGATGGATTTTATAAGGACTTAATAAATAATAATTCAATAAATAAATTTTTTTGTTCCAAAATTAATAAGGGAAATAATACATAGACATAAAACACTATTATTCATTTGTTGATAAGAATCATTCTAAGAGGAGTAAAATACAATGTTTTGGAAATTAAAGTCAATTTCAAAAAAAAATATTAATAAAATAATTCTGGCATGGTAGGTACATGTATATTCCCAAAAGCAAAGGGAAATAAAATTTGAAGACAATAATATGATTAATACCCTAGAAGAGAGGATAACCCAATAAAATTAATTGGGTTTGATAATCCCCTTACCTTAAGTATCGCCTTATTTCTTCTCCTTGGAAAATCCTAAATAATAAACATATATTTATTAAAATAGTGGCCCCAAAGGGAATTGTTTTTATTTTTACCCCAATTTTTCAATTATATTAGTTTTTTATTTCATAATTTCATTTGTTATAGGGCATACATTTGATTATCAAGATTTAATGAAGAGTTTCGTATTTTCCATTGATTTCTTTATTTTGTCAACATAATTTATACATTAGTAGAATTAATTAAATAAACATATAATTAAAATGCATAACTATTTAAATAATATAAATAATTCCTAAAATCCATCCATGATGATGGTTATAAGTGTTGATATGGCAATGTCTCTATAGGTGGTTAACTGACCTTAGACGAGGCATTTTTGGAGATTGTGAAAGGGAGGGTTAAAATTTATACAGATCGTATATTTGATATTTATAGTATGGTAAAATCATTTATATAATGATTAATTACTCCCTAATTAATCTTATAAGTTTTTATTTGAAATATTCGATGAAAAATATAAGGAAGAAGAATGAAACAATAATAGTTAATTGAAACTTGCGTAGTAATCATTGTAGCTTCATTAATACTACACTAAACACCCCCTAATTATTGGAGTTGGATTACACTAGAAGGCCTTTGAAGATTATAACAGATTTGTGGGAAGGATTTTGGTAGAGGTTTTCATTTTTAAGGTGAGTGATGATTGGTTTTCCATGGGGAGGTAAGAGGTTATTTTCATTGAGTTTGTAAATATTGGTAATTATTTTTATTGAATAATAATTTTTATATTTAAGTAAATTTATCATGATGAATATTATCATTATCACAATTTATTATTTTGAGGTAATATTACTGTTCTATTGGTTATGTTTCTATTCCAAAATGTTTGGTTACTATTCTTAATTGATAGGTTGTTATTCCATTGGTATGATTACTATTTTAACAATCACATCACCACCTATATTTACCACTTCATTCATTCACACAATATTCAAATCAATTCATCTCTAGGTTCTTTATTTCCAATTTCTAAAATGTTGATTGGTTTATTAATATTTTTTTATTTCTATAGTGTCGTAAGTTAGGGTGATGAATCTAAAAGATTGGGGCGATCTATATTTTAAATTTTAGATTTTTTTTTCTAATTTATCTCTAATATTAATCGTTGGAATTATAATTTTATTGATTATGTATTAATGTAACAATATTAATTTATGAAATTATTTATTTTTGGTTTCATTATATGTATAATAATATATAGTAAATTTTAATGAATTTTTATCCGTAGAGGAAAATATTTATTATAATATGCGGATTGTATAGTTGTCCCCCCCCCCCCCCCCGCCCCTTAGAAATTTCTGCCCAAAATTTCAACTCATATTCATATTGGAGAATAGTTAATGATACTTCATTTTCATTATTTCCCCTAGTTCCCGAGTCACTTCTCTATACATATGGTTCCTCCAAAAAAATTTGAAAAGGTGAGTTGTCTAGTTTCATAGATCCTTGTCCTTAGGGATGAGGATATGCACTAGCTGCCACTACTGGACGGTTAAAAAATACCAATGGTTGAAAACCATTTGTATTGAATGGAAAACTGTTGGTATACAATACACCAATGGTTTGATAAAACATTGGTTAGTCCGGATTAGGGATAGTTATATACCAATGGTTTATAAATAACCTTTGGTAAATGATGAAAAAAATCTTGTCTTGCCCACAGTTACCTAGAACCATTTGAAAAAATCTATACCAACAGTTTTAAACCGTTTTACAAAGCATTCACCGTTTTACCAATGGTTCAAAAATCATTGGTATAGTTTTTTTCCAACGGTTTAAGAAACTGTTGTTAAAATTTAGAATTATATTGATATATCAACGGTATTTTATGCATTGGTATACCTTTCACATTTCTTTTAGACCTATACCAATGGTTTATAACCGTTGGTATAGTATTAAAATATATTTCAGAAGTATACCAATAGTTATAAATCATCGGTACAGCCTTCACCCAAATTTCATAGTAGTATGTAGAAACCCACACCCAGACAGCATGTCGAACCCAACACCCAAATAGTATGTAGAACCCAATACACCTGCACGGAAGCCAATTCACCTAATCCAATACAACACATAAAATCCAATATCAACTGCTCACAGAATCCAATATTCACAAGCCTCCAATATTTCATACACCAGACTCCAATACACCTGCTACAAATGAAATACACCTACATTCACATGCCAATACCCCTAGATACAAAATCCAATATTTCATACACCAGATGTCAACATTTCATTCATTATGCAAACTACATTCCATATTCACCAAAAGAAAAACTTTTAGAATAGTACACATAGTCCTAGTAGTTTCTTTCCAACCCTCACCTTCCATATTAAAAAATACTAAAACTTGGTAATAGATGAATGCTTTATCATTAACTATTCTCCTTAATTTTTCCATAATGATTCCCTCAATTTAATCTCCAACATCGTATTCTTTTGGGATAATGCACCGTTGATTCTAGACAAATCATTCATGATATTTAATATTCCCTTGTTGACTTAGATTTCCATTATATTTAAAACAACGCTTTAAGATGAATAACATTTCTACAGAACATACTAACTCTTTATCATTATAACTCTCTATCATAATAGAACCAACATCGTCTAATTTCTACAAATTATACATTAAAAAATCAAGTTGAAACATATGTTTTGTAACACTATCATTATGAAACATTCATATGCTACTGAATCTAAAAAGGGTAATTTATTTAGACCTTCTTACATGAATTCATCAAAATTTATCAACTAATATCCAAGTCACAAAATGATTAGAAGTACATAAATCATGAAAAAAATAATTAAAAATTTATTTTCAAACACAAACTCCTTAATAACACTAAAATTTTATAGTTAGCATACTTTCATAAGGATAACAAAATCATGACCTGGGGAACCCATTAGTCTTCCACCCAATCTCAAATTTCATGTCTTGGTAATTTCGTCAGCCTTTAAACTATAACCATGAATTGATAGCACTTTTTGGGGCCAGGTGGAGAATATCAATCTATGGAAGTTATATATTACAATTGATAAAACTACCATGATATAAAATGTGAGACTGTGTAGTCGAGGCACTATATCCATCACTCTAATCCACCCCAGCTTCCAGTTTGTTCTACTCATTTTCCTTCCAAAAGTGATTCTATTTTATGAAAATGAACATGAAGAAAACAATGCAAGATATAAAAGCAAAAAAGAACAACACTAGGAAATATTCGGTTTAGATGATAGTAATATTTTGTTAGGGAGGTGGTGTGAGCTATCCGGGGGGTCTACTTTTGGGATGTTTGGGGGCTTTCCAGGGGGGTTGTCAAGGGGTAGGGTTTTCCAGGGGTGTGAGGTGGTGACCATGGGGGGTGGCAGATGTCCAGGGTGTTGGGGTCTTTCCAAGGGGGTATGGTCTTTCTAGGGGCGTGAGGTGGGTTGTCCATGGGGGTTGTGGGGGATATCCAAGCGGTATGGGTGTCTAGGGGTGAGATGGTGTCTAGGGGGGGTGGTGTAGGGGGTTGGTGGGGAAGTTCAAGGGGTACGAGGTGCCTAGGGGGGGGGGGTGGTGTCCAGGGGTAGGGGGTGTCTAGGGGGTGGGGGATGTCCAGGGGTTGGGGGGCTATCCAAGGGGGTAGGGGTGTCCAGTGGGTGGGGAGGTTTCCAGGTGGTGGGTTGGTGTCCAAGGGTTGGGGGCTGTCCAGGGAGTTGGGGGCTATCCAAGGGGGTAGGGGGAGTTCAGGGGTGGGGTGTCTTGGGGTGGGGGATATCCAGGGGGTTGGGGTTTGTCCATAGGGGGTAGGGGTGTCCATGAGGGTGGGGGTGTATAGGGGTGGGGGCTGTCCAAGGGGATGGGGGGATGTCCAAGGGGTAGGGGTTTCCATGGTGTGTGGTGGTGTCCAAGGGGTTGGGGTGGGGATGTCCAAGGGGTTGGGGGCAGCCCAAGGGGGTAGGGGTGCCCAGGGGTGTGGTGGCTATCAAGGTGGTGGGGTGGTGCCCAGGGGTTGGGGGCTGTCCAAGGGGTAAGGGTATATAGGGGGTGGGGTGGTGTCCAAGGAGTGGGGTAGTCTAGGGGGTTGGGGGTTGTCCAATGGTGTAGGGTGTGATGTCCAAGGGGGTAGGTGGTGTCCAAGGGTGGGGGTGTCCAGGGGTCGGGGGTTGTTCAGGGGGGTTGGGGGAAGTCGAAGGGGGTATGGGGTGTCTAGGGTGGTGGGGGTAATATTGGGAATAACCTTTTTTAGAAACCTATAACCATCCATACACATTCTACGATTACATAATTTAGTAACTATATTTACACACTTAGGAAGATATTATTCAGGATCTTGATTACCATCATTCATATATAGAATTTTCCATTGTTTAAATATTTCATTTCATTGTATCTTTAAACATGGAAGTGATGATTGTGGCTAATCATAAATATAATAACACATTTATATATACCATTTATCTAAAAATCGACAAAAATATTTAGGTATATAAATCAAAGGCCTAAAGACACATTATTATGTTAAAAATCATTGTATTAATTCTTCCATAATTCAATATACTTATATAAAACTTCTATAAATATACCTTATAAATATAAAATTGATAATAGAATACCTATATTTTCTGTAAACATCAAAATATCGAATTAAAATATGTATTCCAGTGGGGGTGTCCATGGGGTGGGTTGTCCAGGGGTGGGGTGGTGTCTAGGGGGTAGGGGTTGTCCAAGGGGTTGGGAGTGCTGTCCAAGGAGGTAGGGGTGTCCTATGGGGGGGATGTCTAGTGGGTTGGGGGTTGTAAAAGGAGTATGGGTATCTAGGGGGTAGGGTGGTGTCTAGGAGGTGGGGGTCTTCCACGAGTTGGGGTGGTTTCCCAGGGTGGGGGTGTCCATGGGGGTAGGGGTGTCTAGGGGGTGGGTGATGGGGAGCTAAGGGGGTGGGGGTGTCCAGGCGGCTGTCCACGGGGTTGGGGCAGTCCAAGGGGGTGGGGTGGGGTCTAAGGGAAGAGGTGGTGTCTAAGGGGGGTCAAGGCGTAGTCCAGGGGGTGTGGTGTCAAGGGGATGGGTGTGTCCACAGGGCTGGGGGCTGTCCATATTGGCAGGGGTGCAGCCCAAGGTGGTAGTGGGTGATGTCCAGGGGCTAGGGGTGTCCAGAGAGTGGGGGTCCAGGGGGTGGGGGCATTCCATTGGGGTTGGGGCTATCCATGTGGTTAGGGGTGTCCACGTTGTGGGGGGCGGGGCTGTCTAGGGGTTAAGGGTTGTCCAAGGGGGTACGGGGTGTCCAGGGGATTGGGGGTGTCTAAGGGGGTGGGTGTCTAGGGGTGGGGTGGATTCCAATGGGTGGGGGCTATCCAGGGGGGTTGGGGGTAGTCCAGGGGGTGGGGGTGTCAAGATTGGTAGGGGGTGTCCAGGGGATGGGGATGTCCAGAGGAGTGGTGAATCAGTCATAGTAAATCATCAAGTCTATTTTTATTATATATAGATAAAGAAATAAAGATAATGTGACCAACCTAATCACATATATATTCAAGAACAACAAATCTTCCAAAATCAAATGTGAGAAATATCTGTAAAAAAAATTAACACGTCAATATATCCCTCATCACCATCACTATCATCGCAGTTATCATAAGCATCACCCTCTTCTTCTTCTTCGTCCCCATCATCACTATCGCCCTCCTCAACACCCATCGCCTCACCCATGTACTCCTCCTTGCCCTCCGCCTCACCCTTCTCCTCTCCCTCATCCTCCTCTACCTAGGCCTCCTCCTCGCCATCATCTCGACCGCCACTAGAACTCTCACCTAGTGCACCAAATATAGAACACATTGAAAATATATATTCATCACAATATGTGTTGGCCTCTTTTGGATGTTTTGGATGCAAAATTTATATCATTTTCATAAATTTAGTGTTTTTTCAAGCAGACTGTTATTCTGTCTCTGTGTTCCATTTTTCATCCTGTTATACCTGGGACTTAACCTGCTAGAACTCAATGGCACTACAACTAGAACCTAAGGAGGGAAAGTATCTCATTGGGATTATACTCTTCCCAGGTCGGTAGCACACTATGTCAGGGTGCTCATCTCCCAACATCTGATGTAAGTGATCGTTTGGCCCAATATTTTCAAGTTCATGGGAATCAAGTGCCTCAAAAGAAACCTATTAAAAATATAAATAGACTATTAAATTAAAAAATAGATATTAAAATTTTAAATCAACATACTTAAACTTAAAATCTACTAGTGATTCGGTTCATTAACTACACTTCCATCTTTTTTCCTTCGACTTGAGAAAAATAGTTTTTCTCGAGGAACCCATCCTTAAATATTCAATTTGTCCCTCCAAAATTACATTGTGTGTAGGAAACCATAATTTAAATTTTTTTACCAATAATTAATTTCATAACTAAAATTATATAATAACTTTATAAGTTGAATAAATTATGGAAGAATCAATATAATGTACAAGACGTAATGAAAAATTATAAACAACAATTATACCTTCTTTCTCTCAAGATCTGGGAACATAGAACCTCCCAATGTCTAGAGGTAGTTTTTCCTCATCAATGATTTTTTATTTCTTATTGATGATTCCTAAATAAAATTCAACAATACAAAAGATAGTATTAATTCAAAATAATAAATTATTCATTTAAATTATTCAAATGTGATTAATACCTTAAACTGAGTAGACATCCAATAAGTTCTCATCTGCCGATATTGTTCTATAGGACAATCATCAATGACATGGACTTCCTTTAACTATATGCCAACTCTATCACACCAAAATGTTTACAACTCGGGCTTATAGGCACTCCAATGCTCACATAAATCCTTTTGACATGTTTTCCATGCACCCTCACCATCACGCAAATTAAAACGAAGATGACATCAAAATATTCATTCATATAATTACAAAAAATAACATATTACATTAAATAAAACATAATTTTTTACCCATATCTTTTCTCAGGCATTATCCCTGACTTTATTTGGAATATGTCTACATGAAAGTGGGCTGACATGAATGATGTGAGAGTATTTTGAAAGCGTTGCCAAAAAAATCAGACATTGTTTCCCTATTTTTTCTATCATTTGACTATCTTCATTATTGTCCACCATCAACTACATGTGGTGGTTCCACACCGCACCCATGTGTGTATTCCTCCACCCCCGAATCCTTCCAATAAATGTTTCTATTATGAAGGAATAAAATATTTTATCATTACATGTTATAAGGAAAATAAATAATGGAATTTTTTTAGGATTTAATAAATATACCTACGACAGTCTGATCAATGTGTGACACTGGATCCGCAGAAACTGATGGAACACCCTGTGTAGGTGGCGTGGGTCCCAATGTATTCTCCACAAGGATAGACTCTGGTGGAGAATGAGTTGAAGAAGATGGAATATAAAATCTCGGAGATAAGGAATTATAAGTAAAAGAAGATGGAACAGATGACTGGCTAAATGCTATATGGGGAGTTGGAATAATCATCGAATATGGTATAGATAGTTGAGGAGACTTAGTTGTAAAGAGAGGTAAAAACATGGGAGGCCTAAATATCCCATGTATCCCTAACTTCTCACTTGGATCAGAATGTGGGATAGATGGTATGTCAGTGGGAGGGACAGGGTCTAATTGGGTATGTCAATCAAATCAACTTTCTCTCATACCCCCCCACCCACCCCACATAAGAACACCCTGAGTAATGGGACCACTACTGGGCTAATCATCAAATAATATTCTCCTGAGAGGTAGATCCTGAAAAAATGTTTAAATAAATTAAACACATCAAATTATAAATTATTTAAATATATATATTTGAAATAAAATACATCAGACATGCATTAGTTGTGGTATTCCCATCTCAACCATGCGATTATTATTTTTCATCATCTTTTTTCATTGCCTCTTTTAAATTGGTTTCATTTCCTTCATTTGAATAAATAATGGAAGTAATTAGAAAAGGATAATAATTTTTAACCCAAAAAACAAAATAAATGAGAGGGAATTGGGGGATTCATAAACAATTTAACTATTCATTGTTTAAGATGATCTTGGATAGATATATAATGAATTCAATAAATCATTCAAGATGTAATAAAGAAATTAAATTTTTAGTAGGAAAATTATTTACCAAAAAAGACAAACCATCATGTTCATAAGGGGTGAAGCACTTGTCAAAATTAAGGAAAATTTTAATTTCTTTACCCAGGAAGATGATGCGGGTTTCTATACATGTTTTGCAGAAGAAGACAAAACATCCTGTTCATAAAGGGTAAAAAAGTTGTCAAAATTAAGGAAAAATTTAATTTCTTTAACTTGGGTAGATGATGAAGGTTTATATACATGTTTTGTAGAAGAAGAAAAACCATCATATTGATAAGGGGTAAAGAACTTGTCCAAATTAAAGAAAATTTTAATTTCATTAACCTAGGTAGATGATGCAGTCAATATATTTGCAATCAATAGTTAATCAATTAGAATAGTACAAACATTAAAAACCCAAGCTAAGCTAAACAAAAATAATTGAGAATATTGATGGATGATTTTATATATTTTCCACCAAAAAATCTGGTTCACATTCCACTATGACAAGTGATCTATTGGAGTCATCAAAAGTAATAAATGGATCATTTATAATGGCAGTTGGGATGGTGTCAATTTCATCATCACAATCAACAATAATATGTCTGGAATTACTTCATTTATGACACCAAATTAATGTCTAATATGATCATTGACATAAACAACATCTTTCTCCATTGATTACAATACATATGGTTCATCAATAGCAAGAGTGTGAGTCATAAAAATTACTTGAAATCCAAAATCATCAATAAATGTGACATGCCTCATCATCGAATGAAACTACTAACATTTCATCATTGTGACTCATCCATGTGAATAATAATCCAATATTATTATTTTTTCAATGACTCCATAATAACATAAGTTTTAAAATCATGGTCTACTATCTGATGCACTAGCATAATAGTATGTTATTGTAGTAATCATAACACAATCATGTTGTGTTCTCATGTTCTTATCTCTTTCAGTGATGATAAATATGTACCCATAGATAACAATTGATTTACAGTCAATAACCATAGTATTATGACCAAAATCAAAATCTATTATTTCCTCAGATATGGAGTCCACAAGAAAAATCAATACCTGAAATATAAATAAAAATTAAAATTAATTAATTATTGAATTAATTATTTTAAATAGAAATATTTTTACCTTCAACTTTAATCAAGTAGAAAACTCTTTTCTATACAATGTATCCCTCCTCTTCGATGACAAAGAACGATGCTTTCTATTTTTTACTGCATTATGTTCCCTACAGATAAAAATAGGAATAGTTTAATATGTATATATGTATGATATAAATATATTCACTTTTCTTACCTGATGTAGTCATCGAACATATCACAGTTGAACAAAAATCTATGATGTGCCATCTACTGCTTTTCTAGGCTTAATGTCATCAATATAAGTGATCCAGGGATTCCTCTTGTTTTCATAAGTGAGGGAAAATTGGGTTAAATTTCTTTATAATGTTCTTATTAGTTTCTCATTAGCATGCTCATTCTTGTTGTATTATTAGACAAATAAAATGAGCGTAAATCCATACATTTTTTAGCCAAGTAACCGTTTACGATAGAACCTTCAAGATGACTCTTATTTCGGACATAATAATTTAATGTGTACATATTTCATTCAGTTGGATACATCCAAAGAAAATAAATACATCCTCCAAAAAGTATTTTAGTTGGAATATGGAATTTCAAATGGAGCATGCATGTGAAAAATAATGGAGGAAATATTTTCTCTAACTCACACAAAATTTATGGGTCATAGGCCAAATTTTTTTTCAAGAAAGACATGGAACACTTATTATCACAAAGATATCTAAAAATGGCACAACTGAATAACAACCACCATTAAATTATTGGAAAAGAGATGGATAGTTTCTATTGAAATCAACTCATCTGGAATGATTTCATAATCATGAGTCTTCAAATATTTTAGCTTCAACTCTCTTCTGCTGACCTATTTAGATATTTTTCTTTAACATCCATTAGGAACATTAATAGTTTGTAGTACTTCAATAAATTTTTTTTTCTATAGGTGTCATCAAATAATAATCACATGGAACTTTCCATTTATTTTCACTGATATGCATAGGATGCAATTATGGTGTGATTCCCCAATCCACCAAGTCACACAGAGACCGTAAATCATCTTTTCTCTTTCCCTTAACATTTCGAAGAATCGAATGAAAATTTTCACATATATATTTTTCAATGTTAATTGCGTCTATGAAATGACAAAAAACATTGGATGACCAATTATGAAAATCAAAGAAGATACTTCTCGTCTACCAATTGTAAAAGGTTTCAGTGGAAAAATTCTTTCTCTTTCGGGATTTCATTTGATCCTTCCCAGATAAAAAACAGAAATCCTTCATTTAATTAAGCACATTTTTTCCAGACATATGCTACGGTGGATCATCGCTCTCCATGGTATTGTCAAATCTTCAACGATTATTTCTAGGTGGATGGTACATTGCCATGAATCGTCGATGATCCATAAAACTAAAACTACAATGATGTTTTAGTCTTCTGGATCGTGTATTCTTTATAAAAACAAGATATAATTGTTTTCCCTTCGTGATGCATCTAGAAAACATTAGATAAGCAATAAAATAATTTATCTTCCACATAAGCACAATAGGCATCTAAAATGTGTCATTCGAGCATGCATCGTATGTGCGCACATCCCCATCCCAAAAAAGTTTCAACAATTTTATTAAAGGTATAATGCATAAGTCTATATGATTTCTAGGTTCAGAAGGGCCAGATATGAGTATACTCATGAATGTGAATGGTTTTTTTCATACAGAACCATGGGGTAATGTTATAAATGTGTATAAAAACAGACCATGTGTTGTGAAATGTAAGCATTTTCCCAAACAAATTAAATCCATAACATGAAAGACCCAACCTCTAATTACGTACATCACCTCCAAAATCAGGTTATCAAACATCAAATCTCTACAACGAAAATCCATCTTCAAGGTGAACCAACTCATCATTACTCTTTATTCTCCTGGTATCATGCCATCAAATTTTTATTGATATTGCATCACACATAAAAATATTCTTGTGTCTGGGGATCAAGGGAAACTTCCACATTACATTATGTGGCACGATGGATGGTGTTCCATCGACGTTTGTCTTATAGCAAGATGTGCCACATTTTATACAGTCATTTCATTCAGAATTTTCCTCCCAGAAAAATGGAAATCTTTCAGGAAAGCATGAGTTTTGTTTCTTGAAAATCCAAGTTCCTCAACTAACTTCCATGAATTATAGTGGTTTGAGGGAAAAACTACATCATCTAGAAGTATTTCCTTCAAGAATGTACGAATGTAATCGATGGAAGTATTCGAAATCCCATACAAAGTTATCCCATGAAATAATTGGATTAAAATTTTCATATTTTTTATTTTAACGCAATGTCTATATACTAGAGTCATGGCAGCATCATTCAATTTGTTCACCCTCACAACATCATCATTTTCATTAGATGGATCATGTGTGCTCATATCGATGTATTCTTTGGTCAAAATCCTTTATTTTTCATGATTATGAATAAACTGAAACTTGTAATATAACAAATTCTCCAACCCAGCCCTCTCATTTGGATCATCCTCAATTTGAGATTTAATTTTCTCCCCATTATGATACCACACATAGTATTTTTCCTGAAAACCATATTTGGTTATGTGGTATCTAACTTCTTCATGGCTCAACAAAGGTCTTCCAACCCAACTGAAACATGGGAAGTGTATACGACCACTAGTTGAATCATTCAGAAATGAATAATCTAAAAATCTCTCAAAATTGTTTTGAAAATCGCTTGAGATTTGACCGGTTTCATACATCCAACTTCTATCCATTCTGTAAAAAAAATTTATAAGTCATTTCGTCAAAAAAAATTCAATAATATTGCAGTTTCATCAAAAATATATTTAAGTAAACGAGAATTTTTCACTTTATATGAAACCATAACTGACACACTACTCTATATGAGAATCATAATATAAAAGACAACAAAATACAATATTTATAATAAAATATCTTTGAAAGATATACATGAATGTATACTTTCATGTACACTTATGGTAATAAGTCTCAAAAAACAAAGTGTTATTCAGATAAGTAATATAGTACCCCCATCCATACCACGATTTTATTTGAGGCTCTATCATATTTATACTCAACTACTAAAAAATAATCCACTAAAGAACAATCATAATTAATCATATTGATAATTCCACTAACAAGTTATATAGGAAACCCAAATAAAACTCATTATGGACCCTTTATACAACTAAACCCTATGTCATTAGAAAATTCATTCACACATAATAATATACATGTCTTGTGAATCCTACAATCCACGGATGAAGAATGTACACAATCCTCTTTCATGTATCACCCCAATGTCAAAACCACAAATTGTAATATCAAATCAACACATCATACTTGAGTAAATATCTCAACTGCAACATTGATAATCAAGAGGCAAAATTTCATAACCATATTAACCTATAATTGAATCCAATAAAGTGAACAATAACACCTCAGGTGCACCTCTACGGACATCAAATACTATCAAATTACAGTGAATAATTATGTGAACATGACCACGCTATTTTGTTTCATCATATATATAATCCAATGATATACAAGCATAATAAATGATAGATTTGATAGATTAATTAGAATATCCAATTCATGTATTGTATATTTCATTCAAATGATAATTTAAATTATTCAATTAATATTATATCATACTATATGGTATACAATGAAAACTGTGTTAACTATTATAGAATTATATAACAAATCTTTTAAATATAATGTTATCTAAATAAATACTTATCCATAATTTTATGTGTATCCATTTTAAAATTTAGAGTATTGATAATGATTATGAGTTTATAATCCATATTCATAAGTAATTACTAGTAACCAAAACACATTAATGTTTCCAATGGAATAAAGTGTTCTGGTGTTATCTTAATTAAACGCACACTCACACATTAATGTATATATATGTATTTAATCCTTTTTAAAATACATGGATTATATCCATGGTATGTAGAAAGTTTCAATATCATTTTCTAAAATCTATCCATTCTATATTTTCATAGTTAAGTAAACAAAATAAAATAATATAACACATGTTATTTGACTAAGTTATTCAGTCTATGACCCATCCTTCACCAAATCAGGTCCATGAATTGTATTCCATATATAATAAAGGGGAAAAATGTTAAATACTTCATATATTATAATTCATTATAAAAAACGTTTTATATGCTAAACAACATATCAAACAAGAATTTACTTGGACTATTCTTAAGAGTATCTCTATATGAGTGTTCTAGTATGATGGTTTACATGTAAACAACCTTATTAACCTCTGGCATATGGTAAATAAGTATTATAGGCTCAAATTAAACAAAATATATACACACTTAATATTATACATAGTTAATATAATGTAAACTAAAGTCCATAGAAACTACCATATCACCCCACAAAAAATGGAAAACCACCTACACCACTACCCTAACTGACCCCAATCCCTTCATATGGTTCTCTATGTCTATATTGAAGTGGATATAAATGCATAAAATAATGATGATTCACCCAATCATGATAGTTGATGTTTAGAACAAAATAAGGAAAATAAATCAAATTGAAATTATTGGGTATACCACACCACACAGACCTCGGTTTAGGCCAAATAAAAACAGGAAACAAAAAAATAGATAAAAAACATGAAACCTAAGGCACCACATATAGGTTTTAAGTGTAGAACAAAATAATTTCTTGATTGAAGATGGATCTGGTGGAATAATTTTCGGAGCAAGAGAGAATCACTTTAGGTCTCCGCTGAAGGCATGCAATTTTACAGATGGGGGATTGGGTATGTTGAAAATTTAGTGGAAACAAATTCCAAACGGGTTAGAAAACTATTAGGAAAGTTATGATTTACCTACAGTTAGAAAACCCATTGGGAAATCCTGCCTAAAAATCACATATTCCAATAGTTTGATGAAACTGTTGGGTAATAATCATCTAAGACTCCCATATTCTTACTATTTGATAAAACCGTTGGGTAAAACACGTCTAAAAATCTATATTGTAATGGTTTTAGTAAACTATTGGGTATGGTACTCATGACATCCATACTACTATGGTTTATCAAAATCACTGGAAAATATACATTGGTATAGCCTCCATTTACAGTAGTGTTCTCTTCATATGAGAGGTCATTCCACATTTGTACCACCTATGGATTCAGTACACGTTAGGGATCAGATATGTACATCCTTAGTCATGATTCATGGAATTAATTGTGAACATGATCTGTAGATGGTGGATGTGCATGATGATAGACCAATCCGCATATGTGATCAAGGATCAAAAAGGGGCCAATGTACCTTGGTAAATGCTTCCCATTCCTTCTAAACCACATAAATCTATTCCATGGAGATATTTTCAGGAAAATAATTTCACCAAATTCAATCTCAATTTCCCATTAATATTTTTCCACATGACACATTTTATGACTCTAATCATATTTTCGATGTAATGGGATGGCTTGAACCTTCTTTGTCATCTTTTTTACATGGTTATTTCCATGTAAAATTCATTCTCCAAATTCATCCTAAATTTTTTTTGTTCCACATCACATCCAATACATTTCCTCATATGGATCCATTCTAATACATGATTGAAAGCTGTAATTATATGAGAACTCAACCAATGGGATATGATGATCGAATCCACAATTGAATTGCATTAAGTATGATCATTGTATGTCCTTGGGTATCTGAATAGTCCATTCAGATTAGACAATAGTTTTGGGGTGATAGGCCATGCTAAAATTCAATTCAATAGTAAAATCACATTGAACACTTCTCATGAATGTAGATTTGAATAGATCATGATCATAGATGATTTAAATTGGTACAACATAAAGCCTCACCACTTTCTTTATTTATATCATAGAAAATTGTTCAAGCGATAAATATTCCCAAATATTGTTGAAGTTTGGAATCTTGTCTTGTCTATCCACCATAAACTATATAACATTTTTTAATTTAGATGTCTTTGGGAGACCCATGGTAAAGTCAATAGAGACATTGTCCCATTTTCCCGTTTGAATAAGAAATGGTTTCATCATCTCTTGGGACATTGAACACTCCACTTTAACATTATGATATACCAAACATCATGAGATATATTATACATTTTCCTTATTCATGTTTTCCAAAAATTATATCCCCCAAATATAAGATTAAATCATTGTACATCCTTGATGGATAAGGAAAGGAAACCTATATGCACTATTCAATAGCTCCTTATTTATCTGGGTGATAAAGGAACACACAACCTCATTCCACACTAAATCACATTGTCACCATCAATATAAATCTCATGTATCTTCCCTTTCTTTATTGCTTTCTCCATAATTTTTAGATCCAAGTCATCCATTTGCGCCTCCATGATATTTTCTTAGATAGATTATTGGGAAATAATTTTATAAAGGTAGGATGTATTCCATAATATTATGATTTCTTGATTAATCATTTTTATATCCATGAAGATATGGTCTTTCTCAATATACATTGTGGATAATGTAAGAGGTTATTTTCTACTATAAGAAACTACTACCATTTTTACCTTCCCTAGATAGAAGTAAGTTGCGAAGTATTTGTCCTTCATTATCTCTAACCATATTCTTTGTTGCATTTTGATCTTCTTTTATGTTAATATATTAATTAGACTATTATGATTGTTATGCAAGTCACATTTCATAACAGATATATAGGTCTTCCAAAACATCAAGGTGAAGATCATTTTCACTAACTCTATCATTAATCGAGTAGTTTTTCACATGGATCTTCCCCTATCATGAATCATAGGAAATAAAATTGACATTCTACATGAGTATGAAACCTAATAAATTTTTCAATGCATCATTGTCTATCCCAAAACCTTCTCTATTTGTTGGTAGTGTAGGAAAATGTGTAGATTTAATTCTCTTCTTGATATCCTTAATACATTATTCACATTCATCCTGGTAGACATACATTTCCCCATTTCCTATTAACATAGTTATAGGTCTAGACACTAATGATAAATTTATCATAATACCTCAATTTCACCCTACTATACCAAGGAAACTTTGTATTTCATTGATACTAGTGGGTATAGTCCATCCCAAAATTCCCTTTTTCATGGAATGGTCCATAACTATTACCTCACTTTTGATCACTTTCCCCATAAAATTGGATATTCTTTATCTAGAAGTCATACTTTATAAACATAGAATATATTTTATCCTATCATATTATCTCCTGAGAAATCCATATGTTTTCTTCATATTCCTCATTATTCATGGAGAAAATGAGAACATCATTGAGAAAAACTACCAAAAAAATTTTAGTTGGTCTCAAGAGACTCTATTCATAAAATCAATGAATATTGTAGAGGCACTAGTATGTAAAAACGGAATCACTATGAAATAATAATGCCCAAAACCTATATAGAAAAAACTCATCTAAATATATTACTTATTCACCTTCAGTTGATGATATCCAGAATGAATATCAAGATTTTAGAAGTGATGAGATCCTCAAAGTTTTTCAAATAATTCCTCTATCCTAGGATTATGAAACGTCTTATTTATAGTTATCTTAATGAGATCTCAGTAATTGAAACACAACTGTATTGATGCACCATTCTTCATGATAAAGAGCGGTAGTACACCCTAAGGGGATTCACTAGGGTGTATGATCCCATTGTCATAATTCTCTTAAATATTCTTTTTTAACTCTTATTGATGGATCGGGGCTGTCTAGTAGGGGAATTTAGAGATAGGTGTCGCTCCAAGTATGAGCCCTATTGAGAACAATACCTCATGATCTAGGGGAAATATGGGTAACTATTCAATAAATACATCAGTTTATTCCATAAATTTTTAAATTCACTATAGGTTGATACAATCCGTTGACGAAACCATTTGGGACAAGTATTTTTCTTCCTAGGGTATCAAAAACCACATCGTTGAGGGGTTTACCATAAAGGATTTATGAAAATCCTTGAATTTATAGAGGATTATTGTATGCTACATAATATGAGAATAGATTTATCTTTCCCTACAGTTTATGTGTGCTATATATAATGACAAAAAATTTATTCCTAGTAGAGAATCAAACTTGGGCATGGGAATGACTACGAAATTCTATGGGAGAATCTTACCACATACAATAACAGGTGATGATTTCAACACTTGGATTTTAATGATTGTATAACTATGTTTTTTAAAGATACCTTAACATCTAGGTATCAAGGATTTAATTCAACATTTTTAGAAATATTGTATAAAAAAATGTAAATCTTGTAACTAGAATCAAATTAAAAAAATTCAATTCATACATGAATAGGAAGTGTAAGATATACAATTTTATTTTCATTCTCCACATTAGTTCTAGTGATGACATAATCATTCCATTACTCATTTTCCTTTGGTAGTTGATGATGCTGAGTATGCTTCAGGAAACATGGTTTAGTGAACTTTCACATATAGTTCCATTGCTTCGTAAAGTTAAACCATTGAACCAACTTTGGCACATTTTAAGGGGTCTTCCTTTCCTCTATCATGTTGGATAACATCATCATGTCACTTAAATATTCATGAACTTTTTGGCCTTTTCTCCCACAACTGAAGCATTTCCATATTCCACTAGTTCATTCCCCTTATGTTTCTTCCCAAATATTTAATATTTTGTTAGTTAAATCCTCTTTACTCTATCATTTGACCCACCAAAATAAGACATAATTCTTCTCTTCTTATCCCCTTGTACAAATGGCCAATCTATAAACTACATCTCTACATTATGAGTACATCATACCAATTCTTCATAACTCATGAAGTATTGGATATGTAGGTCCTTTTGAAGGTGTCCTTTTCAACAACTAATGAATCTATATTTTTTGTTCTCATTGTAGAAAACAAAAATGAAGTCTTATCTTATAATACATATGATGTTTTCATCATAATCTATGAGAGTCTCAGTTTCCTTTTGATTTTTCTCTTTTAATTCATTCTCAAACATTATTCAAATAAATTGTCGAAATTTCTTGTCAAGAAATATTTTTTTAAGGTCCTTCCTTTCCATCTCATCTATTAAATCCACTGAATTTGTATTCTTTATCAACTTGAACGATTTATTGACCTCTTCATCATAATAATATATTGCTACAGTCACCTTCATCTTCTAAGAATAGTGGATCATAGAAATGATCTTCTCCACTGAGTTATACCACTATTCCACGACAAGTGGATCATAGAATATAATAAGCATTGGTGGTCGTTGTTATATAAAAGACTCAATGTCTAGTTTATCCTTCTTGGTTTATGGTGTAAATTTCAAATGTTTTGGGGTATTATATATATAATAATACAATAAAGTAAGAATCCCCAGGATGTTTTAAAATCCATCTCCAAATGCATTGGGGATATCATTTTGGAAAAAAAATTCATTGTACCTCAAATTAATTTTAATATTTTATTCTCCATTTTCCAACAATTTAATAAAATATAAAATGATTGAATAAATCATAATTCAAAAAATCATTATTAAATACATTATAGTTTTACAAAATTAACACTGAGGGCATATGATCAGTATCCCAATATTTTTCCTTTTCCAAAAATAATTTTTATTGGATATTTACATAAATATAGACATATCCTTAAGTTCATCACAAATGTTTTCTAATATTAATTCCATAATTCACTAAACCATATCATTGATTAAAAATACACAGACCCTGCTCTTCATACATGACTGTTACATCATTTTAAGGATATAAAACATAAAAGAATTACAATCTATGATCCAAAGGTTTACTGTGTTTGGAAAATTAGGAACATTAATCAATTATACATGATTAAACAGAAAACATTATTTAAATCCTTCATTGTTATATTTCTAAAATCTCATTTTCTCCTTAGTATATATACTAACTTGATGATATACATCAATGAAATGGGTAAACTAAATTCCTCAAAAGAAGAAGAATTAGGGAAAGTAATCAACAACACATGGGTGAGAATTGTCAGCATCATCATCATCATATAATAATTATATGATAATCATCATAGTAAAGAGGTAAACATTATATAAATTCAATGAATGTTTAAATACCTAATTAAGAAAGAACATGTCAATAAGGTCAAATACCACACCTAGTTGTGAACAAAGTTAACATCGTGTTCATTCAAGCACATGTGCATAATCATAAGATAATATTTTGAAAAAATATTAAATCA
Organism: Viscum album; assembly: GCA_963277665.1. NCBI lineage: Eukaryota > Viridiplantae > Streptophyta > Magnoliopsida > Santalales > Viscaceae > Viscum > Viscum album. The sequence goes on from OY728151.1 coordinate 1,523,583,799, forward strand.
TGTATATACGTAAAACACATATCTAATGAGATACATCACATTATAAATGCATTATAGGGGTATATAATCTTTATCCCAGCTATCACACCATAACATTTACATAATCATGGATGCACATTGAACGTATAATAATCAAATTCATTAAATAATCTCAAGGAAGAAAATGGGTTTCATAAGTATTTAATAAATAATACATTCATAGATATAATTTTTCGTTCACAAATAAATATGGTAAATAGTATAAGGAAATAATTCATCATTGTTATTAATTTCAAAATGAAGCAATTTAATAGGTGTAAAATACAATGTTTTGGAAATTGAAGTCTCTTTGAGGAAATGGATTTTCTTAACAAATGAATTTTGACATTGTAGGAATATTTATCTCCTGGAAGGAATGGGGAAATTAAATTCAAATGACATGACATGATTATTCATATTTTCTGAATATAGGATAACCCAAATAAATGATTTGGGTTCGATAATCCCCTTAAAATAAGTCCCACATTATTTCTCAACTTTTACGCCTCCTGAATAATAAACATAAATTTATGAAAACATTCATCGAGAAGTGAATTATTATAATTTTTACCAATCATGATCAATAATAGTAATTTTATTATATCTCTTAATTTCCTTGTTTATAGTTTAGTCATTTTCATATCATGATTTACCTAAAAATACCCTGCTTTAATTCGATTTGATATTTTGTTGAATTTACCTTATATACTCTAATAATAATTAAAGTATAATATAATAAAAATAACAACATGTTTATATATTATCTAATATTAAAAATATCCATACTATATGATGGATGAATTTGTTTTCATGTCAATGTCTCCATAGGTGGTAAATTGGCCTTTGACGAGACATTATCGCATGTGTGAGAAAGGGAAGTTTGAAACTTATATATATCATAAATAAGATAATTAAAGTAGGTGGACATTGTTGATATAACTTTAACATACTAGCTTATTAATAAAGTATGATTTGGATTTTAAAGGGGTTAATAAATAAAGTGAAGAAGAAAAAACAATAAGAGTTAATAAAAATGTGCATAGTCTTTTTTGTAACTTCTCTTGTACGATACTAAAATTCCTTAGATGCTCAGAGTTTGATTACTCCATTATGTTCCAAAAGATTGGGGGGTGGATTTTGGTAAACTTTTTGATTTGTAAATTTAGATATGAATGGCTTTCCAATGGGATAGAGTTGGCTTATTTATACTTTATTAGAGGGGAATTTTTAGAATAAAATATTCAATAAAATAATATATAAAACATAAAACATGTAATTATAATTTTTTTTAGAATTATAAATCATAAATAAATATAATATAATGGTTTTTATGACATTAAAACTCTTTCTAATATGACTTAAATGTTTTATTTGAATGTAACATGGATGAAAATTTATTTTAATGGATCACTTTTGACATTATATTTTGGAAAGTTCTTTTTATGTTCAGAAATTAATATTCTCTTATTTTGATGAATCATTTCTAAAATAAAATATTTCATTACCAAACCTCAAGATATTTAAATTATTATGTGATTATTACATCATAAATGACGTAATTTAAGACACACTGGTTATGTGAAAAACTATATTCTTACTATTCATCCAAAAATGAAAGTATTTTTGAAAATTTAAAAAAATATATCCCTTCGAAAATTTCAGCATGGTAAGTTCAAAAATGAAATTAATAATATCAAATTTATTTTCTACCATAGGTAATATTTTTTTTTTGATATAAAAAATTATGCTTTTTATTAAATAATTCATAAAATAATTTTTTAAAAATGAGCCAACATTTTTATTGAGTTTATTAGTCATTGTAATTCTTTTTTGGAATTATAATATATATATTTCCAAAATTGAATAATGATAAATATTATAAGTATAACACTTTATTATTTTAAGTTAAAATTACTATTTTAATGGTAAGGTTATTATTCCCAATAATTATGTTACTATTCCAAATGGTTAGGTTACTATTAAAATGATGAAATTACTATTATAATGGTCACATGTACACCTATATATTCAAATTCATTATTTCAATCAGTATTTAACTCAATTAGTCACATGTTTTTATATTTCTATTTTCTATTTGGTTGATCAGTTTACTAATATTTTGTTTCTTTTCTATAGACCATGTAGTGGGGAAATGATTCTAGTTGATTGGGGAAATCCATAGTTTTCATTCATAGCTTTTCTATTTTATATTTTTTTTTTAATTTTAATTTTTAAATATTAATTAGTTTCATTATTAACTAATGTGATAATATTTGTTTACTAAATAAAAAATTATCCGTTTCTTTATAGGTGTGGTTTTATATCGAGATCTTCCTACTTTAAATTTTTTATTTCATCATGAAGAGGATTACTCCAGGTATGGTTTCTTATCCCCATAGTCTCAAATTGAGATACCCTATCTTTTATAGAGATATTCCTAGTTCAAATTGTTCACTTCATAATGAAGTGGCTTAATGAAAATGAGAGCACCATCATGGTTGGAAATACCGAAGGAGTGAGTTCTCCCAGATTAGAGTTACATTGATGCCTCAAGAAGAATCCTTCAATAGCAGTATGGTTGTGATGCTATTGTGAGGCTTGGTGTTTTCCATGGATGTTTCTGTATTGAAATTTTTGTTGTATCATTTTATGATTGTAATGCTATCATGATGATGATATGACCTCTCTCTTGATGAATTTTGATTTGTGATTTTTGGGTTTCTTTGAGGGTATGTTATACTCATCCTTACATGGGCACTATAAACACATGTCATGTATTATGAAAATGATAGGCATTTCAACCGAGTCTTAGGTGGACTAATAGTGGTTGGTGCATAGTAGAGTAATATTTATGCTAGTATCCTTTAGATGTTCATTTGATAGTCATCCCCACCTTAATATAATTTTTTACTATTTTACAATTTCTGTCAGATTTTTTTTCCATTCTGTCTTTCTTATTCTAATTTCATACTCTGATGTGAGATATAGTATTATGCATCCATATTAGTATTAGTTGTATTTTATCTTTCAATATTCGATTAATTATTTATGATTTCCGCATGTGTACATGTATTTTAGGATAAGGCCACCCAGATGTGTGTTATTCCTACACATTGCTAGTCACAATCCAATTACCTATTAGAGGTGGTCTTAGGGTGTAACACCCTCAATACTATCGCCCATTTGATCCATGATAGATCAAGTGATGAATTGAATTTCTATGCTCTAATGTATTATTTTATTGAAATTTTTAAATAATTTTCAAATTTCAGAGTTAAATCATTATGTTTATGTTTTTTTAGAATGTTATTTTTTTGAGGCATAAAAAAGAAAGAGTGGAGAAATAAAATTTGAGATACAAGAGAAGATTGTAAGAATTTTATTGATGGTTTAATTGTTTCGATATCCTTTTATTAAAATTATATTAAATTATAATTTACAATAACTATTGTTTACAATAGGATCATAAATCTCTATATGTGAAGAAATATGAAAACCCAGTATAGAGGGATAATTTTTACCATGCCATGGTTGAAAAGAATCCAGGTTGGGTTTCTTGTCGGCATGGAAATAATATTGTGTTTATGAGGTAGAAACTTCTTTAGGAAACTCAAGAACGGGTACTAGTGTAACATCCCAGGTAATTATATAATAAGACATTCAAATATTTATTAATATATATGAATTATATTTTAATTTTATTTTTGACAGACTCTATGTCTAAAAGTGTAACTAACACACAATAGTGGTTTTGTCATAAATCTTAAGTTTCATGCATGACTGGGATAAACTGAGAAAAGATAAAATATTTTAATATTATAATTTTATGTGGTAGTTATCGGCTAGCCATATTATTGATAGAAATGAACATAACTAACTATATTATGTTTACACATGTTTATTAAATGTTTTTTCTTTCATCCAATAGCTTTTATTGGATTAAAAAATGAATAAATCCAATTTTGAAAAATAAAAATATCTAATATTTGATAAAAAGGTTGTTTTAAAGCCTATTGATGGTGACCCATTATTAGATATAGTTTTTAATAATTTTATTATTTTTATATGAAATATTATTCTTATTATTTATAAGAGGAGTATCAAAATTTTTATTGGTTGGATTTTTTGTATTTTTCGGATAATAGTAATTTCTTAGATAAATGAGAAAAATAATGTATATTAATTCAAAACTACATTTTCATCTAATATATATATAAATATATTATTTTTTATTTTTTTTAATTATAAATAAATAATTTTTTTTAATTTAATCCAATGTATGTATTTGGAGATTTTTTTTGAAATTAGTTATAAACAATTATTGGAATTGTTTAACATCTCTTTTACCCGCCTTCTCCCCACATTTGTAGTATTAGTGTTAAATATAATCAAAGAACTTATTTTAATTGTATTTTCAAAATAGAAATATATGGTTTTAATAAGTATGATAATTTTGATCTAATATGATCAACTTAATATTGGTGAATACTGACTTTTGTATTTTATTTTCCCTCATTAATGATAAATCGTGCAATTAATAGTAAAAAATAGTATTATAATATTATAAAATCACCCTAACACATGTCTTAATTTTAGTGGATATGTGTGTTTCAACCAAAATAAATCATGGGCTGAAATTAAAAACTTTTTAAGCCACATGAGTAATAATATGAAATTTCTTATATTATATTTTAAGATATATAAAAAATGTCATACCCATATTTTTAACACGTAAGTAAATTTTAATATAATGTTATATTAAAGTTAAATTAGAATATAAATATTCATTTAAAATCAAAAAATTATATATAATGATGTGTTATTTTGTCAAAATAATCACCTAAATTCATCCCCACATCCATCAAAAGTAAACGGAATTTATCATTCGTGCGTATGTGTCAACCATCACATCCACGAACCGATATAATATATCTTCCACAACAGTCTCTCATTACTTGTTATAATGATCGAATTAAAGTTAATATGTGATTTTCCTGACAAATTATTCATTATAAGATAATAATATATCAATTATTTTGTTACTTTCCATGCACATAAAAATAATAACATTGTTCATAGGTACATGTGAACTATCCCCTCCATGAAACTATGTGATTCATTATTATTAACTATATAACATGTCAGACATATATATGTATATTTAAATTATTAATATTATATTAATGATGTTATGATAATTCTATAAAGGTAAAATGATACTTACCATTTTTCCATTACAACCATTGAAAAATGGAAAACTTTACTCATGTTTACATAAGGCCAACTGTCTTCATGATTATAACATTGTTTATTTTTCATAACCATAATAAACAGATTGATTTAAAATTAAAATTATTGTATAAAAGTTATCATTATTTCATTAATATTATTTTGGAAATGGTGGCCATATTACTACATGGACAATTTTCATCATACTAAGTTCATTTTGGAACTCAAGTGCATAATATTGACAAAACGCCTGACATGAACTTAAATAATTTAGTGATATAATGGGAATATTAAACATGAAAGGGTTCTCAATAAAGTAGAAATTAACCTATGTTTATTTTATATTGTAATAAAGGATATATAAGATGAGTTGGACTCAGGGTGAGGGACTTCGTCTCAATCTCTTTTCCTTGAGGCATATCTTGATGTTATGAACCTTTTTATCCTAAAATGTTTCTATTATACCCCTTTGACATTTTATATCCTGAATTACTATATTATAATGATATTTATTATTTTTTCCAAATTTAATTCTTTAATGATTTTTATTTATGTATTTCTCAAGTGGTAAGGGAGTCCTTAATAGAAACATCATTTTAAATGTATCAGAGCATTATTTATCTTAATATTTCTCATTTATTTCCATGTCTTCATAATGGTATTAATTATTTATTTATTTAAAAATGATTTTTTAAAAATTGTATTTCCTTTAAATAGTTTCAATGTTGTATGGAACACATTGATTCAAAAATAATCTTTTAATATGTTTTAATTGAGTTTTAAAATTGGATTTATTATTTCAATAAAATTGAATGTTTTCATTAACATATATGCCATGAATGGATTTTCAAACATTCATGTTAGTAATATGTATTGGTTTTTACATGAAAAGGTTACAATTTCATCCTAAAATAATGTTTTTTCATTTTTGAGTTTGTTTTTTGTAATGATGAAAAGGTAATTCAATATGGAAATGTTATTTTTTTCTTTATTATAGTTTTATATGTTATGATTATGTTAAGGTTAATGGGAATTTTTAATGTGTATGAGTAGTTATATGATAAACTGAGGGCTGGTGAGGCCTTAAAATCTCTCCAATTCATTGCTTAATGAGATGGTGTTAATTGGTTGGGTTTCTCCTAATATATTTAGGGAATATACCATGATGGGTATTCCATGTGTAAAAATGTTGGTTACTCCAAATATAGACATGAAAGATTCAATGTAATAATGATATGGATGCCACAAGTTACCTTTATAACTTATGAATTTAATTATTTATATAGAAACATTATCATTTCATGAGGTAATATAAATGTTTTTTGATTTTTGTTGAAAATTATGATTTTATGAAAATTATTTCCTAAGTATAAAATATTAATATACTAATGGTTTATTTACTTATTTTATTCCTATTATTGAGACATTTGTTCTCATCACAGGTTTTAAAATGTATTTCATAGGCTACCAGGATGGGTAATAGAAAGTTGGATGTCATGATTAAAGTTATGATGATTTATATCAAGAAAGAGAAATATAGTTTAATTTTATTATTTTTATTTATAGATGAAATGGATACAACTTTAGATGTATCCACTTTGTATTAATGTGAAATGTTATGTATGAATTGTGAACTAATTATGTAAAACACTAAACTTAAAAATATAATCAATGTTAAATATATTTAAATATTGGACTTATCTCTAAATTAATTATTTTTTAAGGTTGACGCCTTATAACTAGTATTGAAGAATAGTTGTGTGGGTCAATTTTTCAAGAAAAATATGAAAATCATCGTTTAAGTGCATCAAATCACTAAAGAGTTCAATGATAAGTTTACAAAAATATATTATAGTTATGCGTTATTCATTTCTATCATAGAGTTAAATAGTTGTTGAATTTTTTTGGTGAAAATGATTTCAAATTTTTATTCTCTTGGACTTGATGTTAATGTTCCTACTATTTATATTTATGGTGAAGGAACTTCTAATAATAATTCACTAGGAGATAGTGGTCCTTGGGGAAATTTCCTAGATCATGTTACTTCTATTGATATTGTTATTGGTGAGAATAGTGATGAAAAATTGTAATATGATATTGATCCATTAATATTATGAATTTTTTTTCACTTAAGGGTGTATATATGAAGTTGAATATTTATTTATTGATCTAAATTTTCATATTTTAATTATCATATTCTCATTGTGTGGTCATAAAATTTGTTAATTTATATTATAACATTATTTGGAATATACAATTAAATTTATGTTGTGTTTTGATATATGATGCTGGAAATTGATGAAGGATGGAAACATGGAAATATTGATGTCACTTCATTTTGGGAGACATTATAGACATGGTTCTACTGAGCCAAGGCAATATATAATTATGCCATTGGTTGAGAAACAATGGTAGTAGGGATCTATATCCACATAGACATGGAATATAAATAAAAAATAAAGGTTCCATATATTTTTTATCCCCCCATAAGTTGAAGATAAAGAAAATATATGGAGTCTTTGAAAGAAAGATGTGTTGTGAGGGATAGGCCAATAATTAAAACCCCAAATTTCATGGAATAAAAAAACTACAATTCATAAATAAATGAAAATTGATATAAAACATCTCAGGGAAACTAAGACATGGTAAACCAATGCCATTGGGATTATGGGAGTTCCCACCTATCCAAGGGAGATAAATAAATAATTATGTCTATAAGAGAAGTAAAAAATAACACTAATTATAAAATATATGGATGATTTATATGAACTACCTCAAAATATGAAATATAAAAATATTATTATTAAAATTTAACATATAATGATGATATTATGAAACACCCAAAAATAGTTTAATTTTATATTTTTCTATATTGAATTAAAAAGATATATATAACACATTATACTTATGTTCATGTATAACAAAAAAATATTTTTTACGTTATATTTAATAATGGTAATTTTTTATTGAATATAATGAACATTTGTCTAAATAGAATAATATATAATAATAATTCATGGGAGATATGTTATGTACATTCTTTTTTTATTCTATGTTCATAATAATAAGAATTTATTAGATAGTATAATGAATATATAATATTATTATCCCATTGAGCATATTTGTTTGCATTTTTTCTATTTGATATCATTATAATGAATACTTAACAGTGAATATAGTGAATATATAAAACAATAATTTTTTTCCATTATTTTTTATTTAGTTATCATTGTAAAAAATTTATTTTATAATATAATGGATACATATAATAAATATGAACAAAAAATCTTCTTAAATTTATTATTTTTTATTGAATATTCAAATTATTGTACAGATAAAATATTTTATTTTTTGTATTTTATATAGTATTTATCGTTATAAATATTTATCAGAAAATATAACTAATATATATATATATCTAATAATAACACTTTTTAATGAAACAAATCTGCATTGTCAAAATATAATGAGGATATAATATGAGATATTCTTATCTTTTATGTAATGGTCATAGTAATTAACAGTTATAAGAGAATATAATAAATATACACAATATTAAAGCATACGAAAAATGATTTTATTTATTATTTTTATTTAATTTTTCATAAAATTAATATTTAATAGATAATATAATGAATATTTCAAATTATAATACATAAATCAAGTATTTTATGTATTTCTAATTTAATGGAAAAAATATATTTTATGTAGATAATATAATCAATATATTAAAATAATGGTTTCCATCCATTTGTACATTTTTTCCACTCCTTACATTTACTATTACCTCCCTTCCACTTCCATCTTCTCCAAAAAAATACATCTTTCCCTCCCTGTGTTTCTATCATATCTTATCTCAAAATAAAATCCACCCTCTCAAGGGCTCACCTTACACTATTCATATTCATGTAGAAAAATAAAAATAATCATTTATATTGGAGGAATTGATTGAAAACCCTCATCAATTTCCTGTATTCACTTGTGTTTTCTAGGCATCTAGTTGATAGAGTTATTTCATCTTTCACAAGAATGTTCCAATGGAGTTAGAGAATATCTTGGCTCTATGTAGTGTGGAACCGTGTACATTTATAATTTATGGATTAAAATTTCAAATTAGTGTTTATAGATGAATTTTATATGATTAAATTGATGTTTATAAGTTGAATTCTCTGTTAGTGAGGTCCCATAATAGAACCATAGGTGTTAGGTATGTGGAAATGTCAGATCGGTGGGTACAATAATCCATCAAGTAACTTGTTCTGTGGGTTGCACCAAGATTGTTTTAATGGCATCGAATGGTTAATTCTACTCCCTATATTAAATACCAAATTTAAGTTATTTTTTTATATATGGTAGAGATAAATCTGGATCATACTCTACTTTCCTCTCATTTATCCCTCCATTTCACCATGAACCTAGTAGGATTTGATTTTTTTATCATAGAATTTGAGGATGTTTTCCCTCCCTTTATTCCAAATTTCATGTTCCTTTCCCTTTTCCATTATGTTGGTCTGGTTGTGATTATGTTTTTGGTTAAATTTCTACCATATCATGGTTGAATAAGGATAGAATAATTGGTAATTAATATGGAATGGATAGGGGGATTTAAGATGTTAAATTAACATTATTTTTCATCACATCACTAGAGGTAAGTATTTTACCTAATTTCTATTTGTGTTTCATCAAAATTGGGATAGAAATGAATGATGATTCAAGGATGGGTGATAGGTTTACATTCAGTATTATAATGGAAGGGGGAAGCCATAGACCACACCTCATTTCTCACAGGTTTGGAATCATTACACCATCTAGTGAGTTTTACCTCATTTATTCATAAATAGAATGTTTTTTATTTGTTAAATAATCAAATTATATGTCTGTTGTGATTAATTATATAACATTGTTGTTTAGTAAGTTGGGTATAGTAAATGATGGTTATTGAATAATGATAAATCAATTATGGAGTGATATTTAAAAAGAGGATATCTCTATATAACACTAGTTATTCATAATATTATATATTATTATGGTTCTACATATATTTTATGGTTTTTGAGTGTAGGTAAACATGTTTTAATGGCCCAAGATGGTATTATGGGTGAGTCAAACTATGTGATGCAATGTTATGGAGTTTTTGATACTTATATTGAGTTCATTAAGTTTTTTTATTACTCATCTATGGTCAGGATTCCTAAGAGTGAGGCTTTTACAATTGAAATTGGAACCCCTATATGGGGATTATCATAGAATGGTCACTCAGTTGACCAAGGGAAGTCTCATTTTGGGAATATGACACTAACATTGTTCAATGGCTGTTGGGTGAGACTATATATTGTTGTTGAGTTATTCATATGATATGTGGGCATGTGAAGGTGACCTGAAATGGAACAAAATTTGCTTCCATTGCTTCCAGATGAATAGACATGGAAAATCTAGATCTTTATTGGTTTTCTCAACCTAATCTATTGAATAATTGGCCACTAATAACATGGCCTACATAAGTAAATGACATTATACATATGGAATAGAACTTTGAGGGGTGTCGTTGACCCTATTTTGGTGTTTTATTCATTGATGGTTGATTTTCCTTTAACAATTAAATGTGATGGTATATTGATCACAAGGTATTATGATTCAATTGTGGAATATTTGTCTTAGGTATTTTTATCACTGTACATCATCCACGTGATGATATTGATTCAAAAATGAATCATTCACCATGGGGATTAATGATATTATAGATCATCCACCTATGTATTGTGTTTTAGAATGGATCATTCATCTTAGGTATTATTTCATTGGTATATCATCTACAAACAGATCCTATTTTGTAGAAAGATCACTTATCTTGTGGTGATTGATTTCGATGATGCAATTTTCACATGGGTATTCTATACAGTGATAGATAATTAACCATTACTTTTAGAATGAGTGGTGATAAATCATTTATACTCATGTTGTGTTAAAACCATGGGAGAATCATCTCATTCCACAATAGTCTAGAGCTAGTATTAGATGAACTCTTATGTTTCTTATAGAGTACCAATGGTGCATCGGGCATATGCATGTGATGGTTTTGGATTGCATTCTACCCTCTAATTGTATATTAATATATATATATATATATTGGTTTTATTATGGGAACCATTGGTGTTGGCCTAAAAAAAATTTACACGCACCCCATGCATGGGAATCTTGAGGCATGTGAAAATATCATGACTATCATGAATGTTTGGATATGTTCTCTCAAACAAGTGGATGATAAATTGGTTCTCAGTGGAGATTCAAATATAGTTCTAAGGTGATATCATGGATAGTATTTATTTTCCTATTATTTTATTTTTAATTATGTATTTTAACCTTTTAGGAAATCAATGTTAGGAAGTATGTCCTGCATAAGTAATAGTTTACTATATCATGGTGTTGTTACTTATTTATGTAATTTTTTTGTTGTGATTCCAAAAACATTCTGTAATGTTATTCCTATTTTATATTTTTCCATTATCTATTTTCATTATTGTTAATATAAAAAGATTATATTCTCCCCAATAGTAGTTCATTATCCCTTAGTACTTTTTGGTATCCTCTAGAATGTGGGGATGTGTTGCTGAGGTTACATGGCACCACTATCCTTGTGATTTTCCAAATTAGCTGGGATGGGTATGTCACAATGCTATCTCAGATCCTTCTTTTCTCAAACTATAAATATTGGATATGGTTGGTTGAGATAGTACTTGTCAAAAAATGGGATAGAAGTTGTTCATTTTTTTAGATAGCACCTCCATGAGTTGAAGCCCATGCCTTCAAGGAGTTGAGAGTGTCCTTGATTATTTATATCATAGTTGAGTTTATTATTCCTATAAGATTTTTTGGTTTATTGGTGTTTTTATTTTCACATAGCCTATAGTGGAAATATATTTTTATTCCTGAAATTTTTTTGATATATAAGTTAGCATGACATGTTCAAGTATGTGTGTGCGTAATTTATGTGACGAATCTAAACAGTGAGTCCAATTATTTAAATTTGCAACAACAAGTTATTGAAATTATATCTGAATAAATTTTTAATATAATTATTCTTCACTAAAATTTATGGTATATTTTATCATATATTAATATCTATGGATTGCTTTCATGAATGTGAACATGGATAGGACATCAATCATTGAGAGGGTTAGTTTGGTGTGTGGATGATCAATGATGATGATGACCCTAAGGTGAGTATTTGGTATAGGTATAGGAATACTTGATATCTCCAAAATCCCTTTAATAGTAATATTATCATGGGATGATTTTGGTTATATGGTATTTATGTATAAGTTTCCCATAAATTCATTATGACTGGTAATTCTGTATGTTCTATAGACAATGTGAGTGATCCTATGGATATTGACATAATACTCATGATTTGGGGTGTCTAGGTATCTTAGTATAATAACATTGCTCTTTTCCTGCTATTTTACCTAAATAAATGTGATGTATGGGGGAAAATGAGGAGAAATTATATTTACCATGCATCTATATTCCATTGAGAATGGAAAAGTGGGTAAGTACATTATGCAATAGAAACAACAAATTAGGGATTTTTTATCATGTTTCTTGTAGTAATGAGGAATTACAAAGGTTAGAATTTTTAGGTATGCATTATATTTCCTCATAATAGAATTGGGTGACATGATTGGTATACTAGTTCTATTATTTATTAGGCATATGATCCAACTATTTTTTATTTATATCCCATAATGAATTGATTAGGGCTATATGATGGGGTATAAGTAGGTTTCATTCCTTCTTGGTAGTGATTTCTAATCTAAAATGGGGGTGATATTCATGAAGCTCATATTTTATTATATATTTTTTCTATATATAAATAATTTTAATCCAACCAAGTTTTTAAAATAATGGAAACTACCATAGTTTTGTTTTTTTTTGGAATAATTTGAACTTCACTATAAATAAGGATTAATTTTCGATTTTTAGTTATTTTAACTTGGTATAATATTTCCAACATATATATTTCCTAACAAATAAAAAATCGTAAACTAATTTTTATAGTATTACAAAACATATGTGATAAATTTCAGCCAATATGATAAAATGTTGAATCATACGTTTTGAGGCCTAGTAGAATTCCATATTTCAAGAATCAAAATTTTAGAACTAATTATAAAACTTTTAATATATAGAACATATCACAAAAAGGTAAATAAAAATTTAAATGAAATGTTGATGTTAGATATAGAATACATATAGAAACAACAACATTAATTATGAAATATAGATATTAAGCCTAATTCATGTCCATAAATTCATTAGAAATCATAGATGGGATATATTAAGATTCTCTTGTACATAAAAGTTTCCAATAGTAATTTGATCATAAAATCAACATCAAAAGTACAAATTAGATGAAACTTTTAGATTAAACTCTAATGATATAGGAAAATAACATTATAGATTATAACATTTCAGTAATTGGTCGTTTATTTCAACTAACTTTTAAAACATTTTATAAGATAACATTTGGAGCTAAAATCAACCCCACTCATGCTTATATATTTAAATCATCATTTCCTTTCAAATGAATTAGTATTTTTTGAGTATCAAATTATGTGTTTCGTTTCTTTAGTAAATTTTTTAATTTTAAGGCATATGATCAATCTCTACCTCTCTTATTTATAATTTTTTATTTCTTTCACTATTATGTTTCCCCCATTGTACTTCTCTTAAATACATGGTTGTAGAATACTACCCCATGTTGTTATTTGAGAAGAAATGTGGTGTCTTATTGAGTTCATTATTATTTAATGAATTCTTGATATTTTATTCTATGACTTTAGTATTGGTTAAATTGACTAGGTTATATATTCTCCTCATTTTCAATACCACTATTTTCCTCCATATATTCATCATTTCGGTTCTCCTTTGTCATTATAATGTTGCATAAAATGGAGTGGAATTTTGGTGATTAAGTGTGTAATATTTTACTAAATTCAAATTTATTGATCTAGTATAATCAGAATTCAATTATTAGGGTGTGAATTTATAGGAATTTATCCACTTATTTAATAGAATATAAATTTTTTTTAAAATAATGAAGATAGAATCTTGATAAACCCCTTATAAAAATATCTTCATCTTACTAAACTATTTATATTTTCATTTTCATTTTTCTATATTTTTATATCATATATATATTATGATTTTTATACTCCCATTTTTTATGTGTTATTTTATAAAAATTCATAATAAGAAATCAGTGTGTGTGAGAAGCCTCATAGAGAAAACAACCCAAGGGTGAAGAATATGTTGCATTATTAGGAAATATCAAAAATATTGACTAGAGATCAATGATAAATCCCCTAATATCAATTTTGTGTCATTGGTGGTGAGTTCAAGAGCTTTGACATAATATTTTTCATAAAAAACCCAAAAAATATATTTTAAAATAAAATATATTAGTGAATTGCATATCTATTAATTCAAAGATCAAGAAGGAAATTTTGAGTGATTTTAATTTGATTGGACTTTTAATTATTTTGGTGATTCTAGAGAAGAGGAATCATAATGGATTCATGGGATGTAGAATTTTTAAATTATGGAAGAATTTGGAGGATATTTAGATATAATTTATATTTTAATCAATTAGATAAAGGACTTGGGGTGGTAATGAAAACAAAAACAAGAAGAAGAATAGGAAAATATTAATATCATTCTGACAAATTTTATAGTTATAGAACCTAAGGAGGCTTTAATGCAATTCACATAAAATACATTTGAACTCTCTAATCCATTTCATGAATAAGTTATTGTAGTAGACACTCTAATTGATGTTATTCGGCGATATCAGGATGATTTAAATGAATATTAAGAATATGTAGAAAGTTTAGAGATTCTCTGTTAATCGAAAATGAAAATTCATTACCTATCTTCCTATATCATTCTTTAGAAGAAGATGGTTCTGAAATGGTTCAATATGAAGTTGTGATAAAGAAGATTGAAAACTTGTTTCCATCTTTGATAAATAAACATTGGGAGGAACTAAAGTAAGATGGAGAAATAGAATTAAAACCAATATAAAGTGATAGTATTATTTATTTATTTTTTTCTTATTTTGTAGAAATTTAATTGAATATTATGACCCACTTCTTTGAAATTTTAGATTTTCAAAAATCATGGATTTCCATAGATGATGGTAATAAAGAAAATAAATAGGTGACTTATTTTGATGATAGAATGGTGGTTCATGTTGAGTTATACCCCGTAGTATATAAGGATTATAATACATAACTACATATCATTAGATAATCATTTGTCGATATTGAACTAGAATATAAGTCATATCATTTCCTAATATATGCCCCACCAGTGGTCACCACTCCTCTAACTGAAAACAACAAAGAGAACCCCTTCTTAATTTACCCTCTCTATTTATATCTCCTTTCTCTACTCAGTCTTGGTGAGGGTTCATTTTTATTTTATTTGTTGGGTCTCGATTCTTAGTGTCTACATAAACACTTAAAAAATTAACATGTGGTTTTTTATCTCAAAGATACCAAATCATCATTCTAATTAAGAATGAAAATTTTGATATGTCTAACGAGGGGTAGTAAAAACCCAGAACCCATTGGGGGTCCAAAACAAGACTTATCCCTCTTATATCTTTATCTTTATCTCTATATGTCTTATTTTTCATTTTTTTGTTCTTGTAGTTTTGGCATGGAAGAATCTAGGATCATAAATTAAGGATGATGTCAATAAAATATACTCAAGTGGTGTCTCCATATCCATTTGGATATGTTACACTAATTAATTATGTTTCACTATGATTTATTGAAATTGTAGTTAAGTCATAAGTGTGTGTGGTATGTCTACCTATTCTTAGGAATATTGTGTGTCTTTATATTTTTTATTCATTTTCTAGAATTTTTATATTTGGTTATATATTTTATTTTTTAGTGTCTTATTAATCATGAGTTAAATTGAACACTTTGGAAAATTGTATCAAACATTGTATATTTTTAACATTAATTTCCTTTAATATTTAATGATGTAATTGAATGATAAATGGTTTTTGTTTACTAATTTACAATATTTCATATAAAGGAGGTTTGACTGATTTTGAAACTCAGGTGAACTATTACTGCCCAAAATTAATATCATTCCCAAAAAAATTCTAAAACTTTCTGAATTTTTATTGAAATTTCACTTTTTAGAGTTCTGAGTCACTTTATCCAATAAATTCTATTTTTTCCCTTTTTCGAATATATTATTGTTTTCGGAATGTGTAATGTATGATTGGGGCATCATTTTGAAATCCATTTTTACGGTGAACAACTATTTTGGCCTTCCATAAAATTTTATAATTATTAACAAAATAGTAGCCAAGAAGTACCTTTGTATGAATCAAAATTATATCACATTTTATATATTCACAACCAACTCTTTAAGTTAAATGAATCAATATTTTTGAACTCAAGTGTGGAGGAATTTTGGGTCTTTTGAGCTGATTTGAATAATTCTTTGTGATGAAATTGGTAGTGATACCAGATTTATTTATAATTTTTATCAGAAATAAGTCACAATCAAAATAATGGTGGGTGGTGTAACATTCCAAACCCAACTCACTCATAATTATCCTAACCCAATTGGCCACATGACCGCAAGAATGCCTCATCACATGCCATAGTATGGTGACTAATAGTGAGGTTCTATGATGGTGCATTGGGGATATTATACCCTCTGGATCAAAGTGGAACACAACTATATATAACAATAGAAAAAATATAGGATAAATATAACAATAAAAAAATAGCATAAGTAAACATCTACACTAATGAAACTAACTTAAAACCCATCTAGTGTCATATGGAAAATAATGATGTCACGATGATACACAAAAATGGGGATTTGGGATACAATATAATACATGATATTAAAGAGTTCACAAAAATAACCAAAAATATCTCCAATATCATCAAAATAATAAAATAGGTCTTGTTATCTTGTAATCCATCCCAATACATAGAATCAAGTATTCATAATTGGGTGCTTCTCTTTTCCCTTGGCTGCATCCATAATGTCTGACCCAGTACAAATCGCCAGCCTCAAAAGGGTGTGAGTAAAACTCAGTAGGACACCACAAATTGAATATATAACTAAACATTATTTGACTATATAGTGAGAAGTTTTTAGGTAACAATCAATGTAAATTACTAAATAAATAAAACACATCATTCCAGAATCATTGTGGGACACCCATCAGACACAACCTACTTCTGGCTAAGCTATAATATCTCTAAGTATTTCATATTATATTTTACTACTAATATGTTTTGGGACCCTATTCATAAAACAATTGAATCCATGAATTATTACAGTCATTTAATGTCCCATGATTCCATGGAATTTAATTTTCATGAACTGGGTGAATCCATAGGGGCGTACCCCTAGTAGTTCAACCTATGTGGAATGTTCTCATCTAGACCTATGATCATGTCCCGGGTAGCTTCGGTGAATGACATGAAAATATCCCTATTCTGTAACCATAGTGGTCCATAATATCATGTTTCTTACAAGTATAATCATCCATGGAATTCAATTTATTTAATTTACTAAAATATATGTATACCCTCAGTGCTATGTTAGGACATTCACATCTATAAGACAAAGATAGAATTCAATTTTTGACATTTACTAGGTAGATGCATCAATGAATTGTTTTTAATCCCCATATCCCATCCAAGTATAAACAGTATTGGATTACTTATATCGCTCAGGGAATGGTTTACCTTTAAAATTCTTGATATGTGACTGTAATCATGCATGATGTAATAAGTAATCGTGGTCCATTTTAATTTCTTTTCCTATAAATAATTTTATTATTAAAATAAATCATTCCATATATAAAACATTACAACTCACCCTATAATCTAGTTAAATTAAATAAACAATGATTCGGAGGTCCATAAGGGTGTCTCACCATTTCATTTAATTCAATTATTCATTTTCATTTCATTGGATCATGTCAACACCCCTCAATTGGTGATTTAATTTACATTCAAGTCATAACATTAATTGGAAAATAAAGATACATACCCTAAGGGGTGTCTTGATTCAAGGAATAAATCCATTTATGTTACAAGTTAGGGTGAAAGGACAACCCATTCCAAGTGATAAACAATTTATCAAATCATTTTGAAAATTATTAGGCGGAACATGGAACTCTATACATGAGGCATGAAATATAAATATATAGACATCAATAATTTTATGTAAAATGTCAATTCCACAAACCCTATGGAGAAAGAAAAAGCGTAATCATTTATTGTCCTATAATCTGTGCTAGAAGGAGAGAAATTATGTAAATAGATGAATTCCTTGAAAATAAGGAATATTATCTCGCATGGATTTAGAATATAATAATGAAATATAAATGAAGTGATGAAGGAATGTGAATGGGTAACCCACTTCCAAAGTGATGAATGAGATATCCATCAGATGTTTAATGGATGAGGTAGCTCAATGCCAAGGTTAAAGGTCAAGTGAGTGGTCTAGTGAGATAGAGAGGCTGTTTTTGTCAAAAGGGAAAAGAAAATAATTAATCATTATTTAATATAAATAATGTAAAATAGGAACTTCAGCCATTTTTAAAGGTTGTATGAATTCATATCATGGTTAGAGAAACCATGTTTGAATCATGAGCCAGCACTATCCCATGGTGTCATCCCCACACACGGGCAAGGTGCACAGTCTGAAAAAATGTGTGTATCCCATGTGGGTCCTCTCTAGTTTTCTACATCACCCTTTCTTGGTCATACTTCCTAAATCACATTCTTTCACAAATCAAGAACTGACTCCTTATGGTTGCACAATTTATCTACATGGTTACAATTTACCATACACAAACCATTCACCTCATTTATTTTCCCTAGAAACTAATTTTCTATGCTCTAAATAGGACCAAGTCATTCCCAAAAAATCCTAAAACAATTAGACACTTTTATTTCAATATGAAGTGAGATTTAAAAATAAGTAAGAAGAATATATAACTCTCATTAATTCCATTACATTAAAAGTGGCCAAAAATATATTTACAAAGTTATTTCTGAATTTCACTGTTGTTTAAACAGATAATGATTCCTCTCTTCCCCTCAAAAATTAAAATTTGAGATGTAATTCTTAATCTAAAAAATGGAAAATGCTGATGAAATAAAGTATGTAGGATGTAAAAATTAGTTTTTTGAAATTACCCATTCATAACTACCCATGAATAATTTATAAGTATTTAGAGGTAAATAATTTTAAAGAAGGTCAGGGAGTAAACTATTCTTTGGAGAACATGGATTCTTTCATTTAATTCACATTAGATCCTAACCCACCTCACTCTACCTCATTTTTTTACATTTAAATCCTTCTGAACCACATCCTCAAAACAACCCATATAGAAAACATCATGATTTGAATATTTATGCCTTTATGATGTGGAGATAAAAGAATCATGTAAATACTTTATAGACAACACATTCTGTAGAGAATGATAAAAGATACATGCCAAAATCAATGAGTAAGAGAGAAAGGCTTTTTAAGGAGGTAGGAATGACATGGATATATGGAATAGCATGATATTGAATGAAAATTTTAAATTATAGAGGGGATAAATAATTTTAAATCCATTTAGGAGGTATGATATTTTCCATTGATGTGATAATTAGGTAATGTTTACCTTGATATCTTAGAAAGATTATTTTTACCTTAATATATATGATTTCTTCATAAGGAAATGGTAATGTTTGGTGGATTAGTAAAGAAAATATTTTCAAATATTTTATTCTTCAATTGAATGTTTTTAACCCCCCTCCCCACAAATTTTTAATTTTATGTTAATTTTCACATTTTTATGTTTTAATAATAATATTATCTTAATTGAGAAAATGTAATAATTTTGAATTTGTTTATATTTAAAATATGTTTAATATTTTCACCATAATTTTTTGTAAACTAATCCTAATTATGGAATTAATTTTTTTAGCGTTATAGGATCTATGATATGAAATTCATAAAATAGGATCAAATGTTCAATCCAACATTTTAAAGCCCAAATGAAGATCACAATTTGGGTATTGGACTCTATGTACAAATTGGATGAATTTTAATGTGGATCCCATATGCCACAAATAGAAAAACCAAATTAGTTTAACTTTTGTAGGTGGATGTAGAATACATATAGAAAACAATAATCATCAATGAAATTTTAATATTCATCCATATTCATGAACATAAATTCATTTGAAATTAGAGATGGGGGATATGAAGAGTACTTCGTCCAAAAATAACTTCATTCATATTTGGATCATTTAATCATATCCAAATAATAAAATAAGGTGATATTTTAATGGTTTAGGAAATTGATAAATTGGAAAAATATTCAATTTACCACGTTCCATGATTCCTTCTTTTAGAATTCCAAAAAGATAAATTTTTTAGGAAAACATTTTGGACCAAAATCATCCCCTCATGCTCCTGAATTTCAATCTCAATTTTTTTTCTATAGAGTGTTTCATTTTTTAGTATACAGCTATGGGTATTGTTGTTATAGAATATTTATATATTTATAATACATATTTAGTTTCCCTTAAACTATAATTTATCATTTTATATTTAATTTATATATTGGTTTTCTCCAACTCTACTTCTCTTAAGTACATGGTTTTATAGAACTAATCCTTTTTTAGGGTAGGGGAGTGGAAATATTTTTAGTTTATTTTTATTTTATTAATTTCTTCATTATGATCTATGGTTTGAGTAGTTTTTGAATTTATTATGTTGTACCTACCACTTCCAAAACCATCCATGCTACTTTTTTATTCCTCATGCTCTTAATTTTTAATATAATTTGGTCATTTTAATATTATATATAGTGTAGTATCATTATGGTGATAACGTGAGCGATATTCTCCAACATGTATAGTTCCTAATGTTGGATAATTAAAATTAAACTACAATGTTTTGATTTATATGTACTATTCTCAATAATGAATAGGATATTGATAATTATATTTTTAAATAATGTGGATAGAATATTTTGGAACCCTTTAGGATAGTAAATTCTTGTTTCTAAAAATATTTTTATATTGATTAACATTTTTTGATATTTTAATTTTATTCATTATATTAATATATAATAATCATCATTTCAAAACACTCATTGACTTATATTATATTTAGTGTAATTTATTTTATAAATATTTACATTAGATTATAAGTGTGCGTGGGAAGCCTCCATGAGAGTTTGACCCTAGCGTGTGAACTACGTCGCATTCATAGGAAATAAGAAACATATTGATCGATGATCCATGAAAATCATCTACTATTGATGATTTTATTTTTTGAATGGTCTATTGGATACTCTATTTCCTTGGTAATAATATAGTGTTTTTTCTCAACCTTCATTGTATGTGGGTTAGTACGAAATATGCAAGTACATACATAGTGGGATTAGAGATTAGATCGGTGTGATCAGTCTTTGATAGCATGTAGGATGTACATTCCCAGAATATTCAATCCAAAAAGATCTATTGTGGGCAGTGAAACATGGAATCAATAATTAATCCTTATACACTAGAGGCTATAATTAGAGGAGAGGAAATGGGTGTGATTACGGGGTGGCAATTCCCTCTATATAAAAAACATAGCATTAGAAATCACTGGATTCAATAATACACTTTTTTCTAAATTAAATATAACCAAACAAATATGATCATAATAAATGAAATTTTTTATAGACATATAACTTGTATACCAAAAATTAATTCCCAATATGCATGAATCCACAAAAAATTGTACTAATGAACAATACACTAGACACCTAGGATCTTCCCAATATTGTCTTCATCATAAGCCATGCTACCTGTCCATACCATAAGACATCACTAACCTTCGCTATCTCCATCATTTGGGTCATTCCCTATCCAAAAAAAGGAATATGATAACAACACATGTATTAAGAATTCCATTTTAGGTTTTAGTACAAACTGTGTAGGTATCTATAAACTTTCCCTTAAATAATTGCAATAGTTTTTAGTCACATGCAAGAAATGATATTTTAACCAATGATAATCCATAATAATGCCTCATTAAATTGGGAAATATACAATCATCCATCTGAATAGTCCATATTAATTCAACTAGTGTCTTTGTGGAATGATGTACCCATAGTTGGAACACACATTGAGTTTTACACGATCTTCCTTCATACCTCATCACAATATCAATGACCTCACATCACCACCATGTATATAATGATTCAATGTCCGGTTCTAATAATATAACAGTAACTATATATCTCCATTGAATACCACTCACCACAATTTACATATACATCCACTACATGTGTGTGGGGACCAAATCTCCATTAATGGTATCACCCCTCTATATAATTAGCCCAACATCTCCAAGTCAGTTGATGTACAAATATCACTTTTTTTTGTAGAACATATATGGTGAATCCCTCCACAATCCCTATGATAAATATCATCACACTAGTTTCTATACGACTCTGGAGGATCCACCATAAATCATTGATACTAATTCATCTAGTTCTGTTGTGTGCACACTACCCAATGGATGTATCCCCAATGGTGAGAGGCATAACAAATAACATATGGACACAAAAATGGGGCAACCTCATTTCCATGAATATGGTGACCAAAATTACCTTGATCATCTAGGGAGAGCTCTTATCACACCAAAATCAGTAAATGGATCACCACACAACCACAAAATCACAAGCCTCATATATGAGGTGATCTTCATTTTCATCCCCCTAGAATCCAAACATAATTTCATAACAATTGGAAAAATCTTGGTCACTGTGAAAAAATCACACAAACAACTACCTAAATCGAACACACACATTAATTTCCACTTAAATACAACATATCCAAGTCTTTATTGTTTAATTCAATTTCCAACTATTTTTAGATTACATATCACATCGCAAAATTGATTCATCCAAGTGATGCATACATAAAACTAAGGTACTCCTGGAACCCTTTTCCAACCAAAAAATTCATTTTATACTCAACCACAATTTCTTACCAATTTCATACTTTAATTCCACTTATATATCATTATTGGAACATCCTTATGTTACTAACATCAAATCACAATGCACATAATAAAAGTCATGCATGGCATTGTTTAATGAATCCCATACCTGAATAACACCTAAACCTAGTTACCCACCTCCTGAACACACATTTCAATTTATAATGAAAATATAGATAACCCTAAATAACATAAAACAATTATTTGGAACCTTCCTAAATCTAAACAACACATTAGAACACCTCATTGTCCATGGCAACCAACATTGGTCCCTTCATAGCATTATCCTACCAACATTCCAACCCTATCTATAACAAATCACTCATAAAAATATATAACAATGAATGGAATTTAAGGTAAATATAAGTTAGTATTTTGTAAATTCTCATCAAACACCATCAGATTATTCATCTCAAGTTAGATGAAATCACAAAACCAGACAAAACCCCCAATTTAGGGCATGACTGATGGACAAAACTGAATTAAAAATAAAATTATATAACAGACACAATGGGATGCAAATCCTTACGTGTGGTGATCCCTTGGGTCAAATATAATGAATATCCAACCACGAATAAGGAATTAACAATCTTAGATATGGGATAAAAAAAATAGAGGGAGGGATGAGGGATGAAAAATCTAGTTAGAGGGAAATGAGGATGACCCCTAGTTTTAACAAATTTTTTTAACTTATAAATTTAATTAATTAAAAATAATATCACTAACTAGGTTCCTATTGGTTTCCTAGTGAACAAGAAAAATATATCTAGTACCACTCTATATACTAATAAAAGGGAAACTTCTTGGCTAGTGCTTTTTCTAGAACCACCCCTCACCACCTGGGGTAACCTGGTACTCAGTTTCATCTATCATCCTTGAAAAACATCTAACACTATAACCAACTACATTAAACAAACTCCTAGACACCATCAACTCCTATATAACCATTAAATGGAATAAATATGTTGGATCTATATAAAATTAAAAATTATTTTCTTACCTGAACCCCCAAGATTTCACGACATCCAAAAAATAACACTTCTCATCCCCTAGAATTCTACCTACATAACGCCATCACAACCCTAAAAACTCTCATTTAATAAATATAGAGTTTCCAAATATATATATATATATATATATATATTATGTGTATAATCCAACATTATAATATGTCATATTTATATATCATATTGTATAATATATAAACTGAGGCATGAAGTGTTTTGAAGTTTTAGAATACTATTATATAATATATGGTGATTTCATATACCACTAATTTTTCATGTAATAATGTATGGTAAGGGAATATAATAAGTTATTGAATCATATTGTAGGATTCAATTTTAATACTATGATTGATTTGATGTCAGATAATAGGTTTTATCATTCTGGAATCCTCTATGTAGCCCATCATAATTGTAAAATTTTCCAAAGATAATACTCTTGGGATGATTGAAAATAAATTCATGTGATGAATTCATGTGATGAATTCATGAACAGTTAATGCATAACTCATAAATTATATAATATATATATGTTAAATAATGATCACTCAATGAGTGTTGTTGGGGTGTTATATAAGGATTCAATCACTATGAGATGATGATGGTTCAATCCTGCCAAATAAACTATCAATTATCCCATGTGTCTCTCTTCTCATAAACCATAGATACTATTATAACAAAAAATTTAGGAGAGTCCTACAAATTTTATGGGTGATTCAATTATCTCATGGATACACTATGGATGAGGATGTTTGAGGGATACCTGTTATATATATTTATGAAACAAAATTTATTAAAAATTATTTTAGATGCTATATAGTGCAAGGTAAAAGTTCATGGTATTAATTTGGTTTATACAAGACATCATTTTTTCATATCATGGTTGATCTCGGTATGTGGATTATAATTGCTTCATCTATGTTGATTATGTTTTAATATATCATTAGAATACTATCATTGATATCAATGAATCCCAACATTCTTGAATCATGTAATCATGTATAATAAATGAATAATATGCATATCATATTGTTGTCTTATTTGATAACATTAAAAAAGATATATATTTTTTAATTACACCGTGCCTTGTGATATATGATATGATAATGTAAGATTGTTATTTGTTGTGACTTCTCATGTGATATTCGATATTGTATGTTTTGAATGTATCACTCTATATGAAAACGATAACATGTTGTGTGATTCAGGGAAATCCTTTTGTTTCTGACATATCATTTTATACAATATAAGATACCGTAGGGGATTATATTTTTATTCACTTGAAAAAAATAGAGCACCGCATTATCGATAAGATATATGTCACATAATAAAAGTTGACATCCAAGGAACTGAAAGAAGAGTCATAGTCGATGTTAATTTACCATAAACTATGATAGATAATATAGGCCATCCATGGATTATTATATGTATATATTGTTAGGTAATATATCTATAAAAAAACTATTTCTTTTGGGAATTTATTTATATGGTTTCTCGATTTTTTAGAAATCATATAAAAATACATCATATAATATATACATAATTATAATGTGGAAATAATTTTTTTTCTTTTTTTGAAAAATTAAATAACTGTTAATGATACAATTATTAAATAAATATCCATAATATTAAATATTTATATTAAAAAAATTTAAACTTTCTTGATAATCAATATAATTTAAATATAATTTTTTTAATATAAATTATAAGAGTAATTAATAATTTTTATTATAAATTAAAAAATAAGGATACAATATAAAAGAGTTTACATTTATTATTATGAAATTTTCATGATATTTCATATGAAAATATAAAAATAATTGCCTGAATTTAGAAAAATATTTAATCCAAAATCAAAATTAGTTTTGATCATTGATATGATGATGGACAAAACAATTATATATATATATGATATTTATTATTTTTAAATTGTTTAAATAATAAATTTGGAATATAAAATTTTCATATTTTATTTGATATCAAATATTTTTGTTGAAATTTCATTTAAATGAATAAAATAAAGGATTTTATATATGAAATAAATATAAACTTTGTATATTTATTTAATTATAGAATGTCTATAATGAGGGTATTTAGGGGATGAGTATATGATCTATTGGTAGTGGAAGAAAAAATGTATAATGATTGATCTGTCCTTTACTATATCAACTAAAGAACCAGAGGGCCATGCATACACACTTGAGAGGGTGTTTAATTAAGTATTGTTCGATTTTAATTAAAACTATAATTTCCTTCTATCTTTAAGACCCTTTCTATAATTTAACCTTTTCCACCTGATATGATTTAGATGAATAAATTTTTATTTTATCTTTATAAAAAATTATATGATAAGAAGGTGTAGATAGTAAAAATATAATAAGTATTTTAATAAGGTTAATCTATAATTTGGGAAAGCTACTTCTTCTACTGTTAACTCACATTGAGTCACTGATTATCTACTCTAATTAAATAACTATTTAAAATGGGTGACAAAGTATCATTATAAAATATTTTTCAATCGATATTATACATTTTACAATCCTTCTGTAACGTCCCGGACCCGGGTGCCATGCAACGGGTGCCCCGAGCCTGGTTCACCACGTGACCTCAAGCGCATTTCCCCAAACGCCAGAGGCTGCTGACTAGCAGTGAGGGCCCAGGTCTGATAGTGGGGAAACTATGCCCTCATTTATCAAAGTGTAGCGTAGCGGAATACCAAAATAAACATTCAACAACAGCGGAAGCAGTAAACACACACAACTGAAATAACTACAGCAGTGAATATAACCAATAGTATATAAGTGATGATGCTACATGTTTCAAGTTCTAGGAAAATAGACATAACATGTTATACATCAATACAGTACAGTAGAAAACAGAGTACAACAAAGCAAGAAAAATAGCTAGCAGCGGCATCGCGAGCCTAGGCTCAGTCCCATGCCCTCATACTCCTCAGAAACATTCAAGTACCTGTATAGGGACTCTTGCCTCTATTTACACCTACAGCAACGTAATCTCTTTGGGATGAAAAGCGTGACCCAAACAGGGTGTGAGAAATTTATCTCAGTAGGAACCCACCAAAGGCTCGTGCTCAACTGTGTGTAAAACATGCAACAAGTGTGCAGCAGTAAAATGAAATAACTAAGAATTACTCAAAAGTAACTAACTTAACTGTTAAATTGTCATTTTATTATTCATTTAATTCCTTTAATTTAGTAACATTTTTATGCTCTACAGCACCAAGCCCTCAGGCCAACTACAATCGTTCCCTCAGGCTAAAATAGTAACCACGCCCTCAGGCTTGCCCTCAGGCCATACAGAATCCAACCCACAGGTATTGCCCTCATGTGTAACAGAAATTCTTTCCCTCAGGCATACGAAGTGTCGCCCTCAGGCACAGAAGTCAATCCCTCAGGCACGAAAGGTTGCCCTCAGGCGGAATAATGACATCCCTCGGGCTAAAACAGTCACGCCCTCAGGCTAATCACAACAATGCCCTCAGGATAACAGGTAACCGGGCAATACCCAACATATCAAATATGTAGTAAACAAGAAATTCCTCTCAAGGAAATTCTACAGTTATTACATTTAAGGCATACCCTCAGGTATCCTAGCCAAACGGCTAAACAGAGGAACACACCCCTCGGGATGGTACTGGATCCAAGCAACAATCCCAAACATCATTTTATTATCACCATTTAATCACCTATGCAATTCTAGGAATTAAATATAGCAACGGCCTCATCCACACGACACCCCAACATGGGTTCGTGGCACGAAAATGCACAAAAACGCACAACAGTTGGAAAATAAACACCAAGCCACCTACCTTATACGTCAACGAACGCTATACATGAACGCCGACTCCAGAAATGCCCAAGTACGGCATAGATCTGACAAAGAACAAAACCAATTCAAACGTAAATAACTTACGTTGGGAGAAGAATTGGCAAGAACAGTGCCAGGAGGAGGTAGGGCTTACCCATGCGGTTCCAACGAGATTGTCTCAAGCCAAATCAGATTCCAGACGAATGCCCGGTGGATCATTAAAGATCTGGCCTCCTCCTTTGGCTCCAAAATGGCTCAAGTGCCTCCTCTGCCAAATGAGGTGGCTACTACCTTTTTTAAGCCAAAAAAACAAAGTACACGGCGTTTACTTCAAAGTACACGGCATGTACTCCTTTCATTTAACTGTTCATTTGGCGGCACCACCACATTGTTCATCTACCGACAATAATACACGACATGTTCTCCAAAGTACACGGTGTGTACTGCCGCCCAGCTGGCGACGACTCCACCGCCTTACTTTTTAACCTGCCGACTGACTACATGGCGTGTAAAGGACCACTACACGGCGTGTAGTCGGTTCCTACACCCTTTCTCGCCGGCATGGCTACACGCCCCGTGTACTCATCCCTACACGGCCAAAAGTACACGGTGTGTGGATAAAGTACACGGCGTGTAGTTCCAAAATTCAGGATTTTACCCCATTTCCCATATTTTCTCAAAAACACTTAAGGAAAAGGAAAAGAATAAGCCCATACCGCTAAAACAAGAGTCAGGTTCTTACAAACTTCCCCCCCCCCTACAGAAATTCATCCCCGAATTTCCCTTTACAGGGTGGTAAAGATAAAGCTCAAAACAGCTCTGGCCACTGAGCACGTACGTCGGCCTCCCGCTCCCAAGTCTCATCCTGCACTCGGCCATGCTGCCATAGCACCCATACGAGAGGAACTGACCGGCCTCGGAAAACCTTTGTGCTCCTGTCAACGATACGGATCGGATTCTCCTCAAAGGACGCATCATGCTGAAGCTCAACCTCCTCTGGCTGAAAGGTGTTAGACGGGTCTGAATGGTAGTGACGCAACTGAGACACGTGGAAGATGTCGTGCATGGCTCAGTACCGCTGCGGTAACTGCAACCGATAGGCAACCAACCCTACTCTCTCCAGAATCTCAAATGGCCAAACATACCTCAGCGAATGCTTACCCTGTCTCCTGATCCGTTTATGTCCCAGCCTCGGCGAAACACGCAATAAAACCTAATCCCCAGCCACGAACTCCAAAGGTCGTCTGCTGCGATCAGCATAAGACTTCTGATAAGACTGTGTGGTAGCCATCCACTTCTGAATTAACTGGACCTACTCAGATGTCTCCTGCACAAGCTGTGGTCCCAGTAAAGCTGCCTCACCTGCCTCTAACCAGCACAAAGGTGATCGGCATGGCCTACCATATAAAGCCTTGTATGGTGCCATCTCAATAGTTGCTTGAAAACTATTGTTATAGGCAAACTCGACTAAGGGTATATGCTTCTCCCAAGAGCCCCCAATGTCTAGGAAGCATTCACGCAACATGTCCTCTAGCACCTGTATCATCCGCTCTGACTGGCCATCAGTCTGAGGGTGGTATGTTGTGCTCAGAAGCAACTGTGTACCCAGCACACTCTGAAAACTCTGCCAGAAACAAGACGTAAAGCAGGCATCCCTATCTGAAATGATATAATGAGGGACCCCATGCAGACGTACGATCTCTCGGATATACTGCCTTCCGAGATCGTTCACACCAAAGGACTCCTTGATCGGCAAGAAGTGAGCTACTTTTGTAAGTCTGTCCACAACAACCCATATGGCGTCATTGCCTCGACGTGACCTTGGCAATCCCATCACGAAATCCATCGCGACATCATCCCATTTCCACTCTGGAATGGGAAACTGCTGTAACAACCCAGCTGGTCTCTGATGCTCTGCCTTCACTTGCTGGCAGGTGGAACACCTCGTAAAAAACCAGCTATCTGTCTCTTCATACCCGGCCACCAGTACTGACGTCTCAAGTCTCGGTACATCTTGGTAACCCTGGGATAAACTGCCCAAGATGAAGCATGAAACTCCCTCATCATCTCCTTGCGTATATCCCCTGGAACCCATACACATCCATGGAAACGCAAAACCTCGTCATCGCCTATCGTCCAAACGAGAGGAGGGTCCTCACATGCCACCAACTCCCGTAGAACTAGGCCTTCTGAAACCGATAGCTACCTCATCCTCACTCTATCCAGTAGGGTAGAAGTCACAGCTAACGAGGAAAGATAAGTCTTCCCCTGACTGTCATGCACCTCTAGATGCATCTCAGAGAACAAGGCCATAAGCTTCCACTCACCATTGGCCTCCTGCACGACCTATATCTGAGTCTTCCTGCTCAGTGCATCGGCTACGACATTACCTTTACCAGGTGTATAGGAAATCTCATAATTGAAGGCCTGTAGGTACTCGACCCACCTTCTCTGCCTCAGATTCAGGTCACGCTGAGTAAAGATATACATGAGGCTTTTGTGGTCGGGGAAAACTACAAAATGCTCTCCCTACAGGTAATGTCTCCAACAGCGCAACACACGCACAACTGCAGCCAACTCGAGATCGTGTGTCTGGTAATTCCTCTCATGTGGCCTCAACTGCCAAGACTGGTACGCCACAACTCGGTCGCCCTGCATCAAAACAGCTCCCAGCCAAATCCCTGACGCATCATAGTAAACTATATAGCTCCTCCCCTGTTCTGGGAGTATCAGGATCGGTGCTGATGTCAGCCTTCCCTTCATGTCTTGAAAAGCTGTCTCACAAGCTTCTGAACAAACGAACATCACACCCTTCTTAGTCAGACCGGTCAACGGTGCTGCTAAGCGGGAGAAGTCATGTATGAAACGTCTGTAGTAACCAGCTAGCCCTAAGAAACTCCGTATCTCAAACATGTTCTTAGGCTGATCCCAGGAAACTACTGCTCTCACCTTCTCTAGGTCTACTAAAACTCCTGCCTCTGAGATGATATGACCCAGGAAGTGAATCTGGTCCATCCAAAAGTGGTCCTTTGAGAGCATTGCATAAAGGCGATGCTCTCTCAGTGTACTCAATACGATCTCAAGATGGGTGGCATGGTCGTGTCGAGTGTGAGAGTACACCAATATGTAGTCCATGAATACTACCACAAATGAATCATGATACGGATGGAACACACGATTAATCAGATCCATGAAAACTGCTGGCGCGTTCGTGAGTCCAAACGGCATAAATGTATACTCATATAGGCCATACCTACTCCTGAAAGCAGTGAGAGGTATATCAGATGGTCTAACAAACAGCTGATGATATACGGATCTCGAGTCAATCTTCGAGAACACTCGTGCTCCACGAAGCTGATCAAACAGATCATAAATCCTTGGCAAGGGATATCGGTTCTTAATCGTCAACTGGTTCAGCTTCCGATAATCCACACACAGCCTAAGGGTACCATCCGCCTTCTTCGCAAAGAGGACCGGAGAACCCCAAGGAGAAGTACTGGGTCAGATAAAACCCTTTGCATGTATCTCCTCTAACTGCCTCTTGAGCTCTTGCAACTCAGGCGTGGACATCCTATAAGGAGGAATAGACACTGGTGCTGCTCCTAGCACAAGCTCGCTAGAGAAATCCACCTCACGCACCGTATGTAGACCTGAAAAGTCATCCGGGAAGACATCCCTGAAATGATCAACAAATGGAGGGAAATCTGTTTGACAAGTCCCCTAGTCATCCAGATATAAGCTTGCAATCTGGGTTGTGACTCCACCTCGCCCATGATGCTCTGGTCCAGCTCGACTCGCCTGAACATCCCACTCGCCTTTGTATAGAAACTCCCCGCCCTCTGGTGACATGAAACGCACCCTACGACGATAGCAGTCTACAAAATCTTGGAAGGGAACCAACCAGTCCATCCTGAGAATGACATCATAGCTCCTCATCTCTAGGACATAGAGGTCCCAAAGGAAGTGACACCCACCAACCTCAAGGGGGCACTCCTTGGACTGACGCACACCGACCGTCCTAGTCCCCAACGGAGTGTCTAGCGTCAAGATATCAGAAGAAGTAGAAACACTGAGCCCAAGGCTCTCCACAATGGGTACTGATATAAAACTATGTGTAGCACCCGTATCAAAAAGTATTGAGGACAAGACAGAAGCTACTAGAATAGTACCTCTGACTGTCGAAGGCCCGAGATCCCGCTCCTGCTGGGTCTGTTGCACTGCATATGTCTGTCCAGTGCCGCGGCCCTGTGACACAGCTTGGCTACCCTGAGCTGTCCCACCCTGTTGCCTCTGAGATCCTGGTTTCTAGCTACCACGGCCACGACCACCATCTCTGCCTGCACGCCCTGACGTATTCCAGTTCCCTGACTGGTAAGAAGCCACTGGTCCTGTTCCCGCACGCGGAGTTTGCACAGAACCCCTCTCACTAGCCACTGGTAGAAATGCCCTCCAAAAGCGTTGTAGATGACCCATCTTTCCGCAAGCTCGGCACTCCACTGGGTCTCGTGGAAACTGCGGCCTCTTGTGCACCTCTCTGCCACACTAGTAGCACCTGATCGAGCCACCTGAAGAAGCTGCCTGGCTAGTACTGCCTCCCTGAGAGAAGTCCATCTGTCTCTTCCTCTTGCCATCAGAAATAGTACCAATAACTGGTGTCGAACCGCCCTGGACCACACCACTAGATTCTCACAGGTTCCTCTCTGTAATCAATGCCTGGTTCACAATCACGTGTACAGTACGAAACCTGAAAACATTCACCAGCACTCAGATGTCATACCAAACACCATCCTCAAAATGTCTGGCTCTCAGCGTCTCATCACCCACCAGCACGGGTGCAAAGCGCTGAAGCTCTGTAAAACCTGCAGAATAGTCCATCACTGACATAGAGCCCTGCTGCAGATTCATGAACTCTCGAGCTCTATCTTCCCTCAGCATCTCGGGAAAGAAGAAGTCATAGAAGACTGTCTGAAAATCCTCCCACGCCATGTCCCTGTAATTCTCTGACTGGGTGGTAAAATCCCACCACCTCTTGGCGGAATCACGCAGCATGTTAGTCGCGAGCTTGACCCGTTGCCCTGGAGGCATCTCAAGATGCTCGAAAATAGTCTGCATCGATCCTAGCCAAGACTCTGCAGCCTGTGGTCCGCCATCCCTTAAAAACGTAGGCGAATGTTAAAGCTGAAAGATACCCATTAGCTCGGCCATAGATGTGGAAGCCTGCGGTGCTCCCTGAACGGTCTTCATGAACCGAAATAAGCCTTCACGGAACTGCGCCTCCGCGCCCGTGTCTGGTATAACAGCTGGTGCTTCATCTGGCTCTGCTGGTGGATCAACTGGTAGCCCATGGCCCACCATCTCCAGAGTATAATCGTCGCCGCTCTCTTGGCGAACAACTCGCGGTCGTCTGGGCGGCATGACTCTACAAGGTCAAAAGAACGCCTCAGATTCAAGATTATTAAGACTGAAAGTGAAGGAACCACAAATGGAACAAGAGGAAGAACGTATCCAAAATTGGAAAAACGAGACTACACGGCGTGTACAATGACTACACGGCGTGTACTTGACTTCCTTTCCCCTGCCCGGGTCCTTCCACATGGCTAATCCACACGACTTCCGTTAAACACAACTACACAGCGTGTATAATACTTACACGGCATGTACGGTGTTATTTTCCAAATGCTTGTGCCATCTGTGACACGGCCGACTACTCGGATTAACTCCACACGGTCTGTCCTCGGACAAGAATACATGGCGTGTCCTCTAAAGGTACACGGCGTGTTCAAGAAACGGTGACACCGGCCCGTGTTGTTAGTTACACGGTCGAGTCCCTAGGTCACACTACACGGCGTGTTCTGTACAGGAGTTCACCGACCCGTGTTGTTAGTTACACGGTCGGACTCCGGGACAACACTACATGGTGTGTACAAAAATTACACGGTGTGTTTTACCCAAGGCCTTCCTTACCCTGTGTCGCCACCCACACGGTTTGTGACACCGGAAGAGACTACACGGCGTGTACTCGGGGTACACGGCGTGTACTCAAAAAGTTCATTTTCCTTCCTGAACATAAGAACATACACGACGTGTATAATGTACTACACGGCGTGTATACTGGGTTTTCAGACAGTATGACTCAGAAACTTCTCTGGAACCCAAAAAATACCGAAAAACAACACCTAAGTGTCAAATTCCGATCCGTGGGGGCCCATACTCTCCACGAATCAAAGTTTGACATCTTATATGTCTTATGACCAATAACCAGTCAATGATCCACCAAATTCCGGTAAATGGGGGCCCATACTCCCCAAAGACCAAAGTTTGGCATCCATTCAATAAACAATCTCAAACAAAAATACCATATCAAAAGGCAAGTATTTATCAAGAAGCTATCACAACAACATGCTTTTCTAGCACAACAACTATCACAACAACATGCGAATTTCTAATGCACCTACATGGCATGGAAACAATGCATGGCATGTGATATCTAGCATGTTCCTATATGATGCCTGAGACGGCATACCCTCATCTCATCGGGTTGCAACTGAATAGGACCCACAGATAAAATATAAACAGCACAATCCAAGAGTGTCACCCAATGGTGAAAACATATCAACCGTAAAATTGAAAAATCCAAAGAATGAAAAATATGAGGTAGACTGGCTTTTCCCTGTACACGGGTTAGCTACGCCCGAGCACAACCTATTACCAGCTATTGTTCCATCCTATCCTTGACTACAGCTCCAAATAGTAAGTCAAAGAACAGAAACACCCTTTGATACCACTTTGTAACGTCCTGGACCCGGGTGCCACGCAACAGGTGCCCCGAGCCCGGTTCGCCACGTGACCTCAAGCGCATTTTCCCAAACGCCAGAGGCTGCCGAATAGCAGCGAGGGCCTAGGTCTGATTGTGGGGAAACTATGCCCCCCATTTATCAAAGTGTAGCGCAGCGGAATACCAAAATAAACATTCAACAACAGCGGAAGCAGTAAACATACACAACTGAAATAACTACAGCAATGGATATAACCAATAGTATATAAGTGATGATGCTACATGTTTCAAGTTCTAGGAAAACAGCCAGAACATGTTATGCATCAATATAGTACAGCAGAAAACAGAGTACAACAAAGAAAGAAAAACAGCTAGAAGCGACATCGCGAGCCTAGGCTTGGTCCCATGCCCTCATACTCCTCAGTAACAGTCAAGTACCTATATAGGGACTCTTTCCCCTATTTACACCTGTAGCAATGTAATCTGTTTGGGCCGAAAAGCGTGACCCAAACAGGGTGTGAGAAATATATCTGAGTAGGCACCCACCAAAGGCCCGTTCTCAACTGTGTGTAAAACATGCAACAAGTGTGCAGTAGTAAAATTCTATAACTAAGCAGTACTCAAAAGTAACTAACTTAACAGTTAAATTTTCATTTTATTATTCATTTAATTCCTTTAATTTAGTAACATTTTTGTACTCAACAGCACCAAGCCCTCAGGCCAACTAAAACTATGCCCTCAGGCTAAAATAGTAATCACGCCCTCAGGCTTGCCCTCAGGCCATACAGAATCCAACCCGCAGGTATTTCCCTAAGGCATAACAGAAATTCTCGCCCTCATACATACGAATTGTCGCCCTCGGGCATAGAAGTCAAGCCCTCAGACACGAAAGGTTGCCCTCAGGAGGAATAACGACAACCCTTGGGCTAAAACAGTCATGCCCTCAGGCTAATCACAACAACGCCCTCAGGCTAATAGGTAACTGGGAAACGCCCAACATATCAAAATGTAGTAAAAAATCAATTCCTCTCAAGAAAATTCTACAGTTACAACATTTAAGGCATACCCTTGGGTATCCTGGCCAAATGGCTAAATAGAGGAACACACCCCTTGGGATGGTCCTGGATCCAAGCAATGATCCCAAACATCATTTTATTATCACCATTTAATCACCTATGCAATTCTAGGCATTAAATATAGCAATGGCCTCAGCCACACGACACCCCAACATGGGTTCGTGGCACAAAAACGCACAAAAACGCACAACAGTTGGAAAATAAACACCAAGCCACCTACCTTATACGTCAATGAACGCTATACACGAACGCCGACTCCAGAAATGCCCAAGTACAGCATAGATCTGACGTAGAAAAAAACCCATTCAAACGTAAATAACTTACGTTGGGAGAAGAATTGGCAAGAACGGTACCAGGAGGAGGAAGGGCTTACCCGTGCGGTTCCAACGAGATCGTCCGAAGCCGAATCGGATTCCAGACAAACGCCCAGTGGATCTTCAAAGATATGGCCTCCTCCTTTGGCTCCAAAATGGCTCAAGTGCCTCCTCTTCCAAATGAGGAGGCTACTGCCTGTTTTAAGCCAAAAAAACAAAGTACACGGCGTGTACTTCAAAGTACACAGCGTCTACTCCTTTCATTTAACTGTTCATTTGGCGGCACCGCCACACTGTTCATTTGCCGACAATAATACACGGCATGTACTCCCATGTACACGGCATGTACTGCCGCCTAGCTGGCGGCGACTCCACCGCCTTACTTAGTAACCTTCTGACTGACTACACGGCGTGTAAAGGACCACTACACGGCGTGTAGTCCGTTCCTACACCATTTTTCGCTGGCATGGCTACACGCCCCATGTACTCATCCCTACACAGCCAAAAGTACATGGCATGTGGATAAAGTACACGGCGTGTAGTTCCAAAATTCAGGATTTTTCCCCATTTCCCATATTTTCTCAAAAACACTTAAGGAAAAGGAAAAGAAGAAGCACATACCTCTAAAACAAGTGACGGGTTCTTACACCTTCAATATGAAACTCAAGAATGTATTTCTTTAAATGAATTACATAGTATTTAGCTACACTTGGTTCCCTTCTTAATTCATCATATTGAGTTCGATCTACTCTATACATAGAATTCCAAGGCACTAATAATATCATATCTTATCCCCACATTAGATTCTTTAAAAAATAAAATATATTTTATAAAATCCCCTGAAACTCATTCTCTATAAGTCTTCACAGTTTGATGTTCTTCTGAATCTGTTCATAGGCCTCTCAAACTTACTTCTGTTGAACACATCCCAATATATTTTTTCCTAGATTTCACACAGGTGATCCTACTCTTAGTAATTTTTCTTGTAATGGTAGCACATAGGTCAACTATTTTTCTTTTACTTCTTCTTCATTGG
The DNA here is from genome assembly GCA_963277665.1 of Viscum album. Lineage (NCBI taxonomy): Eukaryota > Viridiplantae > Streptophyta > Magnoliopsida > Santalales > Viscaceae > Viscum > Viscum album. The sequence goes on from OY728151.1 coordinate 1,523,621,187, forward strand.
AATATATAGTTTTTTCTCCTTATTCTTCATTAAGATCCTCAATTATCTTGAAATATCCTCTCAAAAACTCACACCTTGTGAAAGTATATCAACTTTCATTTTTTATAGTACTAAAAATTATCATCACATAATGTGAATATGAATGTATAATAAATTAATTTATCCATTCAAAAATATATTAAAATGTACATTTAGGATTTAAACAACTGCTAGAATAAAATAAAAATTATAGAATATCATGTGCGAGTCCTAATGATTTTTAGGGAAACCATTGTCCAGCTATATGTGTATTCCAAGAATTCCCCCATTAAATGCTCCACATTTTTGATGTATTACCAAATAAAATATTCCATTATTAATATATAATAATTGATTATTTTTATCAAAAACATCTGTAGAATCATTAGTCCATATCATCATAGTTTTTTGAAGACCATATTCTAAATAATTTCTTCTATAGTGTGGAACTCATCAATTTTTTTGTCTTGGGAAAATTACTATACATCCTTATTAGTTCCTCCCAAACACCTTACTATACATAAATCCATATAATATACCCCTTAATAGATATTAACACAAGATTTCATATTTCTTCATTGGAATTACACTAGAAATTCTCATAAGATCATTTTCAGCATCAAGAAATATATGTCGTACAAATCCTCATTTAATCATAATGAAGAAAATAATGGATTATAGAATTTTTAAGCATCATAATGTTCTAACCCTAATAAACAACATGATCATATTCAGATTTATATTTCCTTATAATTAAAATTTTATTTAATCTCCATATTTCATCATTATTTGATATTCGGGTTCCACATATGGAGATCGACTTAAATTTACTTTGAAAATTAGATCACAAAAATTATATGGTGTGCGTGATTCTTATATCACGAATGAGTGACAATTTCCTCAAAAAAAAATTTTTGTATTCATCAAATTAAATATTTAAAAACTCAATTTTTAGTCTAGGATCACATTGACAATTTCTTAAGGGTTGAATATTTATTCCTGTAACGTCAAATAATTATGCATACTAGGATAATTTATTAAGTCATGTGATGATCGAGAAGCATTCTGAAATTCTCATTATGTGCTCAATAATTATTCTCAATCAAATTTTTATACTGGTGACCTAAAATACTTACACTCAATTTAAATGCACTTAAGATTAGGGCTTTGTCAATTTTTTCATACTACAATGCCTTATGATGATATGATGTTGTAGGAGAATACATATGATCGATAATGACATTTGTTGGATCTCATAGATTAATAATATCTTGAAAGTATTAAATTTATAACATAAATCCTTTTGATCATTAAAATATTTATTTTTATTATATGAGAATCCATATTCTAAGGACTTATCCAATTTCCATGAACCCAAAATTTTAAATTTTCCAAAATTGCTTCAAACATAATTCAACTATCTTTAGGACCTTTCCAAACTTATTTCGAACATCTTAGATCTTATTCAAATGATATTTGTAATTATTCAAATAATTTCACATTTTTTCCATGGATTATTTCAGTTTTTATAATATATAAGATTCTTATATTAGATTATATCCTTGTATGTATCTACCAGCTATGGAGTAGGTCTTCCTCAATGAATCCGGAGCCATCCCTATTTTCACCAAACATCTTCCAGGATTATAAAACGCTAATTCTATAATACAACAATATTTTTTATCCTTGTATGGGTTCTCCTTCATGTTCCATGGAATCTATCTAGTTATTTATTACATTTATCAATAGTTATCCCCTTTTTCATTAATTTCTTATGAAAGAAACTCCACTTATAGGGGAAGATACTCCTTTCTTCACCCAATACCTCATAACATTGAACAAATATAATTGACTATATCTTTGACAAAAAATACGACAATTCCATTTTGGGTACTTTAATATCCCCCTTTAATGTTTATTCTCGAAAAACATGTCGTATCAAATTCAATGATATCCTATTCCATTTTTTGATATTCAATTCAATGGGATGGATATGATCACACATGTTAATACACTAGGTAAGATTACCCACCATAACATAGTAGGGTTAAATATTTTACTTTCTTCTCCCCTTTACATTCTAAAATCACTTGAGAAGGATACCACATGAAATAGAAATTGAGATACCAACTTATATCAATATAAATTCAATGGGATGATCTTATTCAAATACATATACCTCTTATGATACCATCAAAGAGAATTGAGGCACAAATCACTATGTTTTTGTGGAATGATATTATAAACTTTTCAAAATATCATATAATCACCTAAATATGACATGGCATTAAACTTATATAACCAACTAGTTATAAAAAATAAACTCTAAGTCTATGTGGGTATCACATTATTTAAAAAAGATAGATAATTTTATATGAAAAATTTAACCATATTTTCACATGTTATACCTATTTGTCACATTTAAATATTTATGACAAACTCAACTATACTTTCATGAAAAATTGAGAACCTTATCTTACATTAATAAAAATATATAAACACTCCATGTTCTAGGACATCCCAAATTGCATATATAATTACTCTCCCTATGTAAATACACTTTATATACACTAGTTCAAATATCAATGAACTAAACCATACCTCATACTTTTAATTTTTAATGTATTCCATTTTTTAAATATTCAATAAGATCTTATTGGTCTCTTATAGATGCACAACCTTTCTGAAATCCCCCCCCCCCCGCTCAATGTATATTATCCATCCTTTATCACCATATCCAGATAACATTTAAAAAAACTGAAATATAATGAGTTAGGGTAGTTCTTCCTATAGATTCTCAATTTTAGTAACACAACTGAGACAAATTTCTCAACATAAAATCTCATTTTTCTTATTGGTCTAATGTGTCAAGACCTATTCAGTATTTATTCAGTCTTCACTTTTAATCTTTTTCACCTTTTCAAATTATTTACGTTTTTTGGTTGTTAACAATATTCTTAGATGGAGTGTACATATTGATATAATAAAATATTTCATTATATTTCATTGATGGCTGTTCTAATTCTCTAACCAACTCCAATTGTTCATGTTATATGATTAGACTACCTTCTATCTCATACTCATACAACTTATTAGGTGTGGGTAACCTATTTATAGTTGTAGTTTTAGAATTTTTCATAAAACAATACTTTTAAATTTTGACTTATATTCCAAGAAAGATATTCCAGACCTCTTACTACCATGTTCCATTCCTGATTTAATCTTCCATACACCACTTCATCATATTTTTCTTTTACATTATTTGGAATCTTATCATGATTTTGACACAGACAATGAATATCCATATTGTTTTATTTATTCATTTCATTTATTTATTCGATTTTACTTATGAAATTCATGTTAATTTTTTTTACTATTATATGATTTATAATTTCATAAAAATAATAATTTATGTGTTGGATTGACGCACATAAAACCCTATTTCTATTAATTTTAGATAGTGTCTTGTTTAATATCTTTCTTTAGTAAAAAATCTCTAAAGAAGAATAATCTTGTTTCTTTACCTTTTTCATAGACTATTGTGGTTCAATATTCCCCTTAGTCCAGATGTGACACCTTATAGTATTATATTAGTATTTACCAATTCAATGACCACTAATATTTCACAAATCCTAGAGGTCCTCGAAGATAAAAAATCTATTCTTATGAGATATATTTTTCTTTTTCTGTATTATTTTATTGAAAATAGTGGGTTTTCTTATTTCATTCTATTTTCTAACTCATAATTCGGAAAATCTAGTAAATTTAAATATTAATGTATAATTTAAATAATTAGTAGTCTTGTACTTAAATCTCTAGTAGAACCAACATTTTATAATTAATATTGTTCTTTTTCTTATAGGTACAGTCTACCTCTGTCGGCTTTCTTGTAGATTTGTGGCAAGAAACCTAGCCTTTTAGAATTTTGGGGGGAGAATTTCTTCTTGAAGATTCTCACTATATTCTTTTTCATATTATGGGATTTCTCCTAATTTTAACCATCTATTTTTTTATTTAATTAATAATTTTTCCATGAAATTAAAAATAATATATAATCAGTCAAACCTTATCTACACTGTGGGTTACCGTTTTCCATGATATTACGGTTGAGGCCCCTCCAGATTATCTCAATCTCATTAATCCACCTTTGTGATCCATATATGATCTAGGGAATAACTGAGAATATTTTTTGGTACCATGTATTTTCTTAGTAGATTTAGATGTTCTATCCAGGGTTGAATCCACATTTCTTAATTTAATTTCTATGTTAAGGAACCTCAAATTAATTTATTTCTCTTCATCCTCATTAGATCAAATTATGGTCCCCCTTTCATACATTAGATTCCCAAATTTATCATCAAGAATATTACTTGTCCCTACTAAAGTGTTATCTATCTCTGTTAACCTATTAAATTTAGATTCTTTCTAAGAAGATTGGGAATCTGTGGAAACATTTTCAGGAATCTCAAAAACATAGAATACATACTTCACAACATTATGAAAATATATATTTTCTCGTAAATATATATTTCCAATTCTTCGTTAACAAAATAAACTCTTTTATTGAAATAGATGTGGATTCTTTCTTAGATTTTACATTCTTTGGGGTACTATTTGAATATCATACATTATTTTTCAAAGCCTCTTCCATTGTATCATCATCTTCTTATAGCTATAATTTTTATTCAATAATTCCCTTGATATGTGGCAGAATATATAAAATGACTTCCTCATGGACCATTCTCATGTTATCCTTTATATAAAAATAAAACATATTTAGGGACTCATTAAAACTATCTTATTTATATATTGAATATGTTTTACTAGAGGTACATTATTCAAAATTCCTTCCACGCTTACTAACATTAGATTGTAGATATTCTACAAGCTTCTTCAAAAATTTAGTTTTTTTATTCCACTTTCTACTACTGTTTCCTTAAAGACTTATCTAATACATCCAAATTTATACTTATTTTGATCCAAAATTGATTTTCTAACTATGTATTTTCATCAAATATTTGAAATCAGATATTTTAATACTCAATAAATGCAATGTGTAATCAGTGGTAACCAATATTTAGATACAAATGGTTGAACATTCAAAAGAAAAAAAACAGAGAGAACATTCACCCTAATACCACTTTTGGTTCCATTAGGACCTTATAAACACACTTGAGAGAGGGTGAATTGAGTGTCCACTGATTTTACTTAATACAAACCCTTTCCTTCATTTTTAATACCTCATTTTTATTTTTACCTCTATCACATATTATTATGTAAATAAATATATTAATATTTATCCTTTCCAAAAAATATAGAAATGATGATTGAAATTGTAAAAATAGCACATTTATTTTTGTAAGGTTCATCCATGAGGAGGGACACCAAACCCAAGTTATGTAAAATCCCATTATGCTTGGGATTATCCATTATAATTAAATCACCAATTGTAATGGGTGGCTTGGTATGATCATAAAACCATTCTTAGACAATATTACACATCTAGAGTTACTATATTACACAGGTGAAAATCATTCAATGTATAATGAATATGAATGAGTCTTTATATTGCTCCCACATTCGTTAGCTCCTACTATATATTTTCTTCTAACCTCCATTTAATGTAGATATTCCTTATGCACTGGGTAGATCTACACTAATAATATCATAACTACTTCCTCACATAAATTTTTTTTACAACCAAAATCTCTTCAAGTAACACATAAGTGACTTAGTATTTATAAGTCATCACATTTTATAGTTCATCGAAATCTATTCTCTCTCATGTAATAATCATATATCAGTTATATTGCCCCGAATATATTTTTCAAGGATTTTACACACTTGAAAACTGCCTCATATTTTTTCCAAGTGATATTTACATTATTGCATGATTCTTCTCTTATTTACTCATGTGACATCCCGCCCCTACCCATTTTCTTAATAAGTAATAACTACATTACTTGGTCATAAACCACATCCCCAAGATTCCAAAGGCTAGTAATAAATTCCATGGGCTTTATTAAATAGTGGGGCACGATTTTCCCTTTGAAAATAAAACCACCAAAAAAACAAGCCATAACAAAATATAACACTACATAATTATTTATATAAATGGAAGAAAACATAAATAAATACAATTTATATGAAAAAAAACTACAAAGAGTGCCACAAAGGATGGATGAAAAATATCCAAGTACACGGAATAAGACAAAAAACCCAAAAAAATCATTGAATACCACATATCTATAATCTCCAACATGGTCTATTTTCTAACCCCACAACCATCCCATATATCACTAAGAACCACAAGAGAAGTTTGATTCCTTACATTTTCAATTTTTTTATAATCAAAAACTAAAAAATCACCAATGTTCCAAAGCAGGTGTCACTAATGAATCTCAATAGGCTTTCAACAAATTCCATATATTATCATCACACATAGATAGAACATGCTTAAAAATATATATTGAACATTTTATATAAAATAATTAAAAACAATTTATGTCAAAGCCAAGAAATTTAACACCTAAACAATTTTTCATACTAAAATAGTTTCCATGGAAAAAAACTAATGATTCTCTAATCCACTTCACAAATTCCATTTTGGAATAATCCATTCCATTCCACATATCAAAACATCCAATCATCCACAGAACCATAGACCTCAATATACTCATGAGTACTAAGTCATCCATGAAATATGTTATCTTATACTGAACTATTTTGAATGGGGAAAGATTATACCCTTATCCATACCAAAAATTATGTGGGAAACATAATACCCTTTTCCATCCCGAATGCACATGAATACACAGCACTCGTTTATTCAATAAAACTCATGCCAAAATATCTATTTCAACAATTTAAATAAAAAATTTCTTTTATTTAAACACTTTTAAGAAAAGGGTTTCAATAAATTTCAATTAAACCATAATTTCATTGAAAATATCTCAATTTAACAATTTAACAAAAAACTAGAATGGAAACGTTTTGAAATGAACATTTTAAATCCTGAAGACGAAGAATATTGTGCAAGCACTTTCAAAAATTAAATAATTTCACCAAAACTCACAAACCATCACTAAAAAGTGTTCCATCATGCTCTAAATAACAATTTAACTACTGTATTTAATAAAAAAATAAATTTTTAATTAATCCCTCATGTTTTATTACGAGGTGTCAAGAGTGAGCCCACCCACCTTATAAAACATTTGGAAAAAACAATAAATAGCTAGAAAACGTCCATGAAACCAGGTTGAATACCCAAAAACCCACCATGGATCTCTTCCCCTATCAATAACAAGTCAAAATATAATAATTAATAGCATTAATAAAATTTGTTCTGTCCCCACGGATCTAGATCTATGAAACTAAGAGAAAGAGAGGAGTAGATCTAGAACGAAACAAAGTAAAACTACAAAAAAACTAATCACTTACAATGAAAATCCACCTTAAAATACCAAGATAAACATTATGATCAAATATAGATCAATGGAAGAAGACACTACACCCTTTGGGTGGAAATAATATTGAGTGTGGGTCAATTTTGATAAAAATGTTGGATTCAAAGGTGAAACCTGTTAGATCCAAAATTTAAGGATTTAACTTTAAAACTGTGCATGATTAGTCACACTATTTGGTAAACTATGTGCTAATCATGCACCAGATTCTACATCAAGGGGGACTTTCATGCTTGGAATTCATGTTTTGAAAAATCATGCCCCAATTGTGAAAATTATCTATGTACCACATTTCGCAGTGTCTCCTTGGTGATTCATGGTTTGGAAAAACCCTACACCTACCCATGTTCCTTATCTTTAGCACTGATATCACTGTGCATAGTTTATTATGGGGATTCATGGTTTCAATAAATTGTTCACCAATTGTGAACCTATTTCATATCCCCCAAAAATTTTACAACATCTTCCAAACACTCCCATAAATCACCCAAAAAATTTACCTAACTAAAAATAATAAATAAAGTGTAACTTACATTAAACTAGGGGTGTTACATTATCCCCACCATTAGCCTTTCTTTCCCTGGAAATTAGGAAACCAGAATTATCATAATAGATTTTGGGGAATTCCTCAACTATTACCTTCCCATATTCTAAATCCTCTTCCTAAATCTAAAAATATTGAATCAAAACTCATATAAATATATGTGTGTGTGTGTGTGCTTCTTCAACCTCAAGACTTTCTCTTGACTATCCACATTTCACACTGGCATGTGCACTAAGGAAGCATCCTGTAACACCCGAGACTTTTATGAGAAATATTTTGTTTTTATGTTATATAAATCATCAAAGGAATATTTCACTACACACCACACTAGCATGGCTTGCTTTACACGCAATCGCGACCTTCCTCGATAGCTTGCGTCGTACGCAATACCGAGTTTCACTAAACAACAATATGCTATTAAAATATTATTAAAACTAGCCGTTATGAATAGTAATACCCACTTTTTGAAATTTTGTAATTTTTTTTAAAATGGACTTCATTTTTGGATTCTGAATATCGAAATTAGCCTAGGGTGAAATTTTGGTATTTTTCTGAAAACTATAAATTTTTTATGAATAGTGAAAACACTGGGTTACTATTTAAAACCCGACTTTTTATTTAAATAATTATTTATTTTATTTAAAATTATTTTAGGTCAAAATTGATACATAATACCTATATAAGTTCAATGAAATTCATTGGAGTCATTTTATAATAATTTTATATATATAAAATTTTATTCAACTTTTCACCGTCTTTTACCCACCTCCTAGGAGAATTTGGAAATTCACATAAAACATAATTTTACCGCTTCTGTGAGTGGAATTTCGAAAATCTGAGAGAAACGGTTAATATCAAAGACTAAAATTTGGTTCAATGAGATGAAAATACTTTTTTGTGAATAGTAACTCTTTACTTTTTTTTACCACTGTTAAATGTAAATAGGGTAATTAAGGGTAAAAATTATATTATTATTACCCTAACACAAGTCCTAATTATATTGGATAAGTGTAATTAGACCAAAAACAACCTTAGGAATAAAATATGACCATTTATTCCCACTTGGATTAGATTAGGACATTTATTATTAATTTATTTAAATATGGGTTAAAATAGTTAAAATCAATGTTTAACAACTAAATCATTTTTAATATAGGGTTATACATAAGATAAATTCGACTATAAATATTAATTAGAATGATAAAAATATTTCCTACATAATGGTATTTTATTTATAATGTTTAGACATTAAATAATTTAATTTATTTATGACACAAAGATGATGCAGTAATTATCTTATTAATGAAATATTGACATAATTGATGTTATAAATACCCAAATAAATGTAATTTGATACTTTTTATGAATTAAAATAATTTTCTATGTTAATATTACATGTTATTATTGATTTAATTAACTTTTTTAGAACTAAACATTCTGTTATAATTTTTACAAAAATCAATTACCAAATAGTGTCAAAATTGACATAAAATAGTTTTTAAAACAAATATTATATTATTAATTGTTATTTTATTCCTAAAAATCTAAGGTTTGGAAAAAATGACTTATATAAGGTTATATATATTAATAATAAACAACTTGGGGTTCTTTTGGCTTGTTATAGTTAGTTTATTAACCTTATAGTGTAAGAAAAGAAGAAGACATGGTAAAAGTAAAATTATTTAACTTAAAGTTAAATCTAAATGATAAGGTTAAAATAGAAACCTAAACTTGACTAAATTATGTTGGATGAGATTATTTCGACCCATCCCCGCCTTATCTTAGAAATAAATCAATTTGGAGCTATTAAAAACAGAATATGACTTTATAATAAAATAATATTTTTAGTTTTTCTTAAGGGGCCCCTCTCCTCCCTTATAAAAGGGCACCTCCTTCCTCTCCTCCTCACACCACTTTGAGAATTCAAGCTCGGCAAACCCCTGCCAATTACTCATATCCATTTCCCTAAAAACATACTACAGGTCCTGGTATTCTTCAAAGACCAATTTTAGTGCCCTAAAAGGAGGTCTCAAGGAGGCGCTTCAAAGAAGAGGTAATGTCCATTACTGATTCTTTCAACTTTATTTCTTCTTCCACTTCTTCTTCTTTATTTGTTTCATTGTGAAGTAATAACATCAGTATCACTCATATACTGATATGTTATTATAATTATGAAACAATCCTATTTCACCATCTATCCATCCTACGGAAAACAAAATCACGACGTGTGCGTACGTACAGAATACCGTCTCCACACCGTGGTGTAATCTATTTTCCACCACCACCTTACGTGGATGGGTATAATGGTGTAAATAATAACTATATATGATTATTATAAAGTGATATTGATTCTGAAATAGTATACATACACTCCAATACAATTCCATGATCATGGGAACGATATCATCGCTCGTGCGTACGTACGGAATACCGTCTCCACGATGTGATGTGACTCGTTCTACATGATCTTAATTTCATAATGCTTATATAAATGAATTGAATGAATTAATATGATATATATTACACTAATAACATTCTGGAAATGAGGTATCTATAAACTAAAAATAAAAATAAGAATTTATTCAACAAAACACGTGTAAGAACAAAAAGTAATAAACACCCGAATAACAAATAGTAATGAAATATTACTAATAAGAAGCTAAGAATATAACCATATATGATATCATAAAAATAAGTATGATTCTAGAATAAGTAAATAAAATTATTTAAATCATTATATAGGAGGTTCGGGCACTTACGAAGAAAATCGGACCTAAGGTAAGGGACAATCTCGCAATCTCAATTTTTATCCGAGATTGTTTATATTTAAGAATTTACTAGTGAATATTTATCATCCACATCCATGTTTCCTCAATATGTAATATTATTTATATCCTCCTAAAATTGTTTAAATCCAATTTTACCCTTCGTTGAGTTTTTAGTAAAATATATGAAAGGAATCTTTTGTCATTTTTCGTACGAGGTACTTTTTAACTTTTCCGATATAAGTACGAGAAGAATGTTTGTTTAGTTATACGGCATGAATGGATTATTAAAACATTATTTCCAAGAAGCTTCCTTTACAAGTTTTCAAGTTTATTTTTAATAAACTTCTTTTAGTTTAAAATTGTATGACGTGTTAAGAAAGTAAAAAATGTTTTTGAAGTAGAATGGATATTTTACTCAAGAATGGAGTTCAAGTGTTTTATGAAAATTATTTTCCATCTAAGATAATCTAGGGTTCTGTTTCTATCCCTATTATTACATTGATTTTATTATGTTGTGATGGAAATATTTTTATGAATTCCTTTATCTTATATGAATTGTTTTATGATGTCACGATGTTTAAAAATCCCATTTTTATTACATGGGTTATGCTATGATGTATGATTTATTATTATGTGGCACACATAATAATGGTTTCATTATGAGATGGGTGGGACCTATGTCTCCCTCCAATGCATTGGGTAAAGATTTTTATCTCATGAGATAGACATGGCTGGAACGGCAGGTTAATCCAGTTCAGTGAAACAGGACTAAAATGAGGAGTGAACTTGGTTCAGAAATGGAATTTGTCTGCTAAGATAGTCTTGGAAATGAGTCTTGACTACTAAGAAATGATTATCTATGATTATGTGTGTATGCCACAAAGTTTCATGTTTTATGTTATGATTATTGGGATTACATTTCGCCACTATGATTTATCCCATTATGATTTATTTTGTAGGTTAAGATTTCTAAAATGATATGTTCTTATGAATATGATGTGATTGATATTTCTTTTGTTTACCCTTACTGAGAATTTGATCTCACCCTTTTGTATATTTTCTTTCTCCAGGTCCGGATGAAGTTTATTAAGTAGGATATTCCAAAAGGTACTCTAGATATGATGAAATAAATGGGAGACAATGTAGATTCTTTATGAACCATTTGTTTAGGTTTCCCAGTTTCTAAAGACTCTATACCTATATGGTCCTTTCCTGGTTTTGTTATATCTTGTAATAAGTGTGATTCAATTCTGAAGTAATAACAATCTATGTAAAGTATGGGTCATTATACATCCGGTTCAAGGTCAACATGGTCCCATCGAATCACTTGGTCCAGACTAGGGTACTAATTTTTCATTTGAGATACATGACACACAATATGCACATCATGGAACCGTGGTGGAAATCCCAACTGTTATGCCACCTCACCAATCCATTCATATTTCAAAAAACGGACAATGTATCATGGAGATAATTTTCCTTATTTCCTCAAATGATTATGTTCATGTCATGGATAGATCCTCAAAAGCAAATGAACACTCACCTCGAATAAAAATGGTCATTAATGGTGATCCGCATATGATTTCTGATGACTCTAAGCCATCTCCATCCCTATTCTAATCAACTGAATCCTCTTTGTTGTTTCTTGTACATGTTTTTTTCTACTAGTGAAGTATAACATTTTTTCAAAAAACAAAGTGGAGAATGAAAAGGATGACCATTAAATAAATCCTATGGACCCATATGTATCGATGACTAACAGAAGTTATTATATGGGAACTCCACTAATGAAACGTTCTCTTCCCATGGCCCAGCAAAATCCAATAAATAAGACAGCAACATATCTTCTAATTTTAGCTTCATGATTTTCGATTTCCCAAACATATAAGGAAGATAAATTATTCTCATTTTCAAGTGGGTCACAGGGATATTCTCTAAGGATTTAAAAAAATGATGCATCAACCTCAGATCTCTGTCTAACACTATTCAAACTAGTATTTGAAGCCTCATTAAAACTTATAAGATATATTTTTTTGGAAAATTCATACACTATTTTTTATTAAATAATATGCATTAAATTAGATAACATTGTGAGTTGATCCACTATCTCCCATAATTAATCCTATCTTTGAACAATTCTTGGAAGACCTATTACAAAATTAGTAGTTATATAATCCCATTTCTAAATAGGGATATATAAATGCTGCATAATAACTATTGGTCATTGATGCTCTACGATAACTTGCTGAAATTTTATGCATATTGAATCAAACATATCCACCTTACATTACATACTAATACACTTATTATATCCTTTAAACACATTATTCATATTATATATTCCATGACGAACATCTTATTTTTAAAATTCGTAAGCCTGAAGAAGTTGTTTCTAAAAATCCATAGGTATGACAATCTGATTTTTTTACCAAAAAACTAAACTCTCATCCATATTTTATCCCTCAACGGTCTCCCCACCCTTGAGTTTTGACCTCATAGACACATATTTTTTATCCTATTTTTATTCCACTTTAACCATATTCACCAAATCAGGAACAAATGGATGAGAACTAATTCCATATTCAGCATGATCTTCACATTCCATGTTCATGTCAACTAGGACTGAAATCAGCTAACAATCATCTAAAGCTTCTTCTTCTAACTGATCATATGACTTTTTTCCTAATGTTTCTGCAGAAAAATTTCCCTTTCCTAGTGCATAAATCATTTCAAAATCAAACACTTGGAGATAATTCGTCCATATTCTTTGTCTCATGCTCAAATCCATTTGAGAAAAAATATGTTTCAAGATCATGTGATATGTAAACACAATAAATTTCTCACCAAAGTGTTAATGATTACAGGTCTTCAAAGCATGTATAATGACATATAAATAAAAATTGTCTATTGTGTAATTTTTTAATTCACTCATAACTATCTAAATCCATAAGAAATAACATGATTTACCCTTAATGAAAACATATCCCAACCATGATCCTGAAGCATCATAATTCACCACATACCATTGTCCTGGTTCAAAAAAAATCACAATTGGGTATGATGTAATGAAAAAATTAACCTATTCAAAAGACTCAAATTATTTTTTGGTCCATTATAATGGAATATTTCTATTTTTCAAATCTATCATAGAAACTATAGTCATGATAAATAAAGGTAAAAGAATCAGTAATAACTAGCTAGACCAAGGAAAACATGTATCTTGAAGACATTTATTTCATCTCCCAAGAGATAAAAGATTCAATCATGTCTGGAGCCATAGTCACATAATTTTTTGAGATTACATATCCAAGGAGACATACCTATTTTATCTAAAAATCACACTTTGATAATTTTTTCATGTAGGTAATGACCCCTCAATATTCCCAACTCTATCAAAAAGTGTTTCTCATGATCATCCATTCTCCTTAAATACACCAATATTTTATCCACAAACACCACCAAAAACACCACCACAAAAGATTCCATATACCACTATAATATCTTATTATTAATTCCATAATGATGACTAGTTCATTCTTAATAACAAAATGCATTACCACTTACCCATAATGGCCATATCTACTCCTAATTTTTTTTTTCAGAATATCCTCCTTACAAACCTATAATTGGGGATATCCTGATTAGATGTAATTTTTAGAGACCCATTGGGCTCCCCTAAATTGATTGAATAGATCATCAATGTGTGAATGTGGATACATTTTTAGTATCATAACCCAGATAAACTTATGATAATCCAAAAACAACATAAGTTTTCCATCCTCATTTTTGACAAACATGATCAGTGCTACCCACGAAGACAAGCACGGCTGAATGAACACTTTTCCTTACATCGCTTCCAATTGTTCTCTCAGATACCTTAATTATGTCAGTTTTATCCAATGATATGGAAGTTAAATTAGACTGGTACCCATAAGGAGATCAATTGTAAACCCCCTTCTCTCATAGGTGGAAACCCAGAGAAATTTCTTGGAAACAAATATGGAAACTAACCATCCATTGATGGAAAACAATTATAATCAACATCTTTCATCTATTTCAAATTCAACACTAAAAACTTGTGTGATTTCATCCTATATACTGGTGAAAATAATCTCATTGAACATACTTTTAAATTCGTATATCCTCAAAAGAGATTCTCAACACCCTAATTAGTTTTAAAACTGACCATTTGGTATAAAATTATATGTGAGCCTTGAAGGTTTTCAACCATTACATACCCAATAAAATATCATATTCATTTATCTCAATAACAGATAAACTAAATTTATTATCAGCTCAATCAATAGTTATAGAACATGCCCTACACACAAAGGCTTAACACTCTCTTTGACTAAGAGGAGTTTGATGTTTTTACACAGAACGCATCATCGTTAATTTTAAAATCAAAAAATAAACAGCATGGGAATAAGTAATGTAATGGAGTGCGCCCATATCAAATAAAGCATTCATAAGGGTATAATTAAAAATAATAGTATTTATCACATTTGATAGTCTAGACTGATCATCTACAATCGCCTGTTCTGCTCCATATTATTGCTTTCTTGAGGCACTTTGTTCCCTATATTCTGATTGAGATTATGCTTTGTGAGGATTTATGTTATTATTTTGAATCACCATGGATAGATATATTTTTTCTGTTGTGAATTATTTGGATGAACTCATCCCCTCAAAGCATATGATGCATGTGTTACCTGAGATGTGTCCCAACACCTGAACTCAGAGCGCTGTGATAATTGCACTGATGATGCCCCCATATGATTGCAGTTTTGGAATTCTCTAGCTTGTTCCATAAACTATAACATCATGTGGTCCTTCAATCAACATTGATAAAAATCTAGGATGGATCTTTGGATATGGAGTAATATTTAACAATCATGTTGCATGATTTTTAACCATCATGATACCTTGGAAATAGGTGTCCCTCTTCCTCTTTTTCCCAGAATTAGTGTCCCAATCATTTCCCATAGGTATCAACATGCTCCCCCTTCCAATATCTCCTGAAATTTCTCTTCAATCCATTGTTTCTCTATTGAATTTCTCTATATAATATTTTATACAGAGCAAGAAAATCAATTTGGTAAATATCATGTTTTATCCTAGATTCATTGATGCACGCCTTCAAGGACACACAAAGAGCAACTCCATATGCAATGCAAACTATATTCATTAATTCTTCTACGCACTCTATTATAAAAATAGTTTCCTAATAGAGTATGATGAAGTCCATCATTCATTGAATTTTGAACGTATGAGGATAGAATTTTTTGTTTAATAATTCTTCAAAATCCTCTCATTCATGGTCATGGTCTTATTATGAAAGAATATAAAAAACTAACCTTGGGTGTAAAATATCTTCAAGAATTTATGCCTCTAACATGACCTTAAACTCTACTATTGTGCCACGGAAATTGAAGATATGATTCACCATAATTAGAAAGACATTTTCTTATTTTGGTTTTGAATCACCTCAAATAATGGGTGGATTCTGCTTTTGGAATTGGATGATATGATCCACTTTCCATTGATCATCCCTCATTTCCCCTCTATTCACATCATGAAACTCTTGGAAAATACACTGAACTAGTTTTTGGTTCACTAATGTCTCTGTAGCAATTGAATTTTTAGCAGGTTCCTCCAATTGGTTTCTACAATTACTACCAAGTTCATTTTTCTATACAAAAAAAATACAGTAAGTATCACTATCTAGAAACCGAAGGCTTGACTTTAAAAATTCTAAAACATCAAAATTACCACAACAATGATTTTCAAAATATATATTCTTAATGTTAAATATAATTTTGAAAAATCTCAACTTCTATTGAATTTCAACCCATTTTCAAAACACCACAACCATTCTCTTTTTGAAATCATACCTTTGAAAACAAATTTTACATTTTTCAAAAATCATAACATTTTCACAAAATAAAAACTCAGAATTACATATACAGACTTTGTGGAAATTCATTTTTAAAATGATTTTAATTCAATCCTCATTGGATAAACCCATTGGCATGAGATTTATATTCTATTAGATTCATCAACACACTTATGTACACTACTCTCAGGTCTGTTGAATTTCATCATAAATAGATTAGCTATGTCTTTTATGCTCTACACGTCAATTCTAAAAAATCCTACTCTTTTCTAGAAACCTAACAAAAGGAATATACCAAAATTAATATCCAATCCAATACATATGGAACGGAAGACCACTTGTTGGTGAACAAGAAAAAATTAAATACCATTTATTCTACTAGATTTGAACTGATGAATAATTACACCACATCTAACATCCAGCCCCTCCTCATTCACTTCAGAAGGAGGAAGGACATTACATGGTCGTAAGAGACATCCCAATGATGCCAAAGACTGGTAATAAATGCAAACTGATTCATTAAATAGATGGGGTGATTTACCCTTTGAATGTAAAACAACCAACCAATCATGTAATAACCAAATAAACCACTACATGATGCATGATATCAATGAAATACTACTCAATAAAATAAAATTTGTATCAAAACTAACTATAAATAGAACCACTACAGAAGACTACAAAACATACAAGTACACCGTGGAAGACTACAAAACAAACAAAACACAATGAAAACCACAGACTCCAAAGCTCCAACATTCTCTATCTTCCAACTCCAAAGCTTGCCCATGTATCAGTAAGTACCACAGAAAAAGTATGATACATTTCCTTTTCATGTTTCCCAATAAAAAAATCATGAAAAATATCAAATATCCGAAGAAGGGATGAGTAATGAAAACCTGTTGGCATTCCACAAATGAATTCCATACTGACACTACTAGGAAAAAACATGTTATCACATTTATATAAAACATTTTATATAAAAAATTGAAAATATTGTATATCATTTCCAACCTATTAAGAACCCATTTTTTTGAAACTAGAATAGTTTCCAAGTAAACAACCAAATGAAGCTCTAAACCATTTAAAAAATTCTATTTTGGAATAATCCATTTCATTCCACATATCCTCATATCAAATAAAGCATAAAATAATTGAAATCCCTATACTCATTATTAGAGACTCAAACATTCACTAAGTCACCACTTTAGGAACCATTTTTATGGGGGGAAGTTCATTTACATATCCATACCTAAAATGATGTGGGAAAAAACATACCCTTATCCGTCCTGAATGCACATGAACTCACACCAATCCATTATTACAAAACCTATTCCAAAATAATCATTTGAACCATTCCAATTAAATAGTTATTTTATTGAAAATTGTTCAATAAAAACATTTGAATAAATTTTAATAAAATAAAAAATTCACCAAAACAACCTAATTTAACCATTTACAAAAAAATCCAGCAAATTTTCATTTTAAAATAAATATTTAAAATCAATAAAATAAATCACTTTGTACAACCACTTTCCAGAATTCCGCATGTTCACCAAAAATTCACAAACCATCACTTTTTAGGGTTCAACCGTGCTTTTCACAATAATTATACAATCTATTTGAAATCAATATTCCATGTTCTAATAAAATGATCTAAGAGTGAATCCACCTACCTTGAAAAAATTTTGTTGGAAATGATAAACAAAATGAAAATGTCCACAAACTAGGTTGAATCTCCAAAATCCACCCTTAAATCTCAGCCCCTATCAAGAACAATGACAAATAAAAATATCATTCGTATCAAGAACCTTAGATCTATCTATGTTGGAACTAGATCTAAGAATCTGAGAGAGATATATAAAGGGAATTAAATCTAATAAAATCCAAGGAAAACTTGAAAAAACAATGACTTACCATGAGTATTCAGCTTTAACACGCCAAAATAAGTCTTTGGATCACCTCTGAATTAATGGGATAACCCTCTAAATAATTTTGGATGACAAAATCTATAGTTGGTTTCTATTTTATGAAAAAATGGGATTTATAGATGAAAATGAGTTATATCAACAATTTAAGGTTTTAACCTTTTAATTATTCATGTTATGTCACACAGTTGGGAAAATTGTACGTTAACCATGCAACAAATTATACATCAAGGTGGACCACATATAGTTTTCCCAATTGGTAATACAAACCATGCACCGACCATTAAAAATATTTATGTCTCACATTACATATATTCTCATTATTGGCCACACAGTTTTGAATATCCATTCTACTGCCCATGGACCATATCATTATTCCTTGTTTCACTCTTTACAGTTTCATGTAGGTGTTTCAGGGTTTCTATAAACATTAGACAAAACTTTGTTCCCCTAAAAAATCCCCCCAAACAATCCAAACTTCTTCAATACCCAATGAAACATCACCCAAATATTTACATACATAAATATATTAACGAAATAGTTACATACATGACATCAGTGATCCTACAAATAACCTCTTCTCCATAGTAGGAAAAAACTCTTCCTTGTTATTTTTTGAGAGCATCATTTCACTCAAATTATTCTCTCACAAACTCATGCTCAGTGGTAGTAACTTGTTTTTCGTTTTTTCATTTAAACTTCCCAAAATTCTCATCACCTCTCATGTATAATAAACTATAAAAAAAATTACTATTTTCTAAATAATATAACTTGTATAATAAGAATAAAAAGTTGCATTTAATATAAAATACCCTTTATTGAATACCCAATTCAGTTTTCAATGAATTACATTGTTATTATTTTTTAAACATAGGGCTTATTTATATAATTTATTCATTAAATTATCCTATTTTTTAAAATGTGATTAAATAAAATATTCATTTATCCTCTAATGGGAATGGATTATTCTTCTCAAAAAATTTCACTAAATCTTCACTACACGTCTTCATAATTATATGGAGAATGTATAGAAACACATTTCTTTTATGGTATAAAACTCATCATATTTTTCAATATTAAAAAAATTATAGACTTCTATATCAGTTCCCCTCAAGTACTCAAATATCTTAAAAACAAAATAACATAGTCTGTGATCTTTAAATTTTTTGGGCGTTGATGTTTCTTCATTTGTATTATTCTTCAAAACCCAATAATTTTATTTTCAGCATCATGAAACATATGCAGTGGAACCCATCCTTTGATATTAATCAAAAAATGATCAAAATCTAGAATTTAGTAAGAATATTTATGTTTTAAACATGATATCATATCAACATAATCTTTTATTTTTTCTTCAGAATTAAACAATCCTAAAAGATATTTCTTTAATCGTTATTTGATCATCTCATTCGACCAATGATGATCAGTTTCCCTTTCTTATCAATCTTGGATCACTACCCTCTCTTTTTGATTACGATGCTTATACCACAATCAAATGGAACATTAATTATACCATTTTTTCATGTTCATCTGATTCAAAATATGGGAACCCAATTATACATCAAGTAGAAAATTTAGATTTTCCAAAGTGTTGAAGCTTTACACTAGGAACTTAAAAGATTTATGCTATCGAAGATTAATTCTAAATTCCAATGATGATCGAAATGATTTAGGAAAAATTATCTCATCATTGAATATTTATACTCATCCAAATATTTAGGTTAGAGGATACAAATATATTATCTTGTCAACAAAACACTTATGATTAAGTCATCATCAATATTCAGTAGCATTCTTATGATAGAGTCACCCTGTTTGAAAAAATACTTTCTATCATAAAAAAATCATTGATGATGGTAAAATTATCAATATCACCTCAGAGTATTCTTTTTAGAACCTAAATCCTTACAATTGGGAGATTCTTTATGATCCAGACAAACAAAGACTTTTACCTAAGACATATCCATTTTGTCATGAACTCCATAATCCATATTTCGATAGGTTACTTTAAATAAAAGTCATCTTTCTTGAGATATTCTATAAAAATTTTCAAATCAACTCATAACATCTTCTAAAAATTTATGGAATTAATAAAATAATTCAACACTCCTATTTACACATATTCACGGTGTTATAGAATATTAAAAATGCTTATTAAATTATTTAGTTGAATATATCTTCCATCCCAGGTGTGTCACTTAATTGATCGACCTTTATACATATGTATTTACATAATTCATCATCTATATGTGTAGAAAAATATTTGAAGAAATTAGTTTTATTTTTTTCTCCTTGTATTGCTTCTCCATTAGGATCTAGGAAATCTATCTTTCTATTTATTCCATGTTTCTACAGTCTTTATATTTTAGTTTATTTCTCATTGAAGTAACTCTTATTACAAGGGTGGAAACTCACTTCTCCACTTGATAAATCATCACATTGAACTCATATCATTGAATTTATCATTGGTATTTAATAAAGAAAACAACATTTAGGTGATTTATCATCAGGTAATATAAATTAATAACATAAACCTGCCTACAAATACAATAAGATGATACATATGCATTCTTTGATGGGGTATGCCTAATGTTGATCACTAGATAAACAGATGAAAGTATCTTGCCTCAAAGGGTATTACGTGGACCAATTTATATTATAATGTTTCTTGAAGATTCATAAATGAAAAATGGGTGATATCCCATTCACATTGTGATAAACTCCATTTGAGGAGTAATATGTTATAATGAGGCATATATAAAATCAATTATTCCCAGTAGGAGGGATCTCATCGGAATATGTATCCATCCTCAAAGCCTCTCATTTAATTAAATTCATTACCCATATTCAATGTATCCGTATAAATTTATTCTTATAGTACTTATACATTGAATTAATTCAATGAACAGATTCCATTTAATCAATTCATATTGGATTATAACAAATGAAACTATGTGGGATAATTCATGCACCTAACAAAGATTATATGTTTATGTTTTATACACTTATCCTAAAATGATAGGTGTAATCTATTATTTATTGGGAATCATATACATTCTTTACTGAATAAACATAAAATCACAAAATTTCATTAAAATCTATATGGACATCAGGAAAGTCTCTCTAACTCATTGTGAATCAATCCAAAAAACCTCTTGGATAATGCATCCTTATAATATCTTCATTTTTTTTAAAACACTTTTTATAAAACATAATCATTATCCAAAGGCCAAATTATGTGACCAAATATGACTTAATTTAATTAAAAAAATACAAGATAAATATTTTATATTGTTAATCAATGTGGGGCCTCTAGGAAATAATATGTGATTCTAAATCAACTAAGGGGTCTAGTGTGAGATTTATCAAATATACTTATATCTCTATATGAATATGTACATAGAATTATATATCATATAAAATATATTTCTACCTATTTAATCCCTTTTTCTATAATACTAATTGACCAGTAGACATGGAATAATGTAAAACTGTTACAGGTTATCTCATTTTTCATGATTATTCATAATAGACTTTCAATAACAATGAATAAATCATGTCATTTATATTACTACTGAGAACATCACATGTATCTCACCTAATTAGTTAATCACATCATTTTCAACTTAAATAATGAAGTACAAGAATTTCTAATTTATTATTCATCCAAGGGATAGATTTTTTTGGATGTCATACAAGATAACAAATCCTCGTACGGTTTCACTCCAACTAACAACATGATCAACAACATACTCAACCACACTCTGATTAACTCAATAATATTTTACTTGCATAATTATGATATCAAATAATGAAGTTTCATATGATAGGAATCTCACAATCCTTGGGTATGGTGGTTAATTATAAGCATATACCCCTATGTATATCGATTACTATATGAAATTAATTAAGATATAATTGGTAGGTCAAACTAAGTAATAAGTCTATTTTTATTACCTCATGAATTTTTTCATCATATATTATATACACCCCTTTATATCAAGTTAAATATTCTATTCAATCTAATATTAACATATCATCAAAAAAAATTATACTACATGACGATCATAAGTTATGAATAACTCCAAGATGTATTTTTTGGTATTTTTATCATTCTACCATTCATGTAAAGTTACAACACACAAGAATGAATAATAAATGGATATTTATTCTTTCTCATCAAATCATATATAATAAAATACATGTTTAGCCTTATTTTTGTTGCTTTTATATATTTTTTTAACTCTTTTAATCTTTATGTAGTTCCAATCACACATATTTGTGACCACCTAATATAATACTCACACAGAAAATTTGTTGAGTGACATCTATGAAGTAAACTATATCGAATAATTGTGATACATGGGAATCATATTCAGAATGTTCAACATCTTGGACATATTCAAAATCCTTACCATCACAACATCAAATGTTATGATGTTTACATTCATTGTCTACATATTACTCCTTATAATCTTATCATCATCACCCTTAAACCATATACAATAAAATATTTTCTTGCAATTAGTGTCACATTTTACATTATTACAAACCATCATATCCTAAACCATTTACTATAAATTGACATTCACTGGAATGTGGTAACTAAAAAAACTCCTTAAATTTCTCTTTTATATAAAAATTATATATATTTTAGGATATCATCTTAATTATAAACTTGTTTAATATTTTATTTACTCAATTTTCACATTTATAAGTTAAAATATAGATCCAACAACCTATTATACATGATATCCTTCCCATGATATCCTACTAAGATTAATCATAAACATATTTATGTTAATAAATAAGAATTATTTCCAATAATATGAATACTTAACAAACTATCTAATATTTTTTAATCATATGTTGTATTCTATTTGTTAGGAGATAGTTTTTTAAAATAAGTTTATTATATAAAATATGATATTTATGAGTGTTGGGACCAAATTCTATCACATTGTAACAAATAATTGGATAAACAATTTATCCTTGTTAAAAAACTTTTATCCTTGTATAATTTTCAAACATGTAATAGCAAATGATGAATCATAAACCATGAGTATTAAATTAATAATATAATGTTTTGTATAAAGACTATTTGTTATAAAATGAAACATATTTTCTCATAAGAGAAATGAAATTATGATATACATATTTTACTTAGATTCGTCTAAGAATGACTTATTCCTTTACATTCATATCTTTAATCTCATAACTCTTTACTTAATCACATGAAAATAAACAACAAACTCTATTAATTCTTCTCTAGATTTTGAACCCATGTATATTTATTATATTTTAATGTATACATAGTTTTTATATCACAAATACCCAATATGGACATTCAATGAAGTTTACAAAACCCCATAGGTTCCAAAAAATCATTATATAGATTCATTACTCCTATAGGATAAATCCATTCAAGTTTTAAGGAAATTAAAATGATACATAAAAAACTTTTTTTGACATCATAATTATACATTTATTATTCTATATGATCATTTACCCATTTTTACTATAAACGTTGTACCATAATATATAAATCACATATCTTGATAATCTATCCTCAACTATTGAAAACATCATGTATACTTTTATGGAATCTATTCATCTAGTTGTAAGATTTCAATATATTACAATATGTTGAATTCTCTAACTAGAAACAAATTTTTTATTACATCTTGTCTCACAAATTCTTTAACATATCAAATCATATTGAATAAAAATGACGTACTAAAACATATTAAATATATAAGATTAATATTCTTATTTTATTTCACATCCAAATATTCTGTAACCCAAAGTTAATCATTTTATGCTTATCATAAGCATGAATATTCAGCTACTGAATAACTTCCACACTAGATTACTCTGGAAAATGTTCCACTTAACACATTGAATTTTTCTCAAGAACCATTAATAGTTACAAATCATAGATTTTTTCATATTGATATTATCTTTTCAAGTACTAATTAAAATATTTAATTTTTTGACGATGTTACTCAAAAAAATATAAGATTTTATCAAATGTGTGTTACAAATTATATGATTCCATAAATAAAGTTTAATGAATGTCCATACACTAAAAATATGGCCCCAAAACATCATATCCATTTATTGATCGAAGATCAATGTTTTTCTAATAAACAAACCCTCTTTGTAATGAAACTTTTAACATTTTTTATTTAGTATTCTATCAAGTTAATAACAATGGTTGTGATTCCTTGATACATGAGTAGACACAATTTTTTCTATATTCATCATATGGATAATATTAAAATTATTCCTGTTCTGTCACCACCATTGGTGATTCCAAACATATTGTAACCCAAACAAAATGTAAAAAATGTGATAACAGATGATGATCAAAGGGCACTACACTTTGGTATTAAACAACCATATTCAATAATTTGGAGTAATAGGTTTTTTCCAATCCATACACAAGATAATTCAAGGGAAGTCTAAATTTGTGTGAATCTATATGGATGGATTATAGGATTCTAGAAGAGTTTCATTTTTTAATGATTCATACTCTTATAATTTGAAGGGTTTTGTTAAAAGAATTGATAATTTAATTTATATCATATTTATATTAAATTTTTAACTATTTTATCTTATGTAATATTAATATTCTCATTTTAATTCCATTTTATAATAATTATTCTAACTATATAGTTTTATAACCCCTACTTCATAATCCTAATTAATGTGTTCACTCTACATTAATTTGTAACCATTTACACAACCAACAGTTTATATTACTCACCCAAATATGGAAGACATACATATTCATACATATCTATATGTATCATATAAATAAGGAGCATGAGATTTTTGTTGTATGTCATAGAGCATTATTAAATTAAAATTCTATTCATGAGTAATCCAAAAGCCACAGATATCCAATATTAAACTCTAAAACAAGGCATAAACATCCAAGAAAATAAGAATTTTATCTCAAATTCCCAATATCTAAGGATACTTTACTCAAGGGTGAATTCAATTCATTTTATATTTATCAACTAATATACACAATTAATATACAGAAATGATTCCCAATCTCATAACTT
This sequence comes from Viscum album, assembly GCA_963277665.1. Lineage (NCBI taxonomy): Eukaryota > Viridiplantae > Streptophyta > Magnoliopsida > Santalales > Viscaceae > Viscum > Viscum album. Next base: position 1,523,646,877 of record OY728151.1, read on the forward strand.
AATTATAAAATTGAGGACATGGTATATTAATAACAAAATTTTATGGAGTCACACATTGCAGGTAATGAAAGTCTCTATCTCTTAAAAGAAATTCACCACATAAATAATTAATACACATTATTCATATTTTATGAATAGAATTATAATAATGGATAATATAAAGTAATAGATAATAAATTAATATTTAATTTAACATCATAAAAATATAAGAATTTTTATATTTAACGAACACATTATTCAAATTCTATAAATTATTTTATAAATATTAATAGTACTAATGAATTAAAAACTAAATAAACAATTTATTTAGTCATGAGAATCAAATATAAATTTTCATAATCATACACATTATTAAAATTCTGTAAAAATATTATAAATGACAAATTATGACAAACATTTAATGTGAATGGCTAGTGGGGAATCTGTGAGATTGATTTCACATTGTGTAAGTGTAATTCATGACATGAATTAAATAATGGTTGTGGTGACACATTTTTTAGTGAAATTTGAAATTTTGGGAAATCCACATACTTCACATTGTGTATATATATTATAAGATATGAAAACAATGTGATATAGGATTTAATGTCCTTTTATCGTCCAATTAATTTCCTCAATCCATGCCATTTTCCCATCTCATTCCAAATAAACTAGGCACCCCAAAGAGATACTCTAGCCCCCTTCCTCCTTCTTCGATATGTTGGTTCCAGTGGTTTTATGTGGATGATCTGTGGTGACTAATTTCAATTTTCCTCATATTTTTCTCAAATTATTTTCATGGGGATTAACCATGTACTTTTTTTTGTTTGGGATGTGTTTTCTTAATCCATTGATGTGTTAGTAGTTTATAAATGGTTTCTCATGCTAGGTTGTGGTTTTTGGGTATTTCTTCTTCACCCTACGGTGCACAACGAGTCAGTAAATCCATTTGATATAGGGAATCTATCATTTATCTTTATTTCACATCATGAGAGATGGATTTTACATTTTTTATCTGTGTGGTATTTTTGTTTTGGATCAATTAAATAAAATAATTTTATAATGGAAATTGAAGGGAAAAGGGGAAACGTTTCTCATGCTTTTACAAAATTCATATTACTCTGATATGATTGATTGTAAGGGTTTGATGCTCCATTAAAAATTATAGTCGTTGGGGGATTTTTTTTCATGTTATTTTATGTATTTTTAATTTTCACCTATTTTTATTATTATGATATAGCCCTAAAATATAAATTTGGAAACCACTTATAATTTTCTAATAAAATGGTTTCCCTTGGACTATGGCTCATATGATAACAAACCTAAAAGAAATTGAAATATGATAAAAGTCCCTCTTTTAAAATTTATAAAATAGTCAGTGATGTGGTTTGATTTTTGGTCAAGATTTTGGGGTGACAATTTATGTTTATGATGTAATGTGGGGTTAGTGGATGAGATGTGGTCATGATTTTTCAGTGGTGATGTTGTTTTTGTTGGACCAAGATTTTAATGGGTCGAGGTGGTGGTTACATGGTAGTTATTTTGGGGTAGTGAGGTGGTTGTTGTTTGGACACTCTTTTAGGCTGGTTAGGTGGTGGCCTTTTCCCCATTATTTTTGGTTGGAGAGGTGGTGGTTGTTTTCTATGATTTTAAGGATGTGAGGAAATGGTGTGATGAATGTGTTGGGATACTTGTAATGTGTGGTTGCATTGTTCCAGATTTTGGATTAGCGAAGGAATAATTAATTGTATAATAATGGTTGGAATATAGAGGGTTATGTTTGGTTAATTATATGGAAAAGATAAATGTAAAAATAAATGATGGGATGTGTGGTTAAATGATGTTGATTGTTAACAAGGAAATGAATGGGCTGGATAATGAAAAATTGGTTGGTGGTTTGAGTTGTGTATTGTGGTAAGTGTGGTGTTATAAATTTATAGGTGGTGGTGTAAGTGGTTATTTGTTTTAGTTGGTTAGAGTTTTGATTATATCCCATAGGTTATTATTGTGTGTTTTTATAATTATATACTTGTATATTCCTTGTGATTTCTATATGTTCCCCACCCATGTTACACATTATGCATTGAAACCCGAATATTCACATGGGGGTGTTTTTAAAAAAATCCAAGTGATGAGTATGGATGGTTGGATACTATATCATTCTTATTTATATTCAAGGTGAGATTATATGCACATTATATGATTGATGAATATTTTTTATTGCACTAGTTAATGGTCCATGGGTTTTTAAGTGAGATCAAATATGACAATGCCATGGGTTAGTGGACTAGGTGTTTTTGGGCATGATGTGACGAATGTGTTGCAGTGTAGTGGCCCCTGTGTTATTGTATGATTTTCTATATGACCATGTTGTAGGGGAAGATTATTTTGGGTTACATTCATGATAATAGTATGGTATATGGCTAATTTACTTCTTGTTCACAATACCATAACACTCGATTTATGGTTGTGATGTGATGGACCTGGTGTTTTTGAATGAGGTGTGATTTGATAGTGTTGTGTGGTTGTGGACTGGGTGTTTTCAGGTGTGAAGTGATGTGTCCTTGTTGGCGTGTAGTGTTATAAGTTATTATGAAGATATGGGTGTTCCAGGATATATATTGTTGTGGGGTGAGAGTGGCTAATTAGTCGGAAAGTGGTGTGGGGTACCCTTTATTGATGTGCTTATTTTTTTGTAACTATACATGTCTTTCATTATTTAGTGATAATTCCATGGTGATATTGGGATGCATAGTTGAGCCGTTTATGTACTTTTAGTTTTGTTTTATTTTCTAATGGGTTCATTATTATTATTCTTTCAAATGGGAATGAGATACATGGTTTTTCCTAGTAAGTATACTCATATGCTCACCCTACGTATATAAACAATTTTTCATGTATCGAAGAGTATTAAGTGGATTTTTCTAGACATTACTGGCCTGGATCTTTGGATAGTTTTTATGTTTCTCCTATAACATTACTTTGGGGTATTTTTATATTTGGAGACTTTAACCTATATAATTTTTCTTTATGCATGCATTGTGGGATGGTTTTAGTTCCATATTATATTATTTCACATAGTTTCTTGAAGGTGATTCAACTAATCCTAAAATTTTATATTATTATAGAGGGTAATGTCTCCCATTTATGATATTTGTGTACTCTAAGTGCCTGTATCCAACCTGAAGCGTACTAGAGGATGTAATCCGGAGACCTTATATCTCTCCCCTCATTGCATTAACTTTGATGGGAGGGGGTAATTCACCTTTATTTAGATTTATTACTTTTTGAAGTGATCATGCATGTTTTCATTATTTTTTTGTGATGGATGGAGCTATAACAAAGCTATTGTAAAAAGTTTTCCTAAAGTGAGTGGAATTCATAGAATCAAATAGGGGTTCATGGCTTGTGAAACCAGTTGGTTGGTGGTTTTTATTCAACTAAGGGGTATCCCTTGTGATGGATTACATATCATGTATGTGGAATTTACAATGTGTGATAAATAAAGTTTTAGGTGAATTGTTTTCTGGGGAAAGATGAAATTTTGGGAAACCTGTTGTATTAATGCAATTTATATATATTAACTAATGTGAAAATGGAGGGATATTGGTTTTAAAGTCCATTTATTTGATGAATTCATTCATTATATCATGGATTCTTCCCCTTTCATTCTGGATAAACCTTAGGAACCTTGAGGATATTTCATGGGACCCTTCTTCTGACTCAAATCTATTGATTCTGGTGGTTTATGGTTGACAATCTAGAGTGCTTTATTTCTCTTTTCCCCATAGTGGTCTCTTGTTATTTTCCTTTCTATTTGTTATGGATATTTTTTTGTTTGGGTGGGGTGTAGTTGGACCCCATTTTTTTATCCTTTGATGCATTTAAAGTCGATCCACTATTTTCCATGTGTGTTAGCGATTTCCATGTGTTCCTTTATCTCCCTATGGTGAACAATGAGTCCATTAAGCTCTATGGGTTTAGGAATACTTAATTTGTCATTATTTTGTATCATGTGGGATGGGATTTCACTTCTTTATCTATGGGATGTGACTTTTTTGGCCTGATAAAATAAAAATAAATATCTAATTGAAATTGAAGGGGAAAAGGGGGAATATTTCGCAAGATTATACATCTATGATATTATTGTCATATGGTTTTTTTGTATGGGCTTTATTCCCCACTAAAAGTTCTGGTCATTGGGGGGCCATTTATGCCGAATGATAAGTAATGTGATTGTTGTCCCTATTGTGATTATTGTCATATCAACCTAAAAAGGTAATTTTCTCACTCATTATATTTGGCTAATAAAATGGTTTCCCATGGACTATAGTTGGTTCGATAACACCCCTAGAATAATGTGAAATGTTATAATAGACCCTTTTTAAAACATATAAAATGGTATATGATGTGTTTTAATGTGTGTTCATGCTTATGGGATGGCGATGTTTGTTTGCAATGTGATGTGGGGCTCATGGCTGAGATGTGGTCATGATTTTGGGGTGGCAAGGTGGTGTTTTCCTATAACGACCCAATGTTTTATAAATGGAAATTCCTTTCTTATAAATATTTCATATAAACACATGTGATCACAACATAATGAACTATTATGTTCTATGTGACCTTTAAACGCATTTTTTTCACTTATGTGTTTGAAATTTTGAAATTCTAACATGCACGGTTACGATTGGTATGTAATTTGAGTCTGATAAGAAAAATATAATTTTTCGTTAATAGTAACCTACCCTTATGAATAGTAGCATAAACTGATGAAAAGTTATATAACCTTGTGAATAGTAACCTTACATATGATAGTATAAAAATAATATTCATGTGAAAGTATGAAGTACCTATATTTTAGAATAATTAAATGAATGTTTTAAAATTAGTTTTTTTAATAATTTGTCATTTTAGTTAAATATAAAATTAATATTATTTAGAAAAATATTTTTCAAAAATGGATTTCATTTTTATATTCTATATTTAAAAAAATCATTAGGGTGAAATTTTCAGTTTTTTTATGAAGTAGTTGAATTTTTAATGAATAGTTATATACGTTAATTTACTGTATGTATACGTTGATAATAAATAGACAATTCCTAGAACCATGGATGATTACACCACCCTTGGATCGAATTAAATTGACTCATTTACTATTTTTTGTCATGTAATCATCACTATTTCTGGTCTTGAGGGAAATTAATAAACTAATGAATAAATAATTATGAAAACCCTCCTCTCCTCCACTATAAAACTCCACCCCACTCCCTCTTCTCTTCACTACTCTCAATCCTTATTCCTTACCAATATTATACCAAAATCTCAATCCAAGATCCCCACCCATGTCCAAAGGACCCTATTCTCTTAAAATTACAAAAAACATCTCCCTTTAAGAGGTTCTCAAAGGAAGTAGACTAAGAGGTAAATTCCTCTTTCAAATTATTTTATTTGATTTCAGTACTTTTCTTTTCTTGTTTGGTTCCTCACATCCCTTCACCTAAATGGTATGATGACTCGATTAAAACATATGTACTTGAATTATATTATTCTAACTTGACACTTAATTATCTTCTCTTCTTTCCCAATATTTTATTTGAAATAAATAAAAACATCGTTAGAGATGTGTTAATGTAGCACATTCATGGATAATGATTTATCGATTTTTATTGTCATCTTTAATTTTTGTCATCAAACAATTTAAGTTATGGTTGAACTAGATTATTATATATGTAATATTTTCTAGTTAATTTTATGTAATTCTTTTGACAAAATGTCATTATATTATAAATCAACACATGTTCATTGTAATCAAAGCCCCCAATTAACCAAAATGGTTATCACTAAGGTTTTATATTATAATTCATCTTCACTGCCAATAAATGAATGAATTTTTAAAACCACGTAATATCCTATATTATAACTAGTACCATAAAATTCAAATTATGGACAACCACTTTCATCTTACATGTTCTTCCAAACATGAATATAAGTAAACTGATCATTAATGACATGTAAGAAAACAAACCTGAACAATGAAAATGATCATTAAAACCAATCAAAATGATCATGAATGATCATAAAAGTTTTATATGAAATTAATTAAATATATAATACTTTCTTTAATAATTAATTAATGAACCTAATTTTCTTATTAAGGTCATTAATTTTAATTAAAGATCACCATCAGACTTAAGGTAAGTGATCCTCTACATTTCACTCTTAATCAAGATATTCTCTATGATATTCAATTTTATGTGTAATACTAATGATGGGGTATGATTTAAAACCTCCCCCCAATATACCTCATGATGTATATGTTATTATAAACCACTTTTCTCCCTCATTAATCCCTCTTCGGTACACCTGATACCATGGAAATAATCTGTAACGAATTCTACCTGAACCTCCTTTTTTCTATCAGGTGCCTTATCTTTATTTATATCAAAATGGAGTTATATTTTCTATTTATGTGAATCTTATAAATTTATTTTATTTGTAAAAAATTTATTTTCTAAGACCCTTTCATCACTCCCATTTATGGATATTAAAATTTTTAAAATGATTCATTCATTAGTACTTTTTGATAAGCAAACTAGTTTTAAGGGAACTCCCCAAATATTTTTTCCAGTTTCAAGTGAACTCTATCATCTATTTTAATCCACCATTGTTTTTATAAAACTGGTATTTTATTATGAAAACATTATTTTTTCACTTTTGGTTTTATATAAAAGATAGTTCCCTTTCGTATTCTGAAATCTCTATATTATTTTCCCTTAAACTCCACAAAAAATGTTTTAATGATAATGTTTCTCAAATATTTTTCATGTCTTCTGTCACTTTTTTTAAAATCACATTGCATTACGTATGCCTATTATAAATTATTAACGTCCATGTGTGTTCTAATTCCATTCTTTCATAGACACTTTGATGATACACCCATTGGTTATTCTTTGTGTCATGATCATAATGCCTAATTCATTCCATGGGTAACCCTTAGGTTTATGTATGACTGATTATGTATGATTCTTTATGTGGAACAAATATTCATTAAATGTAATATGGGTGCGCCCAAATAGTGATCCATTGGATTTGGTAAAGTTAATTCTCGTGAAATTCTATGTGAAACGGGATTGGCGGTTAGCCATGATTCGTACTGCTATGGGAAATGGGATTGGCGGTTATCCTTGACACATACTGAAGACATGATTTATGTTTCTACCACATTCCTATGATTCCATGTTTAAATTTTAAAATGTTTATATTTTATTATTCCATATGTTACATGCCATTTTATATCATCATGGAATACCTTCTATCACATGTTATAATTCTTTGTTCTTATGGTTATTCCGTTATAAGAATTTTAGCTCATCTCTTTGTTGATGTTATCCCCAGGTTATCCAATGTAGATGTAAGGCCCCAAAGGATGTTTGGATCTCTTTTTGGAGAATAAATAAATAAGTCTTTATTTTAGTTCCATGTTTTCTGTTTTATGTACCTAGTCATCCAAGACACTTGACTTCATGATCCTTGTCTTGTAATCTGATGTATAATTATTCTTAAAATCTTTTAATGTTATATGTATATGGCTAGGGTCACTATAGTTACTATCAGAGGATGATCTAGTTATTTTTGGAGATTAGAAATAGAGCACCCCAGTGAGAACCTTAAAGATGAGACTATCTATAAAAAAACATCCCTAAATTTTGGTAAGTATAGATTAAATGGTTTATCAAGAAAATAGGTCCACATATAGATGAAAATAGGTAGAGGTGGCTCAGGAAAATATGTACCTTGGAGTGATAACTCCAACAATGAGTTTCAGGCCTGACTCGAGGTATTTTGGTACACAATAATGTGATATTCTCTACTATTGGTATAGACACTCCTGGGGATATGATTTGGTAAATTCATGAGATTAGTACAAACCATTATTAAGGGATTAAAAAATCCCATAAGAATGTAAGTTAATAAATAGATCAAGGATAAACTAGATTTAAACCTGAGGAAAGACATGTTAGGATATAATTCTCCTCTATAAGTTTATCCTTCTATGTTCAAATGTTTCCTTTTTATGTTCAATAACTATTTATTGAAGATTTTTTATTATACATTATTTTTCCTTAGTAAATAGTGGAAAATATAATAACACATTCCAACCATCAATTTTATGTGTGATGTGAAGATTCCCCTAATGATTTTCCAGATATGACGGGAATAGGTGCTAGAAATATCATGATAGTACTTGCTCAGCTGGATCAAGTTATGAATTATAACATGAATCATGTGGAATACCCTCCTCCTCCTTGAAAAGAAAAAGTTTTCATATAATCCTTCAAGCAGAAAAGGCCTCCCATGTTTAACAGTTCTTCTGATCCCCTATTTATGTAATAGTGGTTTAACACCATTGAAAATATATTCTCTGTCCTCCAGTGCTCATAAGAAGAGAAAGTCATACTGGAAATCTATCCTTTTGATGGGGAAGTTGATCGGTTGTGGACAATAATTTAGAATACAATGTCCCATGAGGAAATTTATTCTATGGATTGGGAGGAATTCAAGATAATGTTTTTCAATAAATATTTTCCTCAAACTGTCCATCTTAAAATGGAAATAGTTTTCCTCATACTCAAGTAGCATGAAAATGAATCCATTAGGGCATATGAATCCAACCTTACAAGGCTAACAATGTATTCCTCTAGCCTTGTCATGAAATACAAGATCATGGTGGATAGATTCTTTAGTAGACTAATGATGAGTCTACAAAAATCATTGAAGATTCAAGACACTGAAAGTCATGATATGATTGTATATTTTTTCCCTAATGGTTGAAATGGATATTAGAGACTCTCAGTGGTATCAAGGACCTACTAACATGAAGAAGAAAATAGAGAAAAACATGGGTCATTCAATAAAGTAATCCAATGATGGAAGGACTCCTGAATTTTCCCTTGTAAAATTTGTGGGAAGAAGCATCTTTTGAACAGTCTGAATGAAAAATATAATTTCTTCATATGTGGAATGTTTGGTAGTCTTCTCAAGAACTGCCAGAGGGATATGTAAAATAACACTAATGTGGAAAAATAAAGGAAATTTTAGATCAATACTCATCCAATGGTGCAGTGTTACAACTACAATGATCATGTTCATTTTGCATACAATTTCCCTAATCCATGTTTTGTTGGAGGAAATCAACAACAACCTACAAGGAAACAAGTAAGAGATTATGATATCACTACTACTAAGGTGGAGCTGGGAAATATTGTGGTGATTGGTACGCTAGTTATTCATTCAAGAATAGAAATCATACTATTTGATTCTAGTTCTATGCATTCATTCATATCATACAATTTTAGAATAACTATTCAAACTCCACATCAAAATTTAGAGGAACAGTTATTTGTGAGAATAGTGAATGGTGAAATCATTCTGTCCATGGTTTGTAACTCCTCCACAATTAAAATTTGTTGACTAAACCTCCCAGAAAATCTCATCATACTTCCTTTAGCGGATCTCAATACTATCCTAGGCATGGATTGGATATCTTTATAAAAATCAGACATCAACTATCGGGAAAGGTAGATCACTCTTCATATCTCAAATCATCCCCCAATTCGTTACAAGTGTAAGGTAGAAGATGAATCATCTTTAGAATCATTGTCTCATGTGTTGATATTTCATAATTATGAGAAACCTTATTTAACCTAGAGGATTGAGACAAAGGAGAGAATAATTCTTGATGACACTCCCATCATTAGGGGTTACACTGATTTATTCCCTGAAGAGTTGCATGGTCTTCCTCCTGCCCAAGAGGTGGTGTTCTCAATTGAACTTATTCCTGGATCTCTAACTATATCAACGACACCTTACAAAATGGCCACCGTAGTGCTATAATAGCTGAATAAGCAGTAATAGGATAATCTAGAGAAGGGTTTTATACACCCTAGTGCTTCACCATGGGGTTCACTGGTTCTATTCCTCAATAAGAGGGATGGATCAATGTGCCACTGCATTAATTATCATGATCTCAATAAAATCACAACAATGAAAAAGTTTCCCCTTCAACTAATAGATGACTCGTTGGATTAGCTTTGTGGGGAATGTTATTTATCTAAGGTGGACCTCAAATGGGATATCAGCAATTAAAGGTGATGAAGAAATATATTCCCTAGACTACCTTTTGAACGAGGTATGAACACAATTTGTTCACAGTCATGTCCTTAGGACTCACTAATGCTCCTGAAATTTTCATGGATTTAATTAATATATTCTTTAGAGATTACCTCAACAAATTAATGGTAGTCTTTATTGACGATATCCTAATATAGTCCAAGAGAAATGAGGAACACATAGAGAATTTGAATAGTTTGTTAAAGACTTTGCAACGAGTGAATTCTTACAAAATGTAAAGTAAATTTGAGTTTTGGATTGAAGAATTATCATTCATAGGGCTTGTTATAACCAGTAAAGGGGTATTTTTGGATCCTTCTATGACAAAGGAAATTAAAGAGTGGCCCATACCAACATTTGTAATAGAGATCTACAGCTTTTTGGGTCTATCCAGGTATTATTGATGATTTATGAAAAATGTTTCATGATTTTCGAACCCAATGACCAAGCTAACATATAAGGGAGTTAATTTTGTCTCGACTTAGGAATGTGAAGACTATTCCAAGGAGTTGAACAAGAGGCTTATCAGTCTGCCGGTACCCACACTCCCAATAAGTGTATAACTCTTTTTGGTGTATAGTGATGCTTCAATGTAGGCATTAAGTTGTATGCTAGTTGAAAATGATATAGTGATAGCATATGCCTCAAGGATACTGAAAATTCATGAGAAAAACTATCCCACACATTATCTGAAGTTGGTGGTTGTGATCTTTACGATGAAAATATGGATGAATTATCTGTATGGGGAGAAGTGTGAGATATATACTCACCACAAGAGACTAAAACATATATTCACACAAAAATAGATTTATATGCACCAATAAATATGGATAGAGCTTATCAAGGATTATTACTACTCATTCCACTACCATTCGGGTATGGAAAATAAGTTGGTTGTTTCCCTATGAAGAAATGATCTCGCATCATTATCAATGATTAGTGTTGAAAAGAGTCCAATATTCATAGAATTTTATATAATAGAATTATGAATCAGTAAGGGAGGAAAATCATAACTCTTTTGTTAAATGGTTTCTCAACCATCCCCTATGGAGAAAATAATGGATGCTCAATGAAAAGATGTGGAAATCCTGAGAATGGTGGAAGCTATCAGAAATGGGAAATCCCTCAATTTCAAAATTGATGAGGAAGGACTTGTAAGATTTGGGTCACCATTTTTTGTACCATCCGATCCAGAGATAAAGTAGGAGATTTTGAATGCTAGAGATTGCTCGACCTTATCTATTCACTAATAGAGAAAAAAGATGTATCAAGATCTCTAAGAGAACTTTTGGTGTGAAGAATTAAAAGGGAGATTGTTGAATGTACATTAATGTTCTAGGTATGTCAACAAGTAAAGGATTAGGGGAAAATGTATAACGGTATTATGCAACCACTACCCATACCAACCAAGATGTGGGAGAACATTACCAAGGACTTTTTCACTATACTTCCAAGGACATCAAGAGGAAACAAGTATATATGGGTTATCGTGGATCATCATGGAAAGACAACTCAATTTACCGCGATTCGGGAGGAATTATCATTAGGTAAATATTCATGAATATATATCAAAGAGGTGGTAAGGATGTATATAGTTCCACTATCTATTATATCTAATCATGATTTGAGATTCACCTCGTAGTTCTGGAAAATTCCCCAACATGCTATATGACCTGAATTGAACTTCAGTACAGCCTATCATCCACAAACTGGTGGCCAATCTGAGTGAACTATTCAAACAATAGAATATATGTTAAGATAATCTTCTATGGACATGCAAGGAGTATAGGCAATACATCATAAACTAGTTTAATTCTCATACCACAATAGTTTTTACTCAAGAATCTGAATGACACCATATGAAAACATTTATGGAAAAGGTGAAGAACACCAGCGTGTTTGGATGAAGTTGGTGTGTTTAAGATTCTAGGAATTGAAATGGATAAAAAATAGTAGAGAGGGTGAAAGCCGTTCCACAACATATCAAGGCATCCCAATATCGACAAAAGAGTTATGCAGAAAATCATCGATGAGACCTTGAGTTTAATGTTCAATACATGGTATTCCTATGCATATCTTTATGGAATACGGTCATGAGTTTTGGAAATAAAGGGATGTTATGTCCTAGATACATTGGCCCCTTCAAGATCCTTGATCAATTAAGAGGTGTATCCTATCTACTAGAACTTCCACCTTCCATTTTTAATGCACAAGATTTCATTCATGTATCCCTCTTAAGAAAGTAAATATTGGACCCTTCACATGTACTCTCTTCCATGGTGATATAGTTGGAGGATGATATTTCTTACGAGTAGTAGCCAGTGAAGATCATGGATCATAGAGACAATCTTATATGCAACAATACTACTCATCTGGTCAAGGTACTATGGTGAAACTATAATAATGAAGAGGCAACATGGGAACTGGAGGAGGCAATGAATAAAAGTACTCACATCTATTTATGTCATATAATGTAAAATGAAATTTTGAGGGAGAAATTTCATAAGGGGGAAGAATGTAATGACACAATGTCTTATAAATGTAAATTACAATCCTATAAATATTTCATATAATCAAATGAGATCACAAAATAATGAACTACTGCGTTTTATGTGACCTTTAAGGATAAGTTTTTCACTTCTGTTTTTTTAATTTTAAAATCTGAGATGCACGATTGCGATCAGTAAGTTATTTGAGGTTTGATAAGAAAAATATAATTTTTAGTGAATAGTTACCTTCCATTATAAATATTAACATACCCTTATGAATAATGATATCCTCTTATTAATAGTATCTTTACCCATGACAGTATGAATATAATATTCAAGTGAATGTATGATGTATCTATATTTTAGAATGTGTAAATGAATGTTTTAAAATTGTTTTTTTATAAATTATGATTTTAATTAAATATTAAATTAATTGTATTTAGAAAATTATTTTTCAAAATTATATTTTGTTTTTAGATTATACATGTCGAAAAATGTTTACGGTTAATTTTTGGGTCCTTTATGAAATACATGAATTTTTTATGAATAGTAAAATACAGTAATTTACCGTATATATACATTATAAGCTAAAGAGGATATTTATAGCATCTTGGCTGATCTCACCACACATGGTTCGAATTGACGTGACCCATTTACTATTTTTGGTCATTGAATCATCAGTATTTCTGGTCTTGAAGAAAATAATGAACTAATCATTAAAAAATTATGAAAACCCTCCTCTTCTCCATTATAACCCCCCCCCCCCCCCCACACTCACACACACACACTCTCTCTCTCCCTCTTCTCTTCACTCCTCTCAAGTCTTGTGACTTTCTAATATTCATCCCAAATCTATCCCCAAGATCCTCCCCCACATACAAAGTACCCTAGTCTCTTCCAAATACCAAAACCTCTCCCATTAATAGGTTCTCAAAGGAGGTACAATCACGAGGTATATTCCGCTTTCAAATTATTTTATTATTGTAATTTCTTTAATTTTCTTATTTCTTCCCCCAGAACCCTTCACCGAAATAACATGATAACTCCAGTAACATACATGTACAGGAATTATATTATGCTAATGGGAAACTTCACTATCTTCTCTCCTTTCCCCATATTTTATTTGAAAGAAATGAAAACATCGTTTGAGATGTGTCATTTTCCCCATTAAAGGACAACAGTTTTTCAATTTACGTTATAATCATTAATTTTGGTCAAAAACAATTTTTGTTATGGTTTAACAAGATTATTATATACGTAATATATCATAGTTAAGGTTTTGTAATCTGTTTGTACAAATGGTATTAAATTATAGAGAAAACATGTTTATTGTAATCAAACCCACTGATTAAACAAACAGTTATCACTATGTTTTAATATAATAATTCACTTTCACTCTCAAAAACCGAATTAAAATTTATAACCATGTAATCTCATGAATGTTCATTAATAACATACAACATCAATTCTGGAAAACCAATTTCATCTTACATGTTTATCCGAAGATGAATATAATTAAACTGATCATTAAATCCACGTAAGAAAATAGACCCGAACAATGAAATTTAACTTTATAAAAAATAAAAAAAGGAACCTAATGAACATAAAATGGTTATAATAAATAAATTAAATATTTAATATATTCTTTAATTATTTATTAATGAACCCAATTTTTTATATAGTTCATTACATTTAAGAAAAGACCACCATGAGCCTTAAGGTAAGGGATCCTCTCCATTTCACTCTTAATCGAGATTTACTTTATGGTATGCCATATTATGTGTAATATCTAATGATTGGGAATTATTTCAAACAGACCCTATACTTCCTTCATGATGTATATGTGAAGTGAAAAAACATTTATCTCTCATTAAGCCCTCTTAGGTACACTCGATGTCATGCCGATAATCCTTAAAGAATTCTACCTGAACCTCCTTTGTTCTTTGAGGTTTCCTTATATTTATTTATATCAGAATGGATTTATTTTCTCTACTTATGTCCATCCTCGAAATTCTTTTTAGTTTTACAAAAATAATTTATCAATACCCTTTCATCACTCGCTTTTGGGGATCTACATGTTTTTAAAAGATTCCCTCCTTAGTACTTTCTGATAAGCAAACCTGTTTTAAAGGAACTTCCCAAATATTTTACCCAATTTCAAGTGAACTATCTCCTATGATTTAAGATACCATTGTATTTATAAAATCAGTCTTTTTATTAAGATAACGTTCTTTGTTCACTTCTGGTTTTATATTAAAAAAATTCCATTTTCTATTTTGAATGCTCTGTAGTATATTCCCTTAAACAACACAAAAATGTATTAATGATAATGTTTCTAAAATAAATTTCATATATATTATCACTTTTGTTTTATATAAATTATAATAATATATTCATATTTTACCAAATGAACATCCATGTATGTTCTAATTCCTTTCTTTCTAGGAAACGTTCTTGATACTCACAATGGTTATGCATTTTGTCAGGATTGTGGTACCCAATTCTTTCGACGGGTAACCATTATGTTTATGTATGATTGATTATCTATGATTATTTATGTGGAAAACATATTCATGAAATTTATTATGGGTGCACCTAGATAGAGCTCCAATTCATTGGGTGAATTTATGTCTCATGAGATGCTTTGTGAAATAGGATTGGCGGTTAGCCTTGACTCTGACTACTTTGGGAAATAGGATTGTCGGTTATCCTTGACCCATACTACTATGGGAAATGAGATTCTTGGTTTATAAGAACCTGACATTAGGCATTACATATTCTTTAATTAAATAGATAATTCACATTGAGGATATTTTCCGATTTATAGTTTTAGAGAATTATGCATAACAATTACATTACATCCCAAAAATTACAAAGTAAACACTACTAAACAGATTCCACTTTTTCATAAAATAAAGACTCTTGAAAAAAAAAAGATTCATGTCTATTTCCTTATTTTATAGAGTATAACTTTTTCTTGATCCCATCATCGACCCAATTCATCTTTATGTTCTGTGAAAACATTTCCATACTTTGGATGATCCTAAAAAGCTCAGTAAGGGTTATAAAAAATGAACACAAACATTTGTTCATAAATACATAAAAACCATGAAATCTTTTACTTACCACATGAAATTATAAAATTTATGAAAAAAACATAGAAATCATAAATTATAATGGTAACTTGTGGAATCCATATCATACTTACATTGTAGATATCACAACTACATAGGGAGTAACTTTGGAATACCCATCATAGTATATTCCCTAAATATCATAGGAGAAACATTCATGTTTACCTCTGTAATGTTACCCAATGATTTGGAGAGCTATATTAGGCTCACCCGCCCTAGCTTTATCATGAAACCACTTATATATGTAAATAATGCCCAAGAACCATAACATGATCGTAACACATAACATAAGCATAAAGGAAAGATAACATTTCCACAATGCAATAACAAAATATCATTTCAAGATATTGAAATAATAAATCCATTCACAAAATAATTTTCAATACAAAAATACTTAAAAACAGTATATGGTATTTATTTTTCCTTTTTAAAAACATTCTGGTTTGTTATGGAAGCCAAAGATCAAAGAATACTCACAGTGGCGGAAAGGTCATTGTCACCATTTACGTAAAAAAACATTCATTTTTTTCATTTAGTAAAATGCTTCATATAAGAATATTACCTTTAAATGAAATGAAAATTCAAAGGTGTTTATACAACATATAAAATAAACTCATGTATCAAAATAAAATATGCCTCAATGAAAGGAGATTGAGACGAAGTCCATTACCTCGGGTCCGACTTGACTTGATCATTCTTTAATCTCCTGAATAATAAACTAAATTTAATTTCTACTTGCAGAATAACCTTTTTCATGTTTATCATTCCTTTTATATCACTTATTACCATGTTATAATCATTATGTAATCATTTATGTTAATAACGTCCATTTCGTCGATATTTGGTAATTGAGTCAAAAATGAACACCATATATTTACAAGTTGTCCATGTGGTCAATATTTCATTATATATATAATTAAATTAAATATTTAAATATCATATATATAATATATATCCATTATGTACATTTATTTATAAATATACATAACATTTGGAGGTAAGAAATGAAATGTACCGTTCTTAGAGACGGTAAGCCGTATGTACGCATGAATGCTACTTTCATTTCTTTTTTTTATTTTAATGGAATAAAAAGATAATGATACATAGGTATATTATAATTATAGTATTATATAATATATAATATCATTAACTATACCCATTATACATCCCACAAAAGGCATTAACGAGTCACATCACTTTGAGGGGGCGGTAGTCCGCACTTCCTCAAATGAGATTATCGTATTTACCCACTATGGAAACCATAAAGGCGTGATATAAATGAGAATTACATAAGCATAAGGAAATAATAAACAAGATATTTATCATATATAAATGCAGTTCCATCATAATGGCCACCATGAGTGGCGGTAAGAGGTAATTGAACAATCATTGTTTCGTGAGGCGTTAGTTTGCAATCCATAGAAACATTATGTTTTTCACCCATTAGATGGAGCTGTGTGTAAGTGTAGTTATAATCCTCCTCATAAAAACATACTACTATATTTATGATACTGGTGTTGCTATAATATAAGGTAATAAAAAGAGTTTAGGGGTTGGAGAAGTAAAATTAATAGAAAAGAAGTTAAGAGAAACAGTTACCTTTAATTTGGGTAACATCCTTTGGTTTGAACCAAAAAGACTTCTTGAAGTACCTTCTACCTAAGTTAAGGCTTCTATGTGGAGGAGAGGTATGTAGGGAGTTTAATTTTTCATAGGTTGGATGATTAAAATGGCTTGAGATGTGTGAGGAACTGGTTAGAAGTGGTCTCCTTTTATAAGGGAGAGGAGGGGGTCTTTAGGAAAGTGTGAAAATATTATTTAATTATATAATGATATTCGGTTTATAATGGTCCAAAAATAATTATAGTTGAATATATGATGACTAATGGTAGTTATATAGTCATACAATAAGAATTGTATAGGTTTTGGATAATATTTTAATCATTATAATCTTATTTATTTAAATCATTTTTTAATGAGGTAAAAACTGCATCATTATTGTGTCATAAATAATATAATACATTTGATGCCTAAAAATTATAAAAAAATACCATGATGAATTAAATATTATTATATTTCCAATGAATATTTATAGTCAAAAATAAACATTATATAACACCATATAGAAATTAATTTACTAAATTATTTTTTGTTATGTCATTTTTGCCTTTACATTAAATTAATTAATCTAAAGTGTCATTATCATTCATAAGTGGCTCCATGGGGTCCCAAAACCGACCCAATGATGTACATGGTCGGACATGACTCATCCAATAAGTTTTGGACAAGTTTTAAGATAATTGTGAATTCTTATAATATTCTTTTTACCTTGAATTACCCTATTTACCATTAACCGCGGAAAAAAAAGTCAAAAGATACCATTCACCAAAAATTATTTTCATCTTATTGAACCACATTTTACTAACTAATAACAACCATGTATGTCGGATTTTTGAAATTACATTCACAAAAGTGGAAAAATATCAATTAAATGAAAAATTCAGGTTTTTTTAACTACTACTAAGTGGCTTCACTAATCATCAAAAATTGAAGTTTTTCAGAAAAAAACAAAAATTCAGCCTAAGAAATATTTGATATTACGAATTCAAAAATGATGTTTAGTTTTCCAAATAAAAAAACATAAAGGTGTCATTAATTAATTTTAAAATTAATTCCCGTTGTTAAAACAAATGGCGTGTTTTAATGAAACAATAACAATCAAAAGATTGATACTTGTTTTTGTCCAACTTCAAAGTAAAATTAATTCCAATGACCAAAATTGGATAAAATGGTAAAAATATATTATAATTTCACTTTAATACCAATTAAAAAGATAATATAACCATATAAATAAGTTATATTAAAACATAATTTTGAATTAAAATAAAATATTTACACTATTCATTAAAAAATGAACTTTATCGGAAAAAATCCCAAAATTTACAGAAAGTAAATTTTGATGTCCAAATTCTAAAGAAGGATTTTATTTGGTCAAATAGAATGTATTAAAGTGACAAAAACTATATTTAAATAGGGTTATCCATTAAATGGTGGTAAATCGGCCTTTTAATGTAAATTATGCTTAAAATTAGATTCATTCGCATTTTAAGCCTCTAACATTTATTGGATAAATATAAATAAATTTAATAAACATGTATAATAATATTGTTCTTAGTTTTGTTCGTTATCACCAATAAAATGTCTAGGAGTTAACTTCAATTTTAAAAATAATAATATTATATTATTAGGGTGCAACATAAGATTTCAAAGAAACCAGTTGTTGCGTATTGGGTACGCTATCGAATATAAAAACCCTTTTAAAGTAAAATTAATATTTAATTCACAAATATTAATAAGGATGAAAATATCTTATTCTTAATTTAATTGAGATGTTACATGGTTAGCTTTGACTCGTAGAAAATATGTATTTTATTTTTCTTCCACATTAGTGTGATTACATGTTTAAATTATCGCATGTTTATATTATAGGATTCCATATGTTACTTTCCATTTTATATCATCATGTCATGACATCTATCCCAAGTTCTACTACTTTGTTGTTTTGGTTATTCTCTTACTAGGTTTCATGTCATCCCTTTGTTCATGTTAAACCCTGTTTATTTTATTCATATTTAAGGGATCAAAGAATGTTAGGAACTCTTTGTGGAGATTAAATGAACAAGATTTCATTTTTAGTTCCATGTTTTATGTTTTATGCACCTAGTCTTCCATGACACAAGACATCATGATCTTTATCAGTTAATCTGATGTATAATAACTATTAAAATAATACAATTTTATATGTAAAAGAATAGTGTCTCTATATTGTTTGTTCCTTTTTTTGGGGTGATTAGTTGGTTTTTTTGTCTTTGATTTAGGGTAGCGAGGTTGTGGTTAATTGGATGTGATTCTGGGATGAAGAGTATATGATTTTTTCGTGATTTTGTGTATGTGGTAGTGGATGGAGTTTCTTCCAGATTGTGATTTAGATATATCTTACACCTAAATACATGGGAATGGTGTGTCTGAAACATTGAGCAGGATGTCAGTGAAGGATGATGTTTGGGTGTCTAGGGAGTCTTATAGAGCAATGGACGAATTGGAGGCCTTGTACTTTGATTAAAGGGTGGATGATGGTAAGGGATTTTTGTTTTAGATGATAGTGTTTTATTACTTAATTTGGAAGGTGGAAGAGTATCGGTGGGGGGATCAAAGTATGAGTTTATGTGTGATCGTGTTGGGCATGGTGATGTTATATAGGGATGATTGAAGGGTGGTCAGAATCAGATGTTTTTTCATGCGATGTTTTTTCTTCTGGTAGGGATGTGTCAGGGAGTCCTTCATGAGTATTATCGAATAAATTTGTAAATACACCCAATATTGTCTAAGATGTACTATGGTTTGAGGATATAATACTGGTGTCCCGAGATGAAATAGGAAGTAGAAGAGTTTGTGAACCTGTTATTTTTTCCCCAAAGATAAAGGTCAAGCATCATGTTATTGGTGGTTTGTTGCATCATATAGATGTTCCTCGGTATAATGGGATGGAATATTGATATAAATCTTCATAATGTTACCAAGATCCCAGGGGGTTCTGATTCTATTTGGGTGATCAGGGATTGGTTGAATACATTGGCCCAATTTTATGTGGTCGAGGACTCTGATGTAGTGGATGGTTTACAAAAGTGGAATGTGGATTAGGTGGAGATTTTTTATAGAGTTATGGGGTCCCTTTTATATTATTTGTAGGCACATTTTAGTTGAGGATCTTGAGGGGATTACAGATTGCATTTCACATTCTTTTATGCCTCTTCATTGCTTTCTACCCTAGACAAGAGGTAAGACAGAGTAGCCTATCATGTAGAAATAGGGTACATTCTAGGCAGGAATAATACACATAAAAGGATAATTTTAATGAAGCTTGGCCTTGTTTGAGTTTTCTTATAATATCATTTATCACTTTTCCCTTGGTATGGATCTGTTTAAGGCATTTTATATAAGATAGTTTTATTCTATGTTGTGTTCGATGTAGGTTTAGGACACATAAGTTTTTTTTCTTAACATGGTGCATAGAATAATAGATAAGGATTATATTGATTCAGATAAGATGAAATCATTACAGGATTAGAATAATTATAATGATGATCCCAAGAGGTTTACATTGGAGTTCAAGGGTGGGGACCATGTTTTCTTGAATGTTTTTCCTCTATGTGGGTAGTGGCGGTTTGGTATAGGTGGTATTATTTTTCAAAGGTTTGTTGGTCCCTTGATTTGTTGGGGGAAATTTGTATTATTTTTCATTTCCACTTCTTTTGGAGAGGATCGGTGATGGATTCTATGTCTCTTAGTATTTTCGATATCTACAAAAGGAATCTCATGTCATTAACTCTAGGGAGTATTATATTGGAGATGATGAAATTTTGATGGAGTGGTAGTAACAAATAATGAATCATCTGGAGAAACTAATGTGAGGACTAAAAAATCCTTCAGTTCATGTGTTGTGGTGGCATGGTTTCTTGGAGGATATTACTAGGGAGTAAGAGATGCATATTTGTTCCCAATACCTAGAGTTGTTTTAAGTTATTCTTTTCTCTATTTTTCAGTGTGATGTGACGTCTGGGACCTTTTTTATCTGATGACCTATTTTATATATATTTTTTATGAATGATGTATGATAATGTTTTGATATATGAAATGGGAAGGACTTGATTACTAATCGATAAGAAGTATAATATGATGTGATTATACTTGTTTGGTAGATTCAGTTCCATCCAAAGAAGACAGTATCTTGACATGCAAGATTGAATTCCCAAATTCATTTGTTCTCGTTAGTTTGGTTATTTTATTTTGATGGTTGTTGGTTTGAGCTGTTACAAAGTTGTATTGTTCTTGTGGCATGGTTGTGTTGTGATGAGGTTTTGAGAGATGTTATGAGGCAATTTTGTTTTGTAACACCCCGAGATTTTTTTGAGATGTTTTTTCCAATTAATTTTAACTATAACTAACTTGACCATAGTAACTCTGATATAGTTCCTTACTTTATTACATTGGCATAAGATATATGTGATCACATCCGAAATTTACAAATAGATTAGTAGTTTTAGTAAAATAAATACATACATGAAATTTACATTATAATATAACACATAAAATAAGAAAATAATTTTCTTCCAGCATGCCATTAATCCATTTAGTGTAACCCCACACATCAATCATCATATACCTATTGAAATCCAGTTGAAAATGGAATCATATGAAAGGTGTGATTTTATATGCAATGTAAGTGTATACATATAGCTGAAGCTATCACAAACAAGCATATAGTATTGTGGGAATTTGATTAACTAAAACACATTACATTTAATCAAAAACAAAAGTATAATATGTAAGGAAATATAGATGATCAAATAATTCCATATAAATAATCACATGAGAATGAAAATTAACCATTGATATTCAACTAGTAAAATTATCACATGGAATATCAATAACTAATAACACAATGATGGAATACATAATTTGGTACATCATAAACATACCCTCAAGTCTTTGTCCTAGACACCATACATGATTTAGTAAGAAAATAGCCAAAACCCAAACTAAATTGTCTCATGAGACCTACCAATGCATCAATGGTATATAGTGGGCCATGCTAGATACTTACTATGTATAATGAATTCCTCTTATGAAAGGGGTGAAACATAATCAAAATAAACATTCATATTAGAAACTTGAAGAGGAAATATGAATACATTTACAAAAAATTATTAATGCTCTAAAAATATCACATCCACAGTGAAACTACATATAAATCATTCAAAAAAATATGGTAAATGATATAATAATATATGATCCTCAATTTATAATAGGATTCAACAGAAGATGTTGACATAGATGAAAATACACTAATAAAATAATTCAAACTTTTTTATAGAAATACCCATTTTATTTTGAAATCATTTATTTAAAAATAAATTAAATCATAAATGAAAGCATTTTATTTTAAAAACCCATGTAAATACTTATTTTAATCTTCAATACCTATGGGTTCCATGATGGGATAAAAAATCTGATCATTCCATATAATTTAAAAAACCATTCCTTCGTTGTTTTTGTCATAAAAATATCAACAAATTTGTTTATAAAATGAATAAAGATACATTTTATATAATTTTTAAAAATTAAAAAAGGGTTCATAATGAGAGTAAACAATCATTGGAGAAAAGTAAAACATTTTTGGAAAAATATTTAGAAAACATAGATAATAAGAAAAGGATGTAATAATTAAATCATTAAACATTCTAGGTGTCTCATACCACTTTTAATATTTTAATCATAAGCTCCATTAAAGAATAAAATTTAAAAAAACATTAAATGACATGATAATAAATTAATTAATGATATTATAATTCAAGTTAGATATATATACACTTCATTAAAGAAGGGGGTATATAACATAAATCTATGCATAAATAAAAGAGATGAAAATGAAGTCCCTTGCCTTACACATACTTTATTTGTACATGATTTAAGCTCATGTATATTTGTTTAATTCTTGTTATTATCTTATATTAAAACCATATCCATATTTATGAAATCATATATGATCTTACTATAATTTTTTATCACCCGTCTATTGATAATATTCATTAATATCCTTAATTCAGTTCATAACTGCTTGATTTTAATAAGCTTGTTTTGTCATAAATGCCTTAGTTATTTTAACTAGCATATAGATAAAAACATATAAAAATGATATTGATGTTATAAATTTCATATTTAATCAATAAAGAAATTTTTATAATAATTATTTAATGTTTTTTATTTAAAACACGTCACATCGCGTCATAGAGAGGGTAGGATGTCTATATTCATGAGTGGGAGTACCATTCACTTAATTGTGAAAGAGTAAGGTTGTGGATGGTATATTACTTTTAAAAGAATCAATATAATTTTATAATTATCAGATTTATCAATTATTTTCATCATTATAGTCATCCAAGTAAAATGGTGATGAAAAACAGATTACGTCGTGGTGTGGAGAAGGTTAGTCATGCACAATAACATATGGTGCTTTCATTTATTATAGGATCAATATGTTTTGGAATACAATTTTACCATAATCATAATAACATACCATCATATATATGAGACTAAAATTATTATTATACTATGGACAAAACGAATGAAGAGAATGTATAAGAAGAAATGAACTTGAATATATTGGTAAAACAATTACCTCTTCTTCAGTGGACTTCCATTAGATCACTCATGTAGGGATCAAGAGTTGGTATTCATGGAATACCAATACCTAATGAAAATGAATAAGTATTTTATGTGGTGAAATGGATAGGGGTTGGTCAAGACATATGACTCATGTATTTGTGTGTAAGTGAATAATGAGGTTTCCATTTATCGATTAGGTGAGAGGAACATTTGGAAACTGTCAAAATATTAATTTAATATAAAATAATTTTCAATTAGAAAAGGCCTCAAAGATAGTTATTTAGAATATACTATAATTATGGTTTATAATAATCTCAAAAATTAAATATTATTATTTTTTAGGTAATATTAATACCCATATATTTTTTTTAAATCCTTATATAAATCCTTTAACCCTTACCGTGATAACATGTGTTTTTACACTTAGTAGGTTAATGTAGTGACAATAAAATTACAAAAGAACCAAAAATAAATCATTATTTATATTTTTATCATTATCCAAATAATTTGGCCCAATTTTACTTTTTTATGAATTGTATATATTTTAATAAAATATAATTTGTTTTAAAATATCATTTTTGTCAATATTGAGACTACTCATTACCATACTTTTTAAAAATTACATAACTACTAGATAACATTGAAAAAAACTATTAATATAAATATAATAGATTTATATAATATTTAAAATTATTTTATGACATTGATTATATAAAATAATATTTATTAAAATATTTTTTATAACTTCTATTTGACATTTCCGTTGACTAAGAAATTAGTGCATCATTATTGTCAAAACCATAAATTTAATTAATTATTTCATAAATATTAGAAATAAATTAAATTGATTAGGAAAATAATTTTATATTTCAAATTACTATTTATAATATATTTTATCTTCCAAAAAACCATATAAAAATTTAACACTTATTAAAAACATCACTGTGACCTATTGGACTTTACTTAGAATAAAATACTATAAAATGAATAAGGACATCCAAATTGCTCCAAGTTGTCATAAAATCAGGAAAATCAAAATTTTCATCAAAAAAATATAATAAAATTACCACATGTGTTAGGGTAATTTTATAATAATTGTAACATTATTTTTACACTTAATTACCAAATTTACCCTTAACTGTGGGAATTAAAAAATTTAGAATCTTAGTATTAATATTATCCAAATATACATGGTAACTACATAATAAATTTTTAAATTAATGTTCCAAATACAGAATCAATTTTTAAAAATTAAAAACAAATAATTTACTAATAATAATTTAAAATTAATCACTTTCATGGAATGAGAAAACTGGTTTTTATAGTAAAAACTTTCAAAAGATTAAATTGTTTATATATAATAATTCAACGTGAAATTCACTATAATGAATTATATTATATTGAATGATAAATATTGATCTAAAAAACATTAAAACTGAACAAAATTATTACTTATAACTATAAAATAGTTAGATTAATATTATGGTTTAAACTAAAATACAATATTTTTTTACCATTCATCAAAACATGAAAATGGTCAGAAAACTTATTAGAATTCAACCAAAGTAAATTTATACTTTCCTCATTTAAAAAAGGTTTTAGTTTTAAAAAAAATCGTATAAATCCGTCACAAACATTATTTAAAACAAGAGATTAATTAAAGGTGGTAAAACTACAATTAGAAAAATATTAACTTATATGCTTAAAATTGGTTTTTTTGTAATCTTAATCCTATAAAACTTATTGGATGAATTTAAAAAACAATATGCAATTTATAACATATAAATTTCATTATTATCATTCTTTAATTTGTATTAATTTAATTTATTGTAATAACATACCATTGTGGGAATAAATATAGTTTTTTTAATAAGAATATATCCTTTCTAGTCAATTGGTTTCTATTTTCATCTCAAATGAATTAATAATATAAACTTGTTTAAAATATTTTTTATAAATTTATTTAAGAATATTCATAATATCCAATATTAAGAATACTGTTAAAATAATAATATTTAATACTATATCATGGTTTGTTTTAGTTTGGATTGTGTGCAACATATACTATCAAATAAATTGAATTTATTTAGGAAGAGACATATCTTAAAATATTTGGGTGTTAACTTCTCCCCTAATTCAGTAAGATGAATCCTCATAATTTTAAATTCCACTTCAAAAATAAATTCCTGAACTTGAAAATTCATTTATGGGAAACCCACATCAGAACTATGGTTAATAAAAAATCATCATTATATGATGGAAACAGAATGTAATAGTCACCACAAAATTAGGCTCTCATAAAGGAAATAATTTGTGGAATGTGAAAACCTATACATGGAAGATAAAACAATCCATCATGATCTTATAATGAGTCTTAGAGAACTAGATCATTAAAAATTAGTGCATCACAAAATTGTATATTTGTAAATAGTTAAAGAGTCCAATGATTTTTCATTAAGAAAATTAAATGAATAGCATTTTAAATTGATATTCATTTTCTATAGTTGAGTTATTATTTAACAAACTAGGTAAAAACATTATAATGTAAACTTACTTGATTTAATTCCTAGTCATGTGCATAATATAATCCATTATTTCATCGATCTATTTTAACTTCATTTCATACACCTAGAGATGGATTTTAAATATGGGTTTTAATGCCTTAATTTATTCTAATGAATGATCTATAAGTCATTAATTTGACCTATAAATATTATCAATACCAAAATGTATATCACATGATAGTCAATATAATATATCACACTTTAACTTTGACCAATAATATCTAATTTTCAACTAATAATATTCCAACCTAAATACTCATCTAAAATATATTTATTTAAATTCATAGTTTGAAAAAGTATCTAAATTTAAAAAAAAATCATAACATTAGATTCCTAAAAACATATAATTTATCTCTTATTATCACATACCTCATATATAAATACATTTATCACCTTAAAAATATTATTGAAAACCTTCATGGTTCCAAATACATAATGAATAAGTATTTTAGTACAAACCTTATGAATCTCATGATTCTTATAACCATAGAAACATTAATGAAACAATTATTGAATCCAAAAACACAATGACATTAATCATTATAATTGATTCTTATAAAATTAATTACACTTCATCATCTTATTCCTTCATACCTCCTCCCTTCCAATTGTTCTATTTAGTCACATTATCATTAGTAAAAAAACCATTAAATGTATAATCTGGCTGATTCTATCCATTAACCAAAAACCAAGGCACAATGTGAGGAACACTTGTCATAGTGATATAGTCATCATGAATCATATATAGGGTGTCTAAATCATGACATATTTTTTCCATTATATTATTCAATAGGTTTAAACTAGGTTATCCATTGTATTTCCAAATATATAGGATAATATCTTATACTTAGACATATACTCATTGTCTGTCATATGGTTATTTTTTTAATACATTATTTCCTCAATCACATTTGGATGGTTTATAATAAATTATCTTTGATTCAAACTGTGAAAACCTCGACCACCGTATCCTGGAGAAGGTGGCATACATTATTAAATTAGAATAACATACAAGTGTTCACATCCCAATGGAATGAATAGTTTAGTCGTCTTGGTAAAATTATTAAATACATGAAATTCCCATTATAATCTAAAACATAAAATACAAAAATAATTTTTTTTATCGCATGCCATTAATCCCCTTACTATAACCATGCACATCAGTCATCATATATATTTTGGAATCTGTAGAAAAAATGAAAAATATGAAAGGAATGATATCAAATTCTTAGTAAGGGTATACATTGTGAAGAATCAATCATAAAAATTCATAAACAATTGTGTCAAGGTGATTAATTGAAACACATTTCTTTTAATCAATAATCATGGAATAAAATGGAAGGAATAAAATATGATCAAATAATTCCATATAAATAATCATATGAAAATGAAACTTAACCATCGATATTCCACTAGTAAAATAATCACATAGAATATCATTACTAAATATCATAAATAAGTAATTAATAGTGCAGGACATCATAAAAATATCATCATGGATTTGGCCAAGACACCATATATAATCGGGTAATAAATATTCCAAAAACCAAAAATAGTTTTTCTATGGAAACCTACTAATGCATCGATGGGTTATAAAAGGCCCCACTATACATTTACTATGTCCTGTTTATTTCCCTTTTGAAAGGGGTGAAACATAATCAATAAAAACGATATTAAAAACTAGCATATAAAATGTGAATACCATAACTAGGAACTATGAATGGTATCAATATACCACATTCATAGTCAAACTGAAACATAAATAATTCAATTAATTATAGTAAATGATATCATGAGATATCAACCACAATTAGTCATAATATAAAATATAAGATTTTGACATACCTGAATATACTCTAATAAAATAAATGAATTTTTTAGAGAAATCTGATTTTTATTTTGAAATTGTTTTTTAAAAAATCCACCAAATTATAAATGAAAAAATTTTATTTGAAAATAATATTGTAAAACAATAAATTATGCTTCCAAACATTAATTCATCATGATGGTGGTATACTTCACCCATGTTTTATAAGTTATAAAAACATTCCTTTTATATTTTTGTCTAATAAGTATCAATAAACTTGGTTAGAAAAAGAAAAAATATAAATTTTAAAGAATTTGTAAAAAAGTGAAAAAGGGTTTATATTTACATTAAAAAATAATTGTAGAATAGTGAAATAATTTTTTAAAACAGTTTATGAAAATATGTACATGGAGATAATATAAGATAATTAAATATTTAAACATTCTAGGTTTCCCATACCACTTTGAATTTTTAAATCATAATCCCCATGAATGAATAAAATTTAAAAAGAATTTTGTAAAATGATAATAAATAAATTAGTGACATGATAATTCGACGGTACTTTATATGCACCACATAATAGATGGTGGGTGTATATCATCCAACTGTAACTCAGTTAAAGGTGACTGAGATGAATTCACATACCTTACGCCTTATTTCGTTGAATGTTATTTAACCTCGTATATAATGGTTTTAATCATGTTATTTACATATATCATGACCCTATACATATTCATGATATCATATTAAATCTTATTATATTATTTCATCGCCAATTGTTTGATAATATTTTGTTATTACATACATTTTGGGTGTTAACTACTTCATTTTATTATGCCTATTTTGTCATAAATGTCATTAATATTATTCATATAGTATAGATAAAAAATTTCTATAATTATATTATTCTTATATATACCATTTGTGATCATTAAATACATTTTACAAATCATTCTGGAATGGTTAACGTGGAAAATGAATCACATCATATTGTGGAGATGGTATGTCATATGTACGAATGACTGACGTTATCATTCATGTAATGTTCAAAAGGTAAGGAATTGGATTGTATATTAATTTTTTAATAATCTTCATCATTTTTTAATTATCTTATATATCCATTATTTTTATAATTATACTCATCCTTGAAAAGTGGTGATTAATAATAGATTACACCATGACGTGGAGGCAATAAGTTTTATATACACAGGGATAGTGCTTTCATTTTTATTGGAAAGATAAGTGGTGGAATATGGTTTTTTATTAATAATAATAACATGTAATAATATATATGATACTGTATTTATTAATTTATTATATAAAAAAATACATTAAGAGTAAGTATAATAATAAATTAACTTGAATAAGTCAGTAAAACAATTACGTCTTCTTTAGTGGACTTCCATTAGATCGAGAGTTGGTATTTTTGTAACAACAAGACCTCGAAAACGTGTATAAATATGTTTCTAGGGGAAATTTTCAGATTTTTGGAGAGATATAAGGCTCATGGTAGTGTGAGAAATTGAGGGTGGAGGATCCCTTTTATAATTGAGGTGAGATTCACTTTAGGAAACTCTCAGAATATTAAATTAATTGAAATTAATTTTCATTTCAAAATGGATACAAAGTGATTTATTTATAATAAGATATGATTATGGGTTAAAAATACTCTAAATAATAATTTTTAAACTTGTTTAGGACTCATTAATCCATTATCATTTTGTTGTAATGCATATTTAAACCCTTTAACTGTTACTATGAAAACATGTTTTTTACTCTTTGAAGGAAAATATTATTTATAAACAATTCTAAATTAATCATAAATGATTCAAGGATTACATTTATAAGTTTATCCAAATAATTAGGAATATTTATAATTTTTTCTAATTTTATATCATTTTAAAAAATATTATTTAATTTTAAATATCATTACTATCAATTTTGAAAGTATTCATTACATGACTTATTATAAATTTTATAATAACATGATAACTTCTAAAAAACCCTTTGATACATCCAATATATGTCATGGTTATATATAATATACTAGGATGAAATTAATTATAGCAAATTATATTTATTATAAAAAATTTAATAACATTTTTTGATATGTCAATTAATTAAACAATTATTGGATCATAATATGCATGTCATTAATTTTATTATTTCTTAAATGACAATTAAAAAATAATTTAACATGATGAATATAAAAAATTTTAATTTAAATTAATATATATACTAGATTTTATCTTCAGAATGACCATATATAAAAAATTTAACACTTATTAAAAACCTGAGTATGACATATTTGACATTCCTAAGAATAAGATAAATTAAAATAAATAAAGTAATCCATGTGGATTTAGGGGGTAAAAAATATTCTCAAATATGATTATGGTTGAAAGTAACTCATCTTATTAAATTATGAAATTTTTTAGGGTAATTTTATAATATGTGAAATATTATTTTAATCCTTAATTACCTGATTTACCATTAACGGTGGTAAATTAAAAAAATATTAATGTTATTATTCAGATTGTCCAAAATTAAAAGGAACCTATTTATTTAATTTTAAAATTATGAATCAAAATATGGAATCCATTTTTAAAATATTAAAACATATAATTTTATAATATTACATCAAATTTTATCTCATTGATGGAACGATAAAATGAGTTTCTAAGTAAAAACATTCAAAATATTGAAAAAATAATTTATCACAAAATTCAATTTGAAATTGATTCAGATTGCATAAATTAGGTTAAATAAGAAAAATTATCTAATTTTACTTTAAAACAAAAAAATATATAACTTAACACGATATATTATTTAGATGAAAAAGTTGTTTTCAATTAAAATGAAATATTATTTTCACAATTCATCAAAACACGAAACATGTCAAAAATTACCACATATTCAAAAAAACACTCCAAATTAATATAATATTATTATTTTATCATATAGGATTTATAAAATGTTTAATAAAATTTATTTTAATAAAGTTTTTTTCTCAAAAGGTGGAAAAACAACCTTTAAAAAAATATTGCCTTTTATGTTTAAAATTGGTTTTATTATTATCTTAAGCTTGTAAAATATATTATACGAAATTGAAGACATTTATTTAAATATATAACATATACATATCATTAATAAATTTCACCAATAGTGATTAATTTAATTATTTATTTTACAATACTATTGTGGAAATAAGTATAGATTTAAATAAAAACACTTCTTATTATATTCAATCAGTTTTTTATTTTTATTTCCAATAAATTAATATTATATACATATTTAAACTACATTTTCATAATTTATTTAATCATATTCACAATCTCCAACATAACATCTAGTGTTGAAATATAAATATATAATACTATATTTCAGTTTATTTAGGTTTGGTGTTGTGTGCGACGTATACTATCAAATAAATAGAATTTTTTTTAGAAGAGACTTTCCTTAAAATCATGGAGTGCTCTATAATCTTTTTCATATTTTTTATTTCTCGCAACTTTGAATATAGATTGGGTTATATTAAAGCATTATTTTTTTGTTATATTAAACACAAAGTTAATCTTGTGTAACAAGAAACTCATATATTGATGTGTGGTACAAACAACACTATGTTTAGATTGTGTTACACAAAATTCAGAGTTAAATTTACAACACTCATTACATGAAAGACCGAGTTTTACCAAAGTGAAATTAAAAATTGATATTAATAATAAATATTATTATAGTTATCACCTTACCATTAGAATGGTGATTATGAATAATATTAACAAAATTATGAAAATATGGTTTACACAAGAATGTAAGAATAATTATTTGGTGACCAATTAACTATAAATAAAATTAAAATCATTTATGAAAATATAGGAAATCATTCACTGTAAAACAATTCTTATGCACTCAAACATATTTTACCTCAATAAATTACATAAAAAACATTTTATAAATAATTTAATTTAAAAATATATATTATATTCATTAAAATATTTTATGTTAATCTTATGATTTTTTCATACAAGAGATAAGAATAAATCCAATTTTTATGAATAAAAATATATTCTTTTCTAAAAGATAATTTTACAGCCTTTTAAAAGAGATCATATTTTCAATATAATTTTCGACATTTTTTAATTTTTATTTGAAAAAATAAATGTAATTGAAAGAATAATGTCAAATTTTAATTTGGGAGAATTTTTGGTACTTTTCTAAGAAGTATCATTTTTATGAATAGTGGAAAATATTAAATACTAATTCAAACATCTTTTTTGTCAAAATTATTTATATTGTTATATTATATTTAATTTTTATTTCAAGAGTAGTTAGTTAAATTTTAAATCAAGTAATACCATTTAGGTTATTGAAAAAAATTTCACATTGATATTGATTATAAAAACAATTTGTACTTTTAAATATGTTTATGTTATCACAACACGTCAGCGGGATTATTTTTAAATTAATTTCTATCAATTATGAAATTTTTATTTGGAAAAATTTCTTACATATTGGGAATAAAAAAAAATTATAATTTATAATAATTTAAACTTAATTTAAAAAAATATTACTGAATTTGACAAAGATTAACAATAATGATTAATGTAAAAAACCTGATTATTTAGCAGTTAAACATTAATTTAAGTGCCCAAATAACCTAGAAACATATCCAAAATCCATTTTATGGTATTATATAGATCAATTACCCTCTTTTATCATAAATTAACAATTATTTTAGGCCCATGATGTATGGGTAGCCTCTCAATATTGTTTACCCACTAGTGGAAATGCAGTATTTAACATCGACTTAATAACGTCGGTTTTTAAAAAAGTGACGCCAATGGTATGTGAGGGAAATTTATGGCATCAATTTTTAGTAAAACAGACGCCAACAATAATTATTCAATGATATTTTACATCTGTTTTCACAAAACTGACAAGGAAAATTTTAAAAAAAATGTTTGGGCGTTGGTTTTTAAGAAAACCGACGCCCATAATAATCATAATAAAAATTCCACTGTCGGTTTTGAGGAAAACTGATGCTGAAAATTAAAAAACCAAACATTTTTCCATTGGTTTTCCTGAAAACCGATGCCATAAGGTATATTTTCCACGTCGGTTTTCTCCAAAAATGATGCTGAAAATAAAAAAAGTATTATCGGCATCAGTTTGTTTAAAACCCGACGACGAAATTATTTTAAAATTACTCGAGGTCTGAAACCCTCATTTTTTTGGATCGTCAAAATTGAAACCGTTATGGCGGCTTGGACTCCTGACAACCATCGAAGCCTGTTTTTGATCTTGGAATTCCATTGTAGAAGGTTTTGTCTATTTGCACGATTTCAGGTTTGCATTCTTCGTTTTAATCTCTTGTTTCATCTTCCATTGTTTATTTCTTATTCCATAACCCTATTTTATGCAATTTTAAATATTTGTTAGATTTTAGTTGTTTTTTATCATTATTTTTTATTTTTATTATCATCGTTGTAATAGATTTTGTAGTGTTTGTTTTTCGAAGCCATTGTACCGAGCGCAGTTTGGATTGAAGATATCCATTCGGGTTGAAATTCAAATATTGTAAGCATTTTTTATTTTGTAGATAAATCATTTATCATTCAATTTTGTTATTTATTTTCTTTAATTATTAGTTTATATTTTGTTTTAAATGTGTTAGGAAATGTTTAAATATTTTTTCTACAGACATTTTTAAATATCATGTCAACAAATTTTATTTTCTACATTGACTCCAATCAAATTTCACCCAATACACTTACTGCATCCTTTAAATTAATGTACTCTTCAATATTTTTTACACATGATACATCGAGATATTGTAATTGTGGAAAATTAAATAATAAATTTTAAAAGAATTATATTATAATTAAATTATAATATCAATGTAACACACATGTATATAATATAAAAATAAATTGTTTACTCTATTTATAAATGTGTTTGATATCTAATGTCTTTTATCTAATTATCAACAGTTTTTATTAAATATGTTTTTTTTACAATTTCTATAATAGATATTTAAATGTTTATATGTTTTAATATATTCATCAATTATATTGTGATATCAGGTATTGGTGGATCGTAATTGGATTCATTTACGAAGAACCACTAGGGAATATGAAAAAGGAGTTGACAATTTTTTGGAATTTGATAAATGCCACCTTCAAAATGTTGATTTTATTTTCTGTCCATGTGTTAAGTGTGTAAATATGAGAATGTTAAACTCCATAGAAATCTTGGATCATCTCATTTGTTATGGTTTTAGCCACAATTATACACGTTGGATCTTTCTTGGTGAAAAAAATGAAAATTCAACATCCAATGTTGATGACGATATTCATAATGAGGCAGATGATCGTATTGAAGAATTAATTCATGATTTAGGTGTTTAAACCATCGAAAAAACACCAAATTTTGAAAGATTGTATGGAGATTATGAGAAACCATTATTCCCATGTTACAGTAAATATACAGTGTTATCAGTAGTTTTGATATTAGTTAACTTAAAAGAAAAAAATGGGTGGAGTGACAAAAGTTTCTCCAGTTTACTTGAGCTTTTAAAAGAGCTACTTCTAGAAGGCAATGAGCTTCCAGATTCCAATTATGAGATGAAAAAAATATTATTCCCAGTGGAATTGTTGTATAAAAAGATACGTGCTTTCCCCAATGATTGTGTACTATATAGGAAAGAAAATGAACATTTGTCAAGTCGTCCTACATGTGGGACATCACAGTATAAGATGGATGAGAAATTCAACATAGATTCATTCTCAGGTGATGTCATGTAACGTCATGAAAAATCAAATTTTTACTTTCCAATGATATCATCCAATATTATTTGCATACAATTATGATAATTCAATTCTGATTTATTTTTAGGTACCAGAATCAAAACTCCATTTAAAGCAATTTGGTATCTTCCAATAATTCCTCATTTGAAGCATCTATTTGAAAATTCAATTGTTCCAAAAGGATATGATGGCATTCAGATGAGCGCATATCTGATGGTAACTTATGTCACCATGCTGATTCACCATAGTGGAAGAGTTTTGATAAAAAAAATTCATGATTTTGGAAGTGCAGTTAGAAATCTCAGAATGGGAATGTGTACTGATGTAATGAATCTATATCGGAGCCTCAGTAGCCAACATAGTTCATGGCTTATTTTTCTGGTACATTCCAACTTGTCCCCACATCTATGTATGAAGAAAAAAAAATTTATGATGATCTTGATGATTTCTGGACCAAAACAACCGGGAAATGATATTGATGTGTATCTTACACCATTGATTGATGATTTTAAACTGCTATGGGAGGAAGGTGTTAATGTTTTCGATGCATACAAGAGAGAGTATTTTCTTTTGTGTGCTATGATAATTTTCACTATAAATGGAATTCCTAGATATGGAAACTTATCTGGATATACTATTAGGGGACATAAAGCATGTCTTATTTGTGAAGAACAAACTTCATATTATCAATTACAGAATAGAAGAAAGACAGTGTACATGGGACATAGAAGGTTTTTTCAAATTTATCATCCTTATCATAGATTGAAAAAATCATTTAACGGTTTACAAGAATAAAATCTTCCCCCTAGACCATTTTTATCTAAAGAATATTATGACAGAGTGAAAGATATTGATTCGACATTTGGAAAGAGGAGAAGTTTTAGTTTTCAAAAACATATCTGGAAGAAGCAGTCTATTTTTTTTAAACAACCTTATTGGAGATTTTTAGAGATAAAACATAACATTCATGTTATGCATATTGAGAAAAAAATATGTGACAGTTTGATTGAAACTTTTTTATAAATAAAAGGAAAGAAAAAAAGATGGATTACATGTTAAATTGGACTTGATATTAATGAGAATATGTTTAGAGTTAGCTCCCGCTGTGAAAGGAAACATATCATATTTACGTCTGGCATGTCACACATTAAGAAATATTGAAAATATGAATTTTTTTCAGTATCTTCATGGTATTAAAGTACCCAATGGTTTTTCTTCAAATGTGAATAATTTTGTGTCATTGAAGGATGGTAAATTAATGGGTATGAAGTCTCATGATTGCCATGTGTTGATGCAACAAATTCTACCATTAGCAGTGTATGGTATATTACCGAAAGCTATCTTAAAGACTATCATCAGGTTATGTAATTTCTTCAAATCCAATTGTAGCAAAGTCGTTGATCCAAATTTATTAGATGTGTTGGATAACTTAGAAACTATTATTCTTCGTCAACTAGAAATGTATTTCCCACCCACATTTTTTGATATAATGGTTCATCTGTTGATTCATTTGGTGCATGAGATAAGAATATGTGGGCCTATTTATTTAAGATGGATTTATCCTTTTGAAAGATACATGAATCTTTTGAAAGGATATGTTAAAAATCCTTATTGACCAGAGGCCACTATTTTTCAAAAAAAAATTATCAGAAGCGGTGATTGAGTTCTGTACTGATTATTAGAAAGAGGTGGAGCATATTGGTCTCCCTGTATCTCGACATATGATAGATGATAGTGAAGGTATAGGGCTTCTAGGATTAAAGGTAATGTTCATTCCATGTGATGAAGTGATGCAGGCACATTTATACATTTTGAACAACAAATATGAGGTTCAAACATATATATATATCCTCACTTATTGCTGAATTAATGTTACGATATCACAAAAGAAATGAAAACTGGTTTACGATTGAGCATAAGAAGACATTTCTTTCATGGTTTAAAGAGAAATTCACCCCAGATATATCTGTATCAGAAACATTGAAGTGGTTAGCATGGGGACCATCTCTTAATGTGATCACATGGTATGGTTTTGATATCAATGGCTAAAAATTTTACACAAAAAACCAGGGTGACAAGAGTACCATTCAAAATAGTGGTGTGACGGTTTTCGCTGAAGCAGTGCATTTTTCGAGTGCCAAAGATAAAAACCCAATTTCTACATCAACGTAATATTTTGGAGTTATTGAAGACATATGTGAAATTGATTATATTAAATTTCGAGTCACTATTTCTATGTGTAATTTGGTTGATAGTAATAGTGGCGTGAAACATGATGAATATGGGTTTAAACTAGTTGATTTGAAAAGATTTAAATACAATGAGGAACCATTTATCATGGAGACACATGCAAAAAAAGTATTTTATGTCATTGATCCATCGAATGATGAGTGGTTAGTTTTTTTGAGAGGAAAAAGATACCATTTGGGGGATGAGGATGATTCTGATGATGTTAGTGATTTACATGAGACTTATTCATCTATTACACAATTTCATGATGATTACAATGAGTATAAGATAGACATAGTGCATGCAGTACGTACTGATCATTATAAAGGCATGTGGGAAAACACTAAATTAGTATCCTAGTTTTTCTGGTAGATATTTATATTTTGTGTCCATTTTTTAAACTTACAAATTCATGCCTCTATTTTTACATAATTATTTTTGTCATCCTTGTTTCTAATTATTCATTTTTCTAATGATATGCAGGTACACAAAATTTCATTACACTTTCTAGTAGAAATGTCAGATACAGATAGAGTGGAGCATTTACAGAGGTATATCTATTTTGACATATTATTAAATATTCAGTAATATACATATTTAATGAAATAAAACTGGTAATTTACAAAAAATTAAAGGACTATTGATGTGTCCCCAGCAGAGGAGACTTCTCCTGTTACTACTCAAAAATCAAGTTCTCAAGTTGGTAAACGTGGTATTACATGTTTACCAAAACTATCACTTGATCGTGATGATAACAAAGTACACATCCATTTTGATGATAATAATAATGTAGTTGTCCCAAATGCAGTTCAGTTTGTCAGTTATATAGCGCTGCATAGCCGTTGCAGGATTAGTATTTTATATCCTGATTGGAAGTTAGTGGACAGGACGTCGAAGCAACAACATTGGGAGGTCGTGACGGTAAAATATCATAATTTATTTCATTTATCCCATTTTTGGAATATTATATATTTTAAATGACGTTTTTGTTTTATTCAATTACAGATGACATTCAATTTTGAGGAAACCAAAAAAATTAAGAAAATATATCTCTCTTTAGCAGCGGTTCGATGGAGAGATTTTAAAACAAAACTGACAAAAAAATATTTTTTTGGAAAGGGAAGGTTTAAAACCCCGTGTATTATGTATCTGTATATAGATGAAGAAACATGGAAGGGATTTGTTGACAGTCATCAGGAAGAGAAATTTTAGGTACGGTAATTTTTTTATATTTTAAAATTTATGCTATATTTTTCGTATCACATAGTAGTTTATTTTTATATAATAGGCCTCCATGAGATCTCACCAGGAGATCCAGTTGAAAAACGTATAACCTCATACTTTATCACATGGAGGGTATTCGTATTTGGAGCATAAAATGATTGAATAGAAATTTGAAGAATTATGAGCTCGATCAAGTAGTGGTTCAGAAGAGGTCCAGTTTGGTCCTCTATCTCCTCCCACTCGCCATGAGAAATGGAAACAAGAAAGAAGAAGAAGAAATGAACAATATATTACAAATTAACCTCAACAAGTGGCTAATAGAATTTTAAGTAAATATTATTTATTTGTTAACAATTTTTCTATTTTATAATTTATAAACACTAATATAACCTTTTTATTTTTCATTTCAAGATGAAATTCAGGAGCAAGAGATACAGGGCTCCTTTATCCCTGATGGTAGGATGGACATCCTAGCCATTGCTTTGGGAAAGGTAGAACACCCTGGCCGTGTTAGAGGATGTCAGGTAGGTGTTAGTATTTGGAAGGTTTTTGGTAAGAGTAGGCAATCAAAAGACCCAGAAATAGAATCTTTAAAAAAAGATATGAAAGATATGAAACAGTCTATGGGTGATCAAATTCAAGTAGTAGTGCAGAAGGATTTATTAGAACACTTGGTAAGACAATCACAATATGTGCACCCTTCCCGGGTATATTATTTATAGGACATCAATTTTTCTATTTTATAAATTATAATCAATAATATAATTTTTTCATTTTTCAGCCTTCCTAGTCTGCTCACCCGGACTACCCTGCCCCATCTGCTTACACCGCCCCGTCTATGAATCCTTCTAAGGTATATTATTTATTTTTCATCAGTTTTTCAATTTTATAAATTATAAACCCTAATATAACTTTTTCATTTTTCAGCATTCCCAGCCTACTCACCCTGACTACCCTGCC
This sequence comes from Viscum album, assembly GCA_963277665.1. Lineage (NCBI taxonomy): Eukaryota > Viridiplantae > Streptophyta > Magnoliopsida > Santalales > Viscaceae > Viscum > Viscum album. The sequence continues at coordinate 1,523,686,468 of OY728151.1, forward strand.
CCATCTGCTTACCATGCCCCGTCTACGTAGCCTTCTGAGGTATATTATTTATTTTTCATAATTTTTTCTATTTTAAAAATTATAAACACTAATATAACTTTTTCATTTTTCAGCATTCTCAGCCTACTCATCAAGACTACCGTACCCCATCTACTTACCCTGCCCCGTCTGCGCAACCTTTCGAGGTATATTATTTTATTTTAATCAATTTTTCTATTTTATAAAATTTAAACACTAACATTACATTTTCATTTTTCTTCCTTCTCACCCTCCTCACCCGGACTACCCTTCCCCACCTGCTTACTTTGATCCTCCACCTCCTCCCTCGGATCAAGACTTATATTGTGAGTTGTTTGCGGGAGATCCTCATGTACATATTGTTGTGTTAGGAAATGTGCATTTTTTGGTGGAATTGGTACATCATCAGCCTATGAAGATGATTCAGGTTAGAGTATTAGTACTTATTATTATAGATCCTACTACTCTACTACCATTTCCTACAGTGGAGATCACCAGTGTGGGGGAATGTATGGGGCATTTTTTACTTTGGTCAACTGCCCTTCTTTGTTATATTTCACTTGAGGTATAAGTTTTTTTAAATATTAATTACAAATGATTCAAAATTACATATAATGTTTTCTAACATTTAACTTATATAGGAATATCTAAAAGCAAAATAAACTGCACAAATGCAACAAAATGATAAGGAACAGTTGGTTGTAGATACTTATAATATTTCTTATAGGTTAAAAATATTATCTGAGTACTCTTCTTCCTTAAATTTTATCATTGAGGTTCGGATGACACCCGATATATGTGGAAGAAATTATGGATTGAAATTAATGAAAGAAGATATCAGGAATTTAGTTTATTTTGAAGATATCACATAGAGTGTGGTGCAGTTGTTTATCATGTATGTAAATTGATGTTTGAATTGCAATTTCTTTAATAAAATATTGTTAAGCCATTGACTAACTATATTTTCTTTTTAAATTAGGCATCAACACACTCTTCTTTTAAAAAGGAAACATCACGCCTTTATAGATGTATAGATCCAGAGTATATTTCCTCAGAAGCCAAATATGTGAAGAATCGTGAAAGAGTTCAATATATATCCGAGAGATTAACACTGAGCAAGATTAAGTGATGGTTTTTCCCATTTCATGATAAGTAAGAACATCAACATATTTATGAACTAATGATCATTATAATGTCATTAATTGTGATCTTTTTGTATTGTAGGGGGAATTATATGTTAGGCGTATTTTTCCCAAGTGAATGCACCTTATATTGGTTTTTCTCTTTATTAGGAGGAGTGAATAAAGAATTTTTAACCTTATTAAAGATGTAGGTTTTTTAAATTTTTTATAAGCTCATTATGTTTAAGTTTCAATGTTTAGACAAGTATTATTTGTTCATATATAAAAAAATTCAGATCATGAAAACATTTTAACAAGGAATTCATGTCAGAAAAGAAACCAACGAAAATCAAATATGTGGAAGTATAGGTAATTAGTTTTTATATTTTTTTGTATATTGTTGTTTTTAGTAAAATGTTGTATAACTGCAATGTCATCATCAAAATGGATAGGTTGAATGTTGTTATTATATTATACAATTCATGTACGAGATAATCACAACGGGGGAAACTACTAATTTTCATAAGGTTAGTTGTATTAATTTTTTTATATACTTTTTTCCATATTATTCTATTTTTTTATTTCATATCATTAAATATTATTGTAGGCATTCAATGATTCACATCGTTATTCCCAATCTGATATGACCCATATTCAATCTATTTTTGAAAACTATTTGTTAATTATGATTTAGATTTGAGGTATGTATATTCTAATATTTATAAAAAATAATACATATGGGTTCAAGATCCAAACTCTTTTGATATATTAGGTGTTTGAACCTACTAATAATCAAATGAATGCTTCAATAATAACCAACATTGAGCATGTCAAAAATGCTGGAGTCGTGGCACTTGCAAATGTCACAAAATTTCTTGAAGTCATTGATTGCAGGTACATGTATTTTAATTTTACTTTATAATAAAAATATATAGATAAATTTTTTGATTAACTAGATATATGAATTGAAGTAATATGAGGAATTGGATGATAAATACTGTTTAATTGTTGTTGTATATTGTGTTATTTATACAAGGGTTTTGAATTTTTTGGGAAGTGTAATTGGAATTATTTTATGAAAAAATTATTTATGGAATCGGTTCTTTAAATAACCGATGCTGAAAGATTAAAATAAATGAACTTCGGTGATAGTTTTTTCTAAAACTGACACCGAAAATCCTGTCTAAAATTAGTTTCGACGTTGGTTTTATGTAAAACTGATGCTGAAACTCCTGACGAAATTATTTTCGGCGTCGGTTTTTGATAAACTGATGCCGAAAACTATATTTTTAATGTCTCCTTTATAGATTTCGGTTTGAAACCGACGTCAAAAATTAAAAAAAAACCAACGTTGATTTATTTTTTTTCCACTACTGACCTTTTTATATTTACCTAAATGCCATTCTTCTTCCACAATGAAAGGGGAAATCCCCCCCTCACTTCTTCACACCTCTCAAGACTTTGGATTGGAAAAAATCCACCCAAATCTCCTCCAAAGTTTACTAAATTATTCATAGAATCCTCCATTTAGTCATAAATCATTCCAAGGAAGCCCATTGGTGCAAACCAAGTAGAGTTACCCAGAGAAGAGGTAATATCCTTCCCTAAGCTCTTTTTTTTATTTTTATTCTCTACTAAGAAAATATTCTTAATACATGATTATATAATATCCTCATTATACTAAATATTATGATATATTATTATTCTATGTTTTATACATATACCTACCAACATGCCCATCAAATGGATAATGAACTTACCATTCATTTGTACGACAGACTGCCACCTCATGAAACAATGTCATTAATTTTTTCATTACCAACTCTAATGGTTGGATATTATGATGAAAATACTATTTTAATATGAAATATATTATATTTATGATGTATTTATTATTATTTAATGATTATATAAACTTTACCTGTATGATTTTCATTTATGTTAATATGATAACTTAATTTGAGGACATGTACACTACCACTTACTCAAAGTGATGTGATTCGGTAACACTTTACATGGAATTTATTGAGGACAGTTTTATGGAATTTATATTATATCTAGGAAATAATAATAATAATATAATTTCATTATATATAATGAAAATTTTTATTTAATTTCATCCTTTAAAAATGAAAATAAATTGGAAACGGCGCTCATGCATGCGTACGACCTACTATCTCCATGAACGGTGTATTCTATTTAATATTTATATATTTTATTTATTAGTATACATATGTATATACATAATATATATGATATTTAAATGATTTTTAAAATTATTCAAATAATTAGATAAAGATATAAGTAATATGATCCCGAATAACAAGTCAAAACATATATTAAAAATAAAGCAGATATTACCTGAAACATAACACTAACATGAAATTGTTATCTAATGGGTAACATAATGTCATAATAAAATCACTTATTTTATGATATATAATATTATTATTATGTTGTGGATGTTTAAAAAATATATATTTATTATGAATGAGGTTTTAACATGTACAAATAAGGTCAAGACTGAAGGTAAGTGTTTTCTCGTCTCACTTTTTGATGAGAATTATGCCTTATTCACCACTACAATATTTTTTGTTGTGTATATACTACCCAAGAATGTATTCTATAATTTTAATACATCAATATTGGGGTATTTACATATGCATTTTATGATCATTCTATCATGCGGTTTATGGTTCAAAAGTTACTAAACCAGTAACAAATTTTTTTATCGAATTTCCTTCTTTGAGATATATTCCATGTTATGCACCTATATTTTTCTATGGGGAGTATATACTAAAATTTAACATGTTCTATATGGTATAGTAGTATTTTAATGACATTTTAAGTGTCATTTATGTTTTTCATTCATTGATATTTTGATTAAAATATACTAAATTTCTAATAGTTTATTACTACAATCTCATCGTATATTGGGAATGTTTATAATTAAGATTCCATTGATAAAATATTATAATAAATATCTCAATAAAAGTCATGAAATTTATTATTCTCTTATTAAATATGATATATTAAATTAATGGTAAACTTTTTTCACTCTTTGGTATATATAATAATTATGAAAATAATTTTTATAAAATCAAGCATTATTTATCATTTCGGTTGAAAATCTATGTTCATTCAAAATAATGTTTTCTAAATAAATAACTTCATCCTTATATGAATTCAAATTAATTTTCGATGAAATTTTTTTCAAAAAATATTCTACATTACATTATAAATTTTCACTGTTATTTTCAAAGAATAATTTTTCAAAATGTCTTCAAGATTCCTACATATGTTTTCAATTTTATTTTAAAAGAACATGGGTTTATAATGTTTTATGTTTTAAAAAGAATTTATCAATGAAGATAGGTTATTTTCCTCCTAAAATTATTTATAGTTTTTTAAAAATATTAAATTATATTTTTTTCAAATTTTATTTTAATGAAATGGATTATGAAATCTTTTCGTGTTTCAAAAAGTGGTTTTCAAGGAATAATTAGTTTCCTTTAGAAAGGTTCTATGTGATCTTTCAAAATCCTTCCCCATCAATGTTGACATAATTTGACATAGTGTATTCATTATTGGAGATATGATCCAATTAAACTATTATTATTCATTCTTGTAGTAGTTTATGTTCAGATGAATATTTTTTATGAAACTCATTTAACTTCCATGGGTTATACAATGACAAAACGATTATGAAACTTGCTTTATTTCACGGTTTATTCTATGATGAATGCGTTATGAAACCTACCATTCTTTTAATGTATTGGATATGATGAAATTTTTATAATAAAAATTACATTTCATGGTTTATGATAGACTTTTGGGGGAACAAATATCTTTTTATGGGTAATGATTTGATGAATGTTTTGTTATATTGTGTAACAAGAATGTATGATTTTATAATGTGATGTGTGAGACCAATGTATCCCTCCAATGAATTGGGTATCAATATATGTTTTATAATCTAAAAGGGTACATCATAGGTCATTCCATGCTCAAAACAATAGGTTACATGATAAGGAATCCCAATCCTAAAAGAAGAGGGTATATGGGAGGGCATCCCAAGCCTGAGACGAGAGGGAACATGGGAGGGTATCCCCAGCCTAAAACAAGAGGGTACATACAAGGAAATAGTAGAACCAAAATACATAGAAGGAATACCATGACTAGAATAAGATGGTATATTAGATGGAATCCCAATCTCTAAACTAGAGGATACATAGGAAGGAATCCTTAACCCAAAGTTTTTAAATGGGTGATTATCCCTATCCTAAATTATTATGAAGGTTTTCATAGGTTATCTTGACTTAGGATTTTTTATGCTTATGTGTATTCCAAAATTCTGTTTCTTATTCCTCTGTAATTCTCTGATGGATTATGATCTTTAATCCCTTATGATTCATGTATTATGAACTACCATTATTTCTTATGTGGCCTTTGAATATGATCATTGATATACACGGTATGAACTTCTTATATTATGATCAATTTCTCGAACCCGTATTCTCATGTTATGCTTACATATCAACCATTTTTTCTTATTGGCCATCTAAGGTCACCCCTTTTTTATGGTCCTTTCCCCAAAATATGAAGATATGTTTTATGTATGATTACTAAAATGTGAAAAACATTAATAGATATGTTGAATATCTTTCACCAAGATAGAAGATTATGATTCCTGGTTTATTAGAACACTAAACTATTACATTCCTCAGAAATTTATTTTTGTAATTTTCAATGAAATAATATAAAATGAAGTAATTTACATGTAAGTTATGATTGGTTCCCTATAGTTGGTATCTAATTAAAGGTTTATTCATCCTTTCGAAACTAGGATGTGAAAAATTTAGTGAGACCCATAGATATATTTCTAAAGATATTTCTAGGGATGTATCTAAGGATAAGACTAAGGTGACATAGATTTAATAGTAGGTGTAATAATTTAGGCCTCCTATAATTGACCTTTCATGATTATGTGGTTATCATGCTTTGATAACTACTACTCACACTATGCTTTCTGGTTTTAGTCAAATGTGGGAACCATAATGATCTAGGATAATGTAAAATATGATAGAAAATTTTAGGATTAGAAGTGAAATGGGATTATCACTTCATTAAAGGATTTTCTTCTCATTTCTAATCAGCTTTCATTGAACATGATTAAAGAAATGCACCTTAACGAACTCTCAGACTACCCAATGATATGAATTAAGGAGTTTTCGGAGTTTTTGGTAAATGGATACCACAATGGAAATAATATTAAGGTTCCTTTGGGTTGCGAATGTGGAAAGAATAAACAAATTGAATTTCATAGTGGAACAAGAAAATGTTTTGACTATTGAAATGAAGTACACAAATAAAGCTACTATAAGGAAAAGTGAATATTTTGGTTAACACAATGGATTTTAATATCTTCCTCCATAAGAAATTATTTGCGGTTAAATGAATTAAGTGTGGAATGAATGATCAATATAAAAAACAATGTCTTAAGTGAAAGGATCCTGAAGAGAATTAGTGTGGTGGCATGAGTAATGGTTATATTGGTGAGAATAATGAGACTACAAGTGAAATGTGAATGGAAAGAGTTATTCAGTAATAAGAGGGGGTAGCCATGTTAATATATTAAGGATGAAGTTGAATAATTGATGTGTTTATTTATTTAGAATCATGAATTATTCCATATAAATTGTGAAATATATATAATTATTGTTCGGTTTGTGTTTTTTTTTCTTAGGATTTCCATAAAAATATTGAATAGTTCTGATGGACTAGAAAATCAAATTAATGGAAAGTGAAACTTTTGACTGAGGGAATATGACACTTAATATGTTCCATATGTTAATATAATTATGTTTGGATAACGATATGATGGATATGAATAAGTTAATTGAATGGTACAGATTTCCTTGGCAATAATTAAGGATTTCATGCCAAGTGGTTCATTGTATCATTGATCATCTTTGAAATAATATTTAGGATTTTGGTAATATATTAAAATAAACTTCGGAATAAGGAAACATGGATTTCTTCAATAAGTATTCATGTTAATTTAGGTTATTACCATGTTTCATGAGTGTAAATTATGATGGTATTCACATGTTTGGTATAAGAAATAAAATAAATACCTTATGATATATTATAAATCAATTTTAAGCTAATTTATTGACATATTTATATATTTTATTATTTTCATCATTTTAATGGGTTATAAGTGTGACCATTTATGTAATGGTAAATGTTAATCATTAGATGATGTATTAGAGACACATGTATTATATCTATATCTGAGGATTTTTATATATTGAATAACATGTGATATCCTTTTTGATGCGATGATAAATAAATTAATATATAATGTCTTATCATTCTACCTCATAATATAATCATACTTTAAGAATGAAAAATTCACATTAATTTCATGGAGTAAGAGATGAAGTGGAAATTGTTCAAGGCACCACAAAGGGTGAGGTTTTCTTAAAATCATGTAAGAATATATTTTTCTAAAAAATTATTTATCTTTAGGAAAATTGGTCTTGAAATAAAATTTCATCTTGTTAACATCATTTTTATGACATCATTGACCATTTACAATCCTCTTTGGCTTATGGATTTGTCACAATGAACTTTCTTCTAACCATTTCCCTTATCACAGTCTATATGATCTTGATAGATATATTTATCTTCCATTTCAATTTTTTCACTTTCAATATATGTTCTCTTATGTGGAATCCTAGTTTTGAGTTTCTTTGGGTAACCATTATGTTTCTAACATTTCATTTTTAAAATATGTTTTTATATTCGTTTTTATGAAATGGGTGTCTATGAAGGTAACTTTAAATTATGAAACCATTGATAACACATAAAAATTTCAAAGGTGAAATTAATTTTATTGGGGGAAAAATGTAACGGCCCTATGATTTTGGGAAAAATTTGTTTTTAAATTTATTTTAAATTTTTGATATTTTTTTATGTGGCACTGAATATAGATTTTTTTGTATGAAAGAAATAATATTGGTGTGTGTTACTCAAAAAATAAAGTTAATCTTATGATACAGGAAATAATTAGATTAACATATGATTAATGAAAAACTATGTTTGTCTAGTGTTACACCCAATGTTGTGTTCATTCGATTACTTGTGTTACATGAAAGAACTTGTTTTACTAGACTATAATGAACTATTAATATGAATATGAAAATATTACTATTTTTGTAAACGTGCATTTGGAATGGTTTTTATGAATAATATTAATTAAATTAGGAAAAAATGGTTTATACATGTATATAATAAGAATTATTTGGTTAAAATTAACTATAAAAATAAAACCATTTTCAAAAATATAGGAAACCATTTGCTGGAAAACTATATTTATAAAACCAAACACATTTTACATCACAAAATAAATAAAATAAATTTATATAGAATTTTAATGAACAACTTATATTATATTTGAAAAACTATTTAATTCTCATCTTATATTTTTTTACTCAATATATAAGAAGAAGCCAATTTTTTGGAATAAAAAGATGTATTTTTCTAAAATTTCATTTTACTATTATTTAATATAGAACCCATTTAAAATATAATTTTTTATAGCATCATAATTTTTATTTGAAAAATTAAGATTCATTTTTTGAATTGGGATATCAAAATATACTTGGTTTATTTTTTGTATTTTTCTAACAAGTTTCATTCTTTGGATGAATAGTGATAAAATTTGGATATTAATTTAAATATTATTTGTCCTATAAGTTATTTATATTCTTAAATTATATTTAATTTTTTTTTATAATGTTTAAATATATTTTTTTCATTTAATTAAATTTAGGTCATTTTAACCAATTTCATATTGAAATTGGATATAAAAATATTTCAATCGTTTTTTAAATATTTGTTAAAAATATGTTCTCGCTGCACATCTATAGGATTAATTCTAAAATAATTTATTCCAATTATGTTATTAGAATTTAGTAGAATAGATTAAATATTTTTTATTAAAATAATTCCTAATTTCAAAAAGAGTGAAATTATTTTTCAAAAAAATGTTTTGTGAGAGTAATTAAAATTATTTGCAGTGATTATTTAAAAAAAAGATTACATAGTGGTTAAACATTATTTTAAGGATCCAAATAACCTAAAAACATGTTCAAAATAAATTTTATTTAAGTATTTATACCAAATACACTCTCATATATAATATGTAAAATTATTGGATGCACATGATATAAGGTCGGCCTCCCAATAATTTTTACCTTTTTATATTCACAAGAATGTCCCCCTCTTCCACTAAAAAATGGCCACTCACCCCCTCAATTATTAAAACCTCTTACACCCTTTGGATCAGACCAAATATACCAGAATATCCTCTTATCTTCCCTAAATTCAACCTATAGACCCCCCTTATACAAAAATCCATTCATGGAATATGTTTGGTACAAACCAAAAGGAGTTATACAAAAAAGAGGTCACATACTCCTACAATAACTTTTGTTTTATTTTCTTTATCCACAACCAAATATATTATTATTCCATGATAATATAAAAACCACATTATTCATAATATTTTTTGTTTTTTTGTTCTATGTTTTTTTCTACACTGACACAAACTTCTATCAAATGGGTAACAAACATACCATTTGTGTATACGACGGACTACCGCCTCGCAAAAAAATGTCATCTATTTTTCCTTTACCACCTCTCATGTTTGGGAATTATGATGAACATAATATTTTATATCATTTTATTAATTTTATTATATATTTATGCTTCTATATTTATAATAATTAACATATCATCATACAATCCATTTTGTGTAGATACGATAACTTTGTTAGTGGATGTGTGGACTACCGCCTCCTCAAAGAAATGTGATTCTATCACTCATTGCATGGAATGTATTTAGTATGGGATTAATGAATTTTTATGATAAATATGAAATAATAAAGATACTATTATTATATTATATATATACATATCATTCGTTTACTTCCATTCATTCAAAACGATAATAAAACGGAAACAGTATTCAAGCTTTCGTACAACATACCGTCTCCCAGAACATTGTATTCCATTTAATACATCTATTTTTTGTTAATTTTTTAAATATTTATATACTGAATATATTTGATATTTAAATCAATTTTTTTATTCTGTAAATATGTAAATAATGATCTATGTAAGAGGGTAAGTAATATCATGATAAAACATATATGAAAAATAATGCGGATATTACCCAAAACATAAAATTAACATGGAATTTTTGGAAAATAATATATGGTATGATATATAATAATTTGTGTATTTTTTATATGTATAATAAACATAAATTTATTACATTGGATGTTTGAATGGGTATAAATAAAGTCAATACTTATGGTAACAATTTCCTCATCTCAATTTTATTTTTGTGAGAATTATTCAGTATTCACAACTCATTTACTATTTGTGGTAAATATTCTACCCATGAATGTGTTCTAAGATTAATATAAATAAATTTATGGGTATTTAAATATAATTTTTAGGATATTTAAATAATGGGGTCTATGGTTCAAAAGTTACCAAACTGGTAATGAATTTTTGTCTCAATTTTCATTCTTTGACGTATAATTCATATTATGCACCTTTATTTTTTGGGTGTATATAAGAAAATTTTACATGTAATTTAGTGAATATTATTATTTTCATGATATTTTAACCTTTAATTTATGGCTTTATTTCATGGGTATTATGATTCAATGCTACCTTTGAGGTAATAGTTTATTTCTATTATCACATTATTTATCAATCTTTTTTATTATTATACTTCCATTTATGAAATATTATGGTCATTTTATCAAGAACCCTCATGAATTTAATTCTAATATGGATATTTATTATATATTAAATCAATGGTACAATTTTTCCACTAATTTATAATTGAGATAATTAATAAAATGTTTTATTAGAAAATATGACTTTATTTATTTTTTCGGCCGAAAATCTATGTTCATCCAAAACCATGTTTTTATAAAATGTTTTCCAATATTACCGATATGTTTATAAATTTATTTTTAAAGAAATGTTTTTCAAAGAGTTTTCAAGATTACATTATACATTTACAAAAATATTTTCAAATATAATTTTCTGAAAATGTTTGTATGCTTCCATTATAAGTTTTCAAGGTTTTTTACAATGAAAATGGATTCAAATGATTTTATGTTTTAAAAATAATTTTTCAAATAAGACATGAAATTTTTATTTAGAAATTTTATACGGGTTTTTAAAAACCATCAATTATGTGTTTTTTGAAGTAGTTTTCAAAGAAATGGATTTTGAAATGATTTCATGTTTTAGAAAGGTTCCTAGTAATCTTCTAAATTCATTCCATATCTACATTGAAATCCGTTGATACAGTTTATTATTTACTAGGGATATGATCCATGTGCACCATTATTAATATATATTGGAATGGTTTTTTTAAGATGACATATTGTTTTCGAAACCTGTTTCTCTTCCAAGGGTCATACAATGATAAAATTATTATGAAACCAAATTATTTTTAGGGTTTTTTTCTATGATGAAATTATTTTGAATCCTAATATCTTTAAAATGTTATGATATGATTATGCATTTATAATAATAATTTAATATCATTTTTTATGATATGATGTTTATTAAATCCTTCTCTTTTAATGGTTCATGATATTATGAATCTTTTGTTACCTTATGGAATATGCTTGTATGATTTCATTACGTTATGGTTTGGAACTATATCTCCTTATAATGAATTGGGTAACAATAAATGTTTTGTGATCTAAAAGGTTACATGGGAGGGAATCCCAATAGAAAAAAAAGAAGTTACATGTGAGGGCATCCATAGCTTGAAACAATAGGGTACATTGGAGGGCATCTGAAACCACAAACAAGAGGGTACATTAGAGGAAATTACATGACCAAAAATAAGAGGGTGCATGGGATGGAATCACAATCCCAAAATAAGAAGTTACATAAGAGGGCATCCAAATCCCAAAAAAAAGAGGGTACGTGGAAGGGAATCCCAAGTCTAAAACATGAGGATACATGGGAGAGAATACCATGCTTGAAACAAGAGGGTACATAGAAGGGTGTCCCAATAACATAGTAGGAACACATGTGATTAACCAAGTACTAACATTTTATAATGTTATTTTTAGGTATCATTGATATTGTATTTTCAATTCTTATGTGTATGCAACAATTCTATGTTTTATTCCAATGTTATTCTCTCATGGGTTTTATTCTTGATTCCCATAAGATTCATGACATATGAACAACCTGTCATTATTCCATGAATCTTGATTATGACATTTGATATGTAAGGTATGTTATTATCATGTTCTCATACCCTTATACTCATGTTATTCTTACATTTATCCCTCTTTAACCCTTATTACCAAATCGAGCTCACCCATTTCGTATGTTTCCTTTACCCATGTTCAAAGGAATGGATATCAGTATGTAGACTAAAATGAGAAGTTCTTTATGGGTGATGTCGAAGATATTTCACTAAGTTAAAAGATCATATTTCCATGATTCCAAAGACATTGTATTATTACAGTCCTCAGGCACATATTTTTTTAATATACTAATTGTTCTTCTAGAATTATATAATATCCACGTATGGTAAAACTAGGTCATTAAAGGATTGGCATGTCTGAAGATTGGTATCATTTGAGGGATGATGAGATCCATGAGAGGTATTTTGTGAGGTGGTTATTTACACACCTTTCTTTCTGGGATTTGTTTTCAATTCTTGGGTGTGATAATATTTTGATATCTATCTTATGTAATGGTTTATGCCTTAATATCCCATTACAATACATGTTTTTGTGGTTGGAGTTTTTTAGTGGAGGTGTCATTATTATTTGGTGGAGAATAGAGTTGTAGGAGAGAGGCTGCTAGTAGTTCACATTATATAAGTGGAATTCATGATTTGAAATTGTGGTTCATTAATTCTGTATCAAACTTTTTCATAGCTTAAATGTTTCTAGTTGGAACCCTTGAGATTTATTATACATTATGTAAGTGTAATTCATTATGTGTATTAAATAAAGGCAGAGGTGACTATTTTTTAGTGAAATTTGAAATTTTGGGAAAACTATTGAATTCGTCTCATGGATATATATTATACAACATGAAAATAAAGGGATGAGGATTTAAAGTCCTCTTACAGGATGATTATTTTCATTTATTTGTGGATTATTCCCCTCCAATTCAAGACAAATTCTAGGCACCCTTATAAGATCTTCTATCCGCCTTCCTCCATATTTAATTCGTTGGTTTCAGTGGTTATTGTTTGAAGATCTATAGTTAGTTATTTCTCTTTTCCCCTAGTTTTCTCATACTATTTTCTTTTGGATTCACTAAAAAATTATTTTTACGTGTCATTTGGGATGTTTTTTAAGTATTAATTGTTATGGTGTAGTCCATAGTTTTCCATGTGTGGTTGTGGATTTCAAGTGTTTCTAATTTTCCTTGAGGTGTACAATGAGCCAACAAACCTCATTGAGTTAGGTAATCCTTCATTTATATTTATTTTTTATCAAGGGAGAGGGTTTTACCTTTGTTTATCTATGGGATATGGTTTTTTTGTTTAATAAAAGTAAAATACCTAGCTAATTGAAATTTAATGTGAATGTGGGGAATGTTTCACATGATTTTACATATTTTATATTATTTTGATATGATAGATTTTACATTATCGATACCATGCTGATAATTGTGGTCATTTGAGGATTTTTGTTATGCTGGAAATAATGTGTTCGGACTATAATTCCTATTGTGATTGATGGGATATCACACTAAAATGAAAATTATCTTACCACTTATATTTGGATAATAAAATGATTTGTCCTACATTATGGCTGGTGTTATAACACCACACAAATAAAGAAAAATACTATAATATCCCCATTTTTAAAATATATAGACTTGTATTTGATTTTTGGTTTTGTATCTTTGTTCTTTTAGTAGGTTGATGTGTGGTTTTAATGTGAAGTGGGGCTGAAAGGTGATATGTGGTCATGTATTTGGAGTGGAGATGTGGTGGTTGTTTGGCCATGATTTTGGGGAAGTTACATGATGAGGTCATGACGATGTTGGGATTCTTTTAATGTGTGGATACATTGTGCTAGATACGTTGTTAGGGGTGGAATAATTAATTTTTTAATCCTGCTTGAAATGGTTTTGGTTCAGTTTTTTTAATCATATGTAAATGATTAATGAAAAATAAATGATGGAATGTGTGGTTAAATGTGGTTGATTATTAAAACATAAATAAATGTGATGGATAATGTAAAATTACTTGGTGGTGTGATTTATGGCATGTATATTGATTGCTGTTATGCATTTATAGGTGGTAGGATAATCGGGATATTTTGAGTTGATAAGTGTTTGTCTATAAACCCAAAGTTTGATCAAATATGTGGATATATGTTTACACATGTAAATTCCATCTAATTTTTATATACACCCCACCCATGTCAAGAACTATGTGTCGACACCCATATCTTCACGTGATATTTTTTTCCCAACATCCTAATGATGTCAATGGCTGGTTGGATAATCTCTCATTCCCTCTCACTCTTCCAAGATTGTAGATGTGATGGCCCATGAATTTTCAGGAATGATATGATATGACCATGTAGTGGTGTGGTAGTCCACATGTTTTCTGTAAGAAATGAGGATGTTTTGTGTGGTGGCCTATGTGTTTTGTGGTAAAGTGTGATATGGTTGTGTTATGAGCAGCTTATAGAGTCATTTCAATATGGTATTAAGGGGGAGCAAGGGTGATGTCATCCATGTTCATGATAAAATACTACTATTTTTATAGATGTGATGTGATGGCCTAGGTGTTTTTGGAAAAAATATGATGTTACCATGTTGTAGGGAGGTGGACCAGGTATTTTCAAGCATGATGTGATATTACCAAGCTATGGGGAAGTGGTATATGTTATTTAAAAGAGACCGGAGAACCAGGACGTACATTGGTGGGGTGTGAGAGTTTATAATTATTGGGAAAGTGGTGTGGTGTAACCTTTATCTATATACATCTTATTATGGTACTTTACATGGATTCATTTATTTGGTGAGCAGTCCTAGTGAGAATAGGATAGATATTTGACCTGTTTAGGTGTTTGTAGTTCTGCAATTTTTTCACAGGTGCATTATTATGTTTCTTTCACATGAGAACTAGATACATTGGTTTTACAATTGAGTAATATTTTTAACCTCACCCTACGTATATTAATTTTGGGATATTGAGACTGTTCATTTGAGTAATTAAGTGTTTAATTAATTTTAGGATATTTTTTTGATATTGATTAATTAATTCATGAATTGATTAATGGGATTGGAATACTTAACTAAATGGAAAATTAATTAAGAGGATTTATGTGATAAACTAATTATTGAATTTCTAATGGAATTGGTATGATTAGTTAACGTTTTAATTGACTAATATAATTGATGTGATTAATTAATTGTACAATTAATTTATGTAATTAATGTGATTAATTAATTTTTTAATTAATTAATGTTATTGATGTGATTAATTAATTTTTTAATTAAATAAGGAAATTGATGTGATTATTTAATATTTGAATTAATTAACGTTATTAATGTGATTAGTTTATTGTTTAATTAACTTAGGAAACTAATGTAATTATTTAATTGTTGATTTAATTAATTTTTATGAATTTATTAGTTAAATGATGAATTAACTAAGGAAATAGATGTGATTAATTTTTTTTTGAATTAATTAATTTTATTGATGTGGTTGGTTAATTTTTGAATTTACTAATTTATTGAGATGATTAATTAATTGTTGAGATAATTAATGAGATTGATATTACTAATTAATTGTTTATTTAATTAACGAATTGAAATGTTAAATGGTAACAATGGAATTCAAAAATGAATTGAAATTATTATTGGTAAAAATGGGATTTATAAGTGAATGGTTGATAAATGAAGTTTGAGATGATGGAAAATTCTCTAAATACTCATGGGGTACTAGACATGTCATTATACACCCAAAGCATGCACGCTAAATTGAATGAGATTGGGACTAATGCTCGAAACACCCATGATTTATGGGATGGGGACTGATTCTCAAAATACCCATGATGTGTCAAATAGGGTCCAATGCTCCAAATACTCACAGGGCTCCAGACATGATGATCAATGCCTAAAATAGTGGCATTTGACTATGGTTGCAATTATTCATATCATGAATTGGAATTAAAAGGATAATTAAATCCCATTTATTTAAATGGATTATGAATTTATAATGTTAAATGGATCAAACTACGGCATGGGCCGATGTAGGTATTTAGATAATGGTGTCCATGGGAACCCATGGGTTTATACAGTGCAATAAAGGATTATTGAATTGATCTAAATTGTCTTATTTAAGACATGTATTTTATTCTTTATACAACTTCATACACTGTAATTTGTTGGTTTTGTTTTAGATGATGTTGTTGGTGGCCCACTGAGTTGTACAGACGTTGTACTCGGGCTGGATGATTGGTACCCCAATATATTACATGTTTCTAGGTTAATTTAATTGAAAATGACATGTGTTAGATAGGTGATTTGGGATAGAGCATGGATGAGGGAACTAGACATGGTTTGGGACCCACTTGGGTGTTAACAGTTTCTTCACTTTTTGGATTGAATTATTACACTTGGAATGTATAACGACCCATACTTTACATACATTTTTAATACTTCAAAAATTGAAGCAAACTTATTACAACATATGATAAAACTACAAAGGACCGTATAGGTATAGTGCCTTTAGAAACTGGGAAACATAAACAACTGGTTCATAAATCTTCTACAGTGTCTCCCATTTATTTCATCATATCTAGGGTCCCTTTTAGCATATTCTACTTAATATCCATCTTCCTGACCTGGGGAAAAGAAAACATAAAAGGGTGAGCTCAAATGCTCAGCAAGGCAAATAAAGGAAATAAAAATCATATCATATCTTTTTGAAAATCATAACCTGCAAAAGAGATCATAATATCTTAACATGGAACAAATCATAGGAGTGAAAATGAGATCCCCATAATCATAACATAAAACTTGAAACTTTGTGGCATGCACACATAATCATGGAAAATCATTTCTTGTTAGTCATGACTCATCGCCAAGACTATCTTAGTGGACAAAGTCCCTTTCTGAACCGAGTTCACTCCTCGTTTCAGTCCTGTATCACTGAACCGAAATAACCTTCCGTTCCAGCCATGTCTATCTCATGAGATATAAAATCTTTACCCAATGCATTGGAGGGAGATATAGGTCCCACCCATCTTATAATGAATCCTTTCTTATGTGTGCCACATAATCATAAAACATACATCATCACGTAACCCATGTAATAAAAATGGGATTCTTAAAACATCATGACATCATAAATCAATTCATATAAGATAAAGGAATTCATAAAAATAATTCCATCACAACATGATCAAATCAATGTAATAATAGGGATAAAAACAGAACCCTTTATTATCTTAGATGGAAAATAATTTTGATAAAACACTTGAACTCCATTCTTGAGGAAAATATCCTTTCTTCTTCAAAAACATTTTACTTTCTTAACATGTCTTACAATTTAAAACTAAAAGAAGTTGATTAAAAATAAAATTGAAAACTTGTAAAGGAAGCTTCTTGGAAACAATGTTTTAAAAATCCATTCATGCCGTATAAGTTAAAAAAACATTCTTCGTACTTTTGTCGGAAAAGTCAAAAAGTACCTCGTACGAAAAACAACAAAAGATTCCTTTCATACATATTACTAAAAACTCACCGAAGGGTAAAAATGGATTTAAACAATTTTAGGTGGATGTAAATAATATTACATATTGATGAAACATGGATGTGGATGATAAAATACACCCCAGTAAATACTTACGAATAAACAATCTCGGATAAAAATGAGATTGTGATATTTCCCTTACCTTAGGTCCGATTAGCTTTGTACGTGTCCAAAGCTCCTGTATAATGGTTTAAATAATGTTATTGACTTATTCCAGAATCATACATATTTATATGATATCATATATGGTCATATTATTAGCTTCTTGTTAGTAATATTTCATTGTTACTTGTTACTCGGGTCTTTATAACTTTTTGTTCTTATGCGTGTTTTGTCGAATAAATTCTTATTCTTATCTTTAGGTTATAGATAATTCATTTCCAGAATGTTATTAGTGTATTATATACCATATTCATTCATTCAATTCATTTATATAATCATTATGAAATGAAGATCATGTAGAACGAGTCGCATCACATCGTGGAGACGGTATTCCGTACGTACGCACGAGTGATGATATCATTCCTATGATCGTGGAATTGTATTGGAGTATATATATATTATTTCAGTATCAATATTACTTCATAATAATCATATTTAGTTACTCATTACACCATTATAACCATCCTTGTAAGATGATGGTGGAAAATAGATTACACCACGGCGTGGAGACGGTATTCCGTACGTACGCACGCGTGGTGATTTCATTTTTCCGTAGGATGGATAGAAGGTGAAATAGGGTTGTTTCATATTTATAATAACATATCAGTATGTAAGTAATACTGATGTTATTACTTTATCATGAAACAACTAAAGAAGAAGAAGTTGAAGAAGAAAGAAATTGAAAAGATCGGTAATGGATATTACCTCTTCTTTGGAACGCCTCTTTGAATCCTCCACTTAAGGAACTAAGATTGGTCTTTGGAGAAGACCAGGACCTCTAGGATTATTCTAGGGAAGTGGAGAGGAGAACATGGCAGGGGTTGGCCGAGCTTGAGTGCTCAATTTGGTGTGAGGAGGAGGGGGAGGAGGTGCCCTTTTATAAGGGAGGAGAGGGGCACCTTAGGAATATCTCAAAATATTATTTTATATTAAAGTCAAAATCGGTTTATAATGGTTCCAAAGGGTCTTATTTCGAAGATAAAGTGGGGAATGGTCGAAATCCTATCAACCAATAGGATTTAGACAAGTTTAGGGTATTATTTTAACCTTATCAATTAGATTTAACTCTAAGTTAAATAATTTAACTTTTACCATGTCTTTTTGTTTTCTTTCACTATATGGTTAATACACTTACTATAACATGCCAAAAGAACCCCAAATTGTTTATTATTAATATATATATACTTATCTAAGTCATTTGGCCGAACCTTAGATTTTTAGGAATAAAATAACAACTAATAATATAATATTTGATTTAAAAACTATTTTGTGTCAATTTTGACAGTATTTGATATATGATTTTTGTGAAAGTCATAAAAGAATTATATGTTCGAACCAAGTTGATTAAATCAACATTAATATATCATAGTAACCTATAAAATTAGTTGAATTCATAAAAAGTCTCAAATTACATTTATTTTGGTGTTTATAACATCAATTATGTCAATATTTCATTAATAAGATAATTACTGCATCATCTTTGTGTCATAAATAAATTACATTATTTGATGTCTAAAAATTACAAATAAAATATCATCATGTAGGAAATCGTTTTAGCTTTCTAATGAATATTTACAATTGAATTTATCTTATGTATAACCCCATATTAAAAATGATTTACTTATTAAACTTTGATTTTAACTATTTTAACCCTTCTTTAAATAAATTAATAATAAATGTCCTAATCTAATCCAAGTGGGCCTAAATGGTCATATTTTATTCCTAAGTTTGTTTTTGGTCGAATTACACTTGTCCAATAGAATTAGGACATGTGTTAGGGTAATATTAATATCATATTTACCCTTAGTTACCCTATTTACTATTAACCGCGGTAAAAAAAGTAAAAAGTTACTATTCACCAAAAAATTATTTTCATCTCATTGAACCACATTTTAGTCCTTGATATTAACCGTGTCTCTCGGATTTTCGAAATTCCAATCATAGAAGCGGTAAAATTAAGTTTTATGCAAAATTCAGTTTTTAACCTACCACTTAGTGGTTTCACTATTCATCAAAAATTGAAAGTTTTCAGAAAAATACCAAAATTTCACCCTAGGCTAATTTCGATATTCTGAGTCCAAAAAATGAAGTCCATTTTGAAAAATAAAATTTATAAAATTCCAAAAAGTGGTTATTACTATTCATAACGGCTAGTTTTAATAGCATAATGTTGTTTAGTGAAACTCGGTATTGCGTACGACGCAAGCTATCGAGGAAGGTCGCGATTGCGTGTAAAGCAAGCCAAGAAAGTGTTGTATAGAAAAAGATTCCTTTGATGATTTATAAAACATAAAAGTCTCGGGTGTTACATTCTACCCCCCTTAAAAAGAATTTCGCCCTCGAAATTCGTCACTTTGCAACAAACAGATGAGGATACTTCTCCCTCATCATATCCTCAAGCTCCCATGTAGCTTCTTCAAGTTGGTGGTTTCTCCATAAAACTTTCACCAAGCGAGTGGTCTTGTTTCGTAGGACTTTTTCGCTACGATCCAGAATCTCTATCGGCTGTTCTTCATAAGAAAGATCTTGCTCCAGCGGTACAACTTCTGAGCTGAGTACATGTGAAGGATCTGGTATGTACTTTCTCAGGAGAGATACATGGAACACATCGTGAACTTGAGAGAGATTCGGTGGAAGCGCCAATCGGTAAGCTACCTTCCCAACACGATCCAATATTTCGAAAGGACCGATATATCTAGGGCTCAACTTCCCCTTCTTTCCAAATCTCATAACCCTCTTCCAGGGAGATATTCGTAAGAACACTTTATCACCCACTTCAAACTCTAAGTCTTTTCTTCGGTTGTCGGCATAGCTTTTCTGTCGACTCTGAGCTGCTCTTATGTGTTGTTGAATAGATCTGACCTTTTCTGCCATTTCATCAGCGAGATCAGGTCCTAATAGCTTTCTTTCCCCAACTTCATCCCAGCAAGTTGGAGTCCTGCATTTCTTTCCATAGAGAGCTTCATAAGGAGCCATTTGAATACTGGAGTGAAAGCTATTATTATAAGAAAATTCCACCAAAGGTAGGTGTTGATCCCAACTTCCTTTGAAATCCATAGAGCAAGCTCTCAACATATCTTCTAGGGTTTGAATTGTTCTCTCAGACTGACCGTCTGTCTGGGGATGATAAGCAGTGCTGAAACTCAACTCTGTATCCAGAGTATGCTGAAGACTTCGCCAGAACTTCGAGGTAAATCTCGGATCTCGATCAGATATAATAGAAAGTGGTACTCCATGCAATCTTACCACTTCCTTTACATATATCCTGGCAAGCTGATCTAGAGAGAAATCCTCTCTAATAGGAATGAAGTGTGCAGACTTTGTGAGACGATCAACTATGACCCAGATAGCATTATTGCCTTTGGATGTTTTAGGAAGTCCTGTGACAAAGTCCATAGTGATGTTTTCCCATTTCCATTCGGGTATGGGTAATGGTTGTAACATCCCCTTAGACTTCTGTCTCTCAGCTTTAACTTGTTGACAAACCAAGCATCGAGAGACATATTCAGCAACATCTCTTTTAATGCCATCCCACCAGAAGTACTCTTTCAGGTCCCTATACATCTTCGTGCTTCCAGGATGAATAGAGAATGAAGAACTATGAGCCTCATCCAGCAGCTCTTTCTTTAATTCGGGGATGGGAGGAACACAAACCCGATTCCTGAACTTTATTATCCCATCACAATCAAGGTTGAATTCTGGAACATTTCTCACCTTCTTTTGTAACTCGACATCTTCTTTCTGTGCCTCTTTAATCTTCACATGTATAGATGGTTGAACATTCATTTGAGAAAGATAAGATTTTTCCCCTTCCATTATAATTCCAAGATCCATCCTTTGTAAATCCATAAATATTGGATCTTTTGTGATCCTCATCATGGATAAACTAGCATGGTCTTGTCGACTTAATGCATCTGCCACCTTGTTTTCTTTCCCAGGGTGGTAATGGATTGAGCAGTCATAATCCTTAATCAGCTCCAACCATCTTCTTTGACGCATATTCAACTCCTTTTGTGTGAAAATATACTTTAAACTTTTATGATCAGTATAAATATCACACCTTTCACCATAAAGGTAATGCCTCCAAATCTTTAATGCAAAGATTACCGCAGCCAACTCCAAATCATGTGTTGGGTAATTTTGTTCATGGATTTTCAACTGTCGTGAGGCATAAGCTATCACCATATCATTTTTCATAAGAACACACCCCAATCCCTTCTTGGATGCATCACTGTAGATCACAAACCTTTCTCCACTACAAGGCAGTGTGAGCACAGGTGCACTGGATAACCTTCTTTTCAACTCCTTGAAATTCTCTTCACATTCCTCTGTCCAGAAAAACTTAACTCCTTTCCGAGTCAACATGGTGAGTGGATTAGATAATCGTGAAAAATCTTTTACAAAACGTCGATAATATCCAGCCAAACCAAGAAAACTTCGGATCTCAGTTACTGTTGTTGGTCTCGACCATCTTTCGATAACCTCTGTTTTTGCTGGATCCACAGATATCCCCTCTTTTGAGATTATGTGACCCAAAAATGCAACTTTTTGAAGCCAAAATTCACACTTGGTAAATTTGGCATAAAGCTTCTCCTTTCTCAGGGTCTTCAATATAATTCTCAAGTGATCTTCATGTTCTTCCTTGCTCTTTGAATAGACAAGAATATCGTCTATAAAGACTACCACAAATTGATCAAGATAGTCTCTAAAGACTCTATTCATTAGATCCATGAAGATAGCAGGGGCATTAGTAAGACCAAATGGCATCACTATAAATTCATAGTGTCCATACCTTGTACGGAAAGCCGTCTTTGGTATATACTCCCTTTTGACCCTTAATTGATGATACCCTGAACGAAGATCAATCTTGGAAAAGTATTGAGCTCCGCGTAGTTGGTCAAATAAGTCATCAATGCATGGGAGAGGATATTTGTTCTTGATAGTGATCTTGTTAAGTTCTCGATAATCAATGCAGAGTCTCATTGATCCATCTTTCTTCTTAACAAATAGAACAGGTGCTCCCCAAGGTGACGCACTAGGGCGTATGAATCCCTTATCAAGATTCTCTTGGATTTGCTTCTTCAATTCCTACAACTCAATTGGGGCCATTCTATAAGGTGTCTTTGAAATAGGCAAAGCACCCGGTACGAGTTCTATTGAAAACTCAACTTCACGATTTGGTGGAAGACCTGGTAATTCCTCCGGAAAGACATCATCAAACTCCCTTACAATGGGCATATTCTTAATCGTGAGTTTCTCACCAACCATTTGAGATAAATAACCTTCATTTAGTGGGATCAATACCCATAAGATGGAAGAAATTTCCACTGGAAGGTTATGTTCATCCTTGCATTGGTATATGATCGTAGATTGATCTGGAGTATGAAATGTGACTTCCCTTCTTTGGCAATTGATATGAGCTCCATGTAGAGAAAGCCAATCCATGCCAAGAATCACATCAAATTCCACTAAAGGAAGGATCACAAGATTTGCAGGAAGCACTTTCCCACAAACTTCGATCGGAGATGAATTATAAACTTTTGATGCGATTGATGTGCCATTAGGTGTTGTCACAGCTAACTCAACATCTAATTGTTGAGGTAGTACGGTGATACCCTTAGAAAAGTCTTCAGAAATAAAAGAGTGGGTGGATCCAGAATCAAATAAAACATTTGCTACTTTAGAGTGGATGGTAAGTGTACCTTTCACCACATCGTTATCGTACTCCACATCGCTGATAGAAATTGCATGTGACTTTCCTTTGTCTTTATCTTTAAGAGTTTGTTGACGTCGACCATCATCATCAACCCTTGGATTTGGGCATTGATTGGCATAATGCCCCATCTCCTTGCACTTGAAACATTGAAGTGTTGTAGGTTCATTCTGTGTATCCCTTCCTTTGTTTGCGTCATTAGACATCTTCTTCCCATTATCACGGCATTCAAATGCCCGATGACCTTCCTTTCCACATTTAAAACATTTACTTGTCCCTTTAAGACAACTCCCTCCATGTTTCTTTCCACACTTTGAGCATAAGGAAAATCTCATCTTCTTTTCTGTGTGCTCTTTAGATTTTTCTTTGAATTCCATCTTCCTCTTCTTATCAAACCCATGTGACTGATGGGTTACTCCAATCTCCATCTCGACTTTGAGAGCACATCGAACGATTTCCTCGTAGCTATTGAAGTCTCTTATGGCTAACGCCCTTCGAAGACTTGGTTTTAAGCCACTAAAGAATCAATCGATCTTACTCTCAGGTTAGATAATAATACCAGAAGCGTACCTTGCCAGTCTTGTAAAATTCGCTTCATAGGTACCAACAGATTCATCATCCCTTTGCTTCAGTTCAAGAAACTCTTTCTCCATCTTTGTTCGGAGAATACGAGGGAAGTACTTATTGAAAAATAAGTTCTTGAACTCGTCCCATTCCATAGACTCAATTTCATCCCTTTGCCTCGTATTCTTAACAAGATTCCACCATTGATCAGCATCTCCTTCCAAACGATACACTGCTAGGATGACTTTATCATGTTCAGAAAATTGAAGAACTGAAAATATCTTTTCAGTAGTACTAATCCATTGTTCAGCAACTAATGGATCAGTAGACCCGCTGAAAGAAGGTGGACGCTGCCTCATGAAGGATTCAACAGAATGTTGCTCCCTCCTTTGCTCGTTTGGAAATCCTGCATGATTCATAGCTTGAGAAAGTTGTGTGAGCATGGCTACAAGATTTTGCATTCCAGCTCCCATATCGTTTGGTTGCTCAGGGGGACAATCATTGCATTGCCCATCGCATTCCGCATTAACACGGTTCCTTCGGGTTCCAGCCATTGACTAAAACCAAGAAGAATAGTGTGAGCAACACTAATTATAATAGGAAACCACATAATTCAAGAATAAAATTTTCATGCTTATGGTCTTATCCTAGGTTATTCAAGGCCATTTCTAAAACACTAAGATTGTGTACTATGCTTAGACTTATCCTTAGGGTTCTTACTAAGGCTTTCACATCCTAGTTTCCAAAGGTTGACTATACCTTTCCTCTGATACCAACTATAACGACCCATACTTTACATACATTTTTAATACTTCAAATATTGAAGCACACTTATTACAACATATGATAAAACTACAAAGGACCGTATAGGTATAGTGCCTTTAGAAACTGGGAAACATAAACAACTGGTTCATAAATCTTCTACAGTGTCTCCCATTTATTTCATCATATCTAGGGTCCCTTTTAGCATATTCTACTTAATATCCATCTTCCTGACCTGGGGAAAAGAAAACATAAAAGGGTGAGCTCAAATGCTCAGCAAGGAAAATAAAGGAAATAAAAATCATATCATATCTTTTTGAAAATCATAACCTGCAAAAGAGATCATAATATCTTAACATGGAACAAATCATAGGAGTGAAAATGAGATCCCCATAATCATAACATAAAACTTGAAACTTTGTGGCATGCACACATAATCATGGAAAATCATTTCTTGTTAGTCATGACTCATCACCAAGACTATCTTAGTGGACAAAGTCCCTTTCTGAACCGAGTTCACTCCTCGTTTCAGTCCTGTATCACTGAACCGAAATAACCTTCTGTTCCAGCCATGTCTATCTCATGAGATATAAAATCTTTACCCAATGCATTGGAGGGAGATATAGGTCCCACCCATCTTATAATGAATCCTTTCTTATGTGTGCCACATAATCATAAAACATACATCATCACGTAACCCATGTAATAAAAATGGGATTCTTGAAACATCATGACATCATAAATCAATTCATATAAGATAAAGGAATTCATAAAAATAATTCCATCACAACATGATCAAATCAATGTAATAATAGGGATAAAAACAGAACCCTTTATTATCTTAGATGGAAAATAATTTTGATAAAACACTTGAACTCCATTCTTGCGGAAAATATCCTTTCTTCTTCAAAAACATTTTACTTTCTTAACATGTCTTACAATTTAAAACTAAAAGAAGTTGATTAAAAATAAACTTGAAAACTTGTAAAGGAAGCTTCTTGGAAACAATGTTTTAAAAATCCATTCATGCCGTATAAGTTAAAAAAACATTCTTCGTACTTTTGTCGGAAAAGTCAAAAGGTACCTCGTACGAAAAACGACAAAAGATTCCTTTCATACATATTACTAAAAACTCACCGAAGGGTAAAAATGGATTTAAACAATTTTAGGTGTATGTAAATAATATTACATATTGATGAAACATGGATGTGGATGATAAAATACACCCCAGTAAATACTTACGAATAAACAATCTCGGATAAAAATGAGATTGTGATATTTCCCTTACCTTAGGTCCGATTAGCTTTGTACGTGTCCAAAGCTCCTGTATAATGGTTTAAATAATGTTATTGACTTATTCCAGAATCATACATATTTATATGATATCATATATGGTCATATTATTAGCTTCTTGTTAGTAATATTTCATTGTTACTTGTTACTCGGGTCTTTATAACTTTTTGTTCTTATGCGTGTTTTGTCGAATAAATTCTTATTCTTATCTTTAGGTTATAGATAATTCATTTCCAAAATGATATTAGTGTATTATATACCATATTCATTCATTCAATTCATTTATATAATCATTATGAAATGAAGATCATGTAGAACGAGTCGCATCACATCGTGGAGACGGTATTCCGTACGTACGCACGAGTGATGATATCATTCCTATGATCGTGGAATTGTATTGGAGTATATATATATTATTTCAGTATCAATATTACTTCATAATAATCATATTTAGTTACTCATTACACCATTATAACCATCCTTGTAAGGTGATGGTGGAAAATAGATTACACCACGGCGTGGAGACGGTATTCCGTACGTACGCACGCGTGGTGATTTCATTTTTCCGTAGGATGGATAGAAGGTGAAATAGGGTTGTTTCATATTTATAATAACATATCAGTATGTAAGTAATACTGATGTTATTACTTTATCATGAAACAACTAAAGAAGAAGAAGTTGAAGAAGAAAGAAATTGAAAAGATCGGTAATGGATATTACCTCTTCTTTGGAACGCCTCTTTGAATCCTCCACTTAAGGAACTAAGATTGGTCTTTGGAGAAGACCAGGACCTCTAGGATTATTCTAGGGAAGTGGAGAGGAGAAAATGGCAGGGGTTTGCCGAGCATGAGTGCTCAATTTGGTGTGAGGAGGAGGGGGAGGAGGTGCCCTTTTATAAGGGACGAGAGGGGCACCTTAGGAATATCTCAAAATATTATTTTATATTAAAGTCAAAATCGGTTTATAATGGTTCCAAAGGGTCTTATTTCGAAGATAAAGTGGGGAAGGGTCGAAATCCTATCAACCAATAGGATTTAGACAAGTTTAGGGTATTATTTTAACCTTATCAATTAGATTTAACTCTAAGTTAAATAATTTAACTTTTACCATGTCTTTTTGTTTTCTTTCACTATATGGTTAATACACTTACTATAACATGCCAAACGAACCCAAAATTGTTTATTATTAAAATATATATCCTTATCTAAGTCATTTGGCCGAACCTTATATTTTTAGGAATAAAATAACAACTAATAATATAATATTTGATTTAAAAACTATTTTGTGTCAATTTTGACACTATTTGATATATGATTTTTGTGAAAGTCATAAGAAGAATTATATGTTCGAACCAAGTTGATTAAATCAACATTAATATATCATAGTAACCTATAAAATTAGTTGAATTCATAAAAAGTCTCAAATTACATTTAATTTGGTGTTTATAACATCAATTATGTCAATATTTCATTAATAAGATAATTACTGCATCATCTTTGTGTCATAAATAAATTACATTATTTGATGTCTAAAAATTACAAATAAAATATCATCATGTAGGAAATCGTTTTAGATTTCTAATGAATATTTACAATTGAATTTATCTTATGTATAACCCCATATTAAAAATGATTTACTTATTAAACTTTGATTTTAACTATTTTAACCCTTCTTTAAATAAATTAATAATAAATGTCCTAATCTAATCCAAGTGGGCCTAAATGGTCATATTTTATTCCTAAGTTTGTTTTTGGTCGAATTACACTTGTCCAATAGAATTAGGACATGTGTTAGGGTAATATTAATATCATATTTACCCTTAGTTACCCTATTTACTATTAACCGCGGTAAAAAAAGTAAAAAGTTACTATTCACCAAAAAATTATTTTCATCTCATTGAACCACATTTTAGTCCTTGATATTAACCGTGTCTCTCGGATTTTCGAAATTCCAATCACAGAAGCGGTAAAATTAAGTTTTATGCAAAATTCAGTTTTTAACCTACCACTTAGTGGTTTCACTATTCATCAAAAATTGAAAGTTTTCAGAAAAATACCAAAATTTCACCCTAGGCTAATTTCGATATTCTGAGTCCAAAAAATGAAGTCCATTTTGAAAAATAAAATTTATAAAATTCCAAAAAGTGGTTATTACTATTCATAACGGCTAGTTTTAATAGCATAATGTTGTTTAGTGAAACTCGGTATTGCGTACGACGCAAGCTATCGAGGAAGGTCGCGATTGCGTGTAAAGCAAGCCAAGCAAGTGTTGTATAGAAAAAGATTCCTTTGATGATTTATATAACATAAAAGTCTCGGGTGTTACAGAATGTACTTTGGCATGACATATTTGTTGTTCACTTTTGACACTATACTTTATGCTTTGGTTGTAATGAGATATTGGTATTATATTGGTTATTAAGCTATTTATTTTTATTTTTCCCTTGATGTATTAGTCTGGTTTAAAAATAGGGTCTAGTCTCACCTTGATAGATAAGAGACCCTCACTACTAGTTTGTTCTGTCTATCATATGGAGAGGCATACCTGAGGTTATGTGGTGGTACAAATTAGGGCCCCAGTGTGTGGCACCCAAGGTAGGAAGTTAAAATTTTGTATCAGAGCCCGATTTTATTTTCATTATATTTTTTACTACTTTTTAGGAAAGGTAGACAACAAACTAGGAAGATTTGGGACTTGGTTATAATCTCATTCTTGGGAGTATCTACCGACTCCACTGGGGAGATCCCAAGGGTCCATGGGGGTATTTTTTATATTGTTTTTTGTATTACAGTTGAATATTAAATGGGCTTGGGTGATTCACATGTGGTGTGATGTGATTTTTGTTTCAAATATTTGTTGACATTTGACTCATAGCCTGGTATGGCATTAGAGTTGAGTTTTCAAGAATCATAATATGAAAACAAAATCATTTTGTGAAACTTATCATCTTAGGAATGCATGGGAAAATTATTTATGGGTAAGTTGTTGAACTTGAACTACATTTCCATGTTTGTGAAATTGAATTGAAAATGGTTTCTAATATGTAATTGGGAAATATTGTAAAATTATGTGAGATGTGAATAAATGGGTGTCTAATAACAAGCAATAAAAATTAGAATGAGTTTACCCTTTATTAACTAGGAACATGGTATATGATGGTTAAGGGTAGTGATAGCGCCTCAGTTTGGACAGTGTGGTGGGGTTTTGGGAAAAGGATTTTTATGGTTTTGTTTAAATCACTCTAGTTAACTATTTTAATGTTGTGAAATAAGAATCCTTTGTTTTTTTTATTTGGACCTTGATGTTGGTGGTTTGGGTAGTGAGAAATCCCTTATTTGATAACTTGTTTATAGGTTTTGTGAGGGACCATCTAGTTATGTATCAATGTGGCGAGATATTTGTGGGTCGAGAAACCAGAGACTTTTTATAGATTAAGGTGTTTCTATAGTAGTAGGTAACATTAGTGATTATTGTGGTGGGGATTCACTGATTAGTTATTATCATACCTTTAATTAATGATGATCATGTCCACTAACATAAGATTTTCCCAGGTATGCTGAGAATGGTATAGATTTACACCTAGCTACATGAATGTGTTTTTTAATAGATATGTCACCCCTTAGAGGTTTATCATATGAAGTGTTATATGTGCAACTAGATGGTGGAAGGTATGCCATTGACAATTTTTAGATGAGGTTCTTTGAATGGACCAGCGGTCGATGAATACCATGGTGATTAAGTTTCTACAAATTAATGTTTTATGATGCTCCAAAGGTGGGGAGTGATATATCAGTAATAAGTTCATGGTGAAAGACCATGGGATGGAAGTGGTTGCATAAAAATTCCAATGAGGATCCTATTTGCTGCATGTCTAAATTCCTCATAAAAATGTTTGGTGGAACTTTGAAGTGTTGTATGTACGTCATGTCTAGGTGGTTTTTGATGGATATGCTAAGCACCAATGTTGAATTGGGACACACATTGGGTAAGTCGATGATATTGATCTTGAGACTGATGCATCCTTTGATGAGAATCTGACACGTGAGTGAGATCACAGTGTGAAATTATTGTGGGGAAAGACTATGAAAATAGTTCATGTATTGTGGGAACATGGATAGGTTGAGGAAGGATCTTGAGAAAGAGACACAGATCAGAGGGAATAGTGACCTGATATTTTGAATCAGAATCATAGAGATGCTTGGGAGTATAACATGAGGATGATATATTATAATTTGAAGATATTTTAAGATCTTGGTCTTTTTTAAATATCTCTCTGTCTTATTTAGAGGTATTGTTTTATCATTTTTGGGTGTAACTTTTTTGTGTCTTGATTCAGGTGTTTTTGGGTAAAATCGGGTGAATTTTGAATAGAGGATAGGCTTTTCATTGTTTGTGCAAGGTTTGCTCATGGTTTCACATGGTTAAACATAGTTGGAAAGGGGTTTCCTAGTTTGAACATGGTCTGAGTAGGTTTTCCCCATTGTTAAACTATGTCTTCGAAGGGATTAATTATTTTCACATAGTTTGTGCATGGTTTGCGTATGGTTAAAACAAAGTGTGGAACATGATTTGGTGTTTTTTCATGGTTTACACATGATTTAACTAATTGTGTAAACTGGTCACTTGGTGTGTGCATGGTTAAAATAAGTGTGAAGCTTATGTATACAATATTGCAGGGTTAAGGTGCATGGTTAGTACTAACCATGCAACATGGCCCAGCAAACTGTTCACATGAAAATTAAATCTACAAAATTTTGTTTCTAAACTCTCGAAACCACAATATTAATCTAAAATCAATCATAGCTCTTCCAAAATAAAATTATCTCATTTTTTAGTAATGTAGAGGTTTCCATAATTCAGTAGACCTTTTTCATGGTAATTTGAATATCATTTGTCATATCTTCTTCTTCTCTGAGTATGTGGTTTCTTGTCGATTGATTTCATGTCTAATTTCTATTATTCTCCCATTATTTTCATGAGTATTTATCCTTTTTTTAATTTATATCTTGGATTTTTGAATTTATATATAGAATTAAGATATCTTCTTTCATTTAATATTGGATCTAAGTTTCAGATCAAGATCATGTTCTTCGTTGCATTCTTGATCATTCCATTTGATACAATGGATTATCCATTAGAAAGCATTTGTAACTATTCATGAGGTAGGTGGTCAAAAATTCAAATCCCATAGTCATGATTATAATTATGTGTAGCTAGGTGTAAAATTTCTACTATATGACTAGAAATTGCATTCTTGATTAAATTAATTAATTTGGTGAATTAATTAATTAAAGAAAATGTTAAATTGGGATATTGGGATTTTAGATAATGAATAATTAATTTTTAAATTAATTGTGAGGAAATTGGGATTGTTTATTTGGGCATAATTAATTTTTGAGTTAATTATCGAATTATTGTATTTTTGAATTAGATAAATAGTTTTTGAATTAATTATGAGATATTAGGAATGAATTAGATAATTAATTTCTAAATTAATAATATGATATTGAGTTTTTGGATACAAATTAATTATTTAGAGAATTAATTAATGGGATTGGTGTGCTTAATGAATTGGGGACTTAATTAAAGATAATTATTTTGTATACTAGTTGTTAAAATATTAATGATATTGAGTTGGAAAAATTAACTGATGAATTAATTGGGGATATAAAATTGACTAAGATGGTAAAATTAATTACTGAATTAATAGCAGATACTGAATTCAATAATATGGAATAATTAATAGATTAATTAACTGGGATTGTGGTATTTTTTATTTTGGGGTTAATTAATTAATTATTTATTTAATGGAGTAAAGTGATTATTTAATTGTTGAAATAAATAATGGGACTAATAGGATTAGTTAATTAGTGAATCAATTAATGGTGTAATGTGACTATATAATTGTTTAATTAAATAATGTGATTGATGGGATTAATCATGTGATGAATTATTTAATGGGAGTAATGTTACTATTTAATTTCTGGATTAAATAATGGTATTGATCAAAATTTTAAATTAAATTTCATAATGGGATTGACACGGACAACTAATTGGAGAATTCATTGAATGGATTGAATGTGGTTAATTAATTGTGAATTAATTAATTGAATTTTACATGGACCATTAATTAGAGAATTAATTAATGTGATTGAATGTGATTAATTAATCATGGAATTAATTAATGGACTTAATTTTTATTAATTAATTTGTGAATTAATTAATTAATGTAATGTTATGATTTTTATGTTGGATTAATTAATTTGTTAATTAATTTACGGGGCTTGTATTGTTAATGAAATAGAATGAGTTAGATTAGTTAATTGGTGAATTAATTAATGTATATAATTATGTTAATGAAATTTAATGAGTTGGATTAATTAATTGGTGAATTAATTGGGATTTGTTTGTTGGTGTGGTTTAAAGAGTGAGATTAATTAATTGGTGAATTAATTAATGGGGATTTTTGTGACTATGTAATTGAGTGAATTGGATTAATTAATTTGTGAATTATTTAATATGGATTTTTGGGATATTTAATTAATAGAATTAGATAATTAGTTGTTGAACTAATTATGGGATAATGTTATTTGTGTATTGGATAATTAATTGTTGAATTAGTAATGATATTTTGAGATAGATTATCTGAGATAATTAATTGTATAATTAATTATGAGATATTTAGATTTTTTATTTGAATAATTAATTTTTCAATTAATTATAGTATATTGAGTTTGTTGATATTGATTAACTAATTTATGAATGAATTAATTGAATTGACATACTAAATTAATTGGGTAATTAATAAAGGGTATTTATGTGATAAACTAAGTGTTGAATTGGTAATGAAATTGGTGTGATTGATTATTTATTTAATTGACTAACATAATTGAAGTTATTATTTAATTATTTAATTAATTAATGTAATTGATGTGATTAATTAATTGTTTAATAAATTAATTTTATTTATGTGATTAGTAAATTATTGAATTAACTAAGGAAATTTATGTGATTAATTAAATGTTGAATTAATTGATGTTATTGTTGTGAGTAGTCAATTGTTGAAATAAATAATTTCATTGATTTGATTAATTTGATGTTGGGTTAATTAATTTTATTGGTGTGATTATTTAATTGTGGAATTAACTAAGAAAATCGATGTGACTAATTAATTGTTGAATTAATTAATGTTATATATGTTATTAGTTAATTATTTAATTCTCTAATTGATTAATATGATTAATTAATTTTTGAGTTAATTAATGGGGTTTAGATTATTAGTTAATTTTTGGAATGAATTAGTTAATCTAAATGTAGAATGGTAATAATGGAATTAAAACATGAATTGAAGTGATGAATGGTAATAATGGAGTTTATATGTGATTGATTGATAATGGGGGTGTGAGACAAGGACTAATTCACCATATACTCATGGGTTGAAAGGCATGGTGTTCTATACCCAAAGCATGCATGCTAAATTGTATGGCACAAGGAAAAATTCTCCAAATACCCATGATGTTTTGGATAGGGGCTGATTTCCAAATACCCATGTTGTGTGAGACAAGGAATGATGCTCCAAATACTCAGAGTGAAGGACATGGTGATCTATACCCAAAATAGTGGCATTAAACTATGGTTCAAATTATCCATATCGTGAATTGAAATGGATAATGAAATCACATTTGTTTAAATGAATTCTGAATTTATAATGTGGAATTGTTCCGACTCTGCCACGAGACGAAGAATGTATTGAGATAAAATTATCCAAGGGAACCCAGGGGTTTATTTGTTGTTTTAATAACAATAATAATAATTGAGATTCATGGAAAATGGTCACTGAGATAGCACCTAGAGATTCCCAATGATGTCTTCTTATTCATGGGTTTTATAGACCCTATTCACGCTCATGTTTTCACCTCAATTCATCCATCGATTAAGGATATAAAATATGCCCCATCATTTAAGGAAGATCTAGTATGTATGTCAGCTAATCTAGTTGCAAAATAACTTCTTGAGGGTAATGGTTTTGGGAAAAAGATTGATCTCTCTACTGATGAAATGAAGCCAATAATGGATGAATAATCCATGGATGGTAAAAATTGATGCAAGATCATAAATTCCGTTATAGATTTTTTGATGATGTTCATGGATCATTGGATTCAATATGAATCAAGAAAAATGGTTCACTTTCATTTATAGAATCTAACCACTCTATTATCTCAAAAAAGGATTTCCAAATGAAAAATATCTATAATTAGTAAGTTGTTTTCTCAACATGGGGTTAATCAGTGGAAACATGATGATCTTCGATGTCGTATCCATCAATTTTGGGGTTTTAATTGTTGAAAGATTTCATCTATTGGTAATGTATTATTTCATGTAATATTTCATTCTTCGAATCTTAAGGTGCATACTTGGGGCCTAGGATTTTTTCCTATCAACCGTGGTTTTTAGAATTTCCAAGAATGGGACCCTAATTTCATTTTAGAAACTTCCAATATCTCTTCAACTCATTTATGGACTAGGTTTCTTTGGTCTGAATTAGAATTTTTGGCATCCTCAAATCATGTGGGATTTGTCCTCTATGGTTGGAATCCCAATCAAATAAGATAAATAAATGGAAAGATCTAGATTTGGTCATTATGATTGTATTCTATTTCAAATAGATATGAACTCATAAATTATTCATACAATTCTCTTGGTTGATGATTCTTTTTATTTAGAGATGTTTATTAAAATAGAAAATCTCCTTAATTTATATAAAAAAGGATGCAATACTAGACATCTTTTTTATAGGTTTATAAATTGACTGAGGTGTGATTATTGTAAAATATTTTACTATTTTATGAATAATTGTATGTTTAGGGTTATATTATCAAGTTCATTAAATGGTGTGGTTAATGTTCATAATGGAATAAATGATTATTTTAATGTTAGAACAATTGTGCTAGAAAAGGTACATGTCTCTAAACTATTTAAACAGGGGGGCCATGCCTTTATAGTTCATGATGAACTTGGAAATTTTCCCAACCTAGGGGTTACATATCCTAGACTGTAGGTTAATAATAGTGTTCTGGCCACTATATTTATGGGTGCTCTAAATCAGAAGATTACAGAGAATTAGTTGGTCCCTATTTTGTATATTGTTTCTTCTATGTATGGTTCTTTAGATTAGTAATATGTTGTTCTAGTTTCCTCTAAAAAACATGATTCTTTGTCTGTTAAGACAGGGCCAATTCTGGGTGGTTCTATTATGGATTCTCTTATGGTGGGTACAAGAGGAAGTGGTTATTTTCTTGATCTTATTTATAAAAAGTAGGTTACATTGGTGAATGATCTAGTTACTACTGATCATGCCATTTTATATTTTCCTAATAATTTTGTTTCTAATTTTTCTCATTATAATGTAAATGAATGGAAAGTTTAGAGTAACAATCAGGAAGGTTCTTTGCATGAGCATAACATTATTCTTATTATATCTGAAGTTAACACAAATGCTACTAGACATAATGCTATTAATTCCAGTCAACATGCTGATTCTATGAGGGTTAATTTATTAAATACAGAAACATTTTACACTACTAGGATTAATTAGTAGGATGTGGGGTCTATCTTATAATAGAATGAGGATGATCAACTGAAGTCCGTACTACAAGTTTCTCAACATAATATTTCTCACTATATCTCTTACGGTGCTGATTGGGATTGTAATGTTTGTACATAAGACTACTCCTCTATTTATGAAGATGGGGATCATTATGCATGGAAAATTATAAGAGGTAATTAGAATCATGGTTGAAATCAAAGAGGGAGAGCTCCTCGTGGAAGGGGTTAAAGTAAATGTTGATGATAGAAGGATTTTTTTGGGACATCGTGATCAATATCAGATAGAGCGATCATGCATCATCTTTATTGTTTTTGGGTTTTTAAGGATCTTATCTTTCATTTTTGGGGTTTTATGGTGTTCCATTATTTTTTGTGGTCAAATAAATGATAATTGGATAAATGTAAATGGTTTTTTTATTAATTGTATTTTATAATTTATTCAACATCATAAGCTATTATTGACTGGATTTATTTTAGATTCCATTGGTGGTGGCCTGCTCTATTTTACTCACACCCAACCTGGGTTTTTGGATCGGTACCTGAATAGATTACATGTTTTTATTAAAGTTTAAAGGAAAATTCCATGTTTTAAATTGATTATTTGGGATAGAGGTGGGATAAGGGAACCATATTTTTTCGAGACCCACTTTGGAGTTTTCATTTTCATTACTTTTGTGATTTCATTTTGACACTTTAAACATACATTGACATGACATATGTATTGTTCACTTTTGACATTGTACTTCATGATTTGGTTTCATTACATATTGGTATTTTTTTATTCAGTAGATTATTGTTATTTATTTTTATTGGTTTATTACTCTGATGAATAAATAGGGTATATTCTCCCCATGATTGAAAATTGTTCCTCGCTTCTAGTCAACAGCCTCCGTAATATGGGGATACATGTACGAGGTTATGTGGTGGTCCAAATCAGGGCACCAGTGTGTAGCGCCAGGGCTGGCAAGATACACTGAATGGATCCATCCAAGAACCACTTTCTAATGAGACTACTGACGTTGTCTTGGGTAATCACACACCAAATTGCTGATAAAGGATCACCCTGCCTTAATCCTCATATAGTTTTAGAAAACCGATAATTCCTCCTCTGAAATGAAATAAACATCGAAAATGAGCTGAAGCACCTAACAGCATGTCAGAGGTCTATGAATAGAAACCTAGTCATTTAAACACCTTGATGGTGCAACTCCACTAGATTTTACCATAGGATTTAGAATTATCTAATGTGATGTAAAAATTGGTGTTGATGACATTTTGGCTGATGTCACACAACATCTCTTGGTTGAGGGTGATTGCACCTTGGATCAATCTCAATTAAACAAACTCATGCTACTCCTTAAAGCTCTATAGAGGGAGTTGCAAATCTAACCTCTTACAAAGAACACTAGATAAGATGTTAAATAGGAAGTTTCACATTATAATTTGACCAGTATTGATGTAATGAATATGTGTAATTCATCTTTGGAATTAGAACT
This sequence comes from Viscum album, assembly GCA_963277665.1. Taxonomy (NCBI): domain Eukaryota; kingdom Viridiplantae; phylum Streptophyta; class Magnoliopsida; order Santalales; family Viscaceae; genus Viscum; species Viscum album. The sequence continues at coordinate 1,523,724,061 of OY728151.1, forward strand.
AAGGTAGTATCAGTAGCCTACTGAGAGTGACTACCCCCCCTAAAAGAAGTCATGGATCACCAGCCGCAATTCATTCCTTACAATGTGACATGACTTGAAATTGAATAACCTTAGGAAACCATCTGGGTCTGTTATGATTTCTAATATTAGAACTATAATAGAATTAATGTTATCCTCCTCTTTAGGGATTGATTCAATATGATCATTATCCAAATAATACATTATTCTATGAATGGATTCAAACATCTCTACCTAACCCCTCTAGTATCAATCATGTATTTGGGCATTAGGACCTATGAGATGATATTTAAAAAGAAACACAGTCATAATTCCCACAATATATCGATCATTGGGGAATGATATATCCTCCAGTGTGATATTTGGTCTAATAATACATTTCTTATCTTTGATGCATGCTTTAATGTTTGTGGTATTCTAGTTTACTTTTTTATTAGATGCGATATTGATCGTAGACAAATTGCTCATGCATCACGATCTTGTCAGCCAGCTTGTCTTTCTTCTGAACAAGATCCCAAAACAAATTTTGGTCATATTCATTCTCTAGTTGTAGCTCAATACATTCTAGTTCATCTGATATCTTCTCTATGTCCTGGGTTGAGGAGTATGGATGTGTATCCAGGAATGTAGATCCCATTTCAAATATTATAGTTTTTTGTGAAGTAAGATCTACATGATACTATTTGAAGGATTATTCTAGGATTCATTCATCTCCTGAAGGTATCCTGGAAACGTGGTACACTTTGGATAATAATGGAAATGTACTCCTCGATTTTTCCTAGGAGAGAGATCAAAAAGAATAGAAGAGTGATTATAAAATCCTCTAATGAGGTGAGATGCCATTTTATATAGAAGCATGAAATAGCATGAAATTTTACAAGAAATTGGTCAATTTAACTCCAAGGATTACCCCTTCCTCTTTAATTGTTTTCCCATGTGAATCAGTCCCCAATGTATCACTACTATAAACACTAGAATTATTTACAGCCAAAGCGGTCGCTAATGTCCATTAGAGACTTCTTTCTAACCACCTATGGTAGTCGTAGTTGGCCCGACTACAAAGGCCATTAGCGACTTCCTATAGGTCCCATTGAAAACCCAACCGTGACAGATTGGTGGTAGTTGATGATCCAGTGTGTAGATCCATCAGTGACCGCTTTTAGTGGTTGTTGATGATCCGGTGTATAGACACATCAATGGATGTTGTTAGTGGTCGTAGATAATAAAAAATTAATCATACATTAGAGGCTGCATATAGTGGTCTATAAGATGGAATTTTTCAAAAAAAAATAATACAACTTCACTTCCTAAATCTAAGAAAACTAAAAGTGAAAATCTAAACAGTAGAAACAACACATCCTAAAAAATAATTAAATGAAAAAAATGTGTTCTCACAAATCCCCCAAGGATCCAAATAGTTCCAAAACCTCCAACCATCCAAAAAGAAGTAAATAAATTCAAATATTCTATCTCAATAATCCTTCAATAGTATTCAAAAATAAAAAACTAAACAAATCAAATAAAATGTGATCATATATATTCAGTGAATTGATATATATATATATATATATATATATATATATAATAATAGTTTATATATTGTTACCAATTGAAATAAAAATTAGATACAAAAACGAGTCAATGATAATCAGAAATATCTTCATACAACACTTATTAGTTAAACAATGACAATTAGAAGTAGTAAATTGTGATAACGTGAAAAATGGAACAAACACAACACCTGAATCTGATGGGTCATGTGGGGCCATGGCTGCTACCTCCATCTAATGTTGTAGGGTTCTACAACAAATAAAAATCATAATGATATATATAAAAATTGTAATAAAAAATAAATAAATAAAATTAATATAAACCTACATCGTAGGATCCCTTACACCATTGCCCAGATGCACATATTCCCACAGTTCACTAACCTTAGCTATGAGCTGTGCATTTACATCCTCATAAGCACGCAATCATGCCTATAAAACTTTCATCTATTTTTTCATCAAAGAAAAAAAAGGATCCATAACCTCAGCATGTGAATCTACATAATGTGGAATCCCTACTCTATAGGTAGAAATACATACATGTCCTTCATGACGAATAATGCGATGTAATGTCTCATCCCTTCGCATGACAAGTTATTGTTGGTCATCTAGCAATTTCTCTAACTCAACATAAAATTGAACTGTAACAATATTTAAATGTTAATATATGTTTATATAAATATTCATGTTAGTATTGATAATTCATTTAAGAACTTATTATATCATCTTCAACCTCTCGATCATGTCGATCACGAGTCATCATCAACAACGATAGTTTATCATTCGGTGCACCTTGCTCCCGTATCTTTATACCAAAAAGATATAAATATAGAACAAAATAGAATATTAAATTATAAATTAAAAATTTAATAATATATACATCATATCGAATCTGGGACATGTTATGAGTCTCAATCTTCTTTGGTGCTCCCTATATCTCACGATTCTCGGGAAGTAGTGCTGACACCGCCTATATTAAATTAATTCAAATTAAAAATATGTAAAATGATACAAATTCATTGAAATATATAAATAAAAATAAATAAACTAGCTACAACAGCCTCATTAGACCAATATGCAACTATATCACACCCCTGAGATGGGAGAACACCTCTCAGGACTTTCTAGAATGTCTGGGGAACCCATATTTGGTACCCAGTGATCTCTCCAGACTCTTATTTTATAATATTTCAACATTTTTCAAAATTTGGACATAAAAATTATCCAAAACTCATTGTGGAACACATTAAAATTATTCATTTTAGGAAAAAATAATAATCACACATGTTACAATTTTTTAAACATTGGTAAGAAACTAATCTTTTCCTCTTACTTAAACATCCCTCCATAGCTAATCTAATGTATCCTAGGTGAATGCAGCCTAGTCACATGTGGATAATGAAAATTGATGTTGGTTGTGTATGATATGACTGATATGATGAATAAATTTAGTGGAAGTCACTTCCAAAGTATGGTACCTCTTATAAAATGATAGGTCTAGTGTCGTGTCGAAATTCCATGATTAAATTCTACAAACAGGGCCTCTCCTATAAGAGGAAGTATTAGTAGAGTCTGATCCTGTTGAAAAAATCATATATAATTAGATAAATATTCATATATATATATATATAACTATTTATTAAACAAATAAACACAATTACAATCATACATACATCGACCCTTAGACATAGATGGCTATGTTGGATGATGTGGATCTGGTGTCTATTGTGATGATATGCCTACAATCATAAAAAGTATAATTAATATAATATTCTATTGAAAATTATGAAAAAAGATTAATTGATTTTTGAAATTCACAGAAGACATCAACGTGAAATAATTTAAATTTTTTAAAATAAATACTGACCAATTGCATGGGTACGTCAGTTCATACACATCCATAACATGAGAAACAATTCATAAGCAACATTATCATCAATTAAAAGATTTCACAATAATACAAAAAAAATCGAATTATTTTATTACCTTACTAAATCAAAAATATACTATACTAACATATGTTATTAATAAGATAAATGTTAAATGAAGAATTCAAAACAAAATTTGACAGAAAATGATATGTGGAAAAAAGTATCAATTTAAGGCCACATTAGCAAGTACTAGGAAACATTGGATTAGCTGAAAATCTATAAAAGAGGAAGTCTGAGCCTAGGAAATATCTGAAGGATGGGTGGATGTGAGTGAAGAAGGGCAGCGTGCAACACCAAAGTAGAGGAGGGTGCAGTGAGTGAGACGAACATGAGTCATGGAGTCGGAGCTGGAGACAGAGGGGGTGCGACAAAGGAGATGGATGATGGGGTTTAGAGTCGAGCTGGTGTTCTCCTGAAAATGGGGTGTAGAGGAAGAGGGTAAGCGGTCAAGGATAGGTGAGGTGGCCGGTGAGGGATGGGCGGTGGCCAACGTTGCAGGTGGGGGTGTCGGTGGGGTTTGTGGCAGGGTGCGGCAGCCGGTGAGGGTGGGGCGACGAGGGAGCGAGGGCGGGGGGGCGGGGGGGGGGGGGGGGGTAGGATTGGGGGTGCACGGGGGAGATGGTGGGTGTGTGATAATTTTCTTTATATGATTTTCAACTACCATAAGTGGTCGTAATTTCTAACCAATAGCGACTGCATACGGTGGTCACCCGTTTTAGGGGGTGGAAAAAGCATAATTTCTAATACTATATCCCAGGTCCAAGAGGCTTTTTCGTGACATGAATACAGCAAAAATCTAGACTAGAATTTTTGGGGAAAAGCATCACATCCCTTATTCTCCACATAATCCAAATTTATGTTTAAATGACCTTCCCTAAACCGGAAGTTCCCATAGGTTTAAGGACCCAAAATCATTCCATAAAACGTCCCTTGCCTACGCTTCAAATTTAACATATCCTAATGTCTATAGAAATCAAATAAAACATGAATTAACCCATGTGGTGACAAACTGATCTGATGTATCCAAAATTTCAACTAAGATATTGGGATTCGAAAATAGCTAAATGTGATGATTCTGTGGTTCAACATTCAAGAAGTGATGTGTCCATACACTACACAGAAACACCACTAGGTTAGAAAGTGACTATTTTGGGTTGATTTCTACAATCATGGGGGATTTTTTTTGAGGAAATCAATTCTGATAAGGTCTATTTTTACCCATGAATTAAGCCAAGGATAATTCTAGATGGGGAGGGAAATCATCGGTCACTATGAAATCTTGAAAAGGACACAGGCATCCCAACACTCTTTGTAAGAGATGATGATCTGTACATAGACCACATGCATTTAGATCTAGTACATAGACCACATGGTAGAGTCATAGAGGTTAAAATATCGACTATCGGCCCTTCCTGAACAGATGATAAGAAATTAAATCAGTTAGAAAAATTTAGTTGAGGGAAACTTAGTGTGGGGCCACTCCCATTTGCGGGAGTATTCAATGGATGAATTTTCGGCCGACAGAGGCTGCTTCTATGGTTTGAAGAATCATATTATATGGATGGAAACAACCCATGTGTAGCTACCATAATGGACCAGCAGTTGGTAGGATGAAATTTTCCAAGGTATATGAAGTGGTCAAACCACCCTTGGAATGTTGAATTTTTCTATCATTAAAATATAATTAAGATCCCCTGTTTTTACAATCTAAAAACATACTATTACACTCTGTTATCCTCCAATGAATTCATTGGAAGAGGAAATAAACATCTTCCCCCTTCTCCTATGGATGTAGGCATCACTGCCAAACCACATAATTATTTGAGTTGATTCATTTTTTCTTCTATTTTTTTATTTTTGATCACCATTAACCTCTACTTCCCCAAAAAAGTGGCATCATAGGGTTCGGGAAAAAAACAACAAAGTGGTAGAAACATTTTCAAGAGAACATAAAATTGAAGTTTATCTAAAAAAATATTGAGTTTATATCTATGAATATCATGGTGAGATAATTCCAGTGATGAAATCAGTATAGAAAACAGAGCTGAAATAATTGAGATAGGCTCGGTCAATGATTGATCAAACCACAGGTGCTATAGTACCCCCATACTAGAGAAGATGTAACTGTTCACGACACTGGTGACTTTCTAGAAACATTTCTGGCCACAGTTACAACACACCATGTCAGTGCCACGTTAGTGCTATGTTAGTATTCAATGCAGACTATTGAAATAGTTCTGCCTTTATCTCAGCCAATCAGAGTCCGTTTTCAGAGATCTAGGAGTCGATTCTAGGTATTTCCACCATTCCGGACACATGTGCATGGTTTTTTTTGGAATTATCACTCCATCAATGAAATAAAATACCAGTAACATCATTAAACTTGTTATGTTTAATTATTCCATATGAAAACTAAAAATGGAGGATCCTTTATATATTAATGATTTTTGGAATCCTATAGTGGAAAACACTAACCCCGTTGTTGTGTAAGAAGAGGAAACTTCAAAAATAGGTAAACACAATGAGAAGATGTCAGCCAATATCCCACCAGTTTATGGGGAGTGGGTCATACTCAATAGGAAGTGTGCTGCATAAATTAGATAGTGGACTGACAAAAACATCTTCCAATGTTTTTCCAATGAACATAAAGCCTCCATTCATTGGAGAAAATTTGATAATATGTATGCTAGGACAATCGAGAAAAACAAATCAAACCTGATATATCATATTTTCAAATTTCAATACAAAGACGGGACCAACGTATTAGAGAAAGTGAGCGAGTTCCGAGGTACTGTTGATCAGCTGAATTTTAAAAAAATAATGATTGATGATATGTGGTAGGCACTGTTGATGTTGAGTTATTTACCAAAGAAATGGGACACAATAGTTGTGTGAGTCAATAATTCTACACTAGATGGAACTCTCTCCACGGATATGGTGGAAGAAAAAATGATGAAAGAAGAGTCTCAAATAAAAGATGAGGTACATTCACCATAATCAAAATATCTTGTCACTGAAAGACAAGGGAAGAAGAAATAGAAGGGAATAAGCAGAAAAATAGAACCCCTTGACCAAATTCTATAGAGGGGTAAGTGATTAAAATATTGATCAAGATATGACATGATTTACCACCACTGTGGAAAGCCCAAACACTACCAATAGTAGTGTATAATGTTGAAGGCATTGAAGAGGAATCAGAATGGAAAGACCAAAAATAATGATGTTTCAGTTTTTAACGAAGATATTGTTATTGTCTAGGAAGAAAATTTGGTTAGTCTTTCTAGCCAAGGCTCAACATGGGTGATCAATTTCGGTACCTCTTACTATGTCATAGCCAGATGATATTTCGTCTGATTTTATAATTCCTTGAGTTTTAGACATGTGAATATGGGAAGTGATAGTGCATCCTAAATCACTGGAATATGTTATTTTATTCAAGAAACTAATGTGGATACCGGTTATTATTTAAGGATGTGAGGAACGTTCCTCATATTCACCTAATACTAATATCCACTAGAATGCATCATCACAATGGATATGTCAGTTCCTACAGTGATGGGAATAGGAAGCTTACCAAAGGTAAACTGGGAATTTCTAAACGAAAGAAAGATACTTCTCTTTATCACATAGATGGAGGACCATGTAGAGAAGTAGTAAATGCAGCCAGAAAAGATGTTCCTAGAGAATTTTAACGAATTATTCTAGGTCCCATAAGTGATAGAGGAATCAGAATGCTCTCCAGAAAGGATCTCTTACCTGGAATAAAAGGTACATGTCATGGTACATGTGTTGACTGTATCAGGGGAAAACAACATAGAGTATCATTTCATGGTTATATACCATCTAGAAAAGAAATGTTTTTAGATTTGATTCAAAACTATGTCTGAATGAGGAGCTCTAAGATGATGGGAGGAGCTACATATTTTGATTCCTTCATATATGGTCATTCCTGAAATGTATAGGACTTTCCTCTGAAAACTAAAGATCAAGTGCATGATATTTTGAAGAAGATTCATGTAAAGGTGGAAAGAGAAAAAAGAATTCTCTTCAAGTGTGTGTGAGAAGACAATAGAGGAGAGTATCGTGGTCTATATTAGGAGTAATTCAAGACTTTTTCCATTAGGCTAGAAAATCATTACCAAAGACACCCTAGGATAAGAGACATGTTGAGAGGATGGACCGAACAATTTGTTAGAGAGTATGATGTATTCCCTCAATTATGAAGCATCCAAACACCGTTAGGGGGAGGAAATGATGACTTCAGTTGATCCTATAAACAATTCACCAATACTTCCACTAAACTATGATATTCATGAAAGTGTTTGGATAGGTAATTATGTTTCTTATAAACACTTAATAGTATTTAGTTTTAGGGCATTTTTACCCATCCCAAAATATGCGTGGGCGAAGTTGGATAGAAATGGAAATAAGTGTATATTCTTGGGATATGCTCATGTGGAATTTGGATACTGAAACTAGGATCCTATGATCCTGAGGATCATCATAAGAATATATGTGTTGTTTCTTGAGGATTAGATAATTGATGATATTGGGAAGCTCGAATGTGTAGAGAATTCACAGAGTGCAGAAATTATAGTTAGTATGGAACCAGTCTCACCACCAACAATACCAACTAGATTGAGAGAGATACGTGACACAGATGATACATCACTACCATGTAATATGTCTTCGTCTTCTGATATGTCTCCATCATATGATATTCGAGGTCAAATTCTCCCTGAAGTGTATTTTAGGAGATCCACCAAAGAACAAAAATTGAGTCTTAGATACTCACCACATAAGTATGTATTGGTCACTGATGGGGGAGATCCAAAAATTTATGATGATTAGATCAAGATTCAGTAGAGGATGGAATGGAATAAGTCCATTCAAGTTGTTATGAAATCCTTGCACAATAACCGTGCATTTGATTTTTTAGAATCTCCACATGGAAAGGAGGAACTCATTAACAAGTGGGTGTACATAATTAAACAAAGAATGGAAGCTCATAGACATGCTACAAAACCAGAATGGTTGTCATATGATTTTTTTAGAAGAAATTTATTAAATTTGATGAAATTTTTTCAACTTTGGATAAAATGTCTTCTATCAGAGTTGTTCTTGGATTTGTGGTTATTTTTAACAGGAGGTTCAACAACTAGATGTAAAGATAAAATTCTTACATGGTCATATTTATAATGAGATGTGAATGGATTAGTGTAACACACCGAGATTTTATGAAAAATATTATTTTTAATTTCATTACTGTCTTGTGTTGTACGCTACACCAAAAGAAGCTTGCACAACACGCATTCTTGACTTGTCTTGCATTACACGCAATCACGACCTTCCTCGATAGCGTGTGTAGTCCGCAATACCGAGTTTCACTAAACAACGATATGCTATTAAAATATTATTAAAACTAGCCGTTATGAATAGTGTTAACTAAATTTTGAATTTTATAACATTATTATTCATCTTACACATTTCTAGAACATTGTATAAGAAAAAAATAAATTTTTTGGGTAAAATAAGTATTTTTCAAAAAATGCAGTTTTGCCGACTTTTGATGGTGCACCCACATTAAATCTAGTTTTTGACATGTTTATAAGTTCAATTTGACAAAATAAAATTCTTTTTTTGAATCAGGATATAAAAATTTACATTAGATAATGTTTCGATATTTTTCCGATAACTTTCATATTTTAAGGAATAGTAAAAACACGCTATATTTTAATTAAAAACAACTTTTTTCATCATAATATATTATGTGGTTAAATTATAATATTGAATGGTTTTAAAGTATAAATAGAATATATTTTTACCATTTAATATAATTTATGTCATTAGCATTCATTTAACCTTGAATTCGTAGGTTAAATCAATTCAATCTTTTTCAATGTTTTATAGAAAAACCCGTTTTCTTTCGAACAACGGGATTAATTTTAATTTAATTTCTGCATCTTTTGTGTATTGAATTTGGAAAAATGGATTCCATATTTGGAATCAGTGGGTCCAAATTATGTTAATAATCTACTTTTTATTTTTGGGCATTGTGAATAGTAACTACGGTAAATTTTATTTACTATAGTTAAAGGTAAATCGAGTAATTAAGGGTAAATATAAGATTATAAAATTACCCTAACACTTGGAAAAATCCTATTGGATGGCTAAAAGTATACCCATATAACCTAAGTGTCGGATTAAATTAATTTTATGGACTTTTTCCCATGAAAATAATTTAATTATTATTAAAACCAAAGAATGTGACAACATGTCACTTTCTTAAATCTTATAAGTATAATAATTTTAATCTAGTGATAAACTTCATGAAACATCGTACATGAATAGTCTCCAAAAATATAATAAAATTATCTACATCCTAGGAATTTATTTAGAATTTTTAGGTATTAAATAATTATCATTTATTATGACACAAAGATGATGCAGTAATTTTCTTATTAATGAAATATTGACATAATTGATGTTATAAATGCCCAAATAAATGTAATTTGAGACTTTTTATGACTTAAAATAATTTTCTAGGTTAATATGACATGTTATTGTTGCTATAAGTAACTTGGTTCGAACTTATCATTCTGTTATGAATTTCATAAAAATCATGTACCAAATAGTGTCAAAATTGACATAAATTAGTTTTTAAAACAAATATTATATTATTAATTGTTATTTAATTCCTAAAAATATAAGGTTCGGCCAAATAAATTAGATAAGGATAGATATATTAATAATAAACATCTTGGGGTTCGTTTGGTATGTCATGGTATGTTTATTAACCATATAGGGTAAGAAAACAAAAAGACAGAGTAAAAGTTAAATTATTTAACTTAGAGTTAAATCTAATTTATAAGGTTAAAATAATTACCTAAACTTGTCTAAATACTATTGGATGATAGGATTTCGACCCATACCCACATTATATTAGAAATAAGACCCTTTGGAAATATTATAAACCGAATTTGACCTTAATATAAAATAATATTTTGAGATTTTCCTAAGGTGCCCCCCTCCTCCCTTATAAAAGGGCACCTCCTCCCTCTCCTCCTCACACCAATTTGAGCATTCAAGCTCGGCCAACCCCTGCCTAAATCTATTCTCCACTTACCTAGTATCATCCTAGAGGTCCTGGTCTTCTTCAAAGACCATCCTTAGTTCTTTAAGTGGAGGTTAAGTGAAGGCACGTCAAAAAGAGGTAATATCCATTACCGATCTTTTTTAGTTTCTTTCTTCTTCAACTTCTTCTTGTTTAGTTGTTTCATGATAAAGTAATAACATCAGTATTTCTTATATACTGATATGTTATTATAAATATGAAACAACTCTAATTAACCTTCTATCCATCCTACGGAAAAAATAAAATCACCGCGCGTGCGTACGTACGGAATACCATCTCCACGCCGTGGTGTAATCGATTTTTCGCCACCACCTTAATTGGATGGGTATAATGGTGTAATGAGTAACTATATATGAATATTATAAAGTGATATTGATACAGAAATAGTATACATACACTTCAACACAAGTTCATGATCATGAGAATGATATCATCACTCGTGCATACGTACGGACTACCGTCTCCACGACGCGATGAGATTCATTCTCCACATTAACCATTCATGAATGATTATAAAGTATATATAATGAATAATAATGAAATATATGAAATTTTAAATCTACTGGATTTATGTATATATATATATGTATGTCATCTACTTACTTACATTCAAGACAATAAGGAAAGGAAAATAGCGTCCATGCGTACGTACGGACTATCGTCTCCATGAACGGTGTCTTTCATTTCATTTATCTATCTATTATATATCTATATATATATACTAAATATATATGATATATAAATCATGTTTTATACTATGTAAGTAATTAAATCATGATATAAGTAATAATAATGTCAAGAACAACAAGTCCAAACACCTATGATAAATGTAACAATTTTACCCAAAACGCTTCCTCAACATGGAATTTACAAAAGAACGGGTAATATAAAGTCATAAGTGAACCATATATGATATCATAACAATGCATATTATTCTGTAATAAGTTAATGACATTATTTAATTCATTATACAGGAGGTTAGGACACTTACAAAGCAAATCAAACCTAAGGTAAGGGAAAATATCGCAATCTCATTTTTATCCGAGATTGCTTATACATTAGTATTTACTGGGGTGTATTTTATCGTCCTCATCCATGTTCCCTCAGAATGTAATATTATTTCCATCCACCTACAATTTTTTAAAAACTATTTTACTCTTTGGTGAGTTTTTAGTAAAATATATGAGAGGAATCTTTTGTCGTTTTTCTTACGAGGTACTTTTTGACTTTTCCGACAAAAGTACGAGAAGAATGATTTTTTAACTTATATGGAATGAATGGATTTTTGAAACATTATTTCCAAGAATCTTCCTTTACAAGTATTCAAGTTTATTTTTAATCAAATTCTTTTAGTTTAAAATTTTATGACATGTTAGGAAAAGAAAATGTTTTTGAAATAGAAAGGATATTTTCCTCAAGAATGGAGTTCAAGTGTTTTATCAAAATTATTTTCCATCTAAGATAATATAGGGTTCTGTTTCTATACCTATTATTACATTGATTTGATTATGTTGTGATGGAATTATTGTTATGAATTCCTTTATCTTATATGAATTGTTTTATGATGTCATGATGTTTAAGAATCCCATTTTTCTTACATGGGTTATGCAGTGATGTATGATTTATGATTTTGTGGCACACATAATAATGGTATCATTATTAGATGGGTGGGACCTATATCTCCCTCCAATGCATTGGGTAAAGATTTTATATCTCATGAGATAGACATGGCTGGAATGGTAGGTTATACCGGTTCAGTGAAATAGGACTGAAACGAGGGTGACTCGGTTCAGAAATGGACTTTGTCCACTAAGATAGTCTTGGCAATGAGTCTTGACTAACAAGAAATGATTCTCTATGATTATGTGTGTATGCCACAAAGTTTCATGATTTAAGTTATGATTATTGGGATTTCATTTCACTACTATGATTTATCCCATGTTATGAAATTATGCTCTCTTTTGCAGGTTAAGATTCCCAAAATGTTATGTTCTTACGAATATGATGTGATTGATGTTTCTTTTGTTTACCCTTACTGAGCATTTGAGCTCACCCTTTTATGTTTTCTTTTCCCCAGGATATAAAGAAAGGTTTTAGGTATAAAAAAAGGAAGATCTTTATGGGAGATGTTGAAGATCTTTCACCACGATTAGAAGATTACGTTCCAAGTTTCCAAAGACACTAAACTATTACGGTCCTTGTGTGTCTGTTTTTGTTATGTATTAATTATTCCGCTAAAGTAATGTAATGTCTATGTACGTAAAGCTTCGGGTCTCTACAGTTGGTATCAGAGGAATGGTTTAGTCGACCTTTGGAAACTTGGATGTGAGAATGTTAGTGAGATCCCTAGAGATATTTCTAAGGTATGTCTAGGGATTTCCCTAAGGATAAGTATACGTATAGGATATAGTCCTTGAACTACGGTAACGATCGTAGAATTTAACCTAAGATGTTAGATATTGAGGGTACTCCCCCTTTACTATGTTGTTTTCTCTAGCATGATTTTTTCCTCTCACAAGATTCTTTTTGTGTTTTAGTTAATGGAGGAAACCAGAAGGAATTCGGTTAACATTGAATCCAATGGACAAATTGGTGAATATGAGCAACAAAATTGTGTAATTCCTAGAGAGAATGATATTGTGATTATGCCGAATCAGTCATCGCGATATATGATTAACAAGGTGAAATTTAGTGGTATGCCTAATTCATTAAAGAAGAGGAAGATAAACTATTATTCATGTTCGCATGTTGAGGAGCATAAAGAAAGGAAGATTGAGATTTCTAAAGAAGGGAAGAAGAACCTTGAAGAATACCTCAAATGGAGGGACCGATGTTATCTGTGTGGAGAAAAGGGTCATAGAGTGACAGACTGTTATGGAGTTCAATGTCTTATTTGCGGAGAACATGGGCATTACCCAACTCAATGCCCTGACCTAAAAAGTTACTTCAAAATCAAGGAAGGACTTATTCCAGGACAATCATTGAAGTGGACGGACTGAAGTGTTTATGTATTGGTATTCAAGAATAATGTTGTTGAGGTACTTTTATGGTGTATTGAAATATTTATGTATTGGTCTATTGTGGTTTTCAATAATTTTAAGGTACCGGTAACCATGAAAAGTGATTTAAATATTTTGGAAAGTAGATTATATGCGCATAATGAAGGGATAAGGAGAAAATGAAATGTTTGACAGTATTCATGAGCTCATGATTGATATAAGGACTATGTGATATCATGGTTTGAGTATATCGAATTTTGATGATTTTGGTATGTGGAATTTGTTAACTTTTAACTGCATTCATGTTTTCACTAAGGTTCAATGGGTATTCAATAGAATACATGATTAAGGCCTTTGAATGTTTGGAATGTGACCAACAAAACATATCTTATGATATATGGGGATCAACGATGGTATTAAATCTCTGGTAATCATTTTCACTATATTATGAGAGTGGACTACAGTATTATGGATAAGCCTAAAGATTGTAATGGATTATGTTGGAAATAAGTTAGTATTGTTTAAGGATAGAAGTTTTTTCGATATTATTGATGGGATGTTATAGTAATATAGTTTTAGAAAAAGGACAACCTACAGGACGGGCGACAGCCCATCGCGTCGGACAAGGCCGTGGGAATCGAACCCACAACCAAAGTGCGACTGGCCTTTATCGCCTACCACTAGCCTACAGGATGTCCCTGTTTAGTAGAAACTAGTTTAATTATATTAAGCAGCATGATATATGAAGTATAAGTCCATTTTAGGAACCATATATCATTAATCTCACTACAGATGGACTTATGTATTTTTTGATAAATTTTCTAACCTTTTGTTTGAGACAGATGGAATGACCCATCATTATATCACATGATCTGCTAACACATCATGAATGACAAATTTAACTTCATTTATTTAAGAGATGAAGTGGAAATTGTCCAAAGAACGACCAACGGTGAGACTATACCGAAATCACGAAAGTATTTCTTCTAATTTCAATTTCATCAAATTTAAGGAAACGATCTTGAAAACCAAAAATGTTTTCCTAGTGATCTTATATCTGATGAATCAGATGGTACCTTAGATTGTCACAAATTTATGGCTCTGTGATTGCTGGATTTTCCATAGCCATGTTCTCTACCACTCTCCATCAGAACATGATGGTTAGATTTCTCTTCCATATCCATATTTTCACCTATATGGGAACCCAGTGATTAGTTTATTTGGGTAACCGTTACCTTTCATACTTTTGTTTTTAAATATTGGTTTTTTTATTCCTTTTTACGATGTGGGTTTCTATTAAAGAAACTTTTGAATAGTAAACCATTTATAACCCCGACGAATTTTGAGGGCGAAATTCATTTTAAGGGGGGTAGAATGTAACACCCCGATATTTTATGAAAAATATTCTTTTTAATTTCATTAATGTCTTGTGTTGTACGCTACACCAAAAGAAGCTTGCACAACATGCATCCTTTACTTGCCTTGCATTACACGCAATCACGACCTTCCTCGATAGCGTGTGTAGTCTGCAATACCGAGTTTCACTAAACAATGATATGCTATTAAAATATTATTAAAACTATCTGTTATGAATAGTGTTAACTAAATTTTGAATTTTATAACATTATTATTCATCTTACACATTTCTAGAACATGGTATAAGAACAAAATAAATTTTTTGGGTAAAATAAGTATTTTTTAAAAAACTGCAGTTTTGCCGCCTTTTGATGGCGCACCCACATTAAATCTAGTTTTTGACATGTTTATAAGTTCAATTTGACAAAATAAAATTCTTCTTTTGAATCAGGATATAAAAATTTACATTAGATAAAGTTTTGATATTTTTCCGATAACTTTCATATTTTAATGAATAGTAAAAACGCACTATATTTTAATTAGAAACAACTTTTTTCATCGTAATATCTTATGTGGTTAAATTATAATATTGAATGGTTTTAAAGTATAAATAGAATATATTCTTACCATTTAATGTAATGTATGTCATTATCATTGATTTATCCTTGAATTCGTAGGTTAAATCAATTCAATCTTTTGCAATGTTTTAAAGAAAAACCCATTTTCTTTCGAACAACGGGGTTAATTTTAATTTAATTTCTGCATATTTTGTGTATTGAATTTGGAAAACGGGATTCCATATTTGGAATCAGTGGGTCCAAATTATGATAATAAGCTACTTTTTATTTTTGGGCATTGTGAATAGTAACTACGGTAAATTTTATTTACTATAGTTAAAGGTAAATCGGGTAATTAAGGGTAAATATAAGATTATAAAATTACCCTAACACTTGGAAAAATCCTATTGGATGGCTAAAAGTAGACCCATATAACCTAAGGGTCGGATTAGATTCATTTTATGGACTTTTTTCCATGAAAATAATTTAATTATTATTAAAACCAAAGAATGTGACAACATGTCACTTTCTTAAATCTTATAAGTATAATAATTTTAATATAGTGACAAACTTCATGAAACTTAGAACATGAAAAGTCTACAGAAAGATAATACAATTATCTACATCATAGGAATTTATTTAGAATTTTTAGGGATTAAATAATTATCAGTTATTATGACACAAAGATGATGCAGTAATTGTCTTATTAATGAAATATTGACATAATTGATGTTATAAATGCCCAAATAAATGTAATTTGAGACTTTTTATGACATACATTAATTTTATAGGTTAATATGACATGTTATTGTTGATAAAAGTAACTTGGTTCGAACTTATCATTCTGTTATGAATTTCATAAAAATCATGTACCAAATAGTGTCAAAATTGACATAAATTAGTTTTTAAAACAAATATTATATTATTAATTGTTATTTAATTCCTAAAAATATAAGGCATGGAAAAATTACTTAGATAAGGATAGATATATTAATAATAACCAACTAGGGATTCGTTTGGCTTGTCATGGTATGTTTATTAACCATATAGTGTAAGAAAACAAAAAGACACGGTAAAAGTTAAATTATTTAACTTAGAGTTAAATCTAATTCATAAGGTTAAAATAATAACCTAAACTTGTCTAAATCCTATTGGATGAGAATATTTAGACCCATCCCCACTTTATATTCGAAATAATACCCCTTGGAACCATTATAAACCGAATTTAACCTTAATATAAAAT
Source organism: Viscum album (assembly GCA_963277665.1). Lineage (NCBI taxonomy): Eukaryota > Viridiplantae > Streptophyta > Magnoliopsida > Santalales > Viscaceae > Viscum > Viscum album. The sequence continues at coordinate 1,523,740,850 of OY728151.1, forward strand.
AATATTTTGAGATTTTCCTAAGGTGCCCCTCTCCTCCCTTATAAAAGGGCACCTCCTCCCTCTCCTCCTCAAACCAATTTGAGCATTAAAGCTAGGCCAACCCCTGCAAAAATCTCTTCTCCACTTCCCTAGTATCATCCTAGAGGTTCTGGTCTTCTTCAAAGACCATCCTTAGTTCTTTAAGTGGAGGTTAAAGGAAGGCGCGTCAAAAAAAGGTAATATCCATTACCGATCTTTTTCAATTTCTTTCTTCTTAATATTCTTCTTATTTAGTTGTTTCATGATAAAGTAATAACATAATTATTTATTATATACTGATATGTTATTATAAATATGAAACAACTCTAATTAATCTTCTATCCATCCTACGGAAAAAAGAAAATCACCGCGCGTGCGTACGTACGGAATACCGTCTCCACGCCGTGGTGTAATCTATTTTCCGCCACCACCTTAATTGGATGGGTATAATGGTATAATGAGTAACTATATATGAATATTATAAATTGATATTGATACTGAAATATTATACATACACTTCAACACAAGTTCACGATCATGAGAACGATATCGTCGCTCGTGCGTACGTACGGACTACCGTCTCCACAACGCGATGAGATTAATTCTCCACATTAACCATTCATGAATGATTATAAAGTATATATAATGAATAATAATGAAATATATGACATGTTAAATCTACTGGATTTATGTATATATATATATATGTATGTCATCTACTTACATCCATTCAAGACAATAAGGAAAGGAAAACAGCGTCCATGCGTACATACGGACTACCGTCTCCATGAACGGTGTGTTTCATTTCATTTATCTATCTATTATATATATATATATACTAAATATATATGATATATAAATCATGTTTTATACTATGGAAGTAATTAAATCCTGATATATGTAATAATAGTGTCAAGAACAACAAGTCCAAACACCTACGATAAATGAAACGATTGTACCCAAAACGCTTCTTTAACAAGGAATTTTCAAAAGAATGGGTAATATAAAGTCATAAGTGAACCATATATGATATCATAACAATTAATATGATTCTTTAATAAGTTAATGACATTATTTAAATCATTATACAGGAGTTTTGGACACTTACGAAGCAAATCGGACCTAAGGTAAGGGAAAATATCACAATCTCATTTTTATCTGAGATTGCTTATACTTTAATATTTACTGGGGTGTATTTTATCATCCTCATCAATGTTACCTAAATATGTAATATTATTTACATCCACCTAAAATTTTTTAAAACCTATTTTACTCTTTGGTGAGTTTTTAGTAAATGATAAGAAAGGAATTTTTTGTCGTTTTTCTTACGAGGTACTTTTTGACTTTTCCAACAAAAGTACGAGAAGAATGTTTTTTTAACTTATATGGCATGAATGGATTTTTGAAACATTATTTCCAAGAAGCTTCCTTTACAAGTATTCAAGTTTATTTTTAATCAACTTCTTTTAGTTTAAAATTTTATGACATGTTAGGAAAAGAAAATGTTTTTGAAATAGAAAGGATATTTTCCTCAAGAATGGAGTTCAAGTGTTTTATCAAAATTATTTTCCATCTAAGATAATATAGGGTTCTGTTTCTATCCCTATTATTACATTGATTTGATTATGTTGTGATGGAATTATTTTTATGAATTCCTTTATCTTATATGAATTGTTTTATGATGTCATGATGTTTAAGAATCCCATTTTTATTACATGGGTTATGCAATGATGTATGATTTATGATTTTGTGGCACACATAATAATGGTATCATTATGAGATGGGTGGGACCTATATCTCCCTCCAATGCATTGGGTAAAGATTTTATATCTCATGAGATAGACATGGCTGGAATGGTAGGTTATACCGGTTCAGTGAAACAGGACTGAAACGAGGGGGACTCGGTTCAGAAATGGACTTTGTCCACTAAGATAGTCTTGGCAAAGAGTCTTGACTAACAAGAAATGATTCTCTATGATTATGTGTGTATGCCACAAAGCTTCATGTTTTAAGTTATGATTATTGGGATTTCATTTCACTACTACGATTTATCCCATGTTATGAAATTATGCTCTCTTTTGCAGGTTAACATTCCCAAAATGTTATGTTCTTATGAATATGATGTGATTGATATTTCTTTTTTTTACCCTTACTGAGCATTTGAGCTCGCCCTTTTATTTTTTCTTTTCCCCAGGATATAAAGAAAGGTTTTAGGTATAAAAAAAGGAAGATCTTTATGGTAGATGTTGATGATCTTTCACCACGATTAGAAGATTATGTTCCATGTTTCCAAAGACACTAAACTATTACGGTCCTTGTGTGTCTTTTTTTGTTATATATTAAGTATTACACTAAAGTAATGTAATGTCCATGTACGTAAAGATTAGGGTCTCTACAATTAGAAAGAGGGATTTAAAGTTAATGGAAAAGAAAACATGGTATAAAATCTTAATAAAAGATTATATGGCTCAAAACAGGCTCTGAAGCAATGGTACAAAAAATATGACTCATTTATGGAGAAAAATGAGTAAAAAAGGACTAATGGTGATCACGGTGTTTTCATCGAAAAGTTTTCCGATGGTTATTTCATTATATTGATTATATATTGATTATTGGTAGAGATATCACCATGATTTATATGTTGAAGAAGGAGTTGAACAGGTCTTTTGAAATGAACTACTTGGGAGATGATACTCATATTCTTGGTATGATGGTTACTCATGATAGTCGGAATCACAATATTTAGCTATCTAAAGAGTATTATATTGAAAAGGTCCTTGAAAGATTCAATATGAGCAAGGAGAAACCAGTTAGCACTCCACTTGGGATTCATTTCAATATCATGAAAATTAAGATTCAATAAACTAAGGAGGAATGAGATGGAATGGAAAATGTTCCATATCAGTTAGAAGTTGGTAGTCTTATATATGCCATAGTGTGCACAAGACCAGATATTACTCAAACTATTGGCATTATGACCAGGTTCGTATCAGATCCAGGAAAGGATAATTGGAAAGCGGTCAAATGGATATTGAGGTATCTCCAAGGTAAATCTAGTCATTGATTATGTTTTGGAAGTGACAAAACTATTTTACAAGTACACACAGATGCGGATATTGATGGAGATGTTGACCTGAGGAATTCAATATATGGGTACCTGATATCATTTGGAGGGGGTGAAGACTCATGGAAATCAGAACATCAGATGTTTTTCTCATTATCCATCATAGAATTAAATTATATTTCAGTCACTGAAGGCTGCAAAAAGATGTTGTGGTTGAAGAATTTTTTACAGGAGCTGGGACAGAGTCAAGATAATTATATTCTATATTATTATAGTTAGAGTTCCATTCATCTTAGCAAGAAATTGACATTTCATTCTAGGTCCAAACACATCAATGTGACATATCACTGGATCATAAATGTGTTGGAAGAAATATTGTTTAATGATGAGAAAATACATATCAATGATAATGCGGAAAACAATACAATGAAGGTGATACAGAAAAACAATGTTTTACACCTATAAGGGGAATCCATGTCTAGCTTCTACCCCAAATTGGTCATGAAGGGGAGATTTATAGGGGCCACTCCAATTTGTGGGAGTATTCAACAGATTAATAGTTTATTGGTAGTAGCTTCTAATATTGTTCATAGAAACATATTCCATGAAGGGAAACAAACCATGCACAACATCCCTCTAGGACAATCAGCCGACGATAAGAAATTTTCTAGGGTATATGAAGTTGTAAAACCACACATGGAATGTTGATTTTTTTCATTAAAATAAAATTAAGTACCCAGGTTTTTGGAAGCCAAAAAACCACTATAACACTCTATTACCCTCTGACTCATTCATTGGAATAGTAAATTAAGATCCATCCCCTTCTTCTGCAGACGTAGGCATCACTCCAGGCCAATCACAATTAACTATGGAGGTCTAATCAGGTAGCCTACAGAAAAGTACGGTGCACCTTCTTGACTTGAGTCATATAATTTACTCAGTTTACCCTTTATCATTCTAGATACTACCCCAAATTGTTCATGAAGGGGAGGTTTATAGGGGCCACTCAAATTTGTGGGAGTATTCAACAGATTAATAGTTTATTAGTAGTAGCTTCTAATATGGTTCATAGAAACATCTTCCATGAATGGAAACAAACCATGCACAACATCCCTCTTGGACCAGCAGCCGACGATATGAAATTTACAAGGGTATATGAACTTGTAAACTACACATGGAATATTGAATTTTTTTATCAGTAAAATAGGATTAAGATCCAACATTTTTTCAAGACAAAAATCCACTATAATAATCTATTACCCTCTGACTCATTCATTGGAATAGTAAATTAAGATCTATCCCCTTCTTCTGCAGACGTAGGCATCACTCCAAGCCAGTCACACTTAACTATGGAGTTATAATCAGGTAGCCTCCCGAATTGGAAGGTGAACCTTCTTGACATGAGTCATTTAATTTACTAATTTTACCCTTTATCATTCTAGGGCATTAAAATCTCCCCCCTTTAAAGCAGAACTTCCTCATTGTGGGCCCTACATCTCAACCCAGACAGTTCACTCCGCTTATGGCTGGGTACCACCTCTAATACCAAATGTGACAACTGGGTCCCGGTGACTGCACAGACACTCTGCCTTAAAATGGTTGTCGGGTCCTAGCCCACCAGGTACCACCAGTTTCCCCACAGACATGTGGTCCCCACCCAGGGGCCCACCTACATGTCTGAACGGGTCATCTGACAAATGAATGTCCCCACATGCCAACACATGTCCTTTCCAGTGTGCTTTGTCCTCACTCACACACACCCACCTGCCAGGTACCACCAGTTGCCCAATAGACACGTGGTCCCCACCATGGGGCCCACCTACATGCTCGAACGGGTCATCTGACTAATGAATGTCCCCATAGTCCAACACATGTCCTTTCCAGTCTGCTTTTTCCACACTCACACACACCCAGGGAAACTTCCCAGAAGGTAACCCATCCTAATCTCTACTCCAGGCCAAGCACACATAACTATGGATTTCTAATCCTATAGGATCTCGAAAAGAAAGGTTCACCTTGTTGACATAAGTCATATCATTTCGTCATTTAAGCCTTTATCATTCTAGGGTGCTATAGATAGGCCACTCACCAAGAATCCACAAAATATGAAACTGAATGAGCAATAATGGGAACATGTGCCAGAAAATGGCATGTCCATGTATCTTCTAAAGGATAAAGAATTGGTGCCAAATTATGGAGGGAGACAGATTGTTTAACAACCAAACGAGGATGATTAGGGGAGACACCTAGATTTTCCATCCCTACTGAGCTAGATTCCTTCATTTGAAGAGGGAATAACAGATCTGGTATTGAAGAGGGGCTAGGATTTGATTAAGTCCAATGATGTGATGTTGGAAATCCATGCAGCCATACCAAAAAGTATGTGAATTCTTGTGAAGTTGACACACTATAAAAATCTTATGTTAGGGTAAAACCATTATCGTACACGAATCGCCTACTCAAAGGATAATCTGTGATAAAAGAGTCCATGGAAGGGCCATTTTCACACATATTTTTTCTATTAAATTATCTAAGAGTCCAATAGTTCTTTTTCCTCACAATGGAATGATCTAAAGGAGATGTCAATGTTGCAAAGGAAACCAAGTTTCTAGAATGGGTGAGGCAATATAGGGAGACTTTTATATACCATTTCTTGAGGAAAAATAAATTCTTGGTTAACCTCTATCGACTAGTGAAAAAGGTTGAAACTATTGGAAATGTAAACCATAATGGCATCTATGGTTTCTTCCCAAGTATGCCATACTTTCCATGAAGCATGTATTTTCTGTACGCATATTTTCCCCATGTATTTTCTCCCCTATAACTATTTAATGTCTCTATTTATTATATTTAATATGTCAATTTAATGTGGTTTTTTTATTTCCTTAATATGTCCATTTAATTTGGCTATCTCATTTTGTGGTAAATGCCTATAAATTGTGGGAAATTGTTTTTTGAAAAAACACATGCAATACAAGGTTGAATTATCCTTTGTGTTTTCATCCAATTTTCTTCCTATTTTTTTCCAGCTTCTATATCCAACAAACTGTTATTAGATGCCAAGTTATCAAGGAATCCTTCAATTTTTTGAAGATGAATATAATCTAACCACATGTTTTGAAGTTTTTTAAGGACAAATATGAAAGGTAGTGCATCCAAACTAAGGCCTTATTCTAGTCCCAAAAATTATGGGAGATTGTCACTGAAGAGTATATTATACCCTCTACAGAAGATGAACCTTTCATTATTAATGATGAAAAGACATGTCTTAAAAATAAATGGAATAAAGGAAACAAGGAATTGTTCATCATCTATGAAGGGTTGGATGAATCAACTTTCGAAAAGATCTCTGAATTAACATCAGTCAAGAAAGCATGGGATACCCTTTGTAACATCTTCAAGGGTGGTGGTCGACTGAAGTGGGTACGTCTTCAAATATGAAGAGAAGATTTTGAAGTGGCACACATAAAATAAAGCGAGAGTATATCTAAATCATTCTCATGATTGATTTTTATTGTAACAACCTGAAAAGGAATGGAGAAAAAAGTGGAGTAGATTGAAGTTATTGATAAATAACTTCATTATCTCACAACCAAGATTGATCATGTGGTTGTGGAAATTGAGAAATAAAAGTATTTGGAGAAACTATCCATTGAATAAATGATGGATTCATTCAAATTTCATGAGAAACAAATGCTAAAGAATGTGGGTTAAACGTTGGATCATGTATTAGAGTTCAATTTGACTCTACAAGAACAAAATAATGTCCAATAGAAATGAGATTGTCATCCTAAAAGAGGTAGAGGTCATGGATATCATCCAATCTCTAAAAAAAGAAAAAAAATTACCAATTTATGTGGATGAGGAAATTCGTGAGGATGATTCACGTGCGGTTGTGGAACCATAAAGAACATACAATTCCATAATTGTAGAAACAAATTCATCCATTATAATTCATTGTGTTGGAGAAAAAAGGATCATGAAAAATGACCCAACTATGCTGAATCGTCTCATTGTAAAGAAGAAGGTACCACACTCCTCATCGTTTAAGAAAAGGCATGTGAACGGCCTAATGTGTGGTTTCCCGACACATGTTAATGCAATCATATGAGTGGTAAAAATGAATTGCTCAAGGAACTCACAGAAGACCTTCATTGTGATGTGATATTTGGAGACTCATAAATGGTACAGATGATTGGAAAAGGTAAAATCAAAATCAATCTAATGACTGGTGAGTAGAATTAAATTTATAATTTGTATTACGTACAAATCATGAAAAATAATTTCATTACTCTTAGAAAACTCTTGGATAAGGGGTACATTATACACCGAGAAAACACTTATTTTTCTATATGAGATACTAACAGAAGGCTTGTGTCTCAAGTCCAAATGGAAAGGAATTGCATGTGTTCACTACATATTAACCCAAAAGATGAGGATTGTCTCTTTAGACTCTTTATGAATGACTCATGGAGATGGAATCTGCACTTTGGGAATCATTAATATAGTGGTAAGAGAAGAATTAAAAAGGAAGAGGTTAGTGAAGATAATTACCCTCTCTTATAAAAACCTCCTTTGGATCTCTTGTTAAGGGCCTTAATATTGGTTATTTGGGAATAAAAACAAATATAAAATGCTTATAAGTATTTTCGGGAGATATATTTATAGAATTATTTCATTCCAAAGGGATTATTGTGAGTGATTAATTTGGGGGAGTATGTTCTCTTTTGTAATTGAGGAGGAGTGAAATCTTTATAAATACCCTAAAATACTAAACAATTGAAAGTCACTCTCACCCCATGTTCCACTAAATTTAAGATAGAGAATTATTTCAAATATATTTTTTATCCAAACCTCCAAAAAAGAAGTTATGAAAACATTATTCTATAACCTTTATGATTACTTAATTTTACCATTTTAGTTATCACCATGGTAACTAGTTTTTATTTTTTTAACTAGTGGATTTCTCCCATAAATATAAAACCAAAATGATCATATTCGATAAAATGGACCCAATTTTAAAAAATATGAACTCCAATTTAATGAATAATAATCCTATTTGTGAGATAAACTTATTCTTATAAAGGCTCATGTAACCAGTAAATCATTGTTTTAAACATAATCACAACATTTCATTTCTATAATCCTTATTATTATTTAGTAATGAATTTTATGTTGAAACAATTACCAAATATTAATTATTATGATTAAAAATATGGAATCCATTTATTAAAATTAAATTCACATAAATTACATATTGTAATTTAAAATTAAACTCGCAGACAAAATTAGAAATCATTTTTCAAGGAAAAAATATCTTAAATGGATAACAAAATTTTACATAAAAATTAAATATTTTATTGATTTGAATAAAATAAATTGTATTATTAATAACATAATTTTAATAATTTTTCTTTTAAAACACATTAATATTTTATGTATGTTTTTAAAATATTTAAATAAAAAGGCATTTTTTAATTAAAATCCATGTTTTAATACTCTTCATAAAAAAATTAATCATTTTGGAAAATTTTAAAGAAATAAAACAATGGTAATTATTAAATTATAAATTAATAAATTATGATTTCATTTTCAAATAAATTTCCTCCAATTGTAAAAAAATTAATATTTTTTTAGAAAAATCAATAAAAAAATTTTTGTCAAAAATGTATTTTCAAATCATATAACGACATTACTAAAAGATAAGTACTCTTTCTCATTATTTTTTATTTTTATAAAACCGTTATACTAAATTCCTCAATGAATTCATTCTTATTAATATATCAAATTTCAGTATCTATTTTATAATGGAAATTATCAAAAAATAAATTTAATATTATATCATCTTTATTTAAAACTAGGGGTTGTGTGTAATGAAATATATATAAGAAATTAAATTTATTAGAAAAAAATATTTCATAAAAAATCTAGGTGTTACATTATACAACCATTAAAATTGATTTATCATTGAAATTCATCACACGAATAAAAAATAAATAATGAAACTTATGCCTCATCATATCCTCGGGTTCTCATGTAGCTTCTTCATGTTGTTGGTTTCTCTATTAATCCATGTTAGTATACTTATTTCCAAGAACGTTCACTCTATAATCTAGAATCTCCACATTTTTTCTATCATAGGAAATATCATGATCCAATGGTTCTGCCTCTGAGTTCAAAATATGATGAGGATTGATTATGTACATCCTTCAAGGAGATATAAGGAAAACATATTGGACGTGAGAGATGTTATGTTCAAACACCAAGTTATAATAATCCTTCTATAATATACCAAGAATCTCAAAAGTTCGAATATACCATAGCCTCAACATTCCTTTTTCTTAGAATCTACTAACCTTCTTCAACAGATAAATCCATAGAAAAAACATTTCACCAACATCATATTCTAGATCATGATTATTCTTATCGACTTAAATATTCTACTGAAATAGTACTTCATTAATTTTATGTTGAATAGATCAAAATTTACCAACCATTTCCTCAGCTATCTTAGGTCCAAATAGCTTTCTTTCTCCCACTACACCCCATCAGGTTGGATTTCTACACTTCTTCCCATGGAGGAATTTATAATGAAAAATCAATGTTAATGAATGGAGACTATTATTGTATGAAAACTAGACTAGAGTAAGGTATTGATACCGACCACATTTTAATTCCATGTAACATGATCACAACATATTCTCTTGGGTTTGAATTTTTCACACACACTGACTGTCTATTTAAGGGTAATATGCAATGTTGAAACCCAACTCCATATTTTTATCCCATTGAATATTGTGATAAAACATTAAGGTAAAACTCAGATCTCATAAAGATACAATTGAATGTGGTAATACATGAATCATTACCACATAATGTATATTTTGGAAAGCTAATCCAAAGCGAAATATTATCTGATTGAGATGAAGTGTTCTGACCTTATAAGGATATTGACTACAACCCATACAAAATTGTTCCCTTTTGACGTTTTGGGGAGTCTTACATCAAATTACATGGTGATTATTTCCCATTTATATTCTATAATGGTTAATGGTTTTAACATCCACATATAATTCTATCTATAATCCTTAACTTACTATCATACCAAGAACCAAGATACAAACTCTACAATATCTCTTTTAATTTCTTCTCACCAGAAATAATCTTTAAAATATCTATAGATATTTGGAATTATAATATGAATAAATAATGTAAAACTATGGGCTTTCCCTAATAACGCCTTCATGTTAGGTATGGATAGAACACATACATGGTTTAAAAAAATTATCATTCCATAAAATTCAACGATAAATATAGGAACATTTCTGAACTTCTCCCACAACTATATATATTCCTCTTGTGCCTATTTAATATTTACTTGGATATATAGCTAAACACTCATTTTTAAGAGATTATATTTATACCCATCCATCATGAATTCTAGATCCATCGTTATCAAATCCTAAAATATTTAATCTTTTGTGAACCTCCTCATAGATAGGTTATAATGATCCTTTCGAATCAAAGCACTGGTCACCTTGTTCTCTTTCGAAGGATGGTAATTTATTTAACTATTATAATATTTAATTAGCTTCAAACATCTTCTGTGGCCCATGTTCTACTCCTTCTATGTGAATATATACTTTAAAATATTATGATGAATATATATATCACACTTTTCTCCCTAGATAAAATTCCACCATTTTTAATGAAAATTTTTCCACAGTTAACTCTAAATCATGTCTTAGTTAATTTTTCTTATGAACCTTCTATTGTCATGAGGTATAAGATATCATCATATCATTTTGTGTAATAAATAATCACAAACCCTTCATTGATGTATCACTCTAGATTACATACCCTTATACGCTATATGATAATGTAAGCATAGGTGTGTTGACTAATCTTCTCTTCATTTCTTGATATTTTCCTCAAATTAATCAACCTAGAGGAACCTGGATCCCTTTTGAGTTAACTTGGTGAGTAGATTGTACATCTTTGAGAGATTTTCCAAAAAAATCATTGGAACATTCCTCAAATAATCATCTCAATCTTCCTTATCTCTACATATATAATAATATCATCTATAAATAATACTAAAAAATTGATCAAGGTAATATCAAAAGATTATATTCATTAAATCAATGAAGATAGAAAGGGAAGTAGTAAGACCAAATAGAATCTTTATATATTAATAGTGTCTTACATTATACATAATGTCATCTTTAGTATATCAACCTTCCTAACCATCAATTAATAATATACATAATAAAGGTAGATCTTGGAAACGTATTGATATTCACATAGTTGACCAAAAAAGTCATCAATATAGGGTAGGGGATAGATGTTATTGATTGTGATAATGTTCAATTCCTAATAATAAATGGAACTATCATCAATATATATCTATTCTTGATAAAAATAATAGGTTCACCCCATGTGACACCCATGGATGAATAAACCCCTTAATTACATTATTCTATAGTTTCTTCTCCAATTTCTACAAATTATTCTAGAAAATTCTTTAGGGAGTATTTAAAATAGGTGTAGCACCAGGTATAAGCTCTATTTGGAACTCAACATCACATTTCTGTGGATGACTAGAAAACTCATCTTGAAATACATAATAAAACTCTCAAAAAAGGAATATCATCCTTGTTGTTTTTATCCCTAACTATATAAAATAATCTGCCCTTTTGAATAGGAAATGAGACACATACAATTGGTTAAATTTCTTTTGGATGTTCATAATTATCATCACACTAATAGATGATCATATTTTTGTTCAAAATATCAAATGTGAATTTACGTCCTTGTAAATTTCTGTGGGATTTAAATAGATAAATACAATCAATTCATAAGATAATATTAAATTCAACTAGAGCGGGAATGACAAGATTAGAAGGAGACACATTATGCAATGACCTGCCAATTCTCATTGGCTTGAGAGCTCAACGAGTAATTACTAGGCCTTCAGTGACATTCCCAAGATGCCAATGGATGGAAATAAATGCCAAAGGGCTTCAAATATAATTTGGGTATGATTTACCCTTTAAGAAGTAAACCCATAAACCAATCATAACCAAGCATTCACTATATGATGCATGAAAAAATGAAGACCAATAAACAAATTCATTTATAATAAACCACATCAATGTACACAATAGCGGAAGACCAAACCAAACATCAAAGTACACAGGGGAAGAACCACTCAAGACTCTCAAAAGACACCAAAACTCCATGCTCCTCATGCTCCAAGACCCACAACATCTCCCAAGCATCACCACAATCCACTAGCAATAAGATGATTTACCTTTACTTGTGTCCCAGAATACAACATCTACAAAATCACCAACGTTCCAAAGTAGAGGGGAGTATAAAACTCAGTAATTTTCCCCCCCAATGACTTCCCTACTCACGCCACTAGGATAGAAGAGTTTTCCAACATTTATATAAAATATTTTATATAAAACAATTTTTCAAAATAGTTTATAACAATATATAAACAAGCTTCCACAACCAATCATATCCAAAAACATCCAAGTGCATTTGAAACCAATTTCCAACAAGTTATTTTTTACCCAGAGAAATAATCAAACAATCTTTCAAACCATTTCATAATATCCCTTTTTGCAACCCAACCATTTCAAAAACCTGTGAAATCAACCATGCATGGTTCCTTATGACAGTTCCATACTCATAAGCGGTTTCTCGTCGATCTACCAAGTCGTCACAAGGTAATTGTTTCCCATGTTCCATTACACATTTGGCACCGAGCACAAGGTCATATTTCATCAAATCCTCATACTTAAAAGTCACATGTTCCATTAAATGTTTGGCACCAAGAAAAAGGTCATATTTCAACCAAGCCTCATATATGAAACATGAACACACACCACACATTCACAAAAATCATGCCAAACCCATCCTTTCAATAAAAAACCATTTATTGAAAACCATTTCCATCAAAACCAAGTGTGTTCACCCAATTCAAACTATTTCAATAAAACACCCATTTTTATTGAAAACCCATCTTTCATCAAACAATTTCACAATCCATCAAATCAATATTTTAAAATCAAAATTATAAATTCAAAAATCCAAATCACTTTACACAACAATTCACCAAGATTTCACAATTCCATCAAAACCATAAATCATCACTAAAGAAGATTTATTCCATGATTTTCATAATAAATTCCATTAAAATAGACCAATTTGAAACTAATAAAATCAATTATAACTAGAGGAGTCAAGAGTGAATCCACCTACCTCAACAAAATGGGCGGAACCAAGCCACAGATGAAGAACGCTCAAGAATACCGGGTCAAAACTCCAAAAACCCTCCTTAGTTCTCTTCTCCTACCACAACCAAGACCAAAACATATCCTATTTGGCATCCACATCCATATATCTACCCATAATGGGTGTAGATCTAAGAAGATGAGGGAAGAGGAGGAGTAGATCTAAGTAGATCTATGAAACCGATCAAGAACGATCACATACCTTAAGAATCCGGCTTCGATTCGCCAAGAGAAGCCTTCAGATCGCCTTCGGAACTCTTGGGAGAAGTCTTTGAACCTTCAAGGGAGAGTAATCCTAAGTTAGGGACGCATAGGAGTTTTAAACCAGGCAATTAAAGGAAAAAAGAGTTAGATCCACAATTTTAGGATATAACTTTAACCGACCGCACGGTTAGTCCACACGGTTTAAAAAACCGTGCGCTAACCGTGTGTCAGCTTCTACCCCAGCCATCCTTTACGCATAGCCTCATCACATGGTTTCCCTTAACCGTGCGCCAACTATGTGGAAGCCACTGCCTCCTCAGTCCTACACGCACGGTTTGGTCGCACGGTTTGAGAAACCGCGTGCCGCCCGTGCGCCTTCCCCTTTGCTTCAAACTTCACTCCAGGATCTCACAACTCTCCCATACGTCGCCCTTAAATTTTAAAACCAAGAAAAGCATCAATTAAGGGTTAAATACCAGAAACCGGGGGTACTAAATTCTCCCCACCATTGGACATTCCGTCCTCGGAAAGTAGAAAAGAAATTCTTGTCTGAAATAGTTCGGGATACTGCTCTCTCATTTATTTCTCGCATCCCCAAGTCTCTTCCAGAATATGACCATGTTGCCACAAAACCCACACTAGGCCGATGCTTTTTCCATGCAAGACATTATCCTGCCTATCCATAATCTGCACCGGGATATGTACTAATGAGGCATCCGGCTCTAGGGCAACGTGATCCCATTTGATCACATGATCATGATCGGGTTCATACTTCTTTAACTGAGATACATGGAACACATTGTGCACCGAACTGAATCGTGGTGGTAATGCCAACCGATACGCCACCTCACCATCCTGTTCCACTATCTCAAAAGGGACAATGTATCTAGGAGATAAGTTCCCCTCCTTCCTGAAACGACGATGTCCAAGTCTTGGAGAGATCCTCAAGAAGACATAATCACCCATAACGAATGCCAACGGTCTACGATGGTGATCTGCATAAGATTTATGAAAACATTGAGCCATCTCCATCCTCTTTATAATCATTCAAATATTCTCCATTATTTCATGGACAAGGCTCAGCCCGACTAGTGATGTTTCACCAGTTTCCACCCAGCATAGTGGATAACAACAAGGATGCCCATACAATGTTTCAAATGGATCCATACGTATTGAGGTTTGATAGCTGTAATTATATGATAACTCCACTAAGGGTATATGCTCCTCCCATGATCCACAAAAGTCCATTACACAAGCCCGCAACATGTCTTCCAACGTTTGTATCGTCCGATCAGATTTCCCATCTGTCTGAGGATGATACGCCATACTCATCGTCAATTGAGTCCCCAGGGCTTGCTGTAACGATTTCCAGAAACGATATGTGAACCTCGAATCTCTTTCTGAGACTATAGACATCAGTACACCATGTCTCTTTACCACTTCTCGAATAAAGATTTTTGAATGATCTTCCACC
This sequence comes from Viscum album, assembly GCA_963277665.1. Lineage (NCBI taxonomy): Eukaryota > Viridiplantae > Streptophyta > Magnoliopsida > Santalales > Viscaceae > Viscum > Viscum album. Next base: position 1,523,755,914 of record OY728151.1, read on the forward strand.
ATATGAGTTTCACATATAGGGATGAAATGGGCCAACTTGGGTAGATGATCCACTATCACCCAAATGGCATCGTGTTTCTGGACCGTTCTTGTAAGACCTGTAACAAATTCCATTGCTATCTACTCCCATTTCAACACTGGGATAGGTAAAGACTTTAACATACTAGCTGGTCTCTGATGCTCTACTTTAACCTACTGACAAGTTAAGCATTGTGAGATGAACTCGTCCACCTTCCTTTTCATGCCTCTCCACCAAAACTGCGCCTTTAGCGCCTTATACATATTCTGTGTACCCAGATGTAGAGACCATCTTGAATGGTGGTAATAATTAAGGAGTTGTTCTTGACAAACTATATGTACAACCATCCGGTCTGTGAAACACAACACTGATCCCGCTTCCATTTTCCAGCCATCAATGGTCTCCCCACCATTGAGTTTTGAACTCATTACCAGAAATTCGGCATCAGATGTTTGTGCTTCTTTGATCACCATTACCAGATCAAGAATAAGCATAGTTTAAATGGAAATCGCAACATCACCTTGGTTTTCACATTCCTCATGCATGTTGGATAAGACCGACATCAACAATCATTCATCTGAAGCTTCCATTTCCAACTGAGCATATGAATTCCTACTTAATGAATCAGCCATCGAATTTCCCTTACCCGGTGTATACATTAAGTCAATGTTGAACATTTGATGGTACTACATCCATATCCTCTGCCTCAGATTCAGATCTCGTTGTGAGAAAATGTGTTTCAAGCTTTTGTGATATGTGAACACAGTAAATTTCTCACCAAAGAGATAATGTCTCCCTGTTTTCAACGCATGGAAGATTGCAGCCAACTCCAAATCATGTGTTGGGTAATTCTTCTCATGCACTCTCAACCACCTTGAACCATAAGCAACAACATGGTCTCCTTTCATGATAACACAACCCAACCCTATTCCTGAAGCCTCAAAAAACCCCACATAGCCTTATCCTGATTCTAGAAAGATCAAGATAGGTGTCGATGTATGATGAACCTTTATTTCATGGAAAGACATCTGACATTATTTTGTCCATTGGAATTCAGCATTCTTCTTTGTCAGAGTTGTCATAGGTGTCACTGGTCGTGAGAAGTCACACACAAAGCATCGGTAATAACCAGCTAGACCAAGAAAACTTCGTATTTCAAAGAGATTATTCGGCGGTTGACAAGAAATAATAGCTTCAATATTTTCTAGATCCATTGAAACACCTTTCTTAGAAACAACATGGCCCAGAAAACGTACCTCTTGTATCCAAAAATCGTACTTTGATAATTTGGCACACAATGGATGGTATCTCAAGATTTCCAACACTATCTTCAAGTGTTACTCATGCTCAGGCCTTGTTCTTGAATACACCAATACGTCATCCACAAACATCACATCAAAAGAATCTAGATATTGATAAAATATCTGATTCATCAAATCCATGAAGATTTCTGGTGCATTCATTAGACCGAAAGGCATGACTACATATTCGTAGTTGACATATCTGCTTCTAAAAGCTGTCTTCGGAATATCCTCCTTTCCAATTCACAACTTGTGATATCCTGACCGCAATTCAATCTTGGAGTACCAATGAGCTCCCATAAATTGATCAAATAGGTCATCAATTCATGGAAGTGGATATCTATTCTTTATCGTAACTTGGTTAAGTTTACGATAATCAACACACAGCCGAAGAGTTCAGTCTGCCTTCTTCACAAATAAAACGGGTGCTTTCCAGGGAGACACGCTTGGGAAAATGAATCCCTTTCTTTCCAGCTCCTCTAGATACACATTCAATTCCTTTAACTATGTTGGTGCCATCCTATAAGATGGAAGTGAGATAGGACTGGTCCCCGGAAGGAGATCAATCGTAAACTCCACTTCTCTCACAGGTGGTAACCTTGAGAATTTTTCAGGAAAAAAATATGGAAATTGATCCACCACAGCTGGAAAACTATTTTCCTCAATCTCTTCCATTGATTCCACGGTCAACACTGCCAATTGGTGCGAGATCATTCCCACCATTGGTGACAACAAGCTCTTTGTACCTTTCTTTACCATCCTCTCTCCTGTGAAGAGATGGTCGATTTCGTCCTCTGTCGTGAAACTAACCATTCTGCCATAACATTCAATGTGAGCCCTAAACATTGTCAACCAATCGATACCCAGGATTATGTCATAGACATCCATATCTAACATGGAGAAGTCCAATTTTAGCTCAGCTCCATCAACTGTTATGGCACTTGCTCTACATACGATAGCTTGACATTCTCTTTCACCCAGAGGAGTGTACAGTTTTAACACAGAAGGCATCATTTCAAGTTTTAAGTTCAGAAAATTAGCAATCCAAGAAAAAATAAAAGAATGGGATGTGCCAGTATCGAACAACACTTTCTTGATGGTATAATTCAAAAGAATCGTACATCTGACCATAGACGGTCCAGACTGGTCATCCACAATCACCTGTTCCGCTCTATACAATTGCTTTTTTGCTGCACTTTTCTCCTTATTTCCTTGTTGAGATTTCCCTGCCTGAGGTGTCATGGTATTCTTGGAATCACCATAACTGGATTTTTTCTAATGGTGAGGCTGATTTTTCTATCCTCGCCATGTCGAAGCATAAGATGCTTGCGCCGCTTGGGAGGTGTCACGTGCACCTGACCTCGGAGCACTGCAACAATATCGCTGAAGATTTCCCATCTTGTTGCAATTGTGGCATGATCATGGTGGTTCTATAAATTCTCGTTTCATGTGGTCAATCGCGCCACAATGAAAACACCCAGCTTTCATCATGGGTTGTGAAGGAAGATTCCCCGATCCAGCCGTCTGATTCTGATTTTCACTCCCACCTTTGAAGTAGGTGTCCCTCTTCCGCTTGTTCCCAGCATTAGAGTTACCACCCGTTCTCATGGGTATCATCATAATTCCTCCTCCCATAACTCCTGAGATGTCTCTTTTTGCTAATGTTCCTCTGTTTAACATCTCTGTATAATCCATAATACAAATCATAGCTATCATCGAGCGAATCACCTGTCGTAATCCTGATTCAAAGATGTGTGCCTTCAGTGACGCACTTGCCGCAACATCTAGTGCAAAGCGTACTAAATTCATGAATTTAGCCACATACTCTATGACAGAGAGAATTTCATGCTTTAGGCTGAAGAGGTTAGTTGTCCTTTGGATCTTGAACGTGTGAGGATAGAATTGTTTATTAAAATATTCCTCAAATTCCTCCCATCCCAGACCTTGATTCAGCTTAGCCTGCATCACCAGCTCCCACCACTGTCGTGCAAGATACTCCAGCAAATATGTCTCCAACATTACATTCAGCTCTACTGGTGTGCCGATGGAATCGAACATACAATTCATCCTTCTTAGCCATACCTCTACCTTTTCTGGTTCAGAATCACCCAAAAAGATTGGTGGATTCTGCTTTTGGAACTGAACAGAATGGTCTACAAGTCTTGACTTATCCCTCCGATTCCCCGTGTCCACAGCCTGGAATTATTGAGCAATACATTGTACTAACTACTGGTTCACATGTGCCTTAGGTGTCACCACATTCTCTGTAGCCTCTTCTGTGTGGTTTCTACGGCACTAACGGGTTCCATTATCTATACAAATAACGCACACCGTTAGTTTCACTTCCTAGCAACTGAAGGCTTATCATTTCAAATTTTTTCACATTATCTATCACAACATTGTTCTCAAAACAACCATTTTCCATGTTCAACCATTTTTGAAAACATTCAACATAATTTTTTAAAATCAACCCATTTTCAAAATACACCTAATACCATGTTTTCAAAGTCATTTAGTTGAAAACAATTTCTGAATTTTTCAAAAATTTGCAACTTACACCAAATCCTTAATCATTCCTCACAATGAGATATGCAATCCTAGTGGGAATTCATTCCTCTACAATTCATGTCATGCTCATCTCATTGGCTAAACCTATTACAATGATATTTCCAAAATTCTAGAAGTGTATCCAAAACACTTATGTTCCCAACACCCTGGTAACCTGAAGTTCAGCATAAACGGGTTAGCTACGTCCTTCTATGCTATACATTTCAAGTTCTGATAGTCCTACTCCTATATAAGATTCCAACCCAAGGAATAGATGAAAAGGAATTTCAACTCCATGACCGAGAACATTGATGACCACTTGTTAGACAAGGGCCGAACAAGCTGATACCATTTGTAATGACCTGCCAATTCTCATTGGCTTGAGATCTCAATGAGTCATTACTAGGCCATCAGCGACAATCCCAAAACGTCAAAGACTGGAAATAAATGCCTAAGGGTTTCAAATATAAGTTGGGGGACGATTTACCCTTTAAGAAGTAAACCCATAAACCAACAATAACCAAAAATTCACTATATGATGCATGAACAAATAAAGAACAATAAACAACTTCATTTATAATAAACCACATAAAAGTACACAACAGCGGAAGACATAACCAGACATTAAAGTACACAACGGAAGAACCACTCAAGACTCTCAAAAGACACCAAAACTCCATGCTCCACAAGCTCCAATCTCTACAACATCTCTCAAGCATCACCATGAGCCACTAGCAATAATATGTTTTACGTTTACCTATGTCCTGGAATATGACATCTGCAAAAGAACCAACGTGCGAAAGTAGGGGTGAGTATAAAACTCATTAGGTTTTCCCCAATGGCTTCCCTACTGATGCCACTAGGATAAAAGATTTATCCAACATTTATATAAAATAGTTTATATAAAACAATTTATCAAAATAGTTTATAACAAGATATTAACAAGCTTCCACAACCAATCATATCCAAAAACATCCAAGTTCATTTGAAACAAATTTCCAACAAGTTATTTTTTCCCCAGAGAAATAACCAAACAAGCTTCCAAACCATTTCACAATATCCCTTTTTGCAACCCAACCATTTCACAAACCCGTGAAATCAACCATGCATGCTTTGTTATGACAGTTCCATACTCATGAGTGGTTTCTCGTCGATCTACCAAGTCGTCACAGGGTAATTGTTTCCAATGTGCCATTACACCTTTGGCACTTAGCACAAGGTCATATTTCAACCAAGCCTCATACTTAAAAGTAACATGTTCCATTAAATGTCTGGCACTGAGAACAAGGTCTTATTTCAACCAAGCCTCATATATGCAACATGAACACACACCACACATTCACAACAATCTTGCCAAAACCATCCTTTCAATAAAACCCCATTTATTGAAAACCATTTCCATCAAAACCATGTGTGTTCACCCAATTCAAACCATTTCAATAAAACACCCCTTTTATTGAATACCTAAATTTCATCAAACCATTTCCCATTCCAGCAAATCCATAATTTAAATTCAAAATTTTAAATTCAAAAAGCCAAATCACTTCACACAACAATTCACAAAGATTTCACAATTCCATCAAAACCATAAATCATCAATAAAGAAGATTTATTCCATGATTTTCACAATCAATTAAATTCAAATAACCCAATTTGAAACTAAGACAATCAATTCTAATAAGAGGAGTCATGAGTGAAGCCACCTACCTCAAAAAAATGGGCAGAACCAAGCCACGGATGAAGAACACTCATGAACACTGGGTCAAAACTCCAAAAACCATCCTTAGATCTCTTCTCCTAACACAACCAAAACCAAAACATGTCATATTTGGAATCCACACCCTTAGATCTACCCATAACGGGTGTAGATCTAAGAAAAAGAGAAAAGAGGAGAAGTGGATCTATGTAGATCTAAGAAACTGATCAAGAACGATCACATACCTTAAGAATCGGGCTTCGATTCGCCAAGAGAAGCCTTCAGATCACCTCCGGAATGCTTAGGAGAAGTCTTCCAACCATCAAGGGAGAGTGATCCCAAGTTAGGGCAGCTTAGGAGGTTTAAACAGGGCAATTAAAGGCAAAATGAGTTAGATCCAAAATTTTAGGATCTAACTTTATGTGACTGCATGGTTAGTCGGCACGGTTTAACGAACTGTGCGCTAACCATGCGTAAGCTTATGCAACGTCCATCCTTCACGCACGGACTCAATGCATGGTTTCCCTTAACCATGCGCCGACCGTGTGGAAGCCACTGCCTCCTCAATCAGACAAGCACGGTTTGGCCGCACGGTTTGACAAACCATGCGCCGTCCGTGCGCCTTCCCCTTTGCTTCAAACTTCACTTCCGGATCTCCCGACTCTCCCATACATCACCCTTAACTTTTAAAACCAAGAAATTCATCAAGTAAGGGTTACATACCAGAAACCGGGGGTACTACACATTACCACAACCTTCAAGTGGGGAAGAATCATAGACTTGAGATGTCATCAGCATGCCATTTGGTTATTTCACTATTAATTCAGCATCTAATCACTGAGGTGGTATGTTAATACCCTTATAAAATTATTTAGATATAAAATAGAGGGTACATACAATGTTATGTTAGACATTAAAATTTATAGATTGACTAGTAAGTGTACATTTCACCATGTCATTATCATACCCCTCATCCAAAAGAGGGTTATCAAGAGATTTACTTTTGTCTCTTAGATTAATAGGTTTATGATGTTGATTATCAACATTACCCTTTGGATTCTAGAACATTTTAGCATAATGTTTAAACTCCTTACATTTGAAACAGTAAAGTGTGGGATGTGAATTCATTTGAGTTTTCAAATTATTTATATCATTTTCTAACTTCTTCTCATTAATTAAGAATTCATCCACTCGATAATCTGTTTTTCTACACTTAACCATTTTTTAGTATCCTTAAGAATGTTTCCTCGGCGTTTACTTCCGTACTTATATCATGAAGGAAATATCATCAAATTCTCTCAATGGTTTTTAAATATTCCATTTAATTTCCTTAATCATTTATTATCAAAACCACGATATTGATGGGTTAGTCCAATCTCAATTTCTAGTTTGATAGTACATCTAGTGATTTCTTCATAGCTACAAAATTCCATTATGTATAACACCGATTTTATTCTGGGTTTTAATAAATTAAATAAATAATCAACCTTATATTCTGATTTTATGGTAATACTAGAAGAGTACCTCATAGGAGTTATAGAATTTTCCTCATATGTACGAACTTATTCCTCATCCTTCTATTTTATCATCAGAAATTCTTATCCATTTTCATATGAATATTATGAGGAATATAATTATAGAAAAATAATCTCCTGAACTCATCCCACTCCATGGAGTTGATTTCTACATTTTTCCTTATATCCTTGATATTGTCTACCATTGATCTACTTCACCATAATAACCATACATAGTAAAAATGATTTTTTTATTCTCTAAGAACAATAGAATGGAACATATCCTTTTAGTGGTACTGATCTATTTCTTAGAAATTAGTGAATTTTCATAACCACTAAAATAAGGTGGATTTTTCCTTGTGAAGTAACCAATTGAATGTTGTTCACCCGTTTTTTCATTTGTAAGTTCAGCATGATTCTAATTTTGAAAATTTGTGTGATCATAGCAACAAGATTTATCTTACAAAATCCCATTAAATTAGTTTTCTCATGAAGAAAATCACTTCATTACTTATTACATTAATTATTAAAAAAAATTTAGGTTCTATCCATTCACTAAAGCAAAAAACATATTTTGATCTAAAATAATCATAGTAGGAATCCATAAAATCATAAAAAAATCCCTCATAGGATGTCTAAATCATGAAACCTTCCATTGAATATATAAAAACTTTGGATTAACCTTGGAAATTAATTTTCATTATTCAATTACCTCATGATGGTTTTCGAAGAGTTTGTCAATTTCCAAGGCACATCCCTGGGGAATTTCAAACCAGGTGTGAAGCTGGGAACATTATTGTGCACTAGGGGATGACCGATCCCAACTCAATGTGTTTGTTTATGTAGTTATTACAATTATTTTAAACTATGTTTGAGACACATCAACTTTTAATATCAAAAAGGGATGTGATTTCATAGAAACCACTCACTCTATCCTTCTCCAAAATTCCAGGACATTTTTCAATACCCTAAATTATCATTAGACTTTACCCTGGGGTTTTCACTATAGTTTTCACATCGTAGTTCCAATGGTAAACTAAAATAGCAATATGTTACCAATTGTAATGATCTAGGATTTTATTTCATAGACATTACATCCTAATAGATCCATATTCAATACATTTTACATATACATACCTAAGGACTGAAAATGTTTAGTATCATTTCATACTAGATACACAATATTTTTATTTCATTAATGATCCTCAACATATCCCAAAAATATCATCCCTTATATTAAAATTTATACAAATAGCCTAAATTAAAATTTTCATCATATCTGGAGTAAATGGATCATAATAATTGGTGAGATATGTTTCGTAGTAAGAGTAAGCATGGGGGAAATAAATCTGACAATAGTTTAAGGGTCTGAGGATGATAATTTAATTTCAAAACCATTCAATCCATATAATAGATATTAAACTTCATTCATGAAATAAATATTTGTAGTTCATAAGATATGAATCATAATTGAATCAAATAAAAATGGCCATGAGAACATAACATTGAAAAATGAAATAGATTCATTGAATACACATAAGTATAGGTAACCTTTTATCACGGATACGCACCAGGATATTCATAACATGTTATTTGTGGGATAACCTCCCATTTACCTCTATTGTGAGTCATATAACCTCCTAATGCCCTATTATTGTCTTGGGATAACCTCTAATGTACCCTCTTTTTTGGCCTTGGGATAGCCTATCGTGTTTTATCTTATTCGGGCTTGGGATATCCTCTAGTGTACTTTTAGAGCTCATAGAACAATAATCATGCCCCACTGCATTAGTGTGAGTTAAAGGTCCGAATAATCGCATAATGCAAAAAAATTGTACAACAAGATCATGAATATTCACCATAGCATAACCCATAGAAATTAAATGGGTTTCATAAACATTTCATCATAGAATAACCCATAGAAAAGAAATGTTTTTAATTATCATCTCGTCAATTCACCGTAGAATAACCTGTGATGGAATGGGTTTTATAAATATCACTTCAGGATAATCATAAAACATCAATATCATGAATAAGGATTGTGAAATTGGATCATCTATATAGTAAAATATAATAAATGAAAATGTTTATTGTAATTGATGATTATAAGTTCTATAAAAATATCATTAAAAAAATTAATTAGGAAAATATACTTTCCATTTCGGAAAAACATATTCAAATTCTCTAAATTTGCAAAATATTTATAAAAAAATTGCCTTTAAAAATATCTATATAAAAATTTAAGTGAAACTCTAAATCATTTAGTGGTCAGGACAGGGGAAAATAATTTTCATGTCGTACTAGTTTGAAAAAAAATTCCTTCCAAATTTTTAGTAAAAAACTCAAAGCCACATCCCCCGAAAAGTTTAAATAATTTTATGTTTAAATTTTTTTCTAAGTAAAAAAGTGTAAAAAAATTAATTTAAACCTAGATTTAATAATATTAGAAAAATTTTGGAAAACATTTTTATAAAAACTGTTTATGTAAGAAAAATATTTTTTGACCAATGAGAGAAATAATGTCGGTTTTCCTTACCCCACCAAGGATGCTGGAACATTAGCAGATGACAGAGGAGCCCCCCATGACTGACATGGATCCTGCTGCAAACAAGGATGATGGCTCTTGGAAACATGCTAAGTGGAAAATACCCCCTAGAAATCGTGGACAAGGACAAGGTCGAGCATACTTGAGTACAATGCAAGATGAAACACACTCTATGGATTCAAATTCGGATGAAGACATTGAAATTTTTCTTCATCAAGCAAGGAATCTTGAAGCGCTTCACTCTAGGGGTCGGAGACGTGGGTGAGGTTGTGGTTTTGATCAGGGTGACTTACGGGATGCGGAACGAAATATTGCGGACAAGATACGAAAAAAATTGGACATTTGTAATGAGGGCCAATGACTTGTGTGAATTTTACTACTTCACTCTTTTTATATGCTTGTTTCTTATTTTTATAAAAAAGGGCCTTGGACCATTTAAAAAAATTTCAGTTTTCCTTAATAAAATTATTTTGTGATGAATAGTATGTAAAGATTTTATATGAAATGTAAACATTTATTTTAATTAAATGACGATAGGATATAAAAATTGACTAGTTTTTTAGATGTGTTTGAAAATATTTCATCAACAGAAACCGAACCGAAAACAAACTAAATAAATAATGTGATTGTAACATAAAACCTTTACCACTTGGAAATCATTTAAATTTAATTACCCATGAAATAAAGATCATTATATGGATAAATATATCCTACAATTTCATGATAATTAATATAAAATTCATTCATTGTTATTATATACTCTACAAAAAAATTATGTTTTGAATATGGCATGTGTACCAATGAAGTAAACATGTGATAACAATCTCTTACCATAAGTCTCGACTTCTTTCATACACATTAAAACCTCATATATAGTAAATATAGTTTTTATATGTATATTCAATAACTATAATGATATTTATCATAAAATATATGACTTTATTATAACATTTTATAACTCTTTTATTAATAATTCTTTATTGAAATAACTATTTCATGTGATAAATGCTTCATCTTCAAGGTATGTGTTGGTATGGTTGCTTGAGATCATGTACATTGATGAAGGTAAAATTATATCTATAATTTTATCAAAAATATAAATTTCATATAAATTCATTATATATATTTAGATTCATCCATAAAATTTATAGATGTAAAAATTTATTACACCATTCCGAGAGATGGTAGGTTGTCTATATGTACAAATGCTATTTTCATTTTCTCAGTGGATGGAAAGGAAGAAAGGTGAATAATATATGACCTTTATGGAGTCATTATTATTTCATATATATCTTATATATTCATTGCATTTATCCTTATTAAATTCTATATAAATCATAAGTGAAAAATGAATCACATTTCTTTTGGAGGCCATAGTCTATTGTACCCATGATCGATGTTATCATATTCCCATGGAATAGAAAATTATAATTTATATGTTATATTATAATTTAAAATTTATAATTATTTGATAAATAAAATATTAATATGATAAATATATCATTATATCCATCCCTGGGAGGTGGTGATAAGAAATAAATTACATCGGTTCTCGAGGAAATATTCTGTTAAACACATGATTGATGGTTTCATTTCATATTCAATGGAAGAGGGGATGGATATAGGTTATTCAAAAAAAATATTAGTATATGACTGACACATAGTTTATTATATAATAATTATTAGGACATTCAATAAGGTGGTAATAGAAGGATTAATAATAGAGAGCGTAGTGAAGAAAAATACATTCACTTAGAAAACCCTCCTTTGGATCTCTTATTAATGACAATAGGATTGGTATTTTAGGAAGAACAGTAGATCTAGAAAATTTATAAGGATTTTGGGTATTTTTTTTAAGTTTTTGTTTATCCAAAATGCATAGGAGGTGTAAAGAAGTAAGGGGATGAATTTCCATTTTATAATTTAGTTGGAGTGTCATTTTTCTAAAAATCAAAAATTATTGAATATAGGGAAGTCACTCCCACAAAAAGTTACTAAAAAATTGATAAATAATATTTTTAATGTATGATATGATTGATCCGAAAAATTCATTAGAAACATAATGTTTTAAAAAATATATTTCTTTTTCATTAAGTTTAATTAATTTTACTATTTTCATTTTCACTATGAATATAGATATTAATTTCAATTTAAAAAATTAAAAAACTATGCATCAGGGAAATTAATTTTAACATAGGCACATGTAATGCACAAAACCTCATTTTAACCTTAATTGTGACAATTGATTTTTATTTTCATTATTATTAATAATAATAATAATATTTAGTTGACAATATTAAATATTGTTAATAATTATTATTCAAAATATAGTGTTCATTTAATCAAATTCAAGTCACACAATTGAAAATATTTAATTTAAAAGTAAACTCACATATGTGACAAAAAATGATTATCAAAGGAAGAATCTCTTAGAAGTATAAAAATTTCATATCAAATATCATTATGAAATATATTCCAACAAAAAAATTAAGTAAATAATAATATAATTGAACAAATAGAAACTTATAAACATTTTAAAACAATATTTAACTTCTTATATTATTTAAAAGAAAAAGATGTTTTTAATAAAAAAACATTTTTTTTATTATTCATCATTAAATTAATCTTTTCAAAAAATAACTCAAAGTTAATATTAATATATATATTCCTAAAAAAATTCTATCAAAATAATTTTCTAATAGTTGAAAAACTTTCTTTTACAATTTGTTAACAAAAATAAATTAAAAAATTTATGGAAAAATAGTATTTTGGAAGAATATAAGGACCATGAAAAAAAATTAAGTAATATTTTTATAGATTATAAATAATTTTAGAAATGTGGTTTTTATAATTCTCATCAAAACTTTTAATGACTAAATTACAACAATAATGTTTATATAATAACATTAAAAGTATATTGTGGTTCATTGAATCTCAATTTTGTGTATAAATTAAACTATTGAAGAAAAGAAATTTAACTAAAAAAAATCAGAAAAAGTTATGGGGTAACAGTCATACTCATTATATAATGTAATCTTGTAATAAATATTATCAATAACTAGGTATGGTCTATCTCTGTGTGTCATAATCTTTGACTTTTACATCTTTATAAAACTCCCAAACTTCATTTTCTTATTACGGTGTAACTTCATGAATTTTACATAACATTTAACTTCTATATTTTTACATTCCATTAAAGGTATTGAAACTTGATAAATAACAGTTTGGATCCCAAATAAAAAAATAGTAACAATGGATAAACTTAAGAAATAGACTAAAAATATCTTTTGTATGTAAACTAAACATGTAGTAGGCACTCTTCCTAACTCATGAGATTTATTTTGATGATCATCCATTAGTGTAATGAAAGTTTCCATGTCACGAACCATCCCATGTTTCCTAGTAACCCAATAATTGATCCATCCTTGACATGACTTGAAGGGCTTCCCGTTCACCACAGGCTGGCGACTAGCACCACGTATCGAACAATATACAAGTGGGAACGATTTTTTCCACAAGTGCGTGGAATAAAAGATAAGAGACTGTATGAATATCAATAGGAAAACTCCATTGGGAGAAAATTTACCACGATAAAAAGAGGCATAGAATCAAAACTAATAAAACCCAAAATACTAAAAATGAAAACAACCACATAATCCCTAGGGATAGAACTCACCACATTAAAAGCTCTACAGCTGGACCCACCTCCAATAGATACCTTCCCTTTGCTCCAGCCTAGAAGAATAATGTATACAAACACTCAAAGGAACATGTAAGGTGTGAGACTAATCCTTGTTGGATACCACCAAATATTCCATAAGAAATAAAAAATATAAATCATCCAAATAAAAGAATTCAAATTTTTAGAATAAATAGGTTTGTAAATATAAAATCATAATTAAACAAAACATGGTATACATTTTCAAAATGAAGGAGAATACACTCAAATAAAAAGATGTATTTTACAAGAGATTGAATATTTCTAAAACAGTGGCTTAAGTAAAAAATTTATATAAAAAAATTTATAAAATCAGAAGGCATGTAAAGTAGTTTAAATAAGCATTGGCATACATTTTTGTCTCAAATATAAATAAAATAGTGTGCAATGTAGTCATCTTCCAAATGGTATTATAGTATTAACCAACTATATGATTATTCACTATCTCTGTGAACCCTGAAAAATGTGTATACGCATGTCCCTATGACACTGGCCAAAGTAGACTCGTCAGCAACATGTTGGGGATGTTACCCATTTCATGTATGTTTTAAGATATTATAATAGCATAGAGTGTACCCAAATAACTCACTAACTACCTAAGGCTTTAATTCACTCTTACATGATGGGTGAAGTAGTGTAAGACTACATAAAATATAATCAATCCCTTTCTTCCATTTCAATAATTTCACTTTTGTTCCATTTAAAACCAAAATAGGTTTTATTCCAAAACATGTTTTTTACAGGAGAAAACCATTGGGTTCCCATCAAATCATTTTAAGCCATTCTCAAGTTTGAAATTCACTCAAAACCAATTCCATCATTTTTCACAATTCTTCTTCAAAATAATATTCATCAATTTAATTGAAAGCACTTCTATTAGATTCACAATTTAAATTTAACAATTTAAATCAGACGATTTCCATAAACCCACCCCAATTCAATATAATTAGAGTTTTTCCAAATTTCTATGCCCAAACCATTTCAAATCCCCCAATTCACTGGAATTGGGTTATATCAATGTAATTTAAATAAAGATTGATCATTTCAATTTAAATAATCAATTGAAATAAATAATGAAATATGATGGTAATCAATTTGGAAAATTGGTAGGGAACCACCTACATCTTTCCCAAAGAACGAAACTCACAATGACACCTACCAATGAGAATAGAGGTAAAGGATTAATTGAAACTCCACCTAGAAGGAAGATCCAACACCACATGTAATAGATCCATCAATAACTATATGATCCATTTAAAATCCAAGAGAATATAAGGAGATAAACATAAAGAACTAGGGATAAACCTTAGCTTGGAATCACACCATAGATTCAACCAAGATCCAAAGCCGATCGGATCGAATTGGAATGTGCGGTGCCTCTAAAAACACCTAAAGAGAGTCTAGGTTTGAGAGCAATTTAGAGTTGTGGAAAGGAAGGAAGTAAAACAATCGATCATGTATTCTCAAATTGGATGAAAACTGGGTCATGATGTGTACCCCTAAGTCATGACATGTAGACCATGATGGATAATTTGCGTTGAAAAACTCATCCCCTCAGGTTAAAAATTTTATATTTAACCCCAACACGATGTGTAATTCAGGTACACTCTGTGTACCAGCTCATAGCAAGACCTCCCCATTCACCACTCGAAACCAGCACCAAGTACATGGTGTGTACTTCTTTTCGAATCTGATCAAGGTAATGGGATGTTACAACCTCCCCCACAATAAAAATTTTTTGTCCCAAGAAATCCCATGAAGAATCTTCCATGCAAAGGAGATGGGGACACTGCTCTCTTTTGAGGGCCTCGTACGTCCACATCATGTGATTATCAACACCATGTTGCGATAGAACACAAACCAAAGCTATCATGCTACCACAAAGTACCTTGGTCCCAGACTCAACTATCCTGGATGGTTGCTCAGTCAATGATAAATCAGGCTTGATCTTAAGATCACTCTAGCTCAAAATGTGAGATGGATTAGATATATACTTTCTCAAATACGATATGCGGAACATGAGATGTATCGACATCAACTTTAGTGTTAGTACCAACTGATACAAAAATTTCCCCAGCTACTCAACAACCACAAAAGGTCAAAAAAAGGATCAAGCTTCACCTGCCTCCCAAGCCATTGATTACACAACCAGGGTGAAACATTCAAGAACTCCAGGTCACCAAATGATAACTACAAATATCTATGATGTGGATCAGTATAATACTTATATAGGCTTTATTCTATCAATATACTCTGATGAATCAGCTGAACCATTGATGCATCTCCTGCATGATGCTTGGACTAACTAAAACACACTCACCATCCTCTGACCAACACAACAGAGATTTATAATTTATAAATACAAGGCCTCCCAAGGTTCCATTCTGGTAACAGACTAGTAAATTTTGGTATAAGAGAACTCATCTTGTCCTAAGTGATCATTCCAAGCTCCACCGAAGTTGAGGACACCAGAACGAAGAATATCATCCTGAATCTTTGAATCTCTTTCTTTCATTCCATATGAATTCAGATGGTAGCCCCGGCTCAAATGATCATGTGATCCTAGTGCCTCAAAAAGGCCACTCCAAAAGTGATAAGTGAACCAAGGTTCCCTATCAAAGACTATAGTAGATGGGTCTCCATTAAAATGAACAATCTCTTTCACATAGAGATTTCCCAAATCCTCAATTTTGGTCATATCAAAAATATGTATAAAGAGAGACAACTTGGT
This sequence comes from Viscum album, assembly GCA_963277665.1. NCBI lineage: Eukaryota > Viridiplantae > Streptophyta > Magnoliopsida > Santalales > Viscaceae > Viscum > Viscum album. The sequence goes on from OY728151.1 coordinate 1,523,771,984, forward strand.
CATCAAATTGATCATAACCCATATAAAATTTTTCTTTCTCTAGGTATAAGGAAACCAAACCAATAATTCAATAGAGATATCATCCCACTTCTATGTAGGAACTAGAAGTCGTTGAAGCAAACCGAAGGTTTATGTTGCTCAGCCTTCACCTATTGGAACATATAGAAATGAACGACAAACTCAAAAATGTATCATCACATAACTAGACACTAGAACATCTTCCTCATGTTATAGAACATCTTAGTCGTTCCTAGGTTCACATCCCAGTGAGAATTATTCAAATCCCCCATCACATCCTTTCTTTCCACTAATGATACAACTAAACAGATCTAATAGCATAGAACAACCTCATTAGAGAACGTCCTCTGGGTAACTATTTCCCCACCATTATTTGATCCTTAAATTCTATAGAACACATCATCATGTTCATTATATTAAAGAAGGATATGAATAATTGTAGTATTCAACTTCACAATGGCTAAAGAAATATAATCCCCTTCCTCTTGAACTCTAATATGGAACTGTGCAAAGAGAGCCATCCAATTCCACTCCTTCGAGGATTATTTCACTAACTAGGTAGGAAGATTCCTACTAAAATAATTTTCAACAACATTTCCATTCCTCAGGGTATACAGAACCTCTTCAAGTTCCCTAAATGTCTGTAGGAGCTACAATTCAATTGTGAATTAGTGTAAACTATCCTAGAATGCACAAGATTTCCACAATGCTAACTAGTCAAATAAAATCATCTTGGAGTTTTAAGTGTTCTGGAATGACTATGTTATTGAGAACACCCATCATGCTCGTCACATGTCCATTTTCCTCTAAAGGAATTATTGCTACCCCTGGGAGAAAAATGAACTCCCATCAACCCTGACTTTCCAGCCAAGTCCATCTCAACCATCATCACCATATCCATCACATCATCATAAGTGGGTAAAATAAGCAAGAAAACCTGAGAAAGGATATATAATTGACGACTCAACTTGAACTATCGATCCTTCAATCCTATCATTGGATTCAATCGTAGGAGAAAACTTCACCAGCTCAGATTATCAATTTTAATACTCATTCATGGTTTTGTCGTCCAGCTCAAGCTTGAAAAACTATAGAGTCATAGCCAACACAATTGACTCTAGAGATAACTGATTGGTGAAAAGGACCCTGATGTCTTTCCACTATTATCCCTCATGTTTCCCTATCATCACCATCATGTCTCACCATCTCCTGCTCAGTACCTCTAGAGGGAAGGATTCACACTTCACCCTAATCACTTTTGGTGTCTCCAAAAACTCAAACAGAAGTTCTCTCATTCCCAACCATTCCTCACCATGTTGAGGATCAGTGGACCTTTTGAATACTGGTGGATTCTAGAGAAGGTACTATTGAGAATTATTCCAAATAACATCCCCATGAGGAACCACGGTTGGAGCCTAAATGGGAATTGGAGGGGTTCCTATCCCAAAACATGGATAGTGTTCTCAATCACATCAACCAGATTCGGATCAACATTAGGGATTTCATGTTGAGTTTCTATAGAAGCCATTTCATGTATCTTATTCACAGGTGTTCTCAATGTCATTATGCTACACAACATCAATAGAGAAAAGGAGAACAATAGATTAACACTCAAACTGAGTAACAAGATAATGTATTCTCAATATAAGGGACTAACAAGATTTGGATTTAACCTATCCAAATATCTATAGAGAAAAGACTAGAACTGAACCACAAGATGCCTTTACGTAACCACCCCTAGGGACTTAACATTCAATGTTGTGAGATTTGGATAGGAACTCAATTGAAAATACATATTAAGTCCTGACAAGATTTCCAAAATGCATACAAACTTCAAGAAAAAATAATGATCGACAGCCTCCACTGATATCAATTTATCATGAACCAGCACGAGTACCCTGGTAACCTAATTACTGAGATAGCCCTAATATGACTTTGAGGTTTTTTCCAATCCACATGGGATGGTGACTATCACCTGGCATTGTACAACATACATGTGGGAATGATTTCCACCAAAAGAATGAATAATAAAAGATAAATGACAGTATTCATATCAATCAGAAAACTCCATTGGGAGAAAAATTTCCAGGATACAGAGTGGAATAGAATACAATGTACTAGAACACAAATTAAAAAATAGGAAAATAGCCCCAAGGTCTCTAAGGACACAACTGACAATGTAAAAAGCTCAATATCTAGATCCACCTCCATGAGATCCCTTCCCTTTTCTTGAGTCTGGAAGAAGAATGTGTACAAACACCTGGAGGAAAACGTAGAGAGTGAGATTAATACCAGTAGGATACCACCAAATATTCCTTAATAGATTCCAAAAATATATCATCCAAATAAAATCATTCAAATTTTTTGAACAAAAAGGTTTGTAAATTTAAAATTATATTTAAACAAAACAAGCTATACATATTCCAAATGATCAAAAATATACTCAATGAACAAGATTTACATTACAATATATGGAATATTTATAAAAAATGTCTTAGTTAATACATTTATTGAAAAATATTTATATAAATATAAAAGGTATGTAATGAAGTTCAAACAAGAATTGGAATACATTTAAATCACATATATAATTAAACAAGTGAGCAATATGGTCATCTTACAAAAGGTACGCTAGTATTAACCAGCTATAGGATTCTGAACTCTATATGTGAACTCATTACAATGTTTATAACCATTACCCTATGACACTGGAAAATGGATACTCATCACCACCCATTGGATATGTCACATACTGCATGTATGTTTTAGAACATTGTAATGGCGTAGAGTGTATCCAAATAACTCACTAACTACCTAAGGATTGCATGAAATATAACATGATGGGTAAACTATTTTATAACTTCTTAAAATATTTTCAATCCCATTCTTCAATTTAAAAAATTCCACATTGTTTCCATTTAAATCAAAAACCGGGTTTATTAAAAAACGGGCCTTTTTAACAAGATAAAATCACAGGGTTTCTATCAAATATTTTCAATCCATTCACAAGTTTGAAATTAATTCAAAACCAATTCCATACTTTTTTTATAATTCCTTTTCACAATTAAATTCAACAATTTAATTGAAAACATTTCCATTAAATTCATAATTTAAATTTAACAATTTAAATCAGAAAATTTCCATAACCCACCCCAATGAAATAGATTTGGGTTATTTCCAAATTTCTAGGCCAAAACCATTTCAAATATCCCAATTCACTGGAATTGAGTTTTATTATAAAAATTTAAAGAAATATTGATCTTTTTAATTTAAATCATCAATTGAAATAAATACATCAATACAATATTAATCAATTTTTCAAATAGAGATGGAACCACCTACATCTTTCCCAAAGAACGACACTCGTAATGGCGCCCATAAATGTGAAAGAAGGTGAATGAGATCTTGAAAATCAACCTAGAATAAATATCCATCACCAAATGGAATAGATCCATAAATCCCTAGGTGATCCATTTAAATTCCTAGTGGAGAGAAGGAGAGAATCTTAAAGAATGAGGGAGAAACCTTACCTGAGAATCACAAAGCATATGAAACAAAGATCTGAAGCTGGTCATATAGAACAGCAAGGTGGGGCGCCGCTGAAAAATTCAAAGGGAAAATATAGGGTTGAGAACAATGAAGTGTCAGTTAAACTAATGAAGCAAAATAGTTGATTGTGCATTTTATAATTGGAGGCAGACTAGGTCACAATGTGTACCCCTACATCACGATGTGTAGTCCATGATGGATATGTTCACCAAAAAACCAATATAATTGGGTTAAAATATTACATTTATCCCCTACACAATGTGTAATTCTCATTGATAGTGTGTACCAGCTCACGATATGACTTCCCCATTCATGACTTGAAACTAGCACCAAGTACACGACGTCTACTTCAAGTACACGATGTGTACCTATTTTGCAGTCTGAACAAGGTAATGGGATGTTCCAGTCCAATTCAGCATCATGAGTTATTACAAGGCCTTGTCATGAATTATTTTAAAAAAATATATATTATTTAAATATCTACAATCTATGTACATTCACTACGTGGATTTTTCTTGGTATCTAGTTTCACCAACATTATAGCAAGTCTAAGGTTGTCACTAACATATCTCATGTATAAAATTTCATGGAATTTTAAATCAATAGTCTCATCAGGTTTGGTGTGATACAATGGATGATTAGTTAGTTATGTTAAAGGAATGAGATCAATTTGATGTTCAATAACTCTGATGTGTGGTATGTTCAGTGGAACCTCCTCTAGAAACACATCATTAACTTCCTTTAAAAATACCCAAAAACTTATAACAAAGTAGATGGTAAATTTGTTTTGTTCCAAAAACCAATTTTTATATAAGAAATATTATATTTTTCTTTATAATTAAATCTTTATTATCTTCACGTTTTTCAATTGTCATTGAATTTTTTCACTCAAATTCTTCATCTTTCCCTCTATTTTTTCTTCAATATCAGACTCCATTATTTTCTTATTCTAATCCCTCCCCTTATTCATCATTATTTATTTTTTTCTTATAATTTCATTATATTTCATTAATTTAATTTATCATGAAATTTTATCTTCCTAAAAAATTATGGAATATCAAGATGAGATTTCTCAAAAAAAATTAAAACATCCCCCATCAAAAATAATGTTTCATTACATTCCTTAATCATTTTAGATGTCATTAATAATACTCACTTCTTGGGAATACTCATATTTATCCTTAGATTAATCTCTATTTCTCTATACATCTTAGATAATGTAAACAATCATGTTTTTAATTTTGGTCATTCTCTAGGAACATGTCATCTTCCATGTAATTTGGAATAATGTGTATTTAATTGATCTTTATTTTGATAAATATGTACTATGTAACTCTTATTATATAAAACACCATTGGGTTTGATGTTGGATCAATATCCATTGTAGTTTTTCAAATAATGAAAGTTTTAGTATGTTAGGTTGGTCCTCATATTGATTTCTTTCTCGCTCATAGTGGCTTGGTGGATCATATCCTATATCTCTAGAAGATGGTACATTGATCCACTTGATTGAGAATCTCCAAATTGATACTATGTAAATAAATTTCTATTATTTCCTCTTGATCCTCCTCAATGTATGTTCAAAATGAAAATTTTCATTTCCTTGAATAAATCTATAATTCACTAGCTCTATTGGGTGAGGTATTGAAGTTTCTTATAGATATATCTATGGTTTTTCAAGGGAAAAATCCACTTCCTCATAGAAAACCTCATCTCATTCCATGTATGGATTGGACATTTTCTATATTAGGATAATTATTTTTTCCTTTGAACACCCCAATGTAGATAATCTTTCGAAAATTCAGCGTAAGAAAATGTAAAAGTTCGCTTCTCAAAATATGCATGACAAGAAAATATTTTCTTTGTATACATCTCCCAACCATGTTTGCTTCTATATTTATTTTTCCTTGAATATAGGGTAACTTCACCTTCATACATCCAATTATTTGGTCATCATGTGTTATCTTTTGTCCTATAAAACATTTTTGGTATAACCACTTATTTTGTAGAATATCCTCAAAACCATAAAAAAAATCATCTCTTCCTCAATGATGTAAGGGCGATGTAGATTCAAATAAAGCTATAGGTTTCCATTGATGATCCAACGGCTTGGTTGATTTTCAATGTTATATATCCTCTCATGAAGCACCTTAAATTCTTATTAAGAGGCTTCTGAAATCGATCAATGAATCTTTAATTTATAGTTTCATAGCTTCTGGTGTTGGAGATCTACTTCTAACTCCTTAATCACGAGCATGAGCTAGAATACTCCCAAACAAAAAAAGGAGAATCAAACATAATTATACACACAAACTCAAACACTTAAATATTTAAACACACTCACATACATAAATACACACACACACACACAAGGATACACAAACACTAAAACTCATCAAGATACACACACAAGAAAGGATATATAATCATACACATTCTATAACATACCCACAATCACACACTCAATATATTCACACTCACTCATTTATAGATACACACTTACACCCAAACTCAACTATATACACACAATACAATTGTATAATTATCTCTCTCCAATGAATTCAAATCCCAATATCATATGAAATATAATATTGTTTTTTGGAGATCATGTTTCATAAATCCTTCCACAATAAATATTGTTTTTGTATTTTTAATAACACAGACAATTTAATTGGAAAAATATTAAAAATGGTCAAGGGAAGAATTTTTTTTCAAAAGATGGGAAATGGATGGGAAATGTTGGATGAATATAATAAATGAGGATGAAATATAGGTAAATGTGGTTTTCTCAATGGTTAAACATTATAAAAATGTAATTTTAATATGATCCAAATATTTTATACAATGATATGAAAATGAATAGTGCTAATAATATAAATCACACATGGATGACAATGAGTGCTCTATTTTTTAATTGTATTTAGACTCTCATAAAATAATTGTGCTTAATTAACTGAAGAAAAAAAATTAGGATTGAGGGAAAAGATTATTTATTTTTTGATGATTAAATTAAAATAGAAGAAACAGAAATTGAAATATTTATGTTTACAATTGGATTGATATTAAAATTTTAACTCTTTCATAAAGTGTGTAAAAGTATAGAGGTGACTATGAGGTTATTTTTGTACGATGTATCATATAAAGAGATGGGAAATTTATTGGGTATATATAATTAAAATTGGGTGATATATTCCAATCATGTCAACCTAGATATTTGATAAAAATGATGTGAGATGTACATGGTGGATCAATCTTCATAACATAGTATGGTGGATGGTGGATAAGGTTCAAGTTAGATTGAATCAAAAAGTAAATCAATGCTAAAAAATTTGAAATATTATTTTGTAAAACATCCCAAATGGAAAGAATATAATCCAAAAAATTATGCACTAGGTTTGATGCATGAATTAGGTGATTTTTTTTCTTAAATCGCCAATCTAACGTGTATATTGATAAGGAAATGATACATAATAGAGGGGAGAAGATAAAAATATTACATTGGTGAGAACAAAGACATATATTTTCACTAATAAAAACATTAATTGAATTAAATATACCATGGGGGTAGATATTTATATCCATGGGGGGGATAAAAAGGTTAAGGGCATACTTTTCAATAGTAAAAATAATAATATTACCATATCCACAAAAATTAAAAATTAAAACGTATAATGAGGAAATTTTGGAAAAGTAGACCAACAATACTCACTTTGAGTATGTGTGCCACATGGATTATTTGGTTTAGATATTGAAATTTATTCCTTAACACATAGGAATTGTTTTTCATGCATACACCCATGACTTTATATATTATTCAATGGATTTTAATTCTAAATTCATGCATCCATTTTTATCGGGATTCAACTTCTCATTTGGGATTAAATAAGAGTGATATTAAGCTCATTATATACATCCATGAATCCACCATGGGTTTGATCCTTTTAATATTGAAATATTAGCTTTCTCTTTGGTTGTTGTCACTTTAATATTCTTTGTGTCATTAGTAATTACAACTCTTACTCCTCATATGTAATCAATATAATGTAATCCAATAGTTTCTTATCACTTACACATGTGGGGTTTATCAATTTATTGTGATTCTAAGGTATTAAATGAAATGTTTCTATGTACCTTATGCATGGGATAGATTTGGATATGTGTAAATATTATTTTCCATTTAATTCGGGTTAGTGACACAAGTTATGATTTTTTGTAATGAGTTACATATAAATATGGTTTAAACATATTGATTTAGTGTAAGGGATAAGACTCTAAACTAAATCATTAAGAATCATTGATATTTGAAAATAATAACATCAGATAAGATTATGTTATTTAAAATACCCTTTAAAATAATATTATTTTTTATATTCTATCCTTTCTGAACACATTTCAAGACCTCGAAAATCTAACTAGGTAGTTTCATAGAATAGAAGGGTTCCTATAGGGAAGAAATTATTGGATGATTTTGTGATGATTATTGATTTTGTTTTCAACATCATGTGTGTGTTTTTATATAAAAGTATATTCATTTTTATCAAAATATGGTTGATATTCTACTCATACAAAGTCTGAAGATTCCTAGATAATCCTTAGTGTCCCAGACATCATGGGGACTAAAAGTGTCTTATAGTTCAAACATGATGTTTTTGAATAGAGTTAGTTTGTAATAATTTCAATTTATAATGTTATGAAGTTACAAAATATGAAACCTTTTGTGTTACAATGTTGGAGTTGTGATTGTAAAAACCTCATGAAAAAAGGTGGTCAAGTAACTGATAATGATAGGAGAGATATGTATGAATATTATCAGACCATGTCAATCCAAAGTATTTCTATCACACATAAATCTTGTAAAATAAATATAAGAATACATAGATTCGGGTTATTGGATAGAGATATACATATTTATAACAAATGGATTTATATAGAGTTCAACAGCTTCTAGGTTTTAATATTTTATTGGCTCGGAAGTATAAGAAATCTTATGAACCTAGGGGATCCATTGTAATTTCTAATCAGGATAATGATGGATATTGATCGGATTTGGATCGTTTGTATCAAGATAATTATATATTAAATATTCATGTATTTATGCGTGCCAACAAAAAAGTATAAAGTCAGCCACATTGGGGGAAATCATTGTAAAAATATTATTTACATTATTTATTTTTTTATCATTGAATAAAAGTGAGGTTGAGTTATATAGTTGAGTGGATTATAACTTTATGAATTTGAAAAGGATAATTTCATGATAAATTAAATTGAAAAGGATCACCACCTATTTAATATTTCATTCTCTATGGTCTATATATTCCTGGGAACAACAAGTGTTATTAGACCACATAGGATTCCTCAGAAATATCCCAATATTTCTAATCATGGATTATCTGAATTAAGTTAATAGTAGAGATATTCCTACATTTGATTGCTAAAATTTTCATGTATAGAAGAACAAAATGATACGCAATCTTCTGCCTCTTTTCCTAGAGGGGATTGATGCAGCTATTATTGGGGTTCCACCCATTGAGAAAGATGCTGTTATGAAATTTTATTACAAGAGGAATCTCAAGGCGGATTTAAAATATATAAATTCTGTTCATATGACCATATAAAAAAGTTATATGAATATTGTGTGTCTCAAAATAGCGAATGAAACTTGGGAAAAAATCAACATCATCATAAAAGGATATATAAATGTGATGGGATCAAAAATTCAAATATTGATAAGAATATTTAAATATATCAAAATGAAAGAACATGAAAATTCTAAAATGATTAAAAACCATAAGGATCATGTTGAAATAATGGAGATAAATTACATAGTGAATAAGAATAATGTAAAGAACCAATAGTAAATATCATTTTTGATGAAATTATGAATATTAAGCTAAATGTTTAGGAATAAGTTAAAATGGTGAAATATCTTGATAAATAACTCAATGCTAAAGATGAATATCTAAGTAATACTCATTCATATGTCTTTAGAATAAAACTACCATGAATAAAATGATATAGAATTTAAAACAAATCATCAAGGGTAAAATATGAAACATCCCATGCCACTTGAAGAACTAATCCTTAGAATTAGGTGAAATCAACACCCACTAAACATAAAGTTCATCTGATTATACTAACCATGCAGGTTAGAGAATCAAGAATGGGAGATATTGGGTTAATAATATGTTTTATAAATAAATTACATCAATGGAAGTTTAAAGTAAATACTGGAAGAATGATTCCCCATACCAAGGGGAATTAGATTCTGTAAATTATGTTTAATATCAATTAATAAATCAAAAGGATAAAATAATTCTATATAATATCAATTTTTAATAGATATTGTTAGTGTTATGGGAAATATGATCACAAGTCCTATAATTTTAGGCACAACATGTCTCTCCTCGGGAGTAAGAAAGAACTAAGGTAGAGAAACTGTGGAAGAAAATGAGGTAACTCTCTAAGCTAAATGAAGAACTAAAAACATATTTTTCCAAAGCTAAATGCCACTCATGAAGAAAAAAAATATTTATTGGAGGATTTTTATAGAATATTTGACCAATTGGGTCACCATGTTGATGATTGTATGCCACCATTTTTAGGGTTATTTACTTATACAAAAATGGAAAGAAATGTTGGAAAAGTAAAATTGAAGACAAATATTTTGGAATTGAGATTGCTCTAAAATATATAAAACATAATAAACCATGGATTATTGAATGTGTTTATTCCTTGAATATAACGGTTGGTAGGAAAATCAGGAAAAATGGAAAAAATTTCACCAAGGGATGAAGAACCACTAAAAATATAGTCATGATCAAAAAACATAGTAATTCTTGTTATTTATGTACTGAGTATGAAAATTGGGTGTGAAACCAAAGTCTTAGATGTCTTAGAAAAAACTAATTGGTACAATTTTAAAGGAAGATGTCGTAATAGATTTACCACAACTAAAAAGACATTATTATGTTGTTTGTATTAATTATATAAAAGGAAGGATGTTTAGTGGAAGAAATAAAAAAGTGAAAAATTAAATCTACCAGACCCCTTTATATCATACACTCTAATCTACATCAACTGATGGGAAATAAATTAATAAAGTGTGATTTTTAATTTGTTATGTTCATTGAATATTTCAATAATATGAACTAGATAATTTTCATCTAACAAAATTCAAAGGTATCAAGGTTGAATAATGTTCTATAAGGGATGCTAAGGAGGAACTAGGTGTGTATATATTGATTCTATGCTCATACAATAGAAATTAGTGATGAAGTAACTCTTCTCAGTCCTACTTGAAGATGTATGGAATTAAACATCAATATAGTGCCTTGTAAACTCCTCAAAAAAATGGGGTAGTGGAAAAAAATAAAAGTTTATATAAAATTGTAATAATTGTTCTTCTTGGATATAAACTTTCTAAAATATAATGGTGATAATATATATGTACAGATATACATGTTCAATATATATGTTTTTTGGCCAAAATAAAAAATGGCAGAATATGAAATTTGGTATTAGGAAAAAACAACAGTTAAATAATTTATGTTTTTAAGGATTCCTTTCATAACAATCATAATAATGTTCGATTTTGGAAAGTTTCATAAAAAGGGGGAAGATTTTGTTTTAATGGGGTGTTAATCTAACAGAAAAAGTTACATGTTTTTTAATAAGTGACTATATATTTTAGTTGATTCCTCTGTTGTAAGAGTTATTGAAAATAATTACTCCTTAAAAATGTAATATAATACAGATGGTCTAAGAAAAATAGAATGAGGACATCCAAATAAGTTAATGGGAAGGAATATGGTTGTGAGACTAATCTTGTAGATGGTGATTCTCATCATATTAGCGACGAGGAATCTAAAAAATAAATAAAACCACAGAAACAATTCATATAAAAAAATATTTTTAATTTGATAATGTAATCTGAAATCATAAGGAACTAATTCAGAGAATACTAAAAATGATGTTTCAAAAATAAAATGGCACTTAATTCATAAGAGAAACCATAATCCGTTATCAAATTATTCAAGAATAATGAATTATTAAAGGAAATAATTAATCAATAGGATCACATTGAGAAGAATTACCCATGGGATCATGTTCTTTTACTAAAAGGAAAGAATTCTATATGAATAAAATGAGTGTTCATAAATAAACTCATTTAAAATGGTAAAATTTAGAGGAAAATAGTTTAGATTTTTAGCAAGGGTAATTCACAAGTGAAAGACATTTATTTTGAAGAATTTTTTACCCCTAAATAAATACATGAAACTATTATAATTTTTATAATTATTGTTTCTTTATGGAATTAAAAATTCTTTCAAATGGGTGTTAAGTTATAATTATTGAATGGGAATATTGGAGAAAAGCTTTACATTGGGAAACCCAGTGGTTTTATGCTTGAAATGATGGAACCATGATTTTTAAATTAATAAATATTTTTATTATTTGAAATAGGCACATCATTCCCTGTAATCATATCTTCACTTTTTCCTAAAGAAGTTAAACTTTTATAAAGGAAAATTTGATAGAACATTATATGTGAATGATATGAGTACATGTACCCTAATTTTTATGGTTTACATTAACAATATAATTTTTCTACGTGAAAGGGATAAATTGTTTCAAGAATTTTTGGGGAAAATGAAGATAAAATTTGAGATGTAAATTCTAAAAGAGTTGAATTTATTTTTGGAATTTAAATTTCCTTAGAATGTAATATATATCTTCCACTAACAAGAAATGTTTGACAAGGAACCAATACAAAGGATTAACATGGAAGATTCAATGTTTTTTTCTATAAATGTCAAAATTTGTATGAATATAAGTAAATATGGAGCTGAGAGAAGTGTAAATAAAATAGAATTATGGAAATTAATCATAAGATTACTTTATCTTACCGCATCTAAACCTGATATTTCAAATATCATAATATTTTTCTTATTATTTCAATGTGATCCAATGTAATCACACATGTAGGCATCTAAAATAATCCCCATGTATGTTAAAGGAATAGAAAATTATGAACTTATGTGTAATAGGAGTAATGAGTTGACCTCTCTTTGTTTCGCTGATGCTGATTGGTCTAGAGAATGAAATGTTTAATATTAATAGGACCATGAATTTTCATTAAGGGAGAAAGTTGTGCGAGGAGGAATAGTAACAAAGAAAATTACTTTTAGTACAACAGAATAAAAATATGTTACTACCATCTAAGAATGTACAAAAATGATGTGGATAAAATTTTATGTAGAATATTTCAGGGTGAATATTGGAAACCCATTTAATATTTTTTCTGACAATCAGAGCAACATTTATCACTATAACAATATTTTCAAAACATTACTCATCAAATCATATTGATATTAAATATCATTTAATCGAATAAAATCTTTCTTATGAGGACTTCATGTTTGGGTATATTTCAATGAATTATCAGATTGTTAATGTTTGTAATAAATCTATTTCAGGTGAAATATTTATGGAATTGAGACTAATACTATGTTTTAGCCTCCACCACTTACTTAATACATTTCTTAAGGTTTTCCAAAATATTTCATGGGATTCAATTTTAAATTTGGGAGAATAATTTCTAATTTTTTATTTTCATGAATCTAGAGATGGTGTTATCATAAAAATGGGGACTTAGTAAAAGGTTTGGAAGTTATAACTCTAGGAGTTGAGATGACTGAGGGGTAGTTTATTTCAGACTCATGGGAGGAAATTTTCTTATCACCAAGGAATATAATTCCGTCAAAAAAATCTTAAACAACCAGGATGGAATTTTTAAAATAACAATGATAAGGGTTTCATTTGGATGAAATTTTAAGAAAGTGGTGTCATTATTCTCAACAAAAAAATACAATGTATTGATTAAAGATATTTTATATTAATTTAGAAATTATTCTTTTATTAGTTTTTTACAATGTATGTGTTAATGTTTTTTTTGTTTTAGGTGAATGTTAGTATCTTCTTATTAGAATAAGTTTGATTTTTTACTCTTACTAAGTTATATGATTATTTTTCATTTCTCAATGTTCCTAACATTATGGTTTTTAAATGTTCACGTGGTTCCATCATATAGTTTCCTAATATAGTTATTTTTTACTAAGATGGAGTTATTAATTGATAAACATGAAAAATATTCAACTTTTGTTGTTATGAAGTTGTAGATGTGATTGTAAAATCCTCATGATATGATGTGGTGGAGTAACAGTTAATGGTTGTATGGAGATGTATGAAGATTACCGAACTGAGACCATCAAATATCGGTTGATCACACAAAATATTATAAATTCAATTTAAGAATAAATCCTAGAATGTTACAGGATGGACATATACATAGTTATACAATAAAGAGTTCTATAGATTTTAATAGGTATATTTTGGAATATGTCTTCAGGATGAGCCCAAAAAATCATCCAAATTGGAAAAAGGCAATCAGATGGAAGAGGTAATGGTATTTTCCAAGATAATAAAATCTATTTCTACAAAAATATATTCATAAATATCATTATATTGATAAATATTTTTATTTTACAGTATAAATAAAAATGTATTCTATTAAAAAGATAAGAATTAATTTAACTGTTGTTTTGTGGACCAAGCTGTATATGATATATTATTAGACAATGGTTATCTAGATACATATGCTCAATATAATTACAATTATTAATATGGATTAACTTCAATAATTCAATTGATTAATGGAAATATGTAATGAACCTTAGATGGATGAAGAGTATGATTACCAAATTGATATTATCATACAAATAAGATTGCTTAGGGAATTTTTAATGAAATATGGAGGCTTTTCGATGTTACTAAACAGCAAAAACAAAGATAGATCCTTGAATGATATTCAAATACTTCTTAATGTCTATCATTGTGATTAGGTTTCTTTTTTTATTCATAGACCTTATATTATGATTATATTTCAGGATGTTTTTATGTTTTCATTGATTCGAAGATTTGAGGATGGCTACATAAATATTTTTAACACTAAACCTTAAAAATCATTGAATTTTGTGAAATATAAGTTGATTTGTGAATGAAATTTCAAATTTGGGCTTTCAACACTCATTAATAGTTAATATAATATATTTTTTATTATAGTGTAAATCCTAAAAAAATTCTTATGGAAGAATAAAATTCAATGTTTCAGAGTAGCACCTTCCTTGGTAACCAATTGTTGAAATTATTGAACACCAGAGTCTAGAAACTTATGATATGTATATAATGATTTACATATGGTTTTAATGTAATTAAATTAAAGGTGATCAAATGAAACCAATGTATATAATCATATACTAAATGTGATGGAGTATATTAATGACATAGAGAGTTTAATAAATCCATTTAGTCATGGTATAGTTAAAAAAATTACTTCTATTATAAATTTTTTAATAAATATTAATTAATTCCTATAAAATTTTACCATATTTTCTTAATTTTATGAGATTAAATATGAATGAAATGTGATATATAGGCTCTAGTTCTATGTTGACTATCTAAGTAGGTGAAATTTCAAACCGAAGAAGGAAAAGTTAGTTAGAAAGACAAATATTTTTTCATTGAGATACATTTCAAGGTCATTGAAACCTAATAAGATTTTTTAGGAGGGAATATAATTTCTTTATTGGACGGTTTCTTGGATGAAAATTTTTTGAAACTACATTTCTGATATTTATGATAGAGAGTCAATTATTTTTATTTAAACAGGTGTAAAAAACCGAATGTGTTATTTTTAACTTTTTTAATTATATTGGAGTTAAAAAATTTGTTTTGAATTGATACAACTTGTATTTTGTATTTTAATTAAATTGAAAAGATGAATATTATATATAATTGGGATAAAAAATAATGCATCAATATCATAAGGATTTAAAGAATGTATATTTTTCACATCTAACTTCTCATATATGATAAGATAAGTTTTTTGTTAATGAATGTTGTTATAAACAACATGACATGAGATAGTGAACATGTTTTCTGATTCATCAAACATTATAGAATGATTTAAAATACATAAATATAAAAATGTTTTATCCATGATAAAAAAAATTATCTAGTGGGTTATAAAATATACCAGATGTGATCCCAACACCCAATAATGGAATATAAAAAATAATAAAATCTTCTTTTAAGAAAATGTTCCAAACACATAAAAATTCATATAATATGTTTTGGTAAATATTTTATTTTTAAAATATTCATAATAAAGGAAATACATTTTTACCTAATAAAAAATGATTTTTTTTGTATCCTATAACGATATTTTGAAAAAAAAAATCTCAACATTATGATGATATTGGTAGTATATTTGGAGATAAATAATTTAAAAGTTTAATAAATAAATGGATTTATCTAGTCATACTTCATAGTAATTTTCACGTGATATACTAAAATAGTTTTAGTCTTTTTGATAAAGGGATATTAAAATATTTTCTATTAGTTTCGAAAATAACATGAGTATAAATTTATATCCTTAAAGATATTTGGTTGTATTTTTGAAGCAATAATTAAAGGATTACATTAGTTACTAAAATGATCAATGAAAAAATTTGTGATGGAAAAAATTTCTAAGAATGAAGATGATGATTATCTTAGTACGTTTTCTATGTAAGAAATAAATTTCATTAACATTGAAAAACTAGATGTTGTGAAGTAAATAAGTTTGTATACTATGATGAAATAGTTAAATATTAGATTTATGATTCCTATAACTCAATATAATTCAAACTGGACTACTTTATAGATGATACTCACTAAAAGAGCTTAGTGGGAGGTATTTTACCGATTACCGTATAGAGACATGGTAGGAATTATATAGATATTTAATTATTTTTATTAAGAACATAAAAGTGTATCAAATGTATGGCTCATCTGGTGGATTTTCATATATGATATGATTAAGAATGCACTCATTTAATGTTTTTTAGTATTCTTAATATCGTTCAAGAATGTAAAATGTATCTTGTTATAAAAAAATTTAGTCTACACTTTATCATTATTTCAAATTTGAATCCTGTATTACATGAATTAAAATGTTAATTGAACTCTAAATGTATGACTTTGAGTAATCCATAACTAATGTTCGTCAAGCGGTATTATATGTGGTGATGAAAATTTAATGTTAAAATGGGTAGTATTTTTATAGATATACTGAATATACTCGTAAGGAAAAATATGGTTTTTTATATAAACCCCAAAATATACCTCATGGAGTGTCATACACTATGTATTTATTAAGACAGGGGTTTGTCTTTCATATTAGTATTTCCCAATTCCTAAGTATGGAAAGACATCTAGCATGAGAATTTTTAAACCTATATACCATTCCTACACAAGCTTTGGGGTGTAGATAATTAGGGATGGTTGGGTATGTTTATCATTATGTAATAATTTGAGGATTTAACTCATACAGTATTTTTTCTCTTGTATTATGAGTATGAAACATGGTCCTTTAATTGAAAAAGACTGATTGGGTGTATTAGAAATGTTTTTAGCCTGTATTTATTTTATTAATTTTGTGTTTTTTATAATAAAATTAGAATAAAACACAAAATTATTAAAAAAATACAACATTATTAATTAATGATATAACATTGCATGTTAAGGATTAATGCATTCCAAAAGATTATAAAGGTATACTAGTTTATTAAAAATAATTAAATAGAAATACTCTAAGATCAAAGAAGTCATCATTATGGTCCCCTATAAGAATCATCATGTTGAATATAATTTTATAAATAGGTAAAATAAGTAGAAAAATTGATGATATTTTGAGGATTAAATTACATAATAGAATGAATTATTTTTTGATAAGTAATGTTATATACAGGGAAAATATAATTGTTGACTATATTTGTTATATGTTCAATGGGTTAATAGTTATTGGTAACTATTATATCAAGGTTGGGGTTACCATTATATGATTCTTGCAAAAAAAAATTAGGATTCCCATTATATGATTTGGTAATTAAAATATGTTCAACTAGAAACAAGTTTTTTAAAAGAAATTTAATTATGTTTATTTAGTGTAAGAAAATGTGATTTATTTAATGGTTAAGTATATATCTTTGAACTAAATCCTTATTTTTGGTATATTTAAATAATTATTTAATTATAAGAAAATTTATAAATGGATAATTATGTTAATTATATGGATTTATATTGATGTTTACTAATATTATAGTATTATAAATTATTATGACATGGTTAGGAACAATGGTGTTGATTTTCACTTCAATTGATATCTAATGTTATAAAAAACACATTATTATTAATATATTATGATTTGTTATTTAAAAAGCTAACATTTAATTATTTAATATTGATTTTATAAAAATTTAATATTTTCAATTCTCATACAGAAAATGAATTTAAGGTAATTCATTCTAAGAATTTATGAAAACAAGGTATGACAGTAAATAGTAAATATGATGTATAATAAAAAAAATTATTATAAAATATTTTAAATAAAAAATTAGATATTTTAAATTTAATTTAATTTTTTATAATTTTTTAAGGATTTATTTTATAATTCATGATTATAATATTATTTGTTTATTATTTTATTTATATATTTAAATTCAAATTCCACTTAAAATAAGACTTCAAATCCAAGTGAAATTTTATATCCAATTATGCTATTTTTTATATATAATGATGTAGAATATTATTGTAACCTATTTAATGTCTATTATTTTATAATATACTCAAATCATCATACCAAAGTTAATCAAATAGTATAAATTATTTTTTTAGGATAGGATAAATATGATAACATTTACTCATATTGACACAATGCTTGCATAGCATTAGAAAAGTAAAAATTGGTGGTTAAAAAATATTTAAAATTATAAGTACTGAATTAATTATGATTTGTCACTATTTTTTAGGATATTCAATATAATATATAATTACTTTCTATATTTAAATATTAATTCCAAAGGTATCAAGATATTTTTAAAGTCATATTACAAGATTAATGCTGAAAATTATTTTAAATCATCCTTACTGTCACAAATGTTTTTGAATTAATTAGAAAAACATAAAGACATATGTTTATTCAAGTGTTAAATATTAATTCACAAAAATATCTTTAATTTTGCATTTATGATCCACTTTACATAAGAAAATTACATTATTATCCCTTAATGAATGAATATGTTTAAATATTCCATCGAATCTTGTATATATAAGGGAACTCATATTCCCTTTCCAAAACATGTATAAAGTTCAGTTTTTTATAAATATTGTACCCAAGTCTCTATATAGAATTCAATACACATTTTTATAAGTCTATTATATATGAAAAGGTATCTCCTTTGAAGGCTTTAGACACAATCCTAATGATGCAACTCAATAACAAAGGTAAGGGTTCCAAAGTCATTTTTTCATTCATTATTTAAGATTAATTTTCATTAAGAATATTTTAAAACGTATATTATATTTCTGAAAAGGTTCTATTTTAATGTTATTAAAACCATTTTTATCCATTATTTTTAATATTCCATTCATTTATCCCTCATCATACATTTTTCATAAGTCTTTACTTTGTCAGAAAACGGGTTTTAAAACCCATGTCTTTTCATTTCAATTATTCATGTTAAAATTTCATTAACATAATTAACCTTTACAATTAACATAAAAATATTATTATAATTATATACAATTTTTCTTAATTAAACTAAAATATTTATTTCGATTTCTTTTTTTAACTCTTTAAGAAAACAATATTCAGTCATTGTAGTTTTATGCTACAAAAGTGAACAATGATGTATTTGAATTTACTTATGTGTCACGTGAATATTAATAATAATGGGTATCATTTTTTAATATAAAATTAATAATAAAAATATGTCTTATTTATGATTTTTTAATGATTAAATAGTTATTATAATAATTTTATTAAAAGTAATCAATTGAAATCATTTATAAGCATCTAAAACAACCTTATCAAATAAGATTTTCCAAATTGTATCTATCTACCAATGTATTGAACTCCCCTGGGTATATAATTATATAAAACTAATAAATTTACAAGTCTAAATATTATGGAACCATTTTACAACTATCTTTTACCAATATAATTTACCATAAGTTGTTTTAGAATTATAGACCAAACATCCTCAAAATGTATGAAATAGGAAAACATAATCCAATAAATGCATAAAACATGATAAGAAATAAATAACAATTATTAATAATAATAGGAAGAAACATGTAAAGGTTATAAATCAATTATATATTTTATATTATTTTATTACTTCGGATGTTAGATTATGTAAAAATCATGTTGATACTCATGGTAGGGGGATTCTCATCTCAATTTCCTTTCTTCGAGACGTCTTCCACACTCTTCATTTTTTTATATGATGAATATATTTTCTCATGAATAAATTATTATATATTAATTATTAAATTCATGGGTATAATAATTCCATTTCATGTTCTCTCTTTCATTTCTTTTCACTCATACATTAATAAGGTACTAATATTTTTTCATTAAACATATACATTAAAAAAATTAAATAATTTCTCTTCACTATATCTATATTGTTTCCTAATAATTTTAATTATATTCATATTATTTATTTTTATCAATATTTTATGGTTCTATATTATTTTCATCACAATTTGGAATCGTTTATTCTATTATTTTTTAGTTTATTTTCTTTTCATGGTTTAATATTGGTTCTTATTCTTTTAGTTTAAATTGGAATATATGTTCTGTTTTATTCATTGTAAAGTGCATAGACATTATATATGATGATGGTAGTCCATAAATTGTATAACACAACAACAATTGGGGTAATGATTTAATCCCCATATAAATTATGTTGTAATTAACTTGTTAATTAGTTTTACTATGGGTTACAGTAATTAACTAGTGAAGTTATTCCATTATTGTTTATTAGAATGAACTAGTGATGTTATTCTATTAAGGATGACTACAAGTGATTGTGGGTGATTATGAGTGATAAAAATATCATCTTTCTTGAAACCAACTTGATTAATCAATTGAATTTATATTTTACCATGATTTTTTATGGAAATCATTTATAAATAAGTTTATTTCATTATTGAACATAAGTTTATAATATTTTATAAGCACAAAATTTATTTTTTAAAAAAAAAATTAGGGGTGTTCATGTATTCCTATGGACTAATGGATGTTCATTCATTTTATATCCCTTACAAAACATTTCATTATCAACCCATTTTTTAAAATTATTTGTATAGATTTTAATGAGTAATTTTAGCAGTAATTATGTTAATGTTCAAATTATGGTGATTAGTGTTGAATGAAGAAGTGTATCATTTAATGAACCAGTTCTTATGAGAAAAATGCACACTTGATGAAAAGTATAGATTTTTTATGTAATGGATTCCTTAATAATCTAAACAGCTAAACATAATGGTATTAGGAATATGATTATTAAAATATTTATTTAAAACATATAATTATGGATTATTCATATTCAGGTTTCTTCATTTGGTATCATAGAAAGGTTTAGAATACATCAAGGGTTTGTATTTTGTATAGGAAACATAGGAAATTCAATTTATAGAAGTTGTGGAGGTGAAAATATTTGTATATATAGGGATAACATATTTCCATTGATAAGTAATATTTTTTTATAATTATTTCATGGTAGTTACTAAATTATTTCACCTCAATTATAACTATTTTAGAATTCATTAATATAGAGGTAGAAGGGTTATTTAGTTAGAATGGTTGGAATAGGATAATAACATTTCAAATAAGTAAATATAAATTGTTATTGTTCGAGATGATTAAAGTGTAAATATGTTAAATAAACTAAAAAATATTCTAATTATGGTACCAATATAAGGGAGAACCAAAAATATACATATAGGAATACATCAATAGTGGGTAATTTTATACAACTAAATCCTCCGCAATTTAGTGAAACATTAGATCCAAATATATCTGAAGTATGGATAAATTATTTTGATAAGATATTTGATGTTTTGGGTTATTTATAGCTTCAGATAGTTACTCCTTCAATTTATAATTTTGAATGAATAACCAACTAATGGTTGTCTTAAAATAAGAATACGAAGGATATGAATGATATTGGCCCCATGGAATGGAAGGTATGTAAATATATTTTTCTTGAAAAATATTTCCCTAAATTTCATTGAATTGGAATTGAATGTAATTTTTTTGGAGTTGAGGCTAAATGGATAGGACTCGGTTGTTTATAATGAAGAAAATTTTTCAATATTGGAAAGATATTATACTAATTTAATCCTCTCTGATAAAGTTATGTTTGATGGATTGTGCACAGGTTTGACACTAATTTGAAAAAGAAAATTATTCATTTGTGACATTATAGGTAATGAAGAAATCGTTTAGTTTTTAGAGATGATTGGGATGTAGTTTATTAACTCCTATAAAAACTACATGTCATAAATAGAAGAAACAATAAATTATGAAATTAATTCAAGGTTCTAGTATGAAAAAAACATAATGGAAATAGAAAAAAAAATTCCACGAATTTGGTAAAAATTTATTTTGGAGAGTGTCTTGTGGGGTCCATTAATTCTTTTAAGTGTTATAAACTTTGGCGTAAATCTCAAGATTGATAAGAAATAAATAATTATTAATCCAACAATTAAGAAGTATAGAATTATTTCCTTATTAATCTTCCCAATTGGAAATAAAATATTTGTATTATAAAATTTCATGGAATTATGAAAATAAATATCCTAGAAAAAAATATCATGAAGGATATCTACAAGATCATAATAATATTGTTTTTGCGAAGTAATTTTCCGTTTCTATAAAAGATTAGGTTCTTGTGGATGGTATATAAAAGGTGTCAATTTATTTATATAAATTCTTATATTTTATTCAAAAATTGAAAACATTATGGGACTAGGATTAATGAATCATAAGAAATGATTCATATTTGTGATTTTAGAAAAATAGTATTATGGAATAAGTAAAAAACATGTTTAAGAGTTCATGAAGGAGTTATATTATTAAATATTCAGTATATAGTGTTTTAAGATCTATAAAGTATTGATATTTCTGTTTTTAAAGGGATAAAAATTTTTGAGGGGGTATTTCATTAAGGGGGGATATAAAAGCAATTATTTTTAGAATGTATTTTATTTTGATAAATTATGAGTTTTTCATGAAAAAAAATTAGAATAGAAATCAGTGTAAAATAAAATAATTGAATGTTATTTTAAAAATTATATAAAATTACATATGAAGGATGAATATATTCTAGAAGATTAATAAAATTACAATGTGATAATAAAAATGGGTCAATAGAATGATTCATAGATCGAAGTATTAATCATCCTGATCGCCCATCAGAATCATGCCACTAAATAAATTTTATAAAGAAGGAAAATAAGTTTAAATATATATGGAGTATTGAATGAGAGAATATATTGAATGATTTTTATATATTTAAGGTCATATATTGGAAAATATAACATTAAATTGTGGTAGTTATATATTCATTGGGGTAGCCATTACAGATAGCCATTATATGATCATTGGGGTTACTGTTATATGATCCATAAAAAGGTGATATTCCCATTATATGATTAGTTAACAATAATATTTTCAACTAGATATGAATTTTATATTTGAAATTTAATTAGTTATATTTCATGTTATAAAATATGTTTTACTTAATGAAGAAGTGTATTTCATTAAAATAACTTGTTGTTATAATATAGGTAACTAATTATTTGATTATTTTAAATTTTAAAAATGTATATTTATGTTTATTATATGGATTTATATTTATATTTACTATTAGTATAGTTTTAAAAATAATTATGAAATGATTTGAAACACGAATTTTTTTCTGGTAAATCATATATATATTGTTATAAAAAATATATTATTTTTAATATATTATGATATTTTATTTAAAATTTAGCCTTAATAATTTTAAATTTATTTTATTTAAATATCATATTTTGAATTTTAATGTCAAAGTTAATTTTCGGTTCTTTCTCTCAATTATCAAAAACAATATATGATAAAAAATATTAAATATGACATATAATAAAAAAATATTATAATATTATTTTGGATATTTTTATTTATATTTGTTTTTTAAGGTTTTCAAGGATTTATTTTGAAATAAAATAGTCTAATTTACATTGGTTATAATTTGAATGATTTATTTTAATTTTAATTCTTTTTAAAATAAGAGTTCAAATTGAAGTATAGAAACTTTCTATTATTATATATTTTAACTAAAATAATATATAACATTATAGAAACACATATAATGTTTCTTACATGATAAGATACTAAAAATATTCTATAAAATTATTCAATTAATATTAATTAATTTCTATTTCAAGATAAATATGAAAACATTTATTGTTGTCCACACAATGCTTGTGGGACAATGGAAAAGTAAGAAAGGGTAGATTAAAGATATTTAAAGTGATGTTATTTAGCTAAATTATGGTGTTGTGTAATTATTAAGAAAATAAATTATGAGTAATAAATTATTTTAATATTTAAATTTTAATTCTATATTTATCTTGATATTTTTATTGTTAGATTACAAGACAAATCATAAAAATGATTTCAAATGGTATTTAATTTTAGAAAATGATTTGAAATTAATATAAAACAAAAAAATATTTTCTTGAGTAAACTGGGAAGGATTAATGGACTAAAAGATTTTTCCTTGTCAACTTATTAGCCACTTTCTTATTAAATATTACATTATTAATCCTTAAAGATTGAATTGTTTTCTATAAAATGGGATTCATTCTTCCCTTTCCCAAATACAAATAAAGTTAATTTTACTATAAATATTCTAACAAAGTATATATCTAATCATATTTTTCATTATTTTAAGGCTCTAACCAATCCAAAAGTGTAACACCATTGGATTTTATAATTTCTTTATCTTTAAATAAATTTTAAGTATTTGATATCTTTCTTGACGCACAATAATGATCTTAAAATGAATCATGATATATTTTAGCATCACTGATAAATTGATGGGTACCAATATGAATAAAAAAATATTATATATATATATATATATATATTACATAATAAAAATTTATTTATTAATGTATAATATAAAAGTGCCCAATTTTTCGTAGTCATTTTATGTTTCAAATATAAGTTTTATTTTAGAAAGGTTTTTACTATATATTTTGCATGAATATTAAAATTATTTTCTACAATTTCTAAAAAAAAATATTGGAGAAATTAATATCATTTTTTAAATTATAATATTGTCATTATCTTATTAGTAATTTTTGATATTTTTATAAAAAGATCTATTTTTCAGTTAATTGTTAAAATTTATATATTTGTAAAACTATCATTTCATTTATTAAATCATGTAATTGAACAGGCCCATTACATTTTGATTTTAGTTTTAAGGTAATATAAGAACAATTTTATCAAATAAAGAAAAATAATTCCATAGGAATCAATATTATATTTAATTTTCATATATGTTAATTTTTGTACTTAAAATGCATTTTTTTCAAAAAACTGTTTTTCATTGTGTTATGTGCATTTATATAAAAACTAATTTCTACCACTTATTGGGATTTAATCTAAACAAATGGATGAAATATTTATAATTAATATTTTTAAATTTTCTAAATATGACCCTTTTATTTTTTATCATTATAAGTAGTATTTTTGGTAAGCATTTTTCACCTCAGTAAGGTTAAAATGGATAAAAAGGTGTTAAAAATGTGATATAAGATCTATAAATTAGACAAAAACCTTCCTTTATTTCACTTTAGGAGACTAATTCAACAATATCCATCATAATATTATATATATGAAACTTTTCTTCCATTTTAATTTGATAATGAAATTCATATTCTTTTAATTAATGAAACTTGTAAAATGTCACTCTCATGATTTTAATTTAGCTTATAATTACACATAGTGTTTTTGACACTTTTTCCGAGGTGCGTGCATCTGTATGTTTGGAGGAATAACATGTTGTTTTGTGGCCCCGCATTCTCGCTTTCCAATGGCGGGCAACATCCGTCTCTCGTTCAAGGAAATTTTCTCCTTGATCGAAATGGGATGATGGGATGTCGGTTCTTCCTTTCATGGATTCCTCCTCAGAACTCGTCACTTAGTCCGGGTCTCCCATATATATTTAATAAGTTGTTTGTGAAACTCTTCCCAATGCCATATCTTCATGGATGCTGGTTAATTACACTACTTCTATCTGGACATTTGAAGGGGTGAAGTTAGGGAAGCAACCATCGTTTGGGTGAGTTGTCATGTTGGACATCACTGGCGTGTCTGGACGATGGATCACTAGTGCATATATCTTCTATCCATTATTATATGTTTGGACCAAAAGGGGCTTAGATACCCTAAGAGGGGGGTGAATCACGGTATGGATATTATTTTTAAAAAATATTACCGCCCCACTGGATCTTGACCTATATATTATTAGGGTCACTTTGTTTGCTCTTGTCGGTTTACGTTGATCACTTATTTTTATATTTATTAGATGATGATGCTTTAGATGCAGTGCAGGGAAGCAACTAGGTAGACACATAGATTTTTACTTGGTTCACCCTCACTGGGCTACGTCCAAGGAGCGTACAACGATGATGTACCGTTGTACCAAATCCACTAAAGCTCGCTGACAATAATATTTGGGCTACATCACATCTATACCCAAGCTCTCTGCCTTTACAATTTTTAGGGTCATCTCACTACATTCCCAAGGGCCACTCCATTTTCCCCTCTCTATGCCTCACCGCAGGTAGAATGGATAACCTTCATCCTCTTCCTTTTCTCACTGCACTTGAAAGGGATCCAATCACAGTTTATAGACCTATAGGTTTATTTATTTGCATGAATACAAGAATCCTCAACTATTGATAGATTCTCTATTAAACTTCAACATTCATCCACATATGAAAACCACAATTCCTCTAAAAAACTTGGCAATTACTATAGAAATACCATCGCAAATCACCCTACTTCTCAAATCTCCCAATTTCACGAAGCTCAAACAATCCTCAATTAAGTCCCTACCTTTTCACGAATCACGCACCTTTTTAGAGCTTGTTTCCTCACGTTGTTATTTCTAGGAGCTCAAGACATCACAAAGAGACTTCCCTCATGATTCTCACTGAGCCAATGTGGAGCACACAACTTTTTCAGAGCTAGATTAGCCATCATGAAGATCCTTCCTTTCGGGAAGCACAGTTCCATAGTGAACCACCTTCACAAGACGAGAGATAAATATTTTCTTGGAAAACTATATGCTTCTCTCAATGGGGTGGAGGCATATTTATAGGTGATTCCACTGACCCATGAACCTTCCGTGCGATGTCAGAGCCATGTCATGTAAATTTGAGATACTCCTAAATTTCCCCCAAAGTTCAGTCAAAATCACGAAGCAACACAGAAATTTTCAGATCCTGGATCTCATCTTAATCGCAGAACATTCTGTCAATTACATTGCGCTGCCGCCATGAAGCTCCCTTGAATTTCCCTTCATCTATGTCATTCATGAAGCTCATTGTAATCATGAATAACACCATCAACATTCTTTTGGTCTTTGCAAAATCCAAACTATGAATCCTATCTTCACGAAACTCATAAATTTTCCATATTTAAATGAGATCTTAAAGAATATCCACTTCTCGCGATTCTCACCAAACTCCAAATTTTGGACCCCAAAAATTTAGCAAACACTTGAAAACAACACCACCTTGTTTTTGTTCTTCTATACTGCCTCCAGATATTTTGTTCCTTTGTCATTGTTCTTTTTCAACATGGATTGCCAAAAACTTCTCTGGAACCCGACAATTCACCATGGAAACCTACATTGTCAACAAACACAAGCAACCCAAAAATGCTACAATGATACCTTGAGGGGTTTTTTCCCAACAATCTCCCCCTTTGGGTCTGTTCGCAACTCTTCTCAAAACAAATCTCTAGACATTAATACCTCTCTAAATCTCCTTCCATATACAACCATCCTTCACCTCTTGTGATTCAGATACCAACCAATGATTCACTCACCATATACTCTAAGCCCACATGACCAATGCTCAGCATGAGAAACAAGAGTAATATGAAAATTTCATCAATGAATCATTTCATTTCAAACAATAATTCTTGATACGAATTGGATCCCAATTGTCAAACTGAAACAGATTATTGATCGCTGGAACCCTTCTCACACCATTCTAAAATCACTCTTCTACTTTTAGCACGATCCTTTGTTATCGTGATATCTAATCATTGATCGATCACTTCTAGCATCCTTAGATTTAAAAACACTCCCCTATCTCAGTGATCTCCCCCTATCTCGCTGCTCCACCTATCAGCTTCTAGCCGTGTGTTGACCTAAGAAATTTTCTCCCATCCATAGCCATAGTTTCTCCCCATTTAGGAGTCACTATTTATCCCCCTTTGTCAAAGAACCCAAAAGGGAACTTCTTTGTGGTCTGCAACAGATTATAGAACACATATCAGCACATTAGGGAAAAATACACAATACAATGGGGAGGGGGTTCCTAAATTCACACTTCTTCATGTACAGGGAGTCAACTGAACTCTCAGAGCAAGTTGATGCCTCTCAAAAGCTTCCTTGGGTAATGCCATTGTTAGAATGTCTGCAACTTGGAGTTCTGTAGGCACATACTGCAACTTCACAATTCCCTGGTCAACCTTCTCCTTGGTAAAATTATACTTCATCTCAATGTTATTTTTCCTTGAGTGATGGATGATATTTTTTCTATGATTTATAGCACTTGAGTTATTGTACTATATTCTGATTAGAGACTTCACTTCAATGCCCATATCATCAATCTGTTTCTTCATCCACAATAATTTTGTGCAAGCTTGAGTGGCGTCAATATACTCAGCATCTGCGGTGCTCAATGAAATACAATATTTCTTCTTTCTTATCCAGGAAACACACAATCCACCAATATATAAAGCACCTACTAATATTGTTTTCTTGTCAACTACTTAGTTGTCCCAATCTCCATTTTTATATACCAATAATTCTGACGCATATATGTCACTATATATCAAGCCATAATCCATCGTTCCCTTGATATAAAAAATAATTCTTTTCAGTGAAATCTTGTTGATTTTCTTGGGATTACTCTGATATCTCACTGCTTGGCATGTGCTGAATACAATATCAGGCCTTGTCACAGTCATGTACAGCAGACTTCCAATGATTTTCTTGTATTCCGTGATATTAACTGCATTGCCATCCTCATCTTTAGATAGTTTCATCCGGGTAACAATGGGAGTCATCATCTCCTTGGAATTTTCCACGCCAAATCTTCTCAAAATATCATTGGCATATTTGGATTGAGAAATGAGTGTTTCATTACAACTTTATGTCACATGTAGACCAATGAAAAATTTCGTCTCACTAATCATAGACATTTCATACTCATGTTTCATAAATTATAAATTTTTTCTACACTATGATTCATCTGATCCGTTAAATATTATGTCATCGACATAAACCCAGACAATCATCCTTTGATTACTGTTTTTTTTTATATGGAGATTGTAATAAACTCCCCCATGATGAAACTAAGTTTCTTCTAGTACTGATCAAGACATGAGTACCATGCTCTTGGTGCTTATTTCATCCCATACAATGCCTTCTTCAGTCTGCAAACCATGTTCTCATCCTCATGAATGAGAAAACCATTTGGTTGCTCGATATACATGTCTTCCTCTAGAACCCCATTTAAGAATTCAAATTTTACATCCATTTGTATAACCATGAACTTCTGTTGCACGATAGTGGCTAGGAATAATCTGATTGTCTCTAGCCTTGCAACCAATGCAAATGTCTCATCGATATCAATTCACTCTATCTAGGAGTATACTTTTCACACCAGTCATGATTTGTTCCAAATCAATGTTCCATCTTCATTAATCTTGTTGCGATAGATGCATTTATTCCTGATGAAATTCTTATCTACTGGCATCGAAACAATCTCCCACGTCTAATTTTTTTAATCTGATCAAGCACTTCATTCATTACTTGAACCCAGTTTTCATCTTTAGCTGCATTAGTGAAGCATTTCGGCTAAACCTGAGATTGGAAATATGTATGCTGTAGTTATTTAATTCTTCTTGTTTGAATAGGAACTGACTGATCGCCAATGATATTTTGTCTATCGATTTCCGTTCAACTCCTTGTCTTTTGTGTAGATATTTATTTTACTTCCTCATGATCATCATCAGTATATTCTTTTGAATATATATCATCCACTTCTTCTCCCCCTATGTTTCATTCCCCCTCGTCACTTTCATCATTAAATTGCTCACTATTTCATTGTTCAGTGGCATCATCTCTTTCAACTACTTTTCTGAGCTTCTTGTTGAAACATTGTTTATATTCTCTTGTATCTTCTTGGTATCCAGAAAATAGTCAACTAATAAAATAATTTTAGAACAAAATAGATGATCATGAAATTCATGAATGTTGCTGCTTCTCCCAAAATATGTCTTCTCTCGATAAAAAAATTTGAGTTGGTCATCCAATTATTTATTTGATAGATCTTGCATCTGATTATGATATTGAATTCTCCCCTATGTAACACTTCTTGTGGTTATGCACAATATTTACACCCATAACCATTTTTCTCCTCTTGTATCATTTATTCTAATGTGGCACTCGGCATTGAGCCATTAACCAAATCTCTAAGCCTACTAAGTTGGAAATCAGTGTAGTAAATAATACATAAAGTTAATAACACAATCACTTCCTATTGTGCTATGTTTCTCCCTTTCTTCTTCAACTATGCTACCTGATTTGAGTCAATTGAAACTCTAAATTATATCAATTTTTCACCAGGCATATTTAGATGCCACTTACCCTTGGATGGTATCCCCCTAAATCCCAAAACACATGAATCATCAATTTGTAGGATTTATGTACATTGGTAGAGGGGTTGTTCCAGTATCCACAAGAAGAGAACTGTGGTTGATCCTGATGATTCAACCCTTTTATTCATTCTTGGAAATCATCACACTCATTCCTTGTTAATTCTAGCTTCCAAGCCATCTTTAACTGCTCTGGCCATTTGACTAAGCATTCATTACCCACATGCTGATTCTTTCTCTGAAAGGTAGATTCTGTAGGCCTGTCCTTTCTTAACATTTGGGGTTTAAACACACTAGCACACATTTTATTCTTTGATGCACCACCAGTATTCCATTTTACATGACTCTTTATCTGAGTTGGACTCATTCCACTGGTCATCTTCTCTTTCTTCATCCTCCATTGTAATGTTCTTTCTTCTTCTTTCCCTTCTCGGTATGTGGATTGACAAGTGAATTTTACATAACATTCTTTATTCATATTTATTTTCTAAATTTTTTGAGTCATGCCACATTTTCTTTGTGTGGTTGAGTCTTCCCTTGACATTACACTTTCCTAATTACACTGGGGGAATCTCTTCCTTTTCTTAATAAGCTTCCCTCTACTCATCTCATCATCCAATTCACATGTCAACTTATCCACCATGTCACTTTGTATCTTTACAGTCAATTTTTCCTAGGCAACAGATTCAGAGACAAATGCATTATCTTGTTGTAACATTTGATTCTTATGAACTAGTTCTAATAGATGTGCAGAAAGATCATCATTTATGGCCTTTAGATTCTGAATTTCATCTGAGTTCAGATTCTTTCCCTTAACACCATCTTTGATATTTTCTCTCTTTATAGACAACTATTTAAGTTCTTCGGCATGAGAATCATTCTTCTCCCTCAGATTAGTGGCCATGTCAATTAGCCTTTGATTTAAGCCACATAGCTTGTTGACCTCAATTTCTAGTACCTCTATCCATATATCATTACATTTAATTTCATCAACAAATTTATGATCCAAATACTTTCTCTTATAGACAAATTTCACTTTTTGAATCCTTTGAGTTTCTTCATCATCAGATGTTATAACATCACTTGGAATATTGGTTTCTTCACTCATTACTTTAGCATCATTGAATGAGTATGAATTTTCACTGTAAAATTTCTCAAAATAATCATTTGGTTCACTACATGATTCCTTTAACTGAATCACATTGTCTCCACAGACACTTCCGCACTGAGGGATACCACCCAACTTCTGCTTCTTCTTGGATGTTCTTCCTTTTGACATGGCACACCAAGATAAGATCAGACTGAATCTTTAACCATACAGATCAATTGAACTAAGTCAGAGCAAACAAATACAATAAAAGAAACCTTCCCTATAATTACAATTTTTAGGACCAAAAGTGTCCTAGATACCCTGATAGTGGGGGTGAATCAGGGTATGGATATTCTTTTTAAAAATTCTCCCTGCCCACTGGATCATGACCTCTTTATTATTAGGGTCAAATTGTTTTGTCTTTTCTGTTTATGTTGATCACTTATTTTTATCTTTATCGGTTGATGATGCTTTAGATGTGGTGCAGGGAAGAAACCAGGCAGACACAAAAAAATTTACTAGGTTCACCCTCACTAGGCTATGTCCAAGAAGCATACAACGGTGATGTGCCATTGTACCAAATCCACTAAAGCTCACTGCCAATTCATTTTGGGCTAGATCACTTCTATGCATAGGCTCACTTAATTTACAATGTTTAGGGTTAGCTCACTGCTTTCCCAAGGTTCACTCTCCGTTCCTCTCTCTTTGGCTCACCACTGGTAGAAAGGATAAACTTCATCCTCTTCCTTTGCTCACTAAACATGGAAGGGATCCACTCACAATTTATAGACCTTCAAGTCTCTTTATTTTCATGAATACATGCATCATAAAATATTTATAGATTCACTCTTCAAGTACAACTTTCATCCACAAATTAAAACTACCTTGCCTCTATAACACATGGAAATTCCATTGGAAATACCTTCGTAAAGCACACTACTTTGTGAAGCTCCCAATTTCATGAACCTCAAACAAGCCGTCATGAAGTCCCTACCTTCTCGCGAAGCTAACACATTCATAGAGCACGTTGCCTCATGGGATGCTTTCGTATAACTCAATTCATCACAGAGTGACTTCCCTCGTGAACCTCACTAAGCCAACGTGGAGAACAAAACTTTCGCGGAGCTAGATTTGCGGCCGCGAAACTCCTTCCTTTCGTGAAGCACACTACCTTCATAAACCGCCTTCTCGAGCCGAGAGAAAAAGATTTTCTTCGAAAACTCTTTGCTTCTCTTGAGGGGGTCGAGCTATATTTTTATGCAATTCCATTGACCCTCGAACCTTCAACACTAAGTCAGTGCTACGTCATCTCAATTCACAAAGCTCTGAAATTTCCGCCGAAGTTTTTTCAAAATTGTGAAGCACCATATAAATTTTCAGATTGTAGAGCTCGTAGTAATCGTGGAGTATTCCGTCAATTACTTCACTCGACCACCGTGAAGCTCCCTTGAATTTCCCTTCGTCTCTTCCATTTTCAAAGCTCATTGTAATCATGAAAAACACCATCAACATTCTTCTGGTCTTCACGATATCCAATCCATGAAGCCTATATTCGCGAAACTCAAACATTTTCCATATTTAAATTAGATATTCAAGAATATCCACATCCCACGATGCTCATCAAACTCAAATTTTTGGACCCCAAAAATTTGGCAAACACTGGAAAATGGTGCCACCTTGTTTCTGTTCTTTTGTACCTTCTCCAGATCTTATGTTCCTCTGTCATTGTTCTTTGTCAACATGGATTTCCAACAACATCTCTGGAACTCAACAATTCACCATGGAAAACTACATTGTTAACAAAAACAAACAACCCAAAAATGATGCAATGTTCCCATGATGGATTTTGTCCCAACATTATAGGGATTATTGAGGGCATGGAAGCTTGATGAATTTAATGAAGCGTGCAGGGAATTATATGCCCTATGCATGTCTTTGAGGTTTTCCTCAGCTTCCCAAATTTAACACAGGGTATGTCGTGAGTTTAACGTCTACTGGAGATGGATAAGATTGATCAGAACACTGAATAGAGTAGACCAGATGGGACCATCCCCTGGAGGGTACTATGATATTGAGGGATGAGTTGACGTAATCCCATCAGGATGTGGTGGCTCGGGTAAGAATCAAGATAGATGATAGGTAGTTGAATGAAGTGGATGCGGAATGACATGGAACCATCATGAGGATGAAGGTGATATTGGGCTTGAGCCTTGAAGAGACTTCTTAAATATCCTCATGGAAGGGTATCAAAGTCTATGTCATTCATGACGGGGGTGTCGAATCAGGGTGTGCGTAGAGGACAATGACCCGACGATATAGTGATGCTTATGCAAGGTTAGAAACATGATTTGATCTGATGCCCGTGGCGAGAACCAAAAATGAGAGTCCCAAAAGAGGGGACACAAAAATAATACCACTAATTGGGGAATGTAATGGTTTATCACTGGATGGGTCCCAATGGATTACCGCTAAATCGGTCACAATTGCTTACCGCTGAATGGGTCACAAGGACTTACCGCTGGGTGGGTCACAATGGCATACCACTGAATGGGTCCCAACAGCTTACCGCTGGGTGGGGTTGATCCTCATGGAGGCTTCCTACATACCTTTCCTAGGAGACGGAGATCAAACCTATGTAGTTCAGAAAGGGGGGCTAGGTGAACTGACATGAAGATGGTCGGAACCAAGTAGGTATTGGGAATGAAACACAGTGAGGCTTCCTACGTAGCATTCCATGGAAAGGATCAAAGTCCACATAGTCCAGTATGGTGGGTACTAACATGAAGGGGGTTGGAACCAATGTTTGTTGGGATTGAACCTCAGGATGGCATCCTACGTACCCTGCCTTGGAAAGGAACAAAGTACACATAGTTCGGAATGGGTGGTCAGTGAACCGACATGAATGAGGACTTGGGGTCTCGATAGATGGTGGGATTGAACCTCATGGAGGATTCCTACATTACATGCCTTGGAAAAGATCAAAGATCACATATTTGAGGATAGTATGGGGCTTACACTCTCAGCTTCCTAGAGGGGATATCATGGTTGATTCTTACTCTAAGCCCACATGAGTCATTCTCCGTGTGAGAAACAAGAGGTAGCAGAGACATGTCGATCACGTCCTGAAAGGTGTGTTAGTGGGAAGTGGAATGAGGCCTATGCATGGTTAGTATTCCAAAGAGGAAATAGGGGCATACGTGTGGTCCCCCGCCCATGGAAATATAGATCGGGACTTACTCCAGGATGGAGGCCCAGTGGTGACAAATCCCAATTGGAGAGGGTTCGGGTAACGGTGGTCATTGTGCCCCTATTTCCTCTTATTCTTTGTAAAATTAGAAGATAGGCGGGTTATGGTACCCATTCCACCCTTTTCTAGACTTTGGAACTGAAGAAGAAGGGAGGGGAAGAGGTGTTTCCTCCTGCAACAAAGGCTAGGGGCTTACACCAAGTGGGTTTCCCTTCCCCGCAGACTGGCGCCACTCCAGTAAAGAGGATATCATTCCATTTGAGGAAGATCTCAATCCCATGGAGATGATTTATCATAGAGAATGTTTGAGCTAGGTCACCCTACATAGAATTCATGGGGTGAGGCCACAGTTTAACGTCATGTGCTGAGAATGATGGAGATTGGCAGTTTAACGTCCTACAGCTCGAACGAGGTGGGTTTACTCCGCACCCCTAGGACATACATGACTGGCACCCTTTACCCCATAGTGAAGGGAAAGGATCGGCAATACCATGACTAGGGGGTGTCATGAGTTGATCCCATTTGGGTTCCACATTAGCGTAGTTATGCGAAGAAGTAGTAGCTGTTAGTGTTCCTATGCAAAGAAGCATGAGGCAAAGAAAAGTAATGGGAAGCATTCCCCAAGGTATTTTGATGTTACGTCTTGCAAACCTTTAGGGTCACATGGGAAAGGAGTTGCAGAGCAAAAAGGTTCATAAGTAGAAGCCTCACGAAGCTCTGGCGCTCCATGTAGTGGAGCGGTTTCGTGAAGGGGTGTTCATCATGAAGTGAAGTGGCCTATCCTAGGCATAACGCATGCATGAATATGGAAGGTGCTTCGTGAAGTGGAAAGGCATGTGTGGAGAAACACCTTTCGAAGCAAGGGTGCCTGACAATGTGTAGCACTATGAAGCAATATTCCTTATGAATCACAGTGACCCTGCCTTATTATGTGGGTCACATATTCATGGAGGGTGCTTCATGAAGAATAAGTTCTCCGTGAAGACATGAGTCCACATGAGGATCCCCTTCCATCGCGGAGGCCCATGGCCTCCACCAAGGGCATCCCTCCTTGGATAGAAGCCGAATTTAAACCAAGGTAAAGGCACCTCACGATGCAAAAGTACCTTGAGCAGCTCATGGACCGCATAACATAAATTTCTTCACGATTTGAGAGCTATGAAGGAAAAAGGTAGGCTGATCCATCCTATGGGCTCTTGGGGAGCCCAGTATTTATAGGAAAGAGGTGATGTGAAGTATATATCATGCGACACGAAGACAGAGTTTTCTCCTCGGAGGGATCGTGAACGTCAAAGAGGTATGCAGAGCTTCCCTCATCCTTCCTCCACGGCGGGTTTGTGAAAGTTAAAGGGGTTCACGGAGTATCTCACCTCATTTCTTCGCGGCGGGCTAACAAACATCAAAGGGGTTCATGGATCATCCCGCCTCCTTTGTCCGCGGTGAGTTCACGAAAGGGAGCTCTGTGCCATTCGTGAGGCCATGGGGGATCCGCGAGAGGACTTCGCGAGGCATCCCCTGTGTTTTCCTGTTATTCTTATTATACCCAAATTTTGGCGCCAAAAAATTCCCCCCTCAGACTTGGAGTCGAGGATAAATCAAGGGTCAAATTTTGAGGGTCAATCACCAAATTAGCTCATCCATTTGTGAAGTTTCCTTGCGAAGGAGGCTCGCGAAGCCGAGAGGCGTGTGCCTGTTGGGCATGCTGTGAAGATCATCGCGGCTTGACATGTTGTGAAGCCTCCAGGGTCCTCTCCAATAAATAGGGGTGCTGACCTCTCATTTGTCTTTTCTCTCCTCCACGATTTTGGATTTTAGCTCTCTCGATTCATGAAGCTCCACATAATCCCAGATTACTCTCCACGAATCGAATGTTCAACTTCGTGGTGTTGAGAGAGTCATTGAAATCACATATGAGATCTTTGAAACTTTCATTTGAAGGTTGGGGCAGGGCTCTGCGAATAGACTTCTCGAACGAGCTCTGCGAACTTGCTCTGCAGATGAGCTTTGCAGACCGAAACTGAAGAATGCCCCAAACTAAAAAACTGAATGGCTTACCATGAGGCTTAAAGGGGGTCTATGCGGATGCTTCCTAAAGGGAGAAGATGGAAAATATATTGGTTCTAGGGGAGTAGATTCAGACCAATTCTGACCACAATTCACTGGTGTGGCTGTTTTCAGAAAGCCAAAGGAATTATCCGATGTGTAAGAGGCATCCGTTGTAGGGATTTGGGATAAGGGATGACATCTTCTTCCCTAAATCAAGTATGGAAAAGATAGATTATTGGTTCCGGAGCACGTCTTCCAGTGCAAGTGTATCAGGTCACCTGACGGCCATGCTTGAGAGGACTTCACACCTATCAATTCTGAATGCCTATATAATCACTTGAACAATTTGTATGGGAAGGCATTGCAGCCAGAGACTCCCCCGCCCCCTTATACCAGACAACCTTGAAGGCAGCCCTAAGGATCCCATGCAAGGGATTGTCTAAGGCATGGGACCTATTCCAGGGTGTCAACATCGCAGATGATTGGGCCTAGGAATACTAGGAAGGTGACTCGTGTGAGGAGTTTGGAGTGGATATGAGGAGAGTGGGCATGTATGAGGCATCTTGGGGATCCCATTTCCACATCTATCAACTGAAGCAGCTGATTCTGGAGCTATTGAACAGGTGGTCATCGGGGACAAATACCTTCTACTTACACCACGGGGAGGTTTGTATCAGCTTGTGGGATGTGCACCAGATCTTAGGGGTCCCGATATTTGGGGCGATGAATGATGAATTCCTCTTTGTCATGGGTGCATGGGAGGATCTGGAGAAAATATCATCACTGTAAATGGATTTGATGGAGATGGTGTCGGGAGAGGACAAAGTAGCAGTGGGGGACGTCAATTTCAGATGGTGGTTCAAGTGGTTCCTAAACTTCCCTGAAGACAGTCAGTTTCTGGTGAGGCCTAAAACCTTCTTGAAGGGGGCTCAAGGGTGCAAGGGGAACTCAAACTGGTTACTCTTGGTGGACAGCTAGTGGAAGACGTGGGGATTCAATGCCATCACCAAGCAGCAACCGGTAGTCAGGCTGGCAGCATTCATCTCAGATCTGATCTATGCTTGGATCCTCCCAGTGATGGATATGAACATGGGAATGCGACAACAAACATTCATCATGGTGTCCATGTTGACGACAGGTGGGTGGGTCTACCTTGGGATCCTGATGCTCTCCAAGCTGTACAGGGTACTGTAGCACGTTAGCGAGGGGGAGAGGCCAACGAGGATATGTGGACCATTCTACCTCCGGTATGGGTGGATAGTGGTGCACATCATGGAGGGGTGTTCTATGAATATCTTAACTCCATCTCCCTTATAGAATCGAACTTTCAATCCTCTATATTGAATTCCACGAGGAGATTTCCGGCCAATCTGATTGCGCTGTCGGTACTCAACCGAGAGTGGAAGGTTGAGGAGTTCAACTTTCACCTGTTTCCATTGCCAACGTGTGAGTTTACCAATGATGGCCAAGGCATGGAAGATAATTATCCTATATACATGGCTTTGGAGGTGGATTCATGGTGGAAAGAGTGGACCGTGATCCTCTCAGGGAACCGTACAAAACACACTGATTCTCCAGAGAGTTTTAGTGTATGCAGCAACTGGCCCCATATGTCTATTTAGGCATTCACCACAAGGAACATCTATGTGTGATGAGGCAGATGATGGTCATGTTCACACAAGAATATGGGAAGATGTGGAACAAGCATCCTCCGCCCACTGTTGTCTTTGGGTTGGTGAATTAGTACACCAAAAGTTGGGAGGCAGTCTACCTGGGTGAGGTGTTGAACAACCAACTGTCTAGGTCAATGATCGTGTGCCTCCCCAACCTCGAGGCCAGGTCCAGAAGGCGGAAAGGACATCTCGTGGTGGTGGGGTGGCTCTGGTGGCAAGACCCACACCGGTTGATGGGGTGGCAATGGCAGCAGATCCAGCTGCGGGAGCGGACC
The DNA here is from genome assembly GCA_963277665.1 of Viscum album. Taxonomy (NCBI): domain Eukaryota; kingdom Viridiplantae; phylum Streptophyta; class Magnoliopsida; order Santalales; family Viscaceae; genus Viscum; species Viscum album. The sequence goes on from OY728151.1 coordinate 1,523,810,787, forward strand.
CGGTGGTCCTATATGAACATAGTTGTACTGAGGAGAGGCCACTGACAGGATTCTATAGAATATCTTTCTTGGATCCTGGGAAGTGGCTTTGACATAAATAAATTATGGAGAATTCCATGTTCTCAGAGGCCTGGGACATCTGGGATGTCAACAGGCAATTATTTAGCCCTGCCGAGATGTAGAAAAACCTGAAGCATCTCGGGATGGATTTGTTCGGGATATGCCCTATCAGGGCTGGATTTAAGGTGTCCCAAGTGGAGGGGGAGAAATACCTAGCTGATATGTAGGAATTTGTGCATTCCCAGGGTGCTCCTCATCCAATAACAGATCATTTCAAGGTGTTGTTGGATTGTATGGTCCACCTGTAGTTGTCGGTTCCTAATTTGAGGGATCGTTTCCCTCTTTTGGAGGAATCAGACGAATCCTCCTGGGGGACGAGGCTGGTAGAGGGAGCCCATTGGATGAGGGGGAAGTTGGTAACCAAGACTCGATACTTGATGAATTTGAAGAGGATATTGAGTTAAAATCTCGAGTCCCTTCACCGGGATCTACTTCTAGGATACCTAGGACCCCTTAATAACATTTGAACTATTCAGGAGGACCTCATACACATAACATGTTCTCATCCCCCAGTGGATGATGTTGGACCTTCAGGATCCAAGCCCACTACTACATCAATTAAGACATCCAGCGGGGCTAGGACATCTGAGGTTTCTCCTCCATATCTTTTTGACCTTCCTACAATATACGAAGGGTCGCGCCATGGGGTCCCGATAGCATCAACCCAAGAACAAGCCCAAGAATTCGATCTCTATATGTCCCCTATACAAAATTCATGACTGCCACCCTTTGACCACGTTAACTGACATCCATTCCCCTTTTTGGTATGAACAGTTCTTTAGATGGAGTTGGTAGCCTTAGCAAGGTTGGTCGGGACTTCTGGTGGTGTCTTTCCTAGGTGAATGTTGGTGATCGTGGAGGAAGATATCCAGACCAACCGAGATGTGGTGCTCCCGATCACTAGTGGGACCATCAGTAGGGTCGAGCCTGAGATTATTGAGGTGGAATCTAATGATGAGGATCAATCAGACAACCCGGATCCCAACATTCCTGATGTAACACCCCGAAATTTTATGAGAAAGATTATTTTTAATTTTTGTGATGTCTTGTGTTGTACGCTACACCAAAATTAGCTTGTTCTATACGCAACACTGTATTATATTGTATTATACACAAACACTATTCTTGGCTTGGGTTGCACGCAAGAGCAACATTCCTCAATAGCGTGTGTTGTACGCAATACTTAGTTCCACTAAACAATGATATATTGTTATAATATTATTATGAACTAGCTGTTAAATATATTAGTAACTACATTTTGAATTTTATTAAAATATAATTCATCTTAAAAATGTTATTGAACATGGTATGAGAACAAAATAAATTTTTCAGCTAAAAAAAGTATTTTTCAAAAAATGCAGTTTTGCCGCCTTTTGATGGTGTACCCACTTTAAATAGAGTTTTTGACATGTTTATAAGTTCAATTTGAAAAAATAAAATTCTTTTTTAGAATCAGGATATATAAAATAAATTTAAATAAATTTTTGATATTTTTCTAAAAATGTTTTTTATTTTGATGAATAGTAAAAATAAGCTAAATTTTAAATAAAAACAACTTTTTCATCAACATAATTTATATGGTTAAATTATAATATTTAATGGTCTTAAAGTATAAATAGAATTTATTTTTACCATTTAATATAATGTATGTCATTAGAATTAATTTTACATAGAATCCATATGTTAAATCATTTCAATCGTTTGTAATGTTTTAAACAGAAAAAACCATTTTTTCGACAACGAGATTAATTTTAAATTAAATACTGCAACTTCTATGTTTTGAATTTGGAAAAATGGATTCCCTATTTTAATTTAGTAGTTCCAAATTATGTTAATTAGCTACACTTTATTTTTAGGCATTAAGAATAGTAACTACGATAAATTTTATTTACCATAGTTAATGTTAAATCTGGTAATTAAGTGTCAATACAATATTATAAAATTACCCTAATACTTTTATTAATATAATTGGATGATTATATTTTTCCATAAATCATACTTGGGTTGAAATGGAATCAAATGGAACCCACATGTATTTGATTAAGACCTTTTATTTATTTTATTTAAAGGAAAGTGAAATATGTCTCACTCAAACTTCAATAATTAGATTGTTTTTAATATAAGGTTATACAAAATATAAATTAGATTATAAATACTAATTTAAAAGATAAAATATTTTTATTTATCATGGTAATTTATTTTTAATTTTTATGAAATATTTAATTACCTTAATAGATTATACATTAATGATGTAGAAATTATTTATTTAGTGAAAAATCAATAATATAGTTTTTATTAAAATAATAATATCTATCAAAAGGACTAGAAACTTGACCAAACCTTATTGGTCGAGTATATCTATACCCTGAGAATCTGAGGGTCTATTTTTGGACCATTTGGAGACTTATAAAACAAATTAGTCCATTTATATTATTTTATTTTAAATGATGTCAAAGATGTCACCTTCATAATTTAATAAATATAACAATTTAAATTTAGTGAATTTAAGATGATAAATTCGAGTAAAAATATTATTATGAAAGTTATTATATTAATCTTCATCATAGGATTTTATTTTTAATTTTTATGGAAAAATTATTATATTAAATAATTATAAAAAAATGATGTATTAATTATTTTATTAAGAGAAATACTAAATAAATGGTTTTAAAAATATTAAAATAAATAATATATGAAAAAATTAATGTGCTCCATTAATTTTTTTAGATGAATATGAGTTGTTATAAATCTATTAAATAGTTTTTTTGGAAAATATATTTTTTTTGTATTTTATTTAAATTAAAATAAATGAATATTGTTAAAATTTACTCTATTGTTATTTTATAAACATATCATATTATAAAACTGTTTAAAAATCACAAAAATATTTAAAAATTATAAAATTAAATTTATATCGTCTAAAATTTCATAAATTATCCAATTATGGAAAATTCACAACACATAAGTAATTATTTATAACAATTTAAAATTTAGAATATTATTTCCAAAAATAAAATTGAATAGATTAAATAAGGATAAATCAAGTTGATAAGGTTTAAAATAAATTAAAAACATGTGGAAATCTTATTATTTGATGAGATTACTAACCTATATCATCTACTTTTTGGATTTGAGTCATTATTGGATGTCTTTATGTGGGGTTTGAGTTTATTATAAATTAATATTTTAGAGGTTTCCAAAAGTGCCCCTCTCTTTTCTTATAAAAGGGAACCTCCTCCCTCTCCTCCTCACACCACATTAAGCCTTCGGAAAAGGACAACCCCTACCAAATTCCATTCTATACTTCCATAGACACATAATAGAGGTCTTTGTCTTCTAAAAATACCAACTTTAGTGCCCAAAGAGGAGGTTTTGAAGAGGCACGTCAAAGAAGAGATAATATCTTTTACTGATTCTTTCAAATTTTCTTCTTCTTCTACTTCCTATTATTTTGTTGTTTCATAATAAATTAATAACATAAGTATAACTAATATAATTATATGTTATTATAAATATTAAACAACCCCATTTCACCTTCTATCCATCCCACAGAAAACGAAATCACCGTGTGTGCGTACATACGGAATACCATCTCCACGTCGTGGTGTAATCTGTTTTTCCGCCACCACCTTACTTGGATGGGTATAATGGTATAAAAAATAACTATATATGGTTATTATAACATCATACTGATTCTGATACATTATATGTTCCACTCCAATTCCATTCAATAATTATGGGAATGATATCATCACTTGTGTGGTACGTACGGATTACTGTATCCACGACGCGATGAGATTCATTCTCCATGTTAAGCATTCAAGAATGATTATAAAGTATATATAATGAATAATAATGATATATATGACATAATAATGCTACTGGATTTATGTATATATATATGTCATATACTTACTTCCATTCAAGTTAATAAGGAAAGGAAAAAAGCGTTCATGCGTATATACGACCTACCTTCTCCATGAACGGTGTGTTTCATTTCATTTATCTATCTATTATATATATATACTGAATGTATAGGATATATAAATCATGTTTTATATTTTTTAAGTATGTAAATCATGATATAGGTAATAATAATATCAAAAAAAACAAGTCGAAACATGTATGATAAATGAAACGATTTTACCCAAAACGCTGCTTTTACATGGAATTGACAAAAGAATGGGTAATATAAAGTCATAAGTGAATCATATATGATATCATAAATATTATTATGGTTTTTCTACAAGTTAATAATATTATTAAACCCACTATACAGGAGTTTCGGACCCGTATGGATGAAATTGGACCTAAGGGATAATTTTGAAATCTCATTTTTATCCGAGATTTCTTATACGTAAGTATTTACTGGGGTTATATTTTTCGTCCATGTCCATAAAAATGTTTTTCATAATGTGCTTAATATTATTCCATGCATGTTTAAAGTCATGTTTACCCCTATTTTACTTTTACTTTGTGTTATGGAAGCAATCTTTCTTTTGTTTACCATACGTTGTAATTTTTTACTTTTCTGTTAAAAGTACGAGGAGAATGTTTTTTTAACTTATACGGCATGTACATATATTTACAGCTTTATAATGCCTAATTTTCATAAATCATGCTCTATAATATTTCATGATTATTTTCAACAAAATCCTTTTTTTAATTTCATGGAATTTTTTGAAGAGAAAATGATTTTGAAGAAGAAAGGATATTTTCCTCAAGAATTCATTTCAAGTGTTTTTATCAAAACCATTTTCCATCTATGATTATATTATTTAATATGATTATATTTCAAGTACAATTTCTCTATTATTTACATGGTTTGATTCTTATTATGATGAAATTATATCCATTTGTTTTTTATGGATTATGTTATGATGGGATGATGTTTATGAAACCCATTTTATTCATTAGGTTATGATGCATGATTTAGGATCGTGTTGTGGTACACGTAAAAATGATTTCAATATGAGATGGGTGGGACCTATATCTCCCTCAAATGCATTGGGTAAAGATTTATATATCATGAGATATACATGTCTGGAACAGCAAGTGAATATGGTTCAGTAATACAGGGTTGTAACGGCAAGTAAACCCGATTCAGTAATGGACTATATCCACAATGATGGTCTTGGTAGAAATGCCTTGGCTACTATGGAAATCATAACATGTGATTAATGTTTTTCCACAATTACATTTTTTATTCCCTTGCTATTTTATCATGATTGATTTTCTTTTATGATCTATGCCTTACATACTTCCAGGATTTATTTCACAACTCAGTATTTTAATGTTTAGACATTATGTTCATGTTTTTAAGTTCAAACATATATGATTTGTTCTATTTTTTCCATGCTGACCCTTATTGAGCATTTGAGATCACCCTTTTTATGTTTTCTTTTCCTGAGGATATAAAGAAATGTTTTAGGTAAGAAAGCAAAAGGGAAAGATCTTTATGGGAGATATTGAAGATCATTCACCATGATTAGAAGATTATGTTCCATGTTTCCAAAGTCACTAAACTAATACGGTCCTTGGGTGTTTTTTGTTATGTATTAAGTATTCCGAAAAAGTAATGTAATGTCCATGTACGTCAAGATTTGGATCACTGTAGTTGGTATCAGAGCCAAGGTTTAGTTAAACATTGGAATCTAGGATGCGAAAACTTTAGAGAGATCCCTAGAGATATTTCTAGGGTATGTCTAGGGATGTCCCTAAGGATATGTATAAGTATATGTCATTGTACTAGAATTATGGTAACGATCGTAGAATTAAACCTAAGATGTTAGATATTTAAGGTAATCCCTCTTTATTATGTTGTTTTCTTAGTATGATTTTTTCCTCTCACACTATTCTTTTTGGGTTTTAGAAAATGGCTGGAAATAAGAAGATTCAAGATAATAGAAGATATGAAAGGCAATAGAATGATATTATTCATGAGAAACAAAAGGAAAAGGTATTTGGAAGTCCAAACACCGTTATTATTCCAAATCAGCAATCTCATAATATGATCAATAATCTCAACTTTGGTATGATTCCAGACTCAGTTAATAAGAGAAAGATGGAGTTTCTTGATGATCATAGAGGAAAGAAAGTTCAATTTCCATCATGTAAATCATTTAATAAGAGGCATCAGGAAATAATGTTTCAAAGGAACTGGAATATGCTTTGGGTGTGGAAAAGAAGGACACAATGCCAGTAAGTGCAAAGGAAAAGGTTTTATTAACACCAAGGACAAGGTTTATGTTATTTCTAAGACAACAAAAATAGTTAAATGTTTTAAATTTGAGATGTACGGGCATTATGCGAAACAATACCCTAAGGGAAAATCTCATGAATTGAATCAGCATGGTCGTATGGGTAGTATTTATATTGATGATGATGAAGAGACTAAAAATGATATATGAGATGAAAGAAGTGTTGAGGAATAAAATGATGATGCTCGGTTAATGGTTTAAGAAGGTAGTGGAATGATTACATGTTTATCATGAGTAATGTTGTATAAGTAATATCATGGTACTATGGAATAAAGAGACATCTAAGGATTCTTACACTGTTGTTTTTTCTAATATATTTAAAAGTGTATGTTGAATGGTACCAGTAACCATGAAAGGTTATTCAGATATTTTTGGAAAGAAGATGATATGCACATAATGAAGGTAAACAAAGAAAATGATAGTATTAACAAGAACATGACTGATATAAGGACAACGTGACATCATGGTTTGGCTATATAGAAATTTTGGGATTTTGGTATGTCGAAAGAGTTAATGTTTGACAGCATTCATGTTTTCACTAAGGTTCTATGGTAATTCATGTTTCAAGAATACATGATTAAGGTATTCACATGTTTTCAATGTGATCAACAAGATATATCTTATGATATATGGTGGATAAATGATGGTATTCACATTCTTGTTATATGACCTCTCTGGTAATCTTTTTCATTAATATATGAGATTGGAGTGAAGTATTTTGGATAAGCCTAAAGATTGGAATGGATTATGTTAGACATCAGATAGTATTGTTTATGGATAGAAATTTTTGATATTATTTTTGAAATATTATAATAGTATAGTTTTAGAAGAAGGGCAACCCATTGGATGGGAGACAACCCATCACGTCGGACAAGGATTCGAGAATCGAACCAACAACCGAAGTGCAATAGGACTTTATCACCTACCACTGGCTTACAGGAAGTCCCTGGTTATTAGAAACTAGTTTTATTTTATTAAGCGGTATGATAGATGATGTATAAGTCCATTTTTAGAACCATATACGATTAATCTCACCATAATATGGACTTATGTATATTACTTTTTCTAACCTTATGTTTGAGACAGATGGAATGACCTATCATTCTATCCCATGATTTGCGAACACTTCAAGGAAGACAAATTCATCTTCATTTCTTTAAGAGATGAATTGGAAATTGTTCAAGGCACAAACAATTGTGATATTGTACCAAAATCACGTAAGTATTTCTTTTAATTCAAAAATTCTTCAACATTAGGGAAATGATCTTGAAAACCAAAAATGTTGTCCCACTGCCCTCATATCTGATGACTCAGATGGTTCCTTAGATCATCACAAATTTATGGATTTTTTATTTTTGGATTTTTCATAGCCATGTTCTCTACCACTCTCAATCAGATCATGATGGTTATATTTCTCTTTCATGTCCATATTTTAACCTATGTTCTCCTAACTGGAAACCCAGGGATGAGTTAATTTGAGTGACAGTTACGTTTCATAACTTAGTTTTTAAAATTAATTTTTAGTATTCCTTTTTATGATGTGGGTTTCTATGAAATAATCTTTCAAGTAGTAAACCATTTATAACCCCAACAAATTTCGAGGGTGAAATTCATTTCAAGGGGGGTAGAATGTAACACCCAGAAATTTTATGAGAAAGATTATTTTTAGTTTTAGTGATGTCTTGTGTTGTACACTACACCAAAATTAGCTTGTACTATATTAAAAACCGTATTATCTTGTATTATACGCAAGCACTATTCTAGGCTTTGTTGCACGCAAGATCAACCTTCCTCAATAGCGTGTGTTGTACGCTATACTGAGTTTCACTAAACAACGATATATTGTTTAAATATTATTATGAACTAGCCATTATGAATAGTATTTACTACATTATGAATTTTATGACATTATAAATCATCTTACACATGTTATAGAACATGGTATGGGAACAAAATAAAATTTTCAGCTAAAATAAGTATTTTAAAAAAATGCAGTTTTGCCGCCTTTTGATGGCGCACCCACATTAAATCTAGTTTTTACATTTTTATAAGTTAAATTTGACAAAATAAAATTATATTTTGGAATAATAATATAAAAATTTACTTTAAATAATTTTTTGATATTTTTCTGATAAGTTTCTTATTTTGATGAATAGTAAAAATACGCTAAATTTTAAATAAAAACAAATTTTTTCATCAAGATAATTTATATGATTAAATTATAATATTGAATGATTTTAAAGTATAAATATAATATATTTTTACCATTTAATTTAATTTATGTCATTATAATTAATTTTACATTGAATTCATAGGTTAAATCATTTCAATCTTTTGCAATTTTTAAACAAAAACCCGTTTTTTCGACAAGGGGATTAATTTTAAATTAAATATTGGAACTTCCATGTTTTGAATTTAGAAAAATGGATTCCATATTTGTAATCAGTAGGTCCAAATTATTTTAATAAGCTAATTTTTATTTTTAGGCATTATGAATAGTAACTAAGGTAAATTTTATTTACCATAATTAAAGGTAAATCGAGTAATTAAGGGTAAATATAATATTATAAAATTACCCTAACACTTGTATTATTACAATTGGATGATTGTATTTTTCCCTAAATCATACTTGAGTCTAAATGGAACCTAATAGAACCCACTTGTATTTGATTAAGTTCTTTTATTTATTTTATTTAAAGGAAAGTGAAATATGTCTCACTCAAACTTTAATAATTAGATTATTTTTAATATAATGTTATACAAAAACAAATTCTATTATAAATACTTAATTGAAAGAAATTTATTTTTCTTTATCATGGTAATTTATTTTTAAATTTTCAGAAATATTTAATTACCTTAATATCTTATACATTAATGATGTAGAAATTATTTATTTAGTGAAAAACGAATAATATAGTTTTTATTAAAATAATAATACCTATCAAAAGGACCATAAACAAGAAAAAACCTTATTCTTAGAGTATATATATACCCTAATAATTCAAGGGTAAATTTTTGGACCATTTGGTTCCTTATAAAACAGATTAGGGCATTTAAAGTTTTTTATTTTAAATGATGTCATAGATGTCACCTTCATAATTTAATATATATAACAATTTAAATGTTCTGATTTTAAGATGATAAATTCGTGTAAAAATATTATTATGAATTATATTATATTTATCTTAATCATAGTATTTAATTTTTAATTTTTATGAAACATATAAGTATATTAAATAATTATAATAAAATGTTGTAGTAATTATTTTATTAAGAGAAATACTAAAAAATGGTTTTAAAAATATTAAAATAAATAATATATGAACAATTTAATGTGCTCCATGAATTTTCTTAGATGAATATTACATGTTAGAAATCTATTAAATAGTTTTTTTCAAAAATATATTTTCTCTGGATTTTATTTAAATTCAAATAAATGAATACTGTCAAAATTGACACTATTGTTATTTTATAAAAAAACATATTATAAAATTGTTTAAAAATCACAAAAATATTTAAAAATTATAAAATTAAATTTATATGGTCTAAAATGTCATAAATCATCCAATTATGGACATTTCAAAACACATAAGTAATTATTGATTACAATTTTAAATTTAGAATATTATTACCACAAATAAAATTAAATTGATTAAATAAGGATAAATCAAGTTGATAAGGTTTAAAATAAATCACCAACATGTCTAAATCTTATTGGTTGATGATATTACAACCCTATATCATCTAATATTCGTATTTTAGTCATTTATAGTTGTTTTTAAGGTGGGTTTTAGTTTATTATAAATTAATATTTTAGAGGTTTCTAAAAGTGCCCCTCTCTTCACTTATAAAAGGGAACCTCCTCCCTCTCCTGCTCACACCACTTTGAGCCTTCTATCTCATCTAACCCCTTCCCATTTCCATTCTCCACATCCCTAGACACATAATATGGTTCATGGTCTTCTCAAATTACCAACTTTAGGGCCCTAAGAGGAGGTTTAGAAGAGGCACGTCAAAGAAGAGGTAATATCTTTTACCGATTCATTCAAATTCATTTCTTCTTCTACTTCCCATTATTTTTTTGTTTCATAATAAATTAATAAAATTACTATAAATAATATATAGATATTTTATTATAAATATTAAACAACCCCATTTCACCTTCTATCCATCCTACGGAAAATGAAATCCCCGCGTGTGTGTACGTATGGAATACCGTCTCCACGTCGTTGTGTAATCTATTTTTCCACCACCACCTTACTTGGATGGATATAATTGTGTAAAGAATATCTATATATGGTTATTATAACATCATATGGATTCCGAGATATTATATCAACCACTCCAATTGTATTCAACAATTATGGTAACGATATCATTACTCGTGTGTACGTATGGATTATCGTCTCCACGATGCGATGAAATTCATTCTCCATGTTAACCATTCAAGAATGATTATAAAGTATATATAATGAATAATAATGATATATATGACATAATAATTCTACTGTATTTATATATATATGTTTGTGTGTGTGTTTGTGTCATATACTTACTTCCATTCAAGTTAATAAGGAAAGGAAAACAACGTTCCTGCGTACGTACGTCCTACCATCTCCATGAACAGTGTGTTTCATTTCTTTTATCTATCTATTATATATATATATATTGAATATATATTAGATATAAATCATGTTTTACATTCTGTAATTATGTAAATCATTATATAATTAGTAATAATATGAAGAACAACAAGTCCAAACACGTACGATAAATGAAACGATTTTACCCAAAACGTTGCTTTAACATGGAATTGACAAAACAACGGGTAATATAAAGTCATAAGTGAATCATATATGATATAATAAATATTATTATGGTTCTGTTACAAGTTAATAATATTCTTAAACCCTCTATACAGGAGTTTCGGACACATATGGAAGAAATTTGACCTAAGGTAAGGGATAATTTTGAAATCTCATTTTTATCTGAGATTGCTTATACATAAGTATTTACTAGGGTTATATTTTTAATCCATATCCTTAAAAAAGTCTTCCATAAAGTGTTTAATATTCTTCTAGGCATTACCTCTCTTTGACTTTTACTTTGTCTTATGGAAGGAATCTTTCTTTTGTTTACAATACGTGGTACTTTTTGACTTTTCTGTTAAAAGTATGAGGAGATTTTTTTTAACTTATACAGAATGAACAGATTTTTACGGTTTTAGAATGCCTTATTTTAATGAAGCATACTCTAAAAGATTTCATTATTATTTTCAACAAAATCCTTTTCTTTTAACATTTAATGGAATTTTGAGAAAAGAAAATGATTTTGAAGAAGAAAGGACATTTTACTCAAGAATTCATTTCATGTGTTTTTATCAATCCCATTTCCATCTAAGATTACATTATTTAATATGTTTATATTTCATGTATAATTTCACTATTATTTACATGGTTTTATTCTTCTTATGATGAAATGATATCCATTTGTTTTTATGGATTATGTTATGATGTAATGATGTATATGAAACCCATTTTATTCTTTCAGTTATGATGCATGATTTATGATTATATTGTGGCACACGTAAGAATGATTTCTATATGAGAAGGGTGGGACCTATATATCCCTCCAATACTTTGGGTAAAGATTTATATCTCATGAGATAGAGATGGAAGGAATGGAAAGTGAATTTGGTTCAGTAATAAATGGCTGGAACGGCAAGTAAACTCGGTTCAGTAATGGACTTTTTCCACTATGATGGTCTTGGTAGCAATGCCATGGCTACTATGGAAATCATAACATGTTCTTAATGGTTTTACACAATTACATGTTTTATTTCCATGCTATTTTATCATGACTGATGTTATTTTATGATCTATCCCTTATGTAGAGACAAGATTTATTTCAGAACTCAAGATTTTAATGTTTAAACATTATGTTCATGTTTTTAAGTTCAAACGTATATGGTTTGTTCTATTTTCTCCATGCTTACCCTTACTGATCATTTGAGCTCACCCTTTTTATTTTTTCTTTTCCCCATGATATAAAGAAACGTTTTAGGTAAGAAAAAAAGGGAATGATCTTTATGGGAGATGTTGAAGATCTTTCACCATGACTAGATGATTATGTTCCATGTTTCCAAAGACACTAAACTATTACGGTCCATGGGTGCCATTTTTTTTATGTATAAAGTATTCTGAAAAAGTAATTTAATGTCCATGTACGTCGAGCTTTGGGTCTCTACACCTGATCAAACACCAGATGCGGACCCTACTGAGGAGTTCCTGGGGGAATTCCCCGCATAGGACCCTGCCAACAATGTCGACTGTGACAAGACAACCTCTAATGAATAGGACATCAAAATAGTCCATCGCCAATTGTGGAAGCTGGTCAAGTGCTTCATCGATGACACCTGCAAGCACAATGGCGGGATGAGATGGAAAGACTTTTCTCATGGCTACATGAACTGTGTGATGAGGCTGTAGATGCCCAATATCCCCAGATTCTCATCCGAGATCTTATGGAAGAGAAGATTTGAGAGTATGGCCATAGCCAAGCTGTGGGATGGCAGTGGAGGAATGCAGGGAAATTCAAGAGGCTCCAGGAGGCTGAAAATGAGGTTTAGTGGCTGTATGTCTGGGCAGATGAGCACTCAACCTCCCTCAATGCGCAATTAGAGCTAATACTGCGATTGAAGGCCCAGCTGGCAGAGGCCTAAGAGCGCATGAATCAATCCTATGAAGAAATTACCATCATCCGGACTACCATGGAGTGGGCCTAGATTGTGGCTGATGAACTATGCCCCATTACATCCGAGGAGGAGGGAGAGCTAAATAGGAGATAGAAAATCTTGGATGCCACAAACCAAAGGGTGGTTGATCAGAAACATTCCTTTGACGGGGTCAAGCCTTCCATGGGAGGGACCGACCCTCGGGTGTAGTGATGCATGTAACCATTGAAAGTACTTTTCATGTTTCTGATTATTTTATGCCAGCTGCAGGAATGAGTTTCTTTATTTGTGTTTGTTTTATTGCACTCATGTTATATTCATGTAGCATCCAGCTATCAATCCCTAAGCACAGGTGGGTCGGTCATGATGTGAGAAATAAGGGATGAACACCTGATTGTTTTACCCAAATATAAGAGTGCAAACCAAGATTCAAACATCTGGGGGTTTGGAAAATCAACCCGGATTTTCGGGGGGAAGGGGAAGAGGCCTGACTGGAAGAGGAAGGCCTCAGAATAGTTTAATCTCCATTTACCCTATGTGCTCTAGCTCACAAGCGAGGTAATTCTAGAGGCGTTGGGAATCAATCCGAACATAAGGGAGTGGAAAGCGTGAATCGTGATACCCAAGATTCAGAACACTATGGGGTGGCATGATGATGAATGATAACTGCTGACCGCATTTTAAACACAATATACTTAATGAGTTAGCCTTATATGGGGACAACAGATGTGGGACGACCGCTGACCATGTTCGAAACATGGGGACTAACTCAAAATGTCATCCATTAGTCTTCTATAACGTTATCACAGGATAGTAGGTGAGCCATAGGCCAAGAATCCATACTGTTAGGGGGTCCTTTTAGACATGAAAGAGGTTGAGGGTCCGAATAGAGGGCATGAAAAGCGTGGAGGGTGGAGTGGTGGGTTGTTCGAGTGGAATCGAAATCACTTTAAATTACTCCAATGTGGTGGAAACACATTAGGTGTGTGTATCGGTCTGATCAGGGATCATTCCCACCTCTAGACAGGTCCTCTATGGTGAGGAAGCTGTTGTGTCCCAATGTTTTTATGGGGAATCCCAAACTTGTTCAGGGTGGAGCTGCAATTTCCTAGTTCCCCAAAAGAGTTTGGTCCAAGGGGCTGAAAAAGAGGGGGAACATGACTGATGATTCTTGGGGCTAGACCCGAAGGTAAGATGCCTAAGTGTTCCTACGTATCCTGTGAGGTTGGGAATCTAACCGTATGTAGTTCTGGAAGATGTCATGCAGTTTAACATCTTGTGGCAAGGATTCATGATGGTCTTAGTTTATGGTCATCAAGCTCGGACCAGAGATGGTAGGGAATGTGGGAGACACATAGTGAGGTAATTATGAATCCTGAAATGAATGAGGACCTAGGGCCTAGATCATCCTATGTTCCTTGGGGAGTTGTTTAGGTCGAGGGACTGAAAATGAAAGTTAGGCTGGACCCGAGGCAAAGTGCATAGGTGTTCCTACATATCTCATGAGTGTGAGAATCAATCCACATGTAGTTCTATAAAGTGGAAAGATAAGGTATCAGTGCCTGAGGTAATAAAGTCAGGCATGTCTCACCCTCGCACCAAAAGAAGCGGCATTTGATAGGTCATGTTTGTCCTTTTAGGGTGAATATTTGTGTTGTTATTTTTTTTGAAAGTGATGGTCCCAGAACAGAAAGTACAGGCATCAACATAAAAAATAAAGTTGCATGAAGGAGGTGAAAATTGGTATGGCATGTGACTAATACCAAACATGATGTCTCCTTGAGTGAGGAAACGATGATGCAGTGCTTTTTTCGTTGTGTGGCCAGGACGATAATGTAATAGTTTAGGGTCAAGTGATAGGACCAGGCGACATAGTTTAATGTCATATGGCTTGTACATATATTGGAGATATGAGGTTCAATAGGGAATGTGCATGGTGCGATAAATCATACCTAATTTGAATGGGAACCTGGGGTTCCACATCACACCGCACGTGATTCCAAGAGATACTCCTTGGGCCGAGGGGACAGAAAAGGTTAGAGGACATGGGATAGGAGACATGAGCTCTCATTTGGGATGGACCCTGAGACGAGATGTATGAGTGTTCCTACCTTTCCCTTGAGGATGATAATCAATCCATACATAGTTCTAAAGAGGGGAATGATGTAGAGATCTTAGTTTAAGGTCTTAGAGCTCGGACCATGGAGAAGCCGAACTCTTCCAAGTTGGTTCAGACCATGATCCAATCCCTAAGCCTACATGAGTCATGCTCAGTGTGGGAAACAAGGGCAGAAGAGGTCTTTGTAATACATGGAATTTATGGGAGAAATCGGTGCGGAGCCCCGAAGAATGCCTTATCGCGGTTTTGTCCTCCTAACGTGCAAATGTGCACATAGGGATAGTACAAAGTGTGTCCAAATTCTACATTAGATGTGATGGCATGGAAAATGATGTGAATCATTTGACAGGTATTTTGGGCTTAATGGGGTGGGTGTGATGATGGAGGATAACTGTTGACTACAAAACATAGTATCCATATCACGTGACCTGTATTGGGGACAAAAAATGAGTGTTGACCGCTTACCATATTCGCAACACTGGGCTTGTATCAATTTCTTATTTGAAACCCTTGAGGACATTGGACCGTAATGGTAGGAGGTCCCTTGGGCCGAGTATCTATTCCATTTGGGGGTCCCTGGGAATTTCAAAGATGATGGAAGCCATAATAAAGGGTAACACGAAGCCTGGAAGGTGGGTGAGAACAAGTCCAGGTAAAATCCGACATTCTAGGTGCTGAACCAGAGTACTCTTGGGAACATTGGAAAATCAACAAATATGGTCGAGGAGCTCAACATGAGAGCTGCCAATTTGAAAAGATGAGTATAAAACAAATATATGGATAACTCTCAGGAGAAAGATATACATGGAATGGTTGTTACAAACCCGACGTGAATGAGGAAATAATCCCATACCGCGCCATATATCCCTCTCCTGGAAGAATGCAGGTCAAGGGGCCTAGATAACAGAGTGATTTATAAGGGATGGGGCTGGGACCACAGAAGAAATGTATGGGCATTCCTACATATCCCATGAATATAGGAATCAAGCCATACGTAGTTCTTGAAGTCCATGTAGTTTTAACGACATACAGTGAGGACGTAAATTAGGGAAAGATACCCAAACATGGGTTGTGTACGGAACGATGATTAACCTGACGTGAATGAGGACATAATCCCATACCCCACCATACAATCCTAAGAGGGAACTTGGAAAAGGGGCCCGAGAAGGCTGAGGGACCTGAGATTGGCCCACGAATAGAATTTCATGCCCAGATTGTAGTTTAAGGTCTTCCAGTGAGGACGATAGTGATCATAGTTTAAGTTCACAGAGCTCGTACTTAAGATACCTAGTTTAATTTCATATATATAAGACTGTTTTGTGGATAGGGAGAATCATTGTGCCTACGGACGACTATAAATCAGCAATGATGATATAGGAAAACCATTGACCAGGTTAACAACACAGTGTTCGTCCTTGCATGACCAGTGTTCGAGGGAAAACAATTGAGCATTGACTGTTGACCGTATTCACAACTTGGGACTTGAATCAATTTGTTTCTCAAAATCCTTGAGTAATTTGGCCCATAATGGTAGAAGGCCCCTTAGGTCGAGAACCTGTGTTGTTCGGGGTTCCTTTTGGATATATGAGATGATGGAAAACCCAAATGATGGGGTGTGCAAAGCATAGTGGGACTGGTCCTCACAGAAAGAGTGATAAGTGGAGGAAGTAATGTCTCATGGGGATGTGTGCAGTGTGTAAAAATAACCCGACGTGAGTAAGGATGTGATTCCATACCACACTTCACAATCTTAAATGAGATCGTGGGAAAAGGGGCTGAATGTGTCAAGGGACCCGAGGTCGGGAATCCCAGACAACTGTAGCCATATGACCTCTCATGTTGGCATTGCCTCATCATATCCCCTAGGCCCACGTAAGAAATTCCAAGTGTGAGAATCAAGGAGTTGCACTAGGATACAACCATCATATAAGGGTATGATAACTGTTTCACCTGAGGGGGACCACAGTTTGAAGATACAGTGGGGTAGAATGAACCACTACACTCAATGTTCGGGAGATATGGGGTGGTGACAATGACATAAGATAGATGTTGACCACGTTTGAAACATAGTTTCTTTATCGTGTGACCTGAAATGGGAATAACAAACGAGCGTCGACTGCTGACCATGCTCTCAATGCGGGACTTGTATCAAATTTTGTTCGAAACCCTCAAGGATGTTAACCCAAAATGGTAGGAGATCACTTTGGTTGAGCATCCATTCCATTCAGGGGTCCTTTTGGATAATGGAGTCCCAAGAAAAGGAGTTAGTGAAACATGGATGTCCTCGTGCATTTTAATGTCAAGTAGGGTGGTGAATGAGGTTAAAATCTCCACAGATTGGAATGTATCATATGGTCATGATGAAAACACTGTAAATTAGCAAGGAAGCCGACACCACACCATGGGTTCTAACCAAAGGGGAGATTCTAAAGTTTGGGATGGGGTAACAGAAGAATTGTATGGGTGTTCCTACATATCCATTTAGGATGGGAATCAATCCTTACACAGTTCTTGAAGGCCATGTAGTTTAACGTCATGCGGTGATAACGTGAGAGAGTAGAAGAACGAGGAGGGAGCACATGGTGCGATCATCATAATCTTGACATGAGATATTCCAATGAATCCTACACTACACCATGTATGGATCCTCCAAGAGAACTATCCCTAGGGGGAATAGACAAATAAAATAATTTGGGGTCTGGACTGAAGACGCAATGTCTGAGTCTTCTTACGTATCCCATATGGATGGGAATCATGCCCTATGCAGTTCTTGATAGATTTGAAGTATAACATCTTGCGGTAAGAATGGTGGAAAGTTTAAAGTCATGTGGGACCGTTCATAGTTTAATGTCATGTAGGATGACATATTGTTTAATTTCATTTGGGATTTTTCGAAGTATAATGTTGGGTGGGACCAAACAGTTTATGGTCATGTAGAACCGTATAAAGTTTAAGGTCGGGTGGGACCGTATATAGTTTAAGGTCGTCTGGGACCAAGAAGTTTAGGGTCATGCAAGACCTGGTAGTTTCGGGTCATACATGACCAGGCTAGATTAGGGAAAGTATTTCTTGAGGAACTAGGCATTGGTGGGAGGAGTTATATGCTCACCATCCTTGGTCACCAGAGAGTATGCACCATTGGGGTAGACTATGTGAACAACATAAGGTCCTTCCCATTTGGGCTCCAAGTTGGGTGGTTTCCTGCCAGGTATCATTTGTGTCCTGAGGGCCAATTCCAAGTCACCTTGAAAGAAGGAGAAGAGGTGAACATTCTTGTTGAAAGCTCTAGCCATCTTGTTCTGATGATTTTCCAGATTGTGCAGGGAACGAAGCCTATTCTCATCATGTGCTTCCAATTTGGCCAGGAAAATTTCAGTTACTTTATCTTGCACCTACTGATCATAGACTTTTGTGCACAATGAAGGCAACTGAATCTCGATGGGAAGGACAGCCTCTATTACATGCACTAGGGAATATTGGGTCACCTGGTGGAATTATGAGTCGTCATCTGATAAGCCCATAGGGCGTTGGGGAGCTTGTCTGGCCAACTGTTCTTGTTCTGAACAACCATTTTCTGGAAAATGTTAGAGATGGTCTTATTGAATTCCTCGATCTATATATTGGACTGTGCAAGTTAGCGGGAGGTTTCGTTAGAACAGTTTTCTACATGGCATACAATTTCTTCAGCTCAGCTGCTCGGATGTTCATGTATTTATCGGTGAGTATAGTGTAAGAGACTCCAATTGGTAGATAATGTTGGTGCTCACAAAGTCAATGATCGAATAGGCCTTGACCTCCTTGAGGGGAACTGCCACTTCTCACTTAGAGAAGAAATCCGTAGTTGTTAGGATGAGCTGCACCACTGACTTGTCTTTGGTGGATATGGTCCCACAACATCGAGTTCACATACAACAAATGGACAATAGTGGATGGTAGTGGGGAGAGGCTCTAGCATCCGATGAATGATGTTGAAATGAATTTGGCCTTCATGACACCTTTTTGCAAATTCGATGTAGTTGTAGATCATATAGGGCCAAAAATACCCCAGTCTCCGAATCCAGTGAGATAGCTTTGGCCTAGTCTAATGGGAACTGTAGGAACCGACATGAAACTCTTGCATGACCAGAGAAATATCAAATCCTTGAATGCAGTGGAGAAAAAATCTATCAAATCGGTGATTATATAGGATCTACTCAAGATCGGGACCACATTGAAGGGTCAACTGTAACGCACAGGTTCAGATTCACTCGGGCTCAGCCCGATCTGCCGAGAGGATTCCATGTTGAAGGTATTCAACCATGGGTATCCTCCAGTAGAGAGGCGATTCTGGAACTAGGGAAGGGGGACATGGGTGCCCCAATGTGGAGGCGCAAGTAGTAAGGTGGCTTACTTGTGAACCATATTCATCTCATGGGGTGACAAGTGAGATGAATCTCTGGTGAACCACATTGATAATCAGATCATCATGTTTGGGATCTACAAGTGATACAACTAGGCTAGACAAGGCGTCAGTTCTGCCATTCTATGACTGAGGGACATGAGTAACTTCTGTCTGAGATGGGAACTGGGCCATTAGTTGAAGAGTGTGCTCCAAAAATGGTACAAGCTCTGGATTTCTAAAGACATAGTCATCGTTGATCTACTTGGTGACTAGTTAAGAGTCCCTTATTACATGGAAATGGGGAACGACAATATCTAGGGATAGGTCGAGGCCAGTAATGAAAGCCTGTTACTCTGCCTCATTGTTGGTGCATCCTTCTAACAGTAGGAATGAATGTGGAAGAACAGCTTGTACTGAGGTAATGAAGATGATACCTAGGCCTACTCTCTTGAGTCTGGGTTCATTGATCCTTCTACCGGTGGGGCTCTGGGAAGCGCCATCGAAGTGAATTTTTCAATAGGGGATAGCTTGGTCTACAACGATAATCTCTTCATCGGGGAAATCGATGTCCAGGGACTATTCCACAGGAGATGTATGGGCAGCAAGGAAGTCTCCCAATGTTTATCCCTCGATAACCTTTAGAGGAACATACCTGATTTAGAACTATTTGAGGATTACCTCCCACCAATCTAGTCATCATGTCAGCATGGGGCAGGTCGTGATCTACTTCAGCGGATCAACCCGGGATACCAACTATACCTCACGGTTCTACAAGTAGTGTCACAATTTCTGTCCTGTGAATATGAGCGTAAGGTAGTTTTTCTAGATAGGGGAGTATTTGGTCTTGGTATTGTTGTGACTGAGGATGAGGTAGTAGAGGCTGTTCTTAGTTCCCTTGTTTTTCTTCTGGGCGAGAAGGTCATCGAGAGATCATTCCATGGTGGTTACATAAAGGATTAGCGGCTTTCCGAAAATGGGTGGAATCAAGACCGGAGGCTGGAGTAGGTACTTCTTGATTTCCACAAACGTGGTCTGGAATTCTTCGTCCCACTCGTAGATGATTCCTTTTTTCATGATCCAAGAAAAGGGATTACACTTGTTGGCCAGATTTGGAATGAATAGGTGTACATAGGCTAAGTTGCCTTGGAAACCTCTAAGCTCCTGAATTATACTCAAGGGAGACATTTGGCTAATGCCCTTGATCTTTTTCTGGTCGATCTCAATGCCCCAGTATCTGAAAACAAAGCCGAGAAACTTTCCTAAGGGGACCCGAAAGCACACTTCAATGGGTTCATCTTTAGGTGGCAACAACGGAGGAAGAAGAACACTTTCTCAAGATCCTTCAGATTGTCCTAGCACTGGCGAGATTTGACCACTAGATCATCGACATAACACTCCAAAAATGTCCCGAGGATTGGCTTAAATATGCGATGCATTGCACGTTGATAAGTGGCACCTACATTCTTTAATCCGAAGGGCATGAGTTGGTAATAGAAAGTACCTTGTGGTGTCCGGACGGCTGTAGACTCCCCATCCTCAGTGGCCATTCAGATTTGATTGCACATAGAATATCCATCTAGGAAGGAGAGGTCTTGGAACCCAGTTGTGGATTCGATCAACATTTCCTTCACAGGAAGGGGAAAATAATTCTTCGGAAAATGACGGTTGAGATCTTAGAAGTTGATGAATAACCTTATTTGTCCATTCTTTTTCCTAAATGGCACGATGTTGGGTAACCATTTGGGATACTGGGCCTCCATTATGAAATTGGATCTGATGAGCTTTTCAACTTCGACCTCAACCATGGAACCATGAGAAGGTTTTATCTTTCTGGTAGGTTGCTTGAACCTGAGATGATTTTTTGGGAGACCAAGGCGGTGGATAGCTACCTGAGAATCTAGTCCTATAATCTCATTATAACTCTAGTTGCTCACATCAGGTTGCAATTTATTGAAGTCTATATACCATTGTTTCTCCTTGGGGGGCATTGAGGCACTGATCAACATTGGTGTTGGGTCCTCCACGCTACCGAGGTTCACTTGTACAAATTCGTCAACTGTGGTGGAGACACCCTCTTACATGGTAGGGGGAGAATCCTCTATATCTTCTTAGTCACTTATGGAAGAGGTATCCCTAGTGAGAGGAGATTCCTCTGAGTTAAAAACTCCTAATGAGAGGCAGGTACCAGCCTGAGCGGCAGTGGACACTACATCGTGAGATTCATGTGGTGTCGAAACCATAGCAATGAAGGCTATCGATCTGATCCCATCTGGTCTTCAGCTCAAGTGTCCATGATTGATGATATGAAAGAAATAGTGATGTGTCTTCTTGAGCCGATTGATTCTAGCCCAGTGAAACAAGCAAGTATGACGTACTACTGTTGCCATGAGGTGTACATCCTGATACCTTATGGGAGTAGGGGGCTCAAGGATTACCAAGGCCTGATTCGTATAAGAATACGACGTGATCTCATGATGCCACTTAAACATGGGAATGAGTTCCCCCATTGTTCCAGAAACATCTAAGCATTGTCCCATGTATGGGGTGGTAGCCTCTAATCGCTGGATTGGGAAGATGTAAGCATTATCTAGGCTCTCCCATAGGCTGGTTTCAACTGCAACGGGCTCGACTTCGCTGGCCTAAATCTATTTGTCATTTCTCTTGTAATAGTTAGAATCCAGATAGTGGGCTTCACAAGAGGCTAAGGGAGATGTGTCACCTTGGAGTATGCCTACTCGACTATTGGGGGAGTACATGAGGCATTGGTGATACGATGAGGGAACCTATGCATGCTGGTGGAGCCATTGTCAGCCCATTTATTCATTGTACGTGGTGTCTTGGGAGATTACCATAAACTCATAGCTGGCAACTAGGCCACTGAACTGGGTCTTCAAATGGATCTTATTGACTGGGTTCTATTCTATCTGGTCATAACCTTGGATTTTCAGGTCAGAGGGAATCAAGTCAACATTGGATAACCCCAATTTTAACAGCTCTCGAGTTAGGATTAGATTGATCTCGGAGCCTGTGTCAACAAGGCAGCGGCTGACCTCCATGCCATTGAACTGGCCAGTGATGTAAAGTGGGCAAATGTTCCCCTATATGGGAGAGCCTTCATCCTCTCTAGAGAGCCTGATAATGTCTTGACATTCAGCAGTCTCAACTTCCTCAGCATGAAAGGCTTCCGTAGTAACAACCTCTATCTCAAACTGGAGGGGGATCCTTAAAGCCTCAGTGAGGGCTTCACGCATGTATACTGATAGGGAAAGGGCCTCAAGGATGGAAAGCCTTGCTGGGATTCTAGAAAGGTGTTTTAGAACATCATACTTCCTTTATAGGGGTGATCTTCTTCTTACAGGAGGTCTCTCTATGACAGGAGGTATGGTGGGCCTTGTTGGATGGACCGACGTCTGACTGGTGTTGGGAATATCTCACCGCTCACTATTCGAAGCATGTGAAGTGACTAATGGATGAGAGCCCGACAACTAAGAACAGTCTTCAACAAATCGTGGTTGGTCACGGCACAGTTAACATGACTCCACACGATCAAGAAGCACGAACGACGATGAAGGCCGAACCGATGACAGCAAATGAGAAGGTTGTGCATGCTAAGCTTTGTGCTGGGCCCACTGCCTAGTTTTAGTATCATGCATAGCCGGGCAGGAAATACTAACTGAAGCACTCTGACGACCCATATTTTTGCAGCTCTGTTGATGACGACAATGTCTGGGACATTAGGAGGATCTTCCTAGCACTCCTCATCATTAGGGATCATGTAGGAGTTTACCAGCTCTATGGTATTAACTAGGGAGTACCCTTGACTATCACCTAAATATAAATCCACTATTGGATGGATTCTAGGAGGAATTATCATCTCTGTGGGTATTAAGTCACTGAGAGTAAGAGATGACGATGGCATCAGTGGGAGACTTTTTTTCCCTTGCGTCATCGATGCTTGCTCTTCTAGGAGGAGAACAGTTGAGACGACGTAGAAAAAGTAGCAGTTGCAGCTTCTCAAGGCTCTGGCCAATTTATGTGTACACAAAAAACACCATGGGAATGAGCGGCCATTTTAAGAGCCATTCAGTCATCATACTTCTGGGACCCATGGCTAGAAACCTAATGCCACTCACCTTCGCTGTCACTACTGCTATCTGAATTCACGAAGACACATGCCACCTGTACCGAGGCTAGGCCCAACCTGACTATGTTGTTGTCGACCAAGTCTTGGAGCCAGTCCTTGAACATCTATCATTGTTTGAGGGTGTGCCCTAGGATCCGGTGATAAGGGTAGTAGTTAGGGTGATCAGTGAGTCTCACCTCTTCTGGCCTCCTACACTTAGGAAAATGTACAATCCCATGTTCCAAGGAACTGCGGAAGTAATTGGGGACCTGATCCTCATTGAATGAGTAGGTATGATTCCTTCTGTCCAGAAAGGGGGCCCTAAGAGCCTAATTCTTTTGAGGGGCTAGAGGACCCGGTTGAATAAGGAGAGCCTTATTATCCTACCTCGGTAGTGGAGGAACGTGGTGTGGGTCAGTTGTCGATTCTGAGGTGGATGTTGCTGAGATAGAGGTTGCGCTGTAGGGGTTTCCCTTTGTAAGGCTGTGGAGGCAGCTCCACTGGTAATAATTCCAGTTTTCTGGGGGCCTCTACCTGGGACACTGTGGTAAGCTCAGCCCTGGAGGCCATTCTCATGGAGATTATAGGAGGCAGCAGAAGTGCCTTTCTAGCATGTTGCAAGGCTTACTCATTGTGCTGGGCCTTATTAGAGAAGTCCCAAGAACCCCCAGGTTAGTTCTAGGTAATCATAGAGGGGACCAGTTCTGTCTTGACATTCCCCACACACATCATCAGCAGTCTCTCCTGAGTTAGTGGAATGTAAAGGGAATATTTAAGGCCATTTCACCAGGTGATAAATTCTGTGACACACTCATAAGGCCTCTACTTGCACTTGAAGAGGTATGAGATGCTTATATTTCGAGTGGTGGAACTAAACTGGTAGAGAAATTTTCTACGGAGATCTTCACAGTCGGCTACTGATCCAATGGGGAGCTGTTGTACCAGACAAATGTCGTCCCTTCCAATGTATGTGCAAAACAATAGAGTTTAGTGGCCTCTTATTGAACTGAAGTCCCCAACATGGGTCCACACCTTGAAATAAAGTGGGATAGATACTGTGGTTGGTCACCCGTCCAATTGAAAGGGGAGAAGGTGGGATTTCCAAAACACAGGGGTGCCAGCATATCATCCACCCATGCCAGATATGGATTTCCCATAGGTGGGAGTGCCACCTATTGCATTTCCAATACCTCAAGGTAGGAGATGAGTGCCTCCATTAGATCATTTGGGTGGGGGCTCTTGTCTTGAAGGGGATCCCAGACCACCAATTCGTTGGAGGGTTCTTCGACGTGATAGTCCAGCCCAGCGGCTCATGGAGGAGCTGGAGGAATGTCTTATGGGGAAACTAGGAGAACCTAATATTAGTCTTGAGGGTTTTCACGCGGCATAGGGGGATTTGGTGATTTGTATCGCGCCCTCTTGATGTGAGTTCCGGCTTCATCCTTGTCCACATGGGTAGGATGATCAGGGTCACCTTGGGGTAACTCTCCGAGGGGAAGTTGTGTTTACCCCTACCGCCCTGTCCAAGGATCACTATAGTCCATATTTCACTCTACAATGCATTTATCCAGGAGTTCATCGACAAACTTCTTATTTTTTGAAAGTTGTCGACACATCGTGGCTTTTTCTGGGTCTTCCTTTTCCTTCTGCAGTGATCCAGACGGGGCGGAGGGCTTGGCGGCTCCAAGATTCTCTTTGCCCTTACCATGATTCTGGCTAAGAACTAACACATCGATGGGTGTATGATGAGCCAACAGGTTCATATATTGGTTAGTAACCCTTCTCTATGGATTCAATAGTCGTGCATCCCCTAGGGGTAGGTCCCCATCAAGGATCTCCAGCTCCTCCTCCCCTTCCGATAGGTTGGACATGTTGACCGCGACTCTACCTAGGGGCATGTCCTCAATATCACCTGGAAAGACAGGTTTCCTCAGGATATAACTGAAGAGGAGGGAGGTATACTGCCCTGAGCCATGGATCTGTACATGGGGAGAATCTTCTTTGATTATTTTGTGGAGTACTTCATAATTCTGAATGCATCGTTACTGGAGGGTCCTACGGCAGCCTGGTGACTCAGGACACTGGACCACAGTGAGTGTATCTAGTTAAATCAAGCGAAATTGATTGCTAATGTATTCGAAATGTGATTTGATAATTGGGTATGCCACTCACTAGTTACAATGGAAAAAGTGTGTCCCCTAGATGGTTTGACGGAAACACTCAACTTCTCCTTGGTTGAGGGATTCTGGCGCACTAAAATTTGGTGTTGCAACCAACCAAAACATCTCAGGGAAGTGGTCTCCTACATGTATGTACCGTAAGCTCCTCGTCTTTGATTCAGGGTCTAGCCCTTTATTTCCCCATTTGTCAATTGGGTGTGGATGAGGAACTGGAAACGGTACTGAGGCAGACCACTAGGACGACAGGCTGGCCGGTGAAGAATACGACAAGCAGGTTGAAAAGCCAAAGAAGCTCGGGATATCCTTCGAAGAGTTTAGTGACCTGGACACTATGTCAGGATATGATGGGATTCCGACTAGGATTTATGGAACTACGACTATGGCTGCTGACGGTGAACCCTGCTACAGCTCATTTAACATTGATCCATAGAACAATTCTCTGCAATCTCTAGTCAAGGTGGAGGGAGCTCCTGGTGATGATGGAAGAGATTGTACAATTGGACCCTGGCGAGATGCCAAGTCTTCATCCTCATAGATGTATCTTATAATGGAGGAAGGGATTCGACGGACATCACATTCTGTGAGTACTAGGCTAATGCGCCTCGTTCCTACCCCAGCCCTTGACTTGGAGGACTGATGGGAGGGTTCCAGCACTGAGTCGTATTCTGATTTGGAATCTAAGAAGTGAACTGGTTTGATCTCTATCTGTACCTTCATATAATTCTTCTTATGGTGGTGATGACCCTCATTCCTTACCATGGATGGCTCTTCATGATAGGGTAGATTTTAGGCACGAGGAGGACCTTCGTCCGTACTGGTTCTGGGGCAGAGAGGATTTCCTCCTGAGTAAGCCGGGGTGCAATGCGCACTTGGATAGATATCAAAGGGGACATGGGGAGGACCTCCGTGGGAAGTGGTAGAGCTGGTAGGACCTCCACTGGAGCTGGTAGGAGCACGAGTAGGGCCTCCATGGTTGTTTCCCCTGGTGACCTCAGTGAAAGGAGGGTCCCCGTACTGGTCAAGCCGAACACAGGTAGGACCTCCGTGCTAGGTGTTGTGAAGCAAAGCTAGCCTTCACTTCTCAGATTTCTAGGGAGAGGAAGACCTTCATAAGCTGATATAAGAACATGGGGAGGGCCCCATGCTGAGGATTGACTGGAGGTGCAATGTCCCCACACCAGCGGTCTGTTGTAGGAGGAATGACTCCATACCCGATGTAATGAGCACGAGAAAGGCTTCTGTACTGGGCATCACTTCTATGGGGAGGACCATCGTTTGGGTTAAAGGTGGCACGAGGTGGACCTCAATGATGAACTAGAAATTTGGGGTGACCTATGTTCTCGATGGTGGAAGTACGGGGCAGACCTATGTACTGGTTTTCATTGCGGGTTATTCTACAATGGCCACTTCCTACACCGGTGACCCAGAGAGCCGACCCGGCCAGCCCATGGGGCGGTTGGAGCCTCAATCCTAGTCGAATGTATGAACTCCCCTCCTCAGTACACACAGGGGGCTAGTGATAAATTTCGGTGGTGGCCTAGGACACATTAGCTGCGGACGTTGATTCTCCTTGGCGGGCATCATCCTCGACTTGCACCAGTCACTGGAATCCAGTTAACCGAACCAGGGCCGGTGGTACAGGTGTGTGCCTTACTTGCTCTTTGATTTGCGGGAACAGGTGGTGGTTCTAGCACAACCTAGATATGGCCCTCCTTGGGAGTCCCTGAAATGGGATCCTGGCCAGGCTGGCCCAGACGTCCCCAACCTCATTTTCGTAGGGCAGGGAGTCATCGAGGAGTTCCCGGGAGAGCCTCCCGAAATGGTTGTACGTTGGAGTTGGGAGTAGTGGATCCATGTGCGGCCCTTGTGGGAAGTAGTGGTGGAAAGGTTCAGATGCCTCCAAATCCTGGTGGGCCATATTCGAAGTTGTGATAATCCCCTTCTCCTCGTACCAGTGTACGATTTCATTGGTCACCCTTCCGCTGAATGAATTCAGATGAGGAGATGGGGCATGGGAACCCAATAGTTATGGGTGTGGAGACCATCACGAAAGAGGTGGATCCACGTAGGACTGCTGCATTGGCATTGGACCTACCCCTACATTGGCTGATGGGTGGTGATCGTATTCCTACAACTGCTTGGTTCCTGGAAAGAAAGAAGATTAACCCAATAGTGGTGAAAGAAATGGGAATAGGAAAATAGTGCTCTAGCGCCATTCCGTCTTCCATGACTGGTAAAAGGGATCCATGTTGACATTGTTGCTGGTCTGGATGTCCAGAATTTTTACTACCCCAACTTTTGGATAGTTTTACACTAGGCCCACTCTTTCCTTATCGGGACCTAGCACTGAATAACTGGATCTGATGACACGTCTATCTTCTAATTCCTCAAACGCTACCATTCTCCACATTCAGGAGAAGAACGTCATGTTGGGTCCACCATTTCTATTTCCGAAACTTTCACCGGGGTGCACACATCCATCTGTTTGGAGGTAGAAGACGTTATTTCATGGCCCCGCGTTCCCTCTTTCCAATGGCGGGTGACATCTGTAACTTGTTCAGGGACATTTTCTTCTAGATCAAAACGGGATGATGGGATTTCGGTTCTTCTTTCTGTGGATTCCTCGTCGGAACTCATCACCTTGTCCGGGTCTCCCTTATAGATTTAATATGTTGTTTGTGAAACTCTTACAAGTGTCATATCTTCATTAACACCGGTTAATTACGCTGCTTATTTCAGGAAATTCCAAGGGGTCAAGTCAGGGTAGTAGCCTTCGGTCGGGGGAGTAGTCACGTTGGACATCACTAGCGTGTCTGGATACTGGATCACTCGGGCATCTGTCTTCTATCCATTATTATAGGGATTCTCATGGGCGTGGATGCCCATGGAATCCCACATTAAATGCAGGGAATTATATTCCCTAGGCATGTCTATGAGGTGTTTCTCATCTTCCCATATTTAACACAGGGTATGTCGTGAGTTTATCATCCAATGGAGATAGATCAGACTAATCAGAACACTAACTAGAGTGGATCAGATGGGAGAAACCACTGGAGGGTACTCTGATGTTGAGGGGTGACTTGACATTATCCCACCAGGATGTGGAAGCCCGGGTATGAATCATGATGGATGATAGGTGTTTGGATGAAGTGGATGGGGAAAGATATGGAACTGTCGTGAGGATGACGGTGATGTTGGTATTGATCCTTGAAGAGACTTCCAACGTATCCTCAGGGCAAGGAATCAAAGTACACTTTCTTCACAAGTGGGGGGGTAGAATCAGGGTGTTCACAAAGGAAAATGACCTGATGATATACTAAGGATTATGCATGATTATCATCTCGGGTTGATCTGAAGTCCGGGGGGCGGACAAAAAATGTGAGTCCCGACAGAGGGGACACCAATGGCTTACCGCTGATTAGGGAATGCAACAGCTTACCATTGGATGTGTCATAACATCTTACTATTGAATGGGTCACAACAGCTTACCACTGAATGGGTCAAAACGACTTACCACTGAATGGGTCACAATGGCTTACCGATGGGTGGGTCACAACGGCTTACTACTGAATGGGTCACAATGGCTTACTGCTGGGTGGGTTTGATCCTCATGGAGGATTCCTACACACCCTGCCTAGGAGAAAAAGATCAAACCCATGTATTTCGTAAATGGGGGCTTGGTGAAATGACATTAAGATAGCTGAAACCAGGTAGGTATTGGGCATCAACCTCAGGGAGGCTTCGTACATACCTTTCCATGGCAAGGATCAATGTCCACATAGTTCGGAATGGTGGGAAATGACATGAAGGTGGTCAGAACCAATGTTTTTTGGGCGTGATCCTCAGGGATGCTTCCTACATACCCTTCCTTGTAAAGGATCAAAGTCCACATAGTTTTGAAAGGGGGGGTCGGTGAAGTGACGTGAATGATGACCTAGGGTCCGGATGGATGGTGGGATTGAACCTCACGGAGGCTACCTACGTACCTTGCCTTGGCAAGGATCAAAGTCCACGTAGTTAAAGATGGTATGGGGATTACACTCTAGGCTTCCCAGAGGGGATTTCATTGTCGATGCTTACTCTAATCCCATGTGATTAATGCTCGGTGTGAGAAAGAAGAGGCAGTAGTGACCTAACGATCACGTCACGAAAGGTATGTCCGTGGGAATTGGAATGGGGATTACACATGGTTAACGGCCCAAATAGGAAACATGGTCTTACGTGTGTTCCACAACCCAGGGATATGGATATTGGGACATACTCCATGATGGGGGACCAATGGGGACAATTCCCAATGGGAAAGGGGCTAGGTAATGGAGGTCTCTGTACCCCTCTTGCCTCTTTGTCTTTGCAAAGAAAGAATATAGGAGGGTCTGGTGCACATCCCGCCCTTTTCTAGCCTTTGGCACCGAATAAGAAAGGATGGGCAGATGTGCTGCCTCTTGCAAGAAAGGCTAGGGGCTTACACCAAGATGGTTTCCCTTCCCCATGGATAGGTGCCACTCCAGTAAAGAGGATCTAATTCTATTTGAGGAAGATCTCACTCACCTGGAGATGAGTGGGCGTAGAGAATATATGAACCAAGGCACCCAACATAGAATGCATGTGGTGAGGACAAATTTTAATTTCATGTGCTCAGGAAGATGGCGCTTGCTAGTTTAACGTCCTACAGCTCGGACGAGGTGGGTCTACTCTGCACCCCTAGGACTTACATGAATGGAACCCTCTACACCTTAGTGAAGGGAATGGACCGACAATTCCATGACATGGGGGTGTCGTGAGGTGATCCCATTGGGGGTCCACTTTAGCATGGCTATGTGAAGAAGTAATATCCATTTGTGTGCCTATGCGAAGAAGCATGAGGAAAAACAACACAATGAGAAACATCATCCAATGGGTTTTGAAATTACATCGTGAAACCTAGAGGATCACATTGGAAAAGGTGTTGCGGAGCAAAAAGGTTCATAAGTAGAAGCCTCATGAATATCTGGTGCTCCATTTATTGAAGGGGTTTCACGAAGGGGTGTACTTCGCGAATTGAAGTGGACTAGAATAGGAATAAGGCATGGGTGAATATCGAAGGTGCTTCATGAAGTGGATTGGCATGCACAAACTATTGTCTCACGAAGCAAGGGTGCCCAGTGAAGCGTAGCACTGTTAAGAAATGTGGCTCGCGAGCACAGTGACCCTGCCTTAGATTGTGGGTCACATGTGCACAGAGGGTTCTTTGTGAAGCATAAGTGCTCCGTGAAGACCCATGTCCCCTTGGGAATCCCCTTCCATCATGAAGGCCTGTGGGCTCCGTGAAGGGAATCCCTCCTTGGAGAGGGGCCAAATTTAAACCAAGGGAAAATCACTTCGCCCTGCAAAAGTACCATGAGCGGCTCATGGTTCGTAGAGAAGAAAATGATTCATGATTTGGGAGATAAGAAGGTGAAAGGTCATATGATCCATCCTATGGGCTTGAGGGGAGAATTCTATTTATAGGCAAGAGGCGTCGTGAAGCAGAACTCGTGCGGCACGAAGACAGTGTTTTCTCTGTGGCGGGCTCACGAATGTCAAAGGGGTTCTCGGAGAATCATGCATCCTTACTCCACGGCGGGTCATGAACATCATAGGGGTTCACGGAGTATCCTTCCTCCTTGCTCCGAAGTGGGCTCGCAAATTTCAATGGGGCTCGCAGAGCATTCCTCCTCCTTGTTCAGTGGCGGGTTCGTGAAGGGGAGCTCTGCGTCGGCCGCGAGGCCACAGGGGCTCCATGAGAGGTCTTCGCAAGGCAGCCCAAGTGTGTTCCAATTGTTCTTATTCTTCCCAAATTTGGGTGCCAACACATAAGTAAAATAAGATTTTATGAATGAATTTGAATGAAATTTTTAAAAATGATTAATTCCTTTTATGATTGGAATTTTTTTAATTTTTTTTGATGGTATAGTTACCTTAAATTCTAACACAACCCTGAAACAGTGCTTTCACATGTAGTAGAAAAATAAATGTAAATGATTTTTAAAACATAAAAATTAATATTGTTTGGATAAATTATGGTGTAAAATGAATTTAATGGTTAATAATAATGTATATTCTATGGTTAAATAGTTTAAATTATAATTCTGTACCTTTCATTAAGGTATTTAAAGTAAAAATACAAGAATTGTTCTTAAATTGATTTTAATAGTATTTTATGTTAATATTAATTTTTTTAATGATTTAAAAGAAAAAAATCGTGAAATTGGTCAAGGGGATAATATATAGTCTAAAATTTCATCCCTGGGAATTTTTTTTGTATTTGGTACCTTATATGTAAATTTATAACCCTTAATGATTGAAAACATTATTGCCACTTTTAAGGATAAAAAGGGTTAAGAAAAGGGTTAAACCAAAATATAAGTTCTAAAATACCACATAAGTCTTAATTTTATTAGTTTAATGCATTCCACCAATATCCTATAATTTCTACGAAATTATATCCATATGGACCCACTTTCACCAGAAAATAAATTTATTATATTTAAATATATTTATTGATTCCATTTGTCAACTTTTTTCACTATAAAATGACACCCCTCCAAAAATATTCATTATGTCACGTCTAACCTCCAGCATTATCCGAAACATTCCAAATCCCCTTACCAACTTAAATATAAATGAATTCTAATCATATTTATTCTTAAAAGATCATTCCAAGGGTCCTTATGAAGGGCTATAAATTAGTAATATTGATGAATATGATATGTGAACGTACATGAATCATGATGGAACTTGAGGTAAGTGTCTCCCATCTAACTTTTATTTCTATTAGGGATATTCCATATTCACCACTTTTTCTTTTGTGTGGTTTATACACTTAAAATTAAAATATTTTATTCTTCTTATCATGAAAATTATGGGGATTTACTAATCTATATAAGGCTCTCTCTTTCCTGATGTTTTGATTCGAAGATTACCAAAGTGGTAAAGGTATATAATTTCAAATTGTCTTTTTTGGGATATATGTTATTTTTTGATCTTATATTTTTTATGCTGTGTCTATAAATACCCAGTTACTTTTTATATCATTTAATATTTCATTTAAATTTATCCTTTCCTTAGTATTACAATTTAAATGTTACCAAAGTGGTAAGAGATTTATGTCTCAATCCCATCTTAATCAGGTTTTCTTATACATGATTTTGCATTGAGAAAATTATAAAATCCTTATTTCAAAAACCCCATTTATTGTTATCCTCTTCTATATATGTCAATAATTTTTTTTTGTTTTAGTACCATTTTAATATCTTAGGTACACTAAATGGTTCAAAAAATGTTTTTAATAAATTTCAAGATTATTTCTTCTATTTTGGTTATAAATCCTTTTTCATTCATATACATGTTTCCTAAACTGTTTTCAATAATGATTTTTACTATTATTCAATGATTTTGTAAATTCAATTGTTTTCTATTCATGGCCTTTTAAATAAAAAATCTTCTTGTCCTTTTATGAACAATCTACTTTTTACCAAAGGTGTAAACAGAATCATTTTTTAATGATTACAACATACATGAAATGTCCCATGGTCAAGACCACTCAATTATTTGAATAAACTTTTATAGGTTTCCAAAGTTATTTTCAAATAAAATATTTTCCTTACTATTTTGGATATATTTTGAATTTAAATAAGTGATTTTAATGTGAAAATTGTATTTCCCTCAAAAAATATTGCAATTATCTTATAAAGATAATTTTCATCTTTAGGAGAATCCATTGATGTTAATTATGATTTACTGAGGATATGATTTAATGATATCATACTTATTCTTTCTATGGAGTTTTTATAATTATGATGATGAGTTTTTTAGGAAACCTTTTATTTTCAAAGGGTTATACTATGATGAAATGATTCTCAAACTCCATCCTATTCAATGAGTTATATTATGATAATATGATAAGTGTTTTATGATCTTATGGAACATATATGTATAGTTTCCATTATGTGATGGTTGGGCCTAGAACTATATAGCCCTCTAAGTCATTGTGTAATGATTGATATCTCTATAAATAATAATAACTGGACTAGGTAGTGAACCTACTTCAGTAACGGACTATGTCCTATAAGATAGTCTTTAGAGTTAACCCTACCAAAGGATATGGTGAAATGGGCAGTGAACCCAATTCACTATGATAGTCTTGGTAGTGATCCTTGACTAAGGAAATTGTTTTCAATGATTATGTGTATGACACAAACATAGGTCATATGCTTATGATATGTTCTTATTTCTTGTATTCTTGATTCTGCAGTCTTCTTTCTTATATCACTTTATTGAAAAAATATTATTCCATGATTCATTATTAAATATTTTTGGATGATTTGGTATTATTAATGTAAAATATAATCATGCTCTTATACCCTTATACTTATCTTATGCATGAATATGACTATTGATTGGTATCTTATATGGTAACCCTTACTAAGAATCTGAGCTCACTCATTATTATGTTTTATTTTCCCCATGATATGAAGAAAGGATTTACAAATGATGTGTATAGGAAGTGTGATGGTTGTGAAGAAGTTAGTGGGAGATGATGTAAATCATTTATGTACCAGTTATTATTGTATCCAAGATTCAAAAGACACTAAACCATTACGGTTCTTGAGTGAATTGTAATGTTATTTATTGAATATCTATTTCAAATGATTTAGTTATTATATATGAAAAGCATAGGTTTCTTTAGTTTATATTAGAGAAGGTTTTGATTAATCCTTATATATTAGGGTTAGAAATATTTCTTGAAAAACATAAGGAAAATTCAATGAATAAGATACCATCCTAAAGCTTTGGTAAAGATGATATTGTGTGGTTTTACTAAAACATACATCCTTGTCTGGATAATAGAAAGTGTCTATGGTTGTGGCATAGATGCACCTAGGGGTAATAAATTCAGAAGTGGTGGATTGGGTCTTTAGAGGATCATCACAGGTGCACTATGAGTTTTCCTAGGAATATACATATGGAGAGACGCTCTTAGTGGATATTATTTGGTTAATTTACATTTTCTTTATAAACCATAATAATCGATTTCAATAGATAATGACTATAGATTACCTAGGTTAAACATAAGGTGTCATTGATTGGAAATAATGTTCCATAATATAGACATGCTATGAATAATTTTTCATGAATAAAATATTACAAGCTAGTATTTGTGTTTCTCACACTATGGTCCCTGGTTTTAATTCACATGACCTGTCCCCCAGGAATAGTGTTGTGACTACACCAAGCCTGTCTTCCAGAGGCCTAGGGTTGGCGACTAGCACTGGAAAGGAAAATCCCTAAAACAGTAAGGCATTGACATTAAGACTGTACAATCGCGTAGTCCATGAACACAAACAAATGTAACCATGAAGTAAAACTGTAGTAGAAAAAGTGTGTACTGATAGTAAAAGGGCCATAATACAAGCCCAACAGAAAAGGTACAACTACAATAGAAAACAAAAAATATCTCCTAAGATTGACCGTCATGGTTCTTACCTGAAGGGTAGGTACCACTTGTCTCGAAAGCTCTCCACATCAACCAATAACCTCTGGGTATGACCTGGTCATGGCTCCTGTAGTCTCAGCCGAGTTGATCATCATCTACACAAGTCACAAAAAGGTGCGGGTGAAGCCTGTGTAAGGGTGAGTATAACAATACCTAGTAGGGACCCCAAGACCCCCTAAGGTTCCTCAGAATTTCCCAATGAAAAATCACAAAGCATGGTCTCAATCATAAATCACAAAGAAAAAGACTCACCTCAAACTAGGTAAAAAACTCAATGATTAGGAGTAAATATGATTATTCATAAGCTATATCATTTTATTCCATTAGGAAGTTACACAACTGAACCATGAAGAGATTGTTCCATTTTCGATCAACACAGAGTCGTATGTCACTGATCCATGATAGGACACTCTAAGGCTGGTCCTCATCGGGTCACACACTACTAATCAAAACAGGGTTTCAAGGATACTGATCCACATAGGGTCACTGTGATTTTGATCCACACTTGATCGTTATGATGCTGATCCACACGGGGTGGCGATGAATGCTGATCCACATAGGGTCGCTATGATGATGATCCACACATGGTCTCTCTGATGTGGATCCATAGGGTCTCTATGATTCTTATCCACATAGGGTCACTATGAATGTTGATCTACATAGGGTCTCTATGTTGCTGATCCACACAGGGTTGTTATGATGCTGATCCACACAAGGTCGCTCTTCAAATGACAGCCCGCCACAGGATTCGTAGCACCTAGTGCGCCTGAGTTCCCAAGTATCCCCTCCTCCTGATATCGGTCCTACCTCAAATTCCATGACATTCCACAAAGGAGTTACCCAATGGACCGCCACGGCGTAAGGCTTCCAACCTGTCAGACGGTGCATCAATTCGACGCCAGGTCTGTGAGTTATTAACATTTTAGTGTCGAGGGCCCGGTTGGATTCAGGTTCGATCCAACCCGGCCATACTCCAACATTTTTCAAAACTCAGTTAGAGTATCTCAAAAGGATCATCTAATTCCATGGATTCCAGCACCATAGATGGTTTGTCAAATGGACATCTTGGTTTTGAGATATGGCCTTTTAAGCGTATTTGGGATGAAGAAGGTCCGGGTCCGGTCTAACCCGATCGGACAGACCCGACCCGACCCGCCCCATCCTAGCCAACCTAACTTGGTCCGGTTCTGACCTGACCCAGACTAAACCAGATGGGTAGGCATGAGTGGTCTAGGCTGTGGGCTCGGCCCAATGGGATGTGGACCAGCCCGGCCCACCTCGGCTAGGTACGGCCTGACGGGTCGTGCGGTCCGCCAGTCGGATCACCTACATGAAAGGGGGGCGGCCCCCTACCTGAATGGCTGAAAGATTTTCACCTTTGAAATTGCTATGCCACGTGGTGTCGCCTCCCTACTAGTGGGACCCACAAGGCATGGCTTCCTTCTCCACCCCCACGGCTTCAAAGGTATAGCCTCCACACTGCGGTGCGCGATGGCACGCCAACTTCCACCAACACAGCCAGCTGATAGTCGGCTGCCCCTTCATCCACTATGGGTCGATGTCATGGCTCTGCTCTATGGAATGCGATGGTGTGCCACCCACTTCCACCACCTCTGGTCGTTGCTGGCCGCCACCATCACCCGCCGGTGTCACGCTGGAGGATCTTTTGTGGGCCATCGGGTGAGATCCATTGGTACATTTTTCCTTACAAATGATCCTTTGGGACTCACGGGTTTCAGCCATCACAGCATGACTCCCAGATTCAAATTATCATAGATTTCTAACTTCCCCATGTATAACGTGACAAAACTGAAGTGGTGGAGGGTCTGGTCCTCGTTCGTTTGGCATGAACCCTCCACATTAGCATCATAACAAGCGGGTTGCAATTGACTCAACATAGATAAACAGTATTACTTCTATGTTTCAACATTCATTTCAAGAACGAGGGAAAGAAACAAATTCACATGAATTTAAAGAAAACCCCTACCTCAGAATTAGTGAAAACGTGGTAGCAGGCGGAAGAAGTATTCACATTTGGTGAAGCTTCTGGCATTCATCAATTCCAGATTGATTCCTCCAACGTTGTTGTCTACGTTATTTGTGGTGGAGGACATTGTGGTACTTCTCCAGAGGTTCCACTCTTCCGTGTCAAAAACCCACACTTGAACCTCACTTAAATAGAGTGGGAAGGATGATTAACTCACTGAGATATTAAGGAGGTTAATTAATGAATGAACCTCTTAATCTCTCAAGAGTGTGGTTACAAAAACAAAGAATCAAGCCATTAAATGGCTTGACAACTCTATGGTCCTGCCACCGCCGCTAAACCACTGGTAGAATAATAAAATAACAATTTTAAGTTATTTTATCATTCCTCAAAAGTCTGAAATTTTTTTTTCTCCCAGCCTACTACGGTTGAAGTTAAAACTCCATTATATGAATCCTGAAATTTTATATTCAACAGTTCCCTACGATTTTCAATTCGAGCACTAATTCATAAGATAGAGAACCTTTCTTGCATGTTTTCTATACGTACCTTAAAACATTCAAGAAAACAGTTATAGGAACACTGAGCCTCAGAATCAAGAATCGTCAATTTTCACAGACTCATATTAATCCCAAATAATTTAAGAAAATTATATGGAATTTCTATTTCACGAACCAAGATGGGATGCCATCTAACCTGACACCCGGCCCGGTCCGCAACATGGTCCGAAGGGTGTTCCTGATCCCCATGGGCTTGCAAAATGTGTCGGGCATCAAAATAAACCATGTAGGAATGATTTAGCCCAATAATAAATTATATCCAAATATGAAAAAACTGAAGACGCATCACATCTAAATTATTGAAACTCAATAAATGAAAAATATGGTCCAAAACAATACAAAAGTGTAAAACTAACACTGAAATAACCAGAAGCTACAATAAAATAAAACAACCAACAACTAACACAATCTCCATGTGACATCTTGGTGACCTGCAACCAGAAGACCACCCTACTCCAGGAGATATCTCGAACTAGAAATAGCTGAACCAAATATGAACATGCATAATAGTTTCAGTCTACTGACACTGAATGGTACAAGTAGGGTGTGAGCTAGAGAGCTCAGTAGGCCATCACCAAAGATTCCATTTACTTCCATTCCCAAAATAATCCACTAACAATAGTTTTAAAATAATGATATAGAAATAGGATTTATTCCTTTTGAAAAATAAACACATTTTATTCCCATATTACAAACCATTCACACCATGTTTTCACATTCAAAATATACTTTTCATTTTAAATAAAAATCAAAATCAACAATACCACGGCTATGCTAAAAATAAAAAAATGAACAAAAGAACATTCAATACAGTAGAAATTAAACAAGAAATACATATAGTAAGAATGGGTGATCCTAAACACCCCTAGATGACCCCTAGACAGACTCGATTCGAAACCACCGGTCAGCTTATGGGGAATCCCCATAGTCTATAACCCACTAATCATCCTCACGACAAAACTAGCAGCAATTCCCACCTGGCCTCTTAATCTACAAGGGGCTCCGACCCTACTAATCAGGGCTAGTGAGAAATCATCACATGATCCTCTATAAGACGCCTTGTAATCCATGGTGGTAACAGCAACACTGTGTATGTATGAGTCCCTCGCACGTGTAACTCATCTCACCGCACTTGCCTACCCCAAACATTGACACCCTATAAGATAACCCACTAAGAGAAGTCGCCCTATAGAGGTTCCCACACACACACACACAGACACACACAAATATATATATATATATATATGTCACATCATCAAAGTTTCAATTGTTCTATCACAACACATAAGAATTCAAACCATTTTTTAAAACAACTTAAGTTTCCAATCGTGCGCTCACATTTTCCAAGCCATTCTCTTTTCTAAAATCGACACAAAACATCCCCTTTAAAATTAAAATTCCAAATGGTCCTTTTTGTTCACACAACCAAATACATTTACCAAAACGTTCCCAAATCATTTCCAAAACCACTTCCATGTATTACATTCCAAACAAGCCCTTGAACCATATAGAAAATAAATGTGTTCCATGTTACCCAATGTTTCAAATTTTAAAGAACACATTCAAAATCATTTTAAAGCCACATGAAGTACCAACAGAATATTTATAAATCAAAGATCCATTTTATAAGGAAGAAAAAGGGAGAGAGAAGAGAAATCATTTGAGAGACCAAGTTTCTTGCAATGCATTTTTTTTAAGTGTCATTTTAACTTGAATGCCCATCCTAGTGTGCACATAGTTCATCCATGGATTCCCAAACATCCAATGACACACTTTGAAGATCCATAAGACTACACAAGAACATTTTATTCTAGAAATACTACTTCCCTTTAAACCAACACAATTGTAACATCTCTCATAATAATTTCAAGAACCTGAAGGACTTTTTCAAAATATTTCACCATAAATAATCATGAGATATATAGGCACCCAAATCACATTCAATTCTCCAATTTATGTTTCAACCAAGAAAATGTATGTAACAAAGTCCAATAAATACAACAAGGTCTCAATTCCATGTTTACAAAAAAATCATTTTATCAAACACTTCCAAGGCACCAGTATGTAGACAGAATCAAACAATCATTTGAAAAGTAATTTTTAACAATTTTAACCAATGTAAATACGACACAATATTTTAACTAGTATACTCATGGAGGTGTGAATCATGTTAAACATAATAATCCAAAGCATTCAAGCATTAATGGTTTGCAATATAAAGAAATATCATGGAAACACCTACCTCAATGGTGTGAGAATGCGATGAAGCTTCAAGGGAGGAGAGATCTAAGACCTACAGACCATTCGCACTCCCTAGAACAATATAAAAACGAACCAAACATAAAAAATATACATTAGGGTTCTTCCATTGGATAAAATCCCCATATATAACCCTAGAACAAAGAGAGGAAGAGAAGGAGAGAATATTTGATGAAAGAATCATGAAGAATCACCAACCTTTCTTGAGAAATATCCCCAAAATCACCCCAAATCAAAGTGGGAAGGAGTGGGAGGCTCCTATGTTTGATTACCAATAGATTGGGATACATTTTGGAGGTGGCATCACCTAAATCGTAGCTCCACATCATAAGTTATAAATCCAACAAGTTGATTCACTGTTTTATTGCACGGTTTGTCAAACTGTGAGAAAACCATGTGAGGGATACTGGAAAACTAATGAAAATTTTAATGGTTAGGTTTCACAGTTTGGACAAGTCGTGCTCAAACCATGCGACCCCAAAAATTGACCATAAATAGAAAAAATACATCCCATCCATAAGGAAAGTCCACCCATAGATCCTTGAATGTTTTAAACACAAAATAGAGACACAAACAACATCACAAACTCTCCAACATGCCACTCTCTTCCCACAACATTCACAATAACCAAGAATAGGTATATAAGAAAAAAATACCTCAAAAACACAAGGACTTTTATTGGACATCCAACCCAAACCTCAACCAAAAAATCCAACATCAATAAATAAATAAAATGAAGGAGTATTCGATGTCGGGGTGTGACAATTCTCCCCACCTCGGACACTTTCTTCCCCCAGAAAGTCACCCAGCCCAATATAAAACAAAACACAAGTCAATCTGACCCGAAACCCAACCTGGTCCGCAACATGGACCAAATGGAGTTCCTGGTCCCTATGGGTTGGAAATAAGTTTCATGATTCAAAATAAACCAAGTGGGAACATTTTCTTGAATGATAAATTGGATCAGAATATGAAAAAATGAATACACATCAAATCTAAATAATTAAAACTCAATAAATGAACAATCTGGTCCAAAACAACATAACTATGTAAAACTAACACTAAAAGAACCCGAAGCTACAACAAAATAAAATATCCAATAACTATCATTACCTATATGTGACCTCATAGTCACATACAACCACGAGACCACCCTGCTCTAAAACATTTCTTGAACCAGAAATACCTAAAACAAATGTGAAACTGAAAAATAGTTCGGGTCTACCGACACCGAATGGCACAAGTAGGATGTGAGCTAGACGACTCAGTAAGAAAGCACCAAAGATTTTATGTGTTTCCTTTCCCAAAAAAATCCAGCTTGTTTAGAAATTTCATGGGGAAGAGGTGTTCCTCGTGGTTTTTAAGTGATTTTGAAATGTTCTTGTGTGTATATGTTCTCAAGAAAGTGTTTTTTATGTTCATGTTTTTTCTTATGAAATGGGATGCACAGTTTGGTTGATAAATGTTGTATGTGGTAACATGTGATGTTTAAAAATTTGATTGAGCAAAAAAATGGAATCCTGAGTACCTAGGCAGGTGGACTTGTACTAGTATGCTAGTGATCCGGTGGGGTTTACCATAGTTTCACCAAGCAAATTTGATGATGACAACACTAAATAAACTATGATGATGATAAATGTGACCACTAAGTTATGGGTATATTCCTTACTACTGGATCTTCCATGATAATAGATACTATTATGGATACTTATCACTGAGATAAGAGGTACCAAGGGCCCAATCCTAGCTAGTAACTAGGGGTGTTCCCTTGAGTAGTGATCAATGTTTATATTGTACCTCCCGTCGACACAAGGTAGGTTGGGTTTGTAATTTTAAAAGTGATTTGTTTGTCTTTAAATTTTAATTCTTTGAAATTGTTATCCATTTAAATTTATTCCATTAAAAATTGTTACTGGTGTTTTTTGGGTTGGGATTTTGTTATAAAATTATAGTTTTCTTCAAAAATGGATGGCGGTGTATGTTGTCCTTTGAAATGGTAATGTTTTTGTTGTTTAATAAAAAGTGAAAATATATTTTTATAATTGTATTTAAATCTTTTTTTAATGGAATATTTTGGGAAAGGAAACACTTGGAATCTGTGGTGATTGCCTACTTAGCTATTAGCTCACACCCTACTTGTACCACTTGTTGTCGGTAGTCCCGAACTATTTTACAGGTTCATCATTTGTTTAGGTATCCTTGATCAAGTTCTCATGGTTGGAGTGGGTTGGGTTTTGTGGTTAGAGGTGACCAAAGATTCACATAGAGTTCCTCTTGGTCAAGGATTAGTTTGTTCTCAAATTCCTTTTCTTGTTTTAGTGTTTAGACAATTTAGTTTCATATTATATCTGAATCAGATGTTTTTTTATTTATGTTCAGCTATGGGTTGTTGCTGCATTCACATTTTGATTATTTTATTTATTTTATCTAGGATATTAGGCTGAAATAATTCCCACTCGATTTATATATGATGTCTGGCACTAGTTCCCATCCCATGGGGATCGGAAATGCCCTTCGGGTAGTGTCACGGATAGGGTTGGTCGTCAGGTTAGATGGCATCCCAACTTGGTTTGTGACAAAATGGTTTCATATGGAGGTTTTGTTTTTTGGGGTGTTGGGTAGATGGAGATTAGGGGTGTTGGGATATGGGAGGTAGGTATGGGAAGGGCGTCATCAACCCTTTCTCATTATGAGACTTGAGTCACAAGGGGTAGTCTGGGATTTGATTTTTTTTGTTTTGGGTTGTCTGGAATTGAAGGAGGACAATGGAGGTGAACTGATGTAATATTGAAGCCTCATAGGGGGTGGTGTCCCTTGTGGATGCAAGTGCCCGGGTCATGGCCCTCTCAGTGTTATGCCTTACATGGGTTATGACCCACCACCATGTCATTGGGTTGGGCATAGGCACTAGTCCCTCATTCCAGTGGTCCATTTTTGGTTGGGTTTCATTTTGGTTTCAATTTTTGTAACTGTGCGTTGAAAATGAAAGTGGATTTTTAAGTGAAAATGTATTTAAAAATGGTAGTGTTTTCCATTGAACAATTTTAAATTGGTAAAGTGGGTTTTCAAACATTGAGGGTGTTTTGGGATTGAGAATGTTAATTGAATGTGGCTTTTGGTATTTCTTAAGGGAGATGACATGTGTGTGGTTATGTGTTAGAAGTGTATGTTGTAACGCGATGATGTGAATGGATAGACACACATTTAATGTTCCATAGGATACCATGGGTTGAGTTTTGAAATTAAAGTTTTGGCATGGATTTCATAAAGTGGATTTTAATGAGAAAATGATTTCGAAAAATTATTTTTTTATGAAAAATGGGTTTTTGTTATTTTCAAATTATCCAAGGATGAAGGAAGTTTTTAGTTTTAAATAGAAAATGATGTTCTTTGAAAAAGTATAATATTATGTACTATGTTTTTACTTGGCTTATAAGCTAGTTGGTTTTTTATTGAGGTGTTTCTCTCTGATTTTGTCTCAGTTTGATGTTGCATTTGGTCTGCACTTTTGGTGCTGTTCTGAAAATTCCGCCTAGAAAGGTCCCCAATTTTCCTAATGATTCATTCTCAATTACTTTCCCTTCACAAGTTTGTCTTGTTTTATTTTAAGATTAAGATTATATTAAGGCTGTGGAGTGGGTTGAGGAATTCAAGAATGTCTTCAAGTCATTGTGAACTCCAGATGTTATTAGATTCCTTGCAGTTCAAAGGTTGTTTGAGGGTCCATCCATGGACTAGTGGGGGTTGGATTCCCCATCATCGACGGAAGGTGAGATTTCATGGGAGGTGTTTAAGGACAATTTCATCCAATGGTTCATACCTGAGGAGGTGAAGTATAGGAAATTGGAAGACATGTATGATGTTTGGTAGGGCCAGCGATCAGTAATGTCATATGTTGAAAATTTCGGAGAGTTGGTTCCATTCTCTTTGGAAGTAGCCTTAGAGGATCAGATAAAGACCCCACTCTTTATCTAGGGTATTCATTATAAAAACATGGATAAAGTGCTCTCATCCAGGGAAAACTTTTTTGAGAGGTTGTTGGATGATGAATTCATGGATGAGATATTTTTTGTGGCGTAGACAGTGGTTTTTGGTTCACATGAAGGTTCCCCATTTGGTGAGTAGAGTGTTCCAAGGGAACCGGTTACTGAAAAACATCATTTTTTGGCTTGGGCTTCCAGTTCATCAGATCGTTTTCTTGTCTATATCTAGTGTGTCCGGTTTGGTCACTCAAAATCGTATTGTCATATTCCTTCAAATACTTACCTTCGTTGTGGACATTTAGAGAAGTTCTGTAGGAGGTCCTATTGGAAAAAATATATTCTTTATTGGATGATGTGTTTCTTGACTATGGGAAAGATATGATTAATCCATTAGAGCCCTAACCACAAGTATCAGGGTGAAGCTCGCACACATTCTAGAGTGATGGGGGGTGTGAAACCCCTACATAGTTTGTTATTCTATGTTGGAATGGAAATGTTTGACATCACTTTTTCTATGTTTCCTTGATTTTGTAAGTCAATATTTTCTGGTAGTGGTGTGATTTACTAGATCTATTGTAACACAAATTGTTGAGTATATCTTAATGTGGACTTTGAAAAT
This sequence comes from Viscum album, assembly GCA_963277665.1. Classification (NCBI taxonomy): domain Eukaryota; kingdom Viridiplantae; phylum Streptophyta; class Magnoliopsida; order Santalales; family Viscaceae; genus Viscum; species Viscum album. The sequence continues at coordinate 1,523,855,625 of OY728151.1, forward strand.
TTCCATTATCATTTGAGTGTGTCTTGACGTTGTGTAGGCCAGTCATGGTTTTAACTTTAAGTAGTGCTCATTTGGAGATGTTTCAGTTATTTATAATTGGTTTATTGTGGGTTCTGTTAGTTTGGGAGGTTCCCTATTTTATTGGTGGTAGTTTCCAACTTGTATATGGAAGTTCAGTTTTGACCCCTGGTATAGGTTTTTGTTTTTTGGGGTTTTTGGGAGATTTTTTCAAGTGATGCACAGTTACCGCACGGCTTGTCGAAATCATGTTCCCCCAGCCTGGCGGACAGAACCAATTGCATGGACAGCGCATGACCATGTGGTAGGACTCATAACCATGAGGTTTTGTGTCATTTGTTTGTAGAGTAATTGGTATAGTTGGAACACGGTTTTGAAACCATGCGGCCTAGCCATGCGTGGTACCCCTTCCATCTAGTAGTTCGCACACGGTTGGTGCAGAGTTTGAAAAACCGTGTGGCCAAACCCTGTGAGTTCTACGGAAATTATAAATGTTTAAATCCCTTATTTATGGTTGTATTGTTGGAGTTGTT